>OX155980.1:41274253-41672110 GCA_944548615.1 Micropterix aruncella | reverse complement strand
ATATATATATATATATATATATATATATATATATATATATATATATATATATATATATATATATATATATATATATATATATATATATATATATATATATATATATATATATATATATATATATATATATATATATATATATATATATATATATATATATATATATATATATATATATATATATATATATATATATATATATATATATATATATATATATATATATATATATATATATATATATATATATATATATATATATATATATATATATATATATATATATATATATATATATATATATAATATATATATATAAATTTTAAAATTTTATTTTTATTTTTTATTTTTTATTTATAATCATTCATTAAAAATAATATTTTTCACGGTCGGTTATGATATACTTTAACTGGATCGTGTAAAATGTTTTTAATCATTTCTATTGGTTCGATTTCTTGAATTTAAATTTTCAAGGAATTGTTCGATTTCAGAAATGTCATCTATCGTGATAACGGTTTACACCGAAATATAGAACCAACATTTTTCAACAATCATTACTTTTCAGATATATTAATCGCCTATTCCTTTCCAGCATAGATTCTCGACTTTCACTTTGTGTTACCACTGTATGAGGCAGGAAGAAGTCCAGTTAACAGACTTCCAATACCACAGCAGGGATTATTGATCAACACTGAAAGAATAGAGAAGAAAAAGGCGTGGAGTCACTCCTGGTCTACACAGACCAGATAAGTCTCCTTTCATTTATTTTTTACGTTAATTTATTTAGTAATAATACATAATTTCAATTTGAATATATATATATATATATATATATATATATATATATATATATATATATATATATATATATATATATATATATATATATATATATATATATATATATATATATATATATATATATATATATATATATATATATATATATATATATATATATATATATATATATATATATATATATATATATATATATATATATATATATATATATATATATATATATATATATATATATATATATATATATATATATATATATATATATATATATATATATATATATATATATATATATATATATATATATATATATATATATATATATAGTTAATATTTGATTGGTTTTTTGTAAAATCTTTTTTTTAAAGAATTCGTTTAAAGGATGACACTTTGATGAAAAAATAAAAATAATAAAAGCCACTTACATAGCTGGAAGGTTTTCCCGGACTGGACTGGGAAATGCTTATAGTTTAAACGAGATGTATTCTTGGATGAGTACCACTTTCGAAGGTACACTGTAGGTTTAATGGGATCCCTTTATCGCTAGCGAACGATCACCCTTCATCCACATCTCAAAAACAAAGCGTATCCTTTTGCAAACCAAAATAAAATGTCTTTATTAAAGACAAATTTAAGCAAAAACAATGAAAAAAATCACAATCAATCGTCTCTTAAATGCGGAATGACATTTCGAAAATTCGATTTGAAATTCGAATATATCCACTCTTTAAAGGGACGATATACGATTGCTGGGCTCGCTATCAGCCAGCTATTAAATGACAATAAAAATAAAATACTTCATTTGCTCGTTCCCATGAAATAAGATATAAATCGTAATTTCTGGTCGAGAAGTTTTTACTTAAGGCTATATGATATTTACAAGAGTTCAAAACATAAGATAAAATTGTATAATATTGTTAATATTTGATTGGTTTTTTGTAAAATCTTTTTTTTAAAGAATTCGTTTAAAGGATGACACTTTGATGAAAAAATAAAAATAATAAAAGCCACTTACATAGCTGGAAGGTTTTCCCGGACTGGACTGGGAAATGCTTATTGTTTAAACGAGATGTATTCTTGGATGAGTACCACTTTCGACGGTACACTGTAGGTTTAATGGGATCCCTTTATCGCTAGCGAACGATCACCCTTCATCCACATCTCAAAAACAAAGCGTATCCTTTTGCAAACCAAAATAAAATGTCTTTATTAAAGACAAATTTAAGCAAAAACAATGAAAAAAATCACAATCAATCGTCTCTTAAATGCGGAATGACATTTCGAAAATTCGATTTGAAATTCGAATATATCCACTCTTTAAAGGGACGATATACGATTGCTGGGCTCGCTATCAGCCAGCTATTAAATGAAAATAAAAATAAAATACTTCATTTGCTCGTTCCCATGAAATAAGATATAAATCGTAATTTCTGGTCGAGAAGTTTATACTTAAGGCTATATGATATTTACAAGAGTTCAAAACATAAGATAAAATTGTATAATATTGTTAATATTTGATTGGTTTTTTGTAAAATCTTTTTTTTAAAGAATTCGTTTAAAGGATGACACTTTGATGAAAAAATAAAAATAATAAAAGCCACTTACATAGCTGGAAGGTTTTCCCGGACTGGACTGGGAAATGCTTATTGTTTAAACGAGATGTATTCTTGGATGAGTACCACTTTCGACGGTACACTGTAGGTTTAATGGGATCCCTTTATCGCTAGCGAACGATCACCCTTCATCCACATCTCAAAAACAAAGCGTATCCTTTTGCAAACCAAAATAAAATGTATTTATTAAAGACAAATTTAAGCAAAAACAATGAAAATATATATATATATATATATATATATATATATATATATATATATATATATATATATATATGTATATATTATATATATAAATACATATATTTCTCATGCATATCTCATGAAATGTCATAGAGATGAATACGACTAGTGTCGAAATATTCTCAATCATATAATTTCTTCTAAAATAAGTTACTAACATCCATTTCTGTTACAGAAACCATCCTCCTATACGTATTATATCCAAGGGCATACAGTAATTCGGCTGCAATAACTAAGAACATCATAGGTTATCAATTGCGGAAACAGGTGCCGCTGCCCTAAGTATTTAAAGAGGACATTAACTATCGTTTAAATGTTTCTGGTCCACCAGGACCCCAGATAAGTAACTTTTCATGAATCTAATTTTATATATTATTGAAAATAATTTAAAAAAATTTACACACTTAAAATATCAATATATATTTGCATTCCGCCTCCAATGCACTGGAAGGTAATGCTCTATGACTGGACGCCAGAGATGCTGAAATTTTATTTGAATGCCTTTCAGCATACACTTCCAGACCCCAGTAACCTCGCTCGTTGGAGCTTTGCCGAGGATAGTTCTTGTCCCCTCTGTAGCAATACCCCTTGCACAGCTAGACACATTCTAGCTGGCTGCAAGGTGGCCTTAGATCAAGGACGGTACACTTACCGCCATGACAAAGTTCTCGCTGTTATTCGCGAGGTAATTAGTCTCTCAGTGGCTCGTGCCAACAAGGGTTTGACAGTATCCTCCAAACCCCCAATACAGTTTGTGCGGGATGGCTCTAAAGGCAAAAAACATTTAACTACAAAACCTTTCTCAATAATCGAGAAAGCTACAGATTGGATTCTGGAGGTTGATTCGGTCTCTAAGCAGTATAAATTCCCTGAAAGTCTCGGATGCACAGCCCTCCGTCCAGGATATAACTCTTTACTCTCTATCTCGGAAGTGGCTCTTATCGTAGAATTAACTGTTCCATGGGAATCAAATATCCCAAAAGACCACGAGTACAAATTAAATAAATACCATGATCTCGCAAATGCCGTAACCCGGAACGGCTTCACTGTTCACCTTCACGCGGTGGAAGTTGGCGCTCGTGGCCTGCCAGCTAAATCTCTATTTCACCTCTTTAAAGATCTTGGCCTTTCCAGAAAAATAATCAACTCTTTCTTAGAAAAATTATCTAAAACTGCGATTTGCGCATCTCAAATTCTATGGCTTCGAAGGGGGAGTGAATGGGTGGCAAGGTGAACGCTCACATGTGGCAAGACAGCTGTCCTAAACCTACCACAGCCGGTTCGTAAGTCCGGAATCCACTGCTCACCCCCCAGAAGTGTAAAAAAATAGTATTATGATGGGCCCGACTCCGGTCGGTGAATTCCATGGCAGCTCCGTTTGTATTTATATATATATATATATATATATATATATATATATAATATATATATATATATATATATATATATATATATATATATATATATATATATATATATATATATATATATATATATATATATATATATATATATATATATATATATATATATATATATATATATATATATATATATATATATATATATATATATATATATATATATATATATATATATATATATATATATATATATATATATATATATATATATATATGTATATAATATATATATATATATATATATATATATATATATATATATATATATATATATATATATATATATATATATATATATATATATATATATATATATATATATATATATATATATATATATATATATATATATATATATATATATATATATATATATATATATATATATATATATATATATATATATATATATATATATATATATATATATATATATATATATATATATATATATATATTATATTGCAGTTGTATTTCAAAAAATATAGTATATCAACTTCTGTGCAGGACTTGTGATGCCTTTTATATCGGTGAAACAACAACACCACTTAATATTAGACTAAATAATCATAGGGCTAGTGTAGGAAATGAAAGCCAACTCCCAATATCTTTGCATGCCAGGGCGCATAATTTATCTTTTGATCAATGTTTTAAAGTTAAAATAATAAAATGCCTTGGGGATAATGCAAAAGAAAGGGACGTCAAATCTTGGGAATTGGCTTATATTTATATTTTAGGCGCTTGCAAAGGTTCCGGCCTCAACAGGCAAAATTAATAAGGTTTATCATATTATCATAATCATCAAATGCTTTTTCTTTTAATTTATAATCATTCATTTTAAAATAACGTTTTGCACGGTTGGTTATGGTACCTTAACTAAATCGTGTAAAATATTATTAATCCATTTCTTTTTGTTCGATTCCTTGAATTTAAATTTTCAACGAATTGTTCGATTTCAGAAATGTCATATATCTTGACGACGGCTGAGCCGAAATATTGATATACATTTTATAAAAATCATTAATATTTAAGAAACACTAATCGCCTATTATTTTCCAGCATTCATTCTCGTCTTTCGCATTGTTGTGTCGCCGCTGTAGGATAAAGTAGAAAGGTTCGAATACCACAGTAGGAAACCGCAAATACTGAGAGAAGAGAAAACGAAAAAGGCGTGGAGTCACTCCTGGTCACCACAGACCAGATAAGTGCCCTTTCATTATTTTATCATTTCATTTATTTAGTGATAAACATAATTTCAATTTGAAAAAATAATATATATATATATATATATATATATATATATATATATATATATATATATATATATATATATATATATATATATATATATATATATATATATATATATAGGATGTTTTTATTTAAAATAAAATTAGTAAAAGCTACTTAAAAAGTAGCGAAGGAAATCCCAGCTTGTATTGGGAATGCTTATGTTTGAATGAGATATACTTACGGATGTGCACGACTTTCGACGGTGCAATGTAAGCTTAAAGGTCCTTTTGCAGTCGACTAACGATCACTATTCATCCATATATCTCATAAATAGGGCTTATCCTTATGCAACACAAAATGCCTTCAATTGAGACGAATTAATCGAAAAAATAAAAAATTAAACTATTGATCACTTCGGCAAAGCCGTTTTCCAAATGAAAGTGACATTACGAAATAATTCAAATTTCTAATGCTACCAACATTTAAAATATGATACAATTGGCTGAGTTTTTTATCAACGAGCCATTAAATCGAAAAAAAAACCTCCATATGCTCAATGAAATGAAAGAAGGAACTTCAAGCCTAATTTCTGGCAGAGGAGTTTATAAAAAAGATTGTGTAATGTTATCAAAATAGGGTAAACCTATATAAAATTGTATAATATTAAAAAATTGTAAAGAAATATTGTAGAAAGCAGTATAATATTGTTATATTTGATAAGGTTTGGAAAGAAATCCGTTTATAGGATGATGTTTTTATTTAAAATAAAATTAGTAAAAGCTACTTAAAAAGCTACTTCGCCACTTTTTAGGTGTATATATATATATATATGTCATTCCGCATTTAAGAGACGATTCATTGTGATTTTTTTCATTGTTTTTGCTTTAATTTGTCTTTAATAAAGACATTTTATTTTGGTTTGCAAAAGGATACGCTTTGTTTTTGAGATGTGGATGAAGGGCGATCGTTCGCTAGCGATAAAGGGATCCCATTAAACCAACATTGCACTGTCGAAAGTGGTGCTCATCCAGGCATACATCTCATTTAAAATAAGCATTTCCCAATCCAGTCCGGGAAAACCTTCCAGCTATGTAAGTGGCTTTTATTATATTTTATTTTTTCATCAAAGTGTCATCCTTTAAACGAATTCTTAAAAAAAGAAATTTTACTAAAAACCAATCAAATATTACCTATATATATATATATATATATATATATATATATATATATATATATATATATATATATATATATATATATATATATATATATATATATATATATATATATATATATATATATATATATATATATATATATATATATATATATATATATATATATATATATATATATATATATATATATATATATATATATATATATATATATATATATATATATATATATATATATATATATATATATATATATATATATATAAGATGATTATAAAGTAAATAATTATAAAAGCCACTTACATCGTGACGAAGGATTCCCTTGATCGGATTCGGGAATGCTTTAGGTGTTAACGAGAATGATGAATGCCTCTCACTTGCGGAAAGAGGAGTAGGTTTAAGTTGGGCCCATTTTTCAACTAGTAAACGCTCACCCTTCATCCAATTATCTCAAAAATTAAGCTACAATCCTTCTTTATACGTAAACTCACTCAATTTCCTATTATTTCAGGGGAAATAACAAGACAAGACGAGCTACTTGACAGATGGAAGAATTTAAAATTTCGAATTTCGTTTTTTTATTTTCTAAAGGTGCGATATAAAGAAGCTGCGATCAATATTCAGCTGAAAACTTAAAACTAAAAGCGTGACATGCCCTCATATCAATGAAAGGAAGCAGTCAGCTCTTTCCTATTAGTTGGAAAGATTACCTTTAACCTAAATGGATTATTTACAATGAACGAAACATAAAATATGTAAAAATTCAATATTTTGAAATATTTGATAGTTTTGTGTATATATTCTTTTTAGAATTGATCAATAAGATGATTATAAAGTAAATAATTATAAAAGCCACTTACATCGTGACGAAGGATTCCCTTGATCGGATTCGGGAATGCTTTAGGTGTTAACGAGAATGATGAATGCCTCTCACTTGCGGAAAGAGGAGTAGGTTTAAGTTGGGCCCATTTTTCAACTAGTAAACGCTCACCCTTCATCCAATTATCTCAAAAATTAAGCTACAATCCTTCTTTATACGTAAACTCACTCAATTTCCTATTATTTCAGGGGAAATAACAAGACAAGACGAGCTACTTGACAGATGGAAGAATTTAAAATTTCGAATTTCGTTTTTTTATTTTCTAAAGGTGCGATATAAAGAAGCTGCGATCAATATTCAGCTGAAAACTTAAAACTAAAAGCGTGACATGCCCTCATATCAATGAAAGGAAGCAGTCAGCTCTTTCCTATTAGTTGGAAAGATTACCTTTAACCTAAATGGATTATTTACAATGAACGAAACATAAAATATGTAAAAATTCAATATTTTGAAATATTTGATAGTTTTGTGTATATATTCTTTTTAGAATTGATCAATAAGATGATTATAAAGTAAATAATTATAAAAGCCACTTACATCGTGACGAAGGATTCCCTTGATCGGATTCGGGAATGCTTTAGGTGTTAACGAGAATGATGAATGCCTCTCACTTGCGGAAAGAGGAGTAGGTTTAAGTTGGGCCCATTTTTCAACTAGTAAACGCTCACCCTTCATCCAATTATCTCAAAAATTAAGCTACAATCCTTCTTTATACGTAAACTCACTCAATTTCCTATTATTTCAGGGGAAATAACAAGACAAGACGAGCTACTTGACAGATGGAAGAATTTAAAATTTCGAATTTCGTTTTTTTATTTTCTAAAGGTGCGATATAAAGAAGCTGCGATCAATATTCAGCTGAAAACTTAAAACTAAAAGCGTGACATGCCCTCATATCAATGAAAGGAAGCAGTCAGCTCTTTCCTATTAGTTGGAAAGATTACCTTTAACCTAAATGGATTATTTACAATGAACGAAACATAAAATATGTTAAAATTCAATATTTTGAAATATTTGATAGTTTTGTGTATATATTCTTTTTAGAATTGATCAATAAGATGATTATAAAGTAAATAATTATAAAAGCCACTTACATCGTGACGAAGGATTGCCTTGATCGGATTCGGGAATGCTTTAGGTGTTAACGAGAATGATGAATGCCTCTCACTTGCGGAAAGAGGAGTAGGTTTAAGTTGGGCCCATTTTTCAACTAGTAAACGCTCACCCTTCATCCAATTATCTCAAAAATTAAGCTACAATCCTTCTTTATACGTAAACTCACTCAATTTCCTATTATTTCAGGGGAAATAACAAGACAAGACGAGCTACTTGACAGATGGAAGAATTTAAAATTTCGAATTTCGTTTTTTTATTTTCTAAAGGTGCGATATAAAGAAGCTGCGATCAATATTCAGCTGAAAACTTAAAACTAAAAGCGTGACATGCCCTCATATCAATGAAAGGAAGCAGTCAGCTCTTTCCTATTAGTTGGAAAGATTACCTTTAACCTAAATGGATTATTTACAATGAACGAAACATAAAATATGTAAAAATTCAATATTTTGAAATATTTGATAGTTTTGTGTATATATTCTTTTTAGAATTGATCAATAAGATGATTATAAAGTAAATAATTATAAAAGCCACTTACATCGTGACGAAGGATTCCCTTGATCGGATTCGGGAATGCTTTAGGTGTTAACGAGAATGATGAATGCCTCTCACTTGCGGAAAGAGGAGTAGGTTTAAGTTGGGCCCATTTTTCAACTAGTAAACGCTCACCCTTCATCCAATTATCTCAAAAATTAAGCTACAATCCTTCTTTATACGTAAACTCACTCAATTTCCTATTATTTCAGGGGAAATAACAAGACAAGACGAGCTACTTGACAGATGGAAGAATTTAAAATTTCGAATTTCGTTTTTTTATTTTCTAAAGGTGCGATATAAAGAAGCTGCGATCAATATTCAGCTGAAAACTTAAAACTAAAAGCGTGACATGCCCTCATATCAATGAAAGGAAGCAGTCAGCTCTTTCCTATTAGTTGGAAAGATTACCTTTAACCTAAATGGATTATTTACAATGAACGAAACATAAAATATGTAAAAATTCAATATTTTGAAATATTTGATAGTTTTGTGTATATATTCTTTTTAGAATTGATCAATAAGATGATTATAAAGTAAATAATTATAAAAGCCACTTACATCGTGACGAAGGATTCCCTTGATCGGATTCGGGAATGCTTTAGGTGTTAACGAGAATGATGAATGCCTCTCACTTGCGGAAAGAGGAGTAGGTTTAAGTTGGGCCCATTTTTCAACTAGTAAACGCTCACCCTTCATCCAATTATCTCAAAAATTAAGCTACAATCCTTCTTTATACGTAAACTCACTCAATTTCCTATTATTTCAGGGGAAATAACAAGACAAGACGAGCTACTTGACAGATGGAAGAATTTAAAATTTCGAATTTCGTTTTTTTATTTTCTAAAGGTGCGATATAAAGAAGCTGCGATCAATATTCAGCTGAAAACTTAAAACTAAAAGCGTGACATGCCCTCATATCAATGAAAGGAAGCAGTCAGCTCTTTCCTATTAGTTGGAAAGATTACCTTTAACCTAAATGGATTATTTACAATGAACGAAACATAAAATATGTAAAAATTCAATATTTTGAAATATTTGATAGTTTTGTGTATATATTCTTTTTAGAATTGATCAATAAGATGATTATAAAGTAAATAATTATAAAAGCCACTTACATCGTGACGAAGGATTCCCTTGATCGGATTCGGGAATGCTTTAGGTGTTAACGAGAATGATGAATGCCTCTCACTTGCGGAAAGAGGAGTAGGTTTAAGTTGGGCCCATTTTTCAACTAGTAAACGCTCACCCTTCATCCAATTATCTCAAAAATTAAGCTACAATCCTTCTTTATACGTAAACTCACTCAATTTCCTATTATTTCAGGGGAAATAACAAGACAAGACGAGCTACTTGACAGATGGAAGAATTTAAAATTTCGAATTTCGTTTTTTTATTTTCTAAAGGTGCGATATAAAGAAGCTGCGATCAATATTCAGCTGAAAACTTAAAACTAAAAGCGTGACATGCCCTCATATCAATGAAAGGAAGCAGTCAGCTCTTTCCTATTAGTTGGAAAGATTACCTTTAACCTAAATGGATTATTTACAATGAACGAAACATAAAATATGTAAAAATTCAATATTTTGAAATATTTGATAGTTTTGTGTATATATTCTTTTTAGAATTGATCAATAAGATGATTATAAAGTAAATAATTATAAAAGCCACTTACATCGTGACGAAGGATTCCCTTGATCGGATTCGGGAATGCTTTAGGTGTTAACGAGAATGATGAATGCCTCTCACTTGCGGAAAGAGGAGTAGGTTTAAGTTGGGCCCATTTTTCAACTAGTAAACGCTCACCCTTCATCCAATTATCTCAAAAATTAAGCTACAATCCTTCTTTATACGTAAACTCACTCAATTTCCTATTATTTCAGGGGAAATAACAAGACAAGACGAGCTACTTGACAGATGGAAGAATTTAAAATTTCGAATTTCGTTTTTTTATTTTCTAAAGGTGCGATATAAAGAAGCTGCGATCAATATTCAGCTGAAAACTTAAAACTAAAAGCGTGACATGCCCTCATATCAATGAAAGGAAGCAGTCAGCTCTTTCCTATTAGTTGGAAAGATTACCTTTAACCTAAATGGATTATTTACAATGAACGAAACATAAAATATGTAAAAATTCAATATTTTGAAATATTTGATAGTTTTGTGTATATATTCTTTTTAGAATTGATCAATAAGATGATTATAAAGTAAATAATTATAAAAGCCACTTACATCGTGACGAAGGATTCCCTTGATCGGATTCGGGAATGCTTTAGGTGTTAACGAGAATGATGAATGCCTCTCACTTGCGGAAAGAGGAGTAGGTTTAAGTTGGGCCCATTTTTCAACTAGTAAACGCTCACCCTTCATCCAATTATCTCAAAAATTAAGCTACAATCCTTCTTTATACGTAAACTCACTCAATTTCCTATTATTTCAGGGGAAATAACAAGACAAGACGAGCTACTTGACAGATGGAAGAATTTAAAATTTCGAATTTCGTTTTTTTATTTTCTAAAGGTGCGATATAAAGAAGCTGCGATCAATATTCAGCTGAAAACTTAAAACTAAAAGCGTGACATGCCCTCATATCAATGAAAGGAAGCAGTCAGCTCTTTCCTATTAGTTGGAAAGATTACCTTTAACCTAAATGGATTATTTACAATGAACGAAACATAAAATATGTAAAAATTCAATATTTTGAAATATTTGATAGTTTTGTGTATATATTCTTTTTAGAATTGATCAATAAGATGATTATAAAGTAAATAATTATAAAAGCCACTTACATCGTGACGAAGGATTCCCTTGATCGGATTCGGGAATGCTTTAGGTGTTAACGAGAATGATGAATGCCTCTCACTTGCGGAAAGAGGAGTAGGTTTAAGTTGGGCCCATTTTTCAACTAGTAAACGCTCACCCTTCATCCAATTATCTCAAAAATTAAGCTACAATCCTTCTTTATACGTAAACTCACTCAATTGTTATTTCCCCTGAAATAATAGGAAATTGAGTGAGTTTACGTATAAAGAAGGATTGTAGCTTAATTTTTGAGATAATTGGATGAAGGGTGAGCGTTTACTAGTTGAAAAATGGGCCCAACTTAAACCTACTCCTCTTTCCGCAAGTGAGAGGCATTCATCATTCTCGTTAACACCTAAAGCATTCCCGAATCCGATCAAGGGAATCCTTCGTCACGATGTAAGTGGCTTTTATAATTATTTACTTTATAATCATCTTATTGATCAATTCTAAAAAGAATATATACACAAAACTATCAAATATTTCAAAATATTGAATTTTTACATATTTTATGTTTCGTTCATTGTAAATAATCCATTTAGGTTAAAGGTAATCTTTCCAACTAATAGGAAAGAGCTGACTGCTTCCTTTCATTGATATGAGGGCATGTCACGCTTTTAGTTTTAAGTTTTCAGCTGAATATTGATCGCAGCTTCTTTATATCGCACCTTTAGAAAATAAAAAAACGAAATTCGAAATTTTAAATTCTTCCATCTGTCAAGTAGCTCGTCTTGTCTTGTTATTTCCCCTGAAATAATAGGAAATTGAGTGAGTTTACGTATAAAGAAGGATTGTAGCTTAATTTTTGAGATAATTGGATGAAGGGTGAGCGTTTACTAGTTGAAAAATGGGCCCAACTTAAACCTACTCCTCTTTCCGCAAGTGAGAGGCATTCATCATTCTCGTTAACACCTAAAGCATTCCCGAATCCGATCAAGGGAATCCTTCGTCACGATGTAAGTGGCTTTTATAATTATTTACTTTATAATCATCTTATTGATCAATTCTAAAAAGAATATATACACAAAACTATCAAATATTTCAAAATATTGAATTTTTACATATTTTATGTTTCGTTCATTGTAAATAATCCATTTAGGTTAAAGGTAATCTTTCCAACTAATAGGAAAGAGCTGACTGCTTCCTTTCATTGATATGAGGGCATGTCACGCTTTTAGTTTTAAGTTTTCAGCTGAATATTGATCGCAGCTTCTTTATATCGCACCTTTAGAAAATAAAAAAACGAAATTCGAAATTTTAAATTCTTCCATCTGTCAAGTAGCTCGTCTTGTCTTGTTATTTCCCCTGAAATAATAGGAAATTGAGTGAGTTTACGTATAAAGAAGGATTGTAGCTTAATTTTTGAGATAATTGGATGAAGGGTGAGCGTTTACTAGTTGAAAAATGGGCCCAACTTAAACCTACTCCTCTTTCCGCAAGTGAGAGGCATTCATCATTCTCGTTAACACCTAAAGCATTCCCGAATCCGATCAAGGGAATCCTTCGTCACGATGTAAGTGGCTTTTATAATTATTTACTTTATAATCATCTTATTGATCAATTCTAAAAAGAATATATACACAAAACTATCAAATATTTCAAAATATTGAATTTTTACATATTTTATGTTTCGTTCATTGTAAATAATCCATTTAGGTTAAAGGTAATCTTTCCAACTAATAGGAAAGAGCTGACTGCTTCCTTTCATTGATATGAGGGCATGTCACGCTTTTAGTTTTAAGTTTTCAGCTGAATATTGATCGCAGCTTCTTTATATCGCACCTTTAGAAAATAAAAAAACGAAATTCGAAATTTTAAATTCTTCCATCTGTCAAGTAGCTCGTCTTGTCTTGTTATTTCCCCTGAAATAATAGGAAATTGAGTGAGTTTACGTATAAAGAAGGATTGTAGCTTAATTTTTGAGATAATTGGATGAAGGGTGAGCGTTTACTAGTTGAAAAATGGGCCCAACTTAAACCTACTCCTCTTTCCGCAAGTGAGAGGCATTCATCATTCTCGTTAACACCTAAAGCATTCCCGAATCCGATCAAGGGAATCCTTCGTCACGATGTAAGTGGCTTTTATAATTATTTACTTTATAATCATCTTATTGATCAATTCTAAAAAGAATATATACACAAAACTATCAAATATTTCAAAATATTGAATTTTTACATATTTTATGTTTCGTTCATTGTAAATAATCCATTTAGGTTAAAGGTAATCTTTCCAACTAATAGGAAAGAGCTGACTGCTTCCTTTCATTGATATGAGGGCATGTCACGCTTTTAGTTTTAAGTTTTCAGCTGAATATTGATCGCAGCTTCTTTATATCGCACCTTTAGAAAATAAAAAAACGAAATTCGAAATTTTAAATTCTTCCATCTGTCAAGTAGCTCGTCTTGTCTTGTTATTTCCCCTGAAATAATAGGAAATTGAGTGAGTTTACGTATAAAGAAGGATTGTAGCTTAATTTTTGAGATAATTGGATGAAGGGTGAGCGTTTACTAGTTGAAAAATGGGCCCAACTTAAACCTACTCCTCTTTCCGCAAGTGAGAGGCATTCATCATTCTCGTTAACACCTAAAGCATTCCCGAATCCGATCAAGGGAATCCTTCGTCACGATGTAAGTGGCTTTTATAATTATTTACTTTATAATCATCTTATTGATCAATTCTAAAAAGAATATATACACAAAACTATCAAATATTTCAAAATATTGAATTTTTACATATTTTATGTTTCGTTCATTGTAAATAATCCATTTAGGTTAAAGGTAATCTTTCCAACTAATAGGAAAGAGCTGACTGCTTCCTTTCATTGATATGAGGGCATGTCACGCTTTTAGTTTTAAGTTTTCAGCTGAATATTGATCGCAGCTTCTTTATATCGCACCTTTAGAAAATAAAAAAACGAAATTCGAAATTTTAAATTCTTCCATCTGTCAAGTAGCTCGTCTTGTCTTGTTATTTCCCCTGAAATAATAGGAAATTGAGTGAGTTTACGTATAAAGAAGGATTGTAGCTTAATTTTTGAGATAATTGGATGAAGGGTGAGCGTTTACTAGTTGAAAAATGGGCCCAACTTAAACCTACTCCTCTTTCCGCAAGTGAGAGGCATTCATCATTCTCGTTAACACCTAAAGCATTCCCGAATCCGATCAAGGGAATCCTTCGTCACGATGTAAGTGGCTTTTATAATTATTTACTTTATAATCATCTTATTGATCAATTCTAAAAAGAATATATACACAAAACTATCAAATATTTCAAAATATTGAATTTGTACATATTTTATGTTTCGTTCATTGTAAATAATCCATTTAGGTTAAAGGTAATCTTTCCAACTAATAGGAAAGAGCTGACTGCTTCCTTTCATTGATATGAGGGCATGTCACGCTTTTAGTTTTAAGTTTTCAGCTGAATATTGATCGCAGCTTCTTTATATCGCACCTTTAGAAAATAAAAAAACGAAATTCGAAATTTTAAATTCTTCCATCTGTCAAGTAGCTCGTCTTGTCTTGTTATTTCCCCTGAAATAATAGGAAATTGAGTGAGTTTACGTATAAAGAAGGATTGTAGCTTAATTTTTGAGATAATTGGATGAAGGGTGAGCGTTTACTAGTTGAAAAATGGGCCCAACTTAAACCTACTCCTCTTTCCGCAAGTGAGAGGCATTCATCATTCTCGTTAACACCTAAAGCATTCCCGAATCCGATCAAGGGAATCCTTCGTCACGATGTAAGTGGCTTTTATAATTATTTACTTTATAATCATCTTATTGATCAATTCTAAAAAGAATATATACACAAAACTATCAAATATTTCAAAATATTGAATTTTTACATATTTTATGTTTCGTTCATTGTAAATAATCCATTTAGGTTAAAGGTAATCTTTCCAACTAATAGGAAAGAGCTGACTGCTTCCTTTCATTGATATGAGGGCATGTCACGCTTTTAGTTTTAAGTTTTCAGCTGAATATTGATCGCAGCTTCTTTATATCGCACCTTTAGAAAATAAAAAAACGAAATTCGAAATTTTAAATTCTTCCATCTGTCAAGTAGCTCGTCTTGTCTTGTTATTTCCCCTGAAATAATAGGAAATTGAGTGAGTTTACGTATAAAGAAGGATTGTAGCTTAATTTTTGAGATAATTGGATGAAGGGTGAGCGTTTACTAGTTGAAAAATGGGCCCAACTTAAACCTACTCCTCTTTCCGCAAGTGAGAGGCATTCATCATTCTCGTTAACACCTAAAGCATTCCCGAATCCGATCAAGGGAATCCTTCGTCACGATGTAAGTGGCTTTTATAATTATTTACTTTATAATCATCTTATTGATCAATTCTAAAAAGAATATATACACAAAACTATCAAATATTTCAAAATATTGAATTTTTACATATTTTATGTTTCGTTCATTGTAAATAATCCATTTAGGTTAAAGGTAATCTTTCCAACTAATAGGAAAGAGCTGACTGCTTCCTTTCATTGATATGAGGGCATGTCACGCTTTTAGTTTTAAGTTTTCAGCTGAATATTGATCGCAGCTTCTTTATATCGCACCTTTAGAAAATAAAAAAACGAAATTCGAAATTTTAAATTCTTCCATCTGTCAAGTAGCTCGTCTTGTCTTGTTATTTCCCCTGAAATAATAGGAAATTGAGTGAGTTTACGTATAAAGAAGGATTGTAGCTTAATTTTTGAGATAATTGGATGAAGGGTGAGCGTTTACTAGTTGAAAAATGGGCCCAACTTAAACCTACTCCTCTTTCCGCAAGTGAGAGGCATTCATCATTCTCGTTAACACCTAAAGCATTCCCGAATCCGATCAAGGGAATCCTTCGTCACGATGTAAGTGGCTTTTATAATTATTTACTTTATAATCATCTTATTGATCAATTCTAAAAAGAATATATACACAAAACTATCAAATATTTCAAAATATTGAATTTTTACATATTTTATGTTTCGTTCATTGTAAATAATCCATTTAGGTTAAAGGTAATCTTTCCAACTAATAGGAAAGAGCTGACTGCTTCCTTTCATTGATATGAGGGCATGTCACGCTTTTAGTTTTAAGTTTTCAGCTGAATATTGATCGCAGCTTCTTTATATCGCACCTTTAGAAAATAAAAAAACGAAATTCGAAATTTTAAATTCTTCCATCTGTCAAGTAGCTCGTCTTGTCTTGTTATTTCCCCTGAAATAATAGGAAATTGAGTGAGTTTACGTATAAAGAAGGATTGTAGCTTAATTTTTGAGATAATTGGATGAAGGGTGAGCGTTTACTAGTTGAAAAATGGGCCCAACTTAAACCTACTCCTCTTTCCGCAAGTGAGAGGCATTCATCATTCTCGTTAACACCTAAAGCATTCCCGAATCCGATCAAGGGAATCCTTCGTCACGATGTAAGTGGCTTTTATAATTATTTACTTTATAATCATCTTATTGATCAATTCTAAAAAGAATATATACACAAAACTATCAAATATTTCAAAATATTGAATTTTTACATATTTTATGTTTCGTTCATTGTAAATAATCCATTTAGGTTAAAGGTAATCTTTCCAACTAATAGGAAAGAGCTGACTGCTTCCTTTCATTGATATGAGGGCATGTCACGCTTTTAGTTTTAAGTTTTCAGCTGAATATTGATCGCAGCTTCTTTATATCGCACCTTTAGAAAATAAAAAAACGAAATTCGAAATTTTAAATTCTTCCATCTGTCAAGTAGCTCGTCTTGTCTTGTTATTTCCCCTGAAATAATAGGAAATTGAGTGAGTTTACGTATAAAGAAGGATTGTAGCTTAATTTTTGAGATAATTGGATGAAGGGTGAGCGTTTACTAGTTGAAAAATGGGCCCAACTTAAACCTACTCCTCTTTCCGCAAGTGAGAGGCATTCATCATTCTCGTTAACACCTAAAGCATTCCCGAATCCGATCAAGGGAATCCTTCGTCACGATGTAAGTGGCTTTTATAATTATTTACTTTATAATCATCTTATTGATCAATTCTAAAAAGAATATATACACAAAACTATCAAATATTTCAAAATATTGAATTTTTACATATTTTAAGTTTCGTTCATTGTAAATAATCCATTTAGGTTAAAGGTAATCTTTCCAACTAATAGGAAAGAGCTGACTGCTTCCTTTCATTGATATGAGGGCATGTCACGCTTTTAGTTTTAAGTTTTCAGCTGAATATTGATCGCAGCTTCTTTATATCGCACCTTTAGAAAATAAAAAAACGAAATTCGAAATTTTAAATTCTTCCATCTGTCAAGTAGCTCGTCTTGTCTTGTTATTTCCCCTGAAATAATAGGAAATTGAGTGAGTTTACGTATAAAGAAGGATTGTAGCTTAATTTTTGAGATAATTGGATGAAGGGTGAGCGTTTACTAGTTGAAAAATGGGCCCAACTTAAACCTACTCCTCTTTCCGCAAGTGAGAGGCATTCATCATTCTCGTTAACACCTAAAGCATTCCCGAATCCGATCAAGGGAATCCTTCGTCACGATGTAAGTGGCTTTTATAATTATTTACTTTATAATCATCTTATTGATCAATTCTAAAAAGAATATATACACAAAACTATCAAATATTTCAAAATATTGAATTTTTACATATTTTATGTTTCGTTCATTGTAAATAATCCATTTAGGTTAAAGGTAATCTTTCCAACTAATAGGAAAGAGCTGACTGCTTCCTTTCATTGATATGAGGGCATGTCACGCTTTTAGTTTTAAGTTTTCAGCTGAATATTGATCGCAGCTTCTTTATATCGCACCTTTAGAAAATAAAAAAACGAAATTCGAAATTTTAAATTCTTCCATCTGTCAAGTAGCTCGTCTTGTCTTGTTATTTCCCCTGAAATAATAGGAAATTGAGTGAGTTTACGTATAAAGAAGGATTGTAGCTTAATTTTTGAGATAATTGGATGAAGGGTGAGCGTTTACTAGTTGAAAAATGGGCCCAACTTAAACCTACTCCTCTTTCCGCAAGTGAGAGGCATTCATCATTCTCGTTAACACCTAAAGCATTCCCGAATCCGATCAAGGGAATCCTTCGTCACGATGTAAGTGGCTTTTATAATTATTTACTTTATAATATCATCTTATTGATCAATTCTAAAAAGAATATATACACAAAACTATCAAATATTTCAAAATATTGAATTTTTACATATTTTTATGTTTCGTTCATTGTAAATAATCCATTTAGGTTAAAGGTAATCTTTCCAACTAATAGGAAAGAGCTGACTGCTTCCTTTCATTGATATGAGGGCATGTCACGCTTTTAGTTTTAAGTTTTCAGCTGAATATTGATCGCAGCTTCTTTATATCACACCTTTAGAAAATAAAAAAACGAAATTCGAAATTTTAAATTCTTCCATCTGTCAAGTAGCTCGTCTTGTCTTGTTATTTCCCTTGAAATAATAGGAAATTGAGTGAGTTTACGTATAAAGAAGGATTGTAGCTTAATTTTTGAGATAATTGGATGAAGGGTGAGCGTTACTAGTTGTAAAATGGGCCCAACTTAAACCTACTCCTCTTTCCGCAAGTGAGAGGCATTCATCATTCTCGTTAACACCTAAAGCATTCCCGAATCCGATCAAGGGAATCCTTCGTCCCGATGTAGGTGGCTTTTATAATTATTTACTTTATAATCATCTTATTGATCATTTCTAAAAAGAATATATACACAAAACTATCAAATTATTTCAAAATATTGAATTTTTACATATTTTATGTTTCGTTCATTGTAAATAAACCATTTAGGTTAAAGGTAATCTTTCCAACTAATAGCAAAGAGCTGACTGCTTCCTTTCATTGATATGAGGGGCATGTCACGCTTTAGTTTTAAAGGTTTCAGCTGAATATTGATCGCAGCTTCTTTATATCACACCTTTAGAAAATAAAAAAACGAAATTCGAAATTTTAAATTCTTCCATCTGTCAAGTAGCTCGTCTTGTCTTGTTATTTCCCTTGAAATAATAGGAAATTGAGTGAGTTTACGTATAAAGAAGGATTGTAGCTTAATTTTTGAGATAATTGGATGAAGGGTGAGCGTTACTAGTTGTAAAATGGGCCCAACTTAAACCTACTCCTTTTTCCGCAAGTGAGAGGCATTCATCATTCTCGTTAACACCTAAAGCATTCCCGAATCCGATCAAGGGAATCCTTCGTCACGATGTAAGTGGCTTTTATAATTATTTACTTTATAATCATCTTATTGTATCAAATCTAAAAGAATATATACACAAAACTATCAAATATTTCAAAATATTGAATTATTACATATTTTATGTTCGTTCATTGTAAATAATCCATTTAGGTTAAAGGTAATCTTTCCAACTAATAGGAAAGAGCTGACTGCTTCTTTTCATTGATATGAGGGCATGTCACGCTTTTAGTTTTAAGTTTTCAGCTGAATATTGATCGCAGCTTCTTTATATCACACCTTTAGAAAATAAAAAAACGAAATTCGAAATTTTTACATTCTTCCATCTGTCAAGTAGCTTGTCTTGTCTTGTTATTTCCCTTGAAATAATAGGAAATTGAGTGAGTTTACGTATAAAGAAGGATTGTAGCTTAATTTTTGAGATAATTGGATGAAGGGTGAGCGTTACTAGTTGTAAAATGGGCCCAACTTAAACCTACTCCTCTTTCCGCAAGTGAGAGGCATTCATCATTCTCGTTAACACCTAAAGCATTCCCGAATCCGATCAAGGGAATCCTTCGTCACGATGTAAGTGGCTTTTATAATTATTTACTTTATAATCATCTTATTGATCAATTCTAAAAAGAATATATACACAAAACTATCAAATATTTCAAAATATTGAATTTTTTACATATTTTATGTTTCGTTCATTGTAAATAATCCATTTAGGTTAAAGGTAATCTTTCCAACTAATAATAGGAAAGAGCTGACTGCTTCCTTTCATTGATATGAGGGCATGTCACGCTTTTAGTTTTAAGTTTTCAGCTGAATATTGATCGCAGCTTCTTTATATCACACCTTTAGAAAATAAAAAAACGAAATTCGAAATTTTAAATTCTTCCATCTGTCAAGTAGCTCGTCTTGTCTTGTTATTTCCCTTGAAATAATAGGAAATTGAGTGAGTTTACGTATAAAGAAGGATTGTAGCTTAATTTTTGAGATAATTGGATGAAGGGTGAGCGTTACTAGTTTGTAAAATGGCCCAACTTAAACCTACTCCCTCTTTCCGCAAGAGAGAGGCATTCATCATTCTCGTTAACACCTAAAGCATTCCCGAATCCGATCAAGGGAATCCTTCGTCACGATGTAGGTGGCTTTTATAATTATTTACTTTATAATCATCTTATTGATCAATTCTAAAAAGAATATATACACAAAACTATCAAATATTTCAAAATTATTGAATTTTTACATATTTTATGTTTCGTTCATTGTAAATAATCCATTTAGGTTAAAGGTAATCTTTCCAACTAATAGGAAAGAGCTGACTGCTTCCTTTCATTGATATGAGGGCATGTCACGCTTTTAGTTTTAAGTTTTCAGCTGAATATTGATCGCAGCTTCTTTATATCACACCTTTAGAAAATAAAAAAACGAAATTCGAAATTTTAAATTCTTCCATCTGTCAAGTAGCTCGTCTTGTCTTGTTATTTCCCTTGAAATAATAGGAAATTGAGTGAGTTTACGTATAAAGAAGGATTGTAGCTTAATTTTTGAGATAATTGGATGAAGGGTGAGCGTTACTAGTTGTAAAATGGGCCCAACTTAAACCTACTCCTCTTTCCGCAAGTGAGAGGCATTCATCATTCTCGTTAACACCTAAAGCATTCCCGAATCCGATCAAGGGAATCCTTCGTCCCGATGTAGGTGCTTTTATAATTATTTACTTTATAATCATCTTATTGATCATTTCTAAAAAGAATATATACACAAAACTATCAAATATTTCAAAATATTGAATTTTTACATATTTTATGTTTCGTTCATTGTAAATAAAACCATTTAGGTTAAAGGTAATCTTTCCAACTAATAGCAAAGAGCTGACTGCTTCCTTTCATTGATATGAGGGCATGTCACGCTTTTAGTTTTAAGGTTTCAGCTGAATATTGATCGCAGCTTCTTTATATCACACCTTTAGAAAATAAAAAAACGAAATTCGAAATTTTAAATTCTTCCATCTGTCAAGTAGCTCGTCTTGTCTTGTTATATTTCCCTTGAAATAATAGGAAATTGAGTGAGTTTACGTATAAAGAAGGATTGTAGCTTAATTTTGAGATAATTGGATGAAGGGTGAGCGTTACTAGTTGTAAAATGGGCCCAACTTAAAACCTACTCCTTTTTCCGCAAGTGAGAGGCATTCATCATTCTCGTTAACACCTAAAGCATTCCCGAATCCGATCAAGGGAATCCTTCGTCACGATGTAAGTGGCTTTTATAATTATTTACTTTATAATCATCTTATTGATCAAATCTAAAAGAATATATACACAAAACTATCAAATATTTCAAAATATTGAATTATTACATATTTATGTTTCGTTCATTGTAAATAATCCATTTAGGTTAAAGGTAATCTTTCCAACTAATAGGAAAGAGCTGACTGCTTCTTTTCATTGATATGAGGGCATGTCACGCTTTTAGTTTTAAGTTTTCAGCTGAATATTGATCGCAGCTTCTTATATCACACCTTTAGAAAATAAAAAAACGAAATTCGAAATTTTACATTCTTCCATCTGTCAAGTAGCTTGTCTTGTCTTGTTATTTCCCTTGAAATAATAGGAAATTGAGTGAGTTTACGTATAAAGAAGGATTGTAGCTTAATTTTTGAGATAATTGGATGAAGGGTGAGCGTTACTAGTTGTAAAATGGGCCCAACTTAAACCTACTCCTCTTTCCGCAAGTGAGAGGCATTCATCATTCTCGTTAACACCTAAAGCATTCCCGAATCCGATCAAGGGAATCCTTCGTCACGATGTAAGTGGCTTTTATAATTATTTACTTTATAATCATCTTATTGATCAATTCTAAAAAGAATATATACACAAAACTATCAAATATTTCAATATATATATATATATATATATATATATATATATATATATATATTATATATATATATATATATATATATATATATATATATATATATATATATATATATATATATATATATATATATATATATTATATATATATATGTATATATATATATATATATATATATATATATATATATATATATATATATATATATATATATATATATATATATATAATATATATATATATATATATATATATATATATATATATATATATATATATATATATTATATATGTATATATATGTATATATGTATATATATATATATATATATATATATATATATATATATATATATATATATATATATATATATATATATATATATATATATATATATATATATATATATATATATATATATATATATATATTATATATATATATATATATATATATATATATATATATATATATATATATTTATATATATATATATATATATATATATATATATATATATATATATATATATATATATATATATATATATATATATATATTATATATATATATATATATATTATATATATATATATATATATATATATATATATATATATATATATATATATATATATATATATATATATATATATATATATATATATATTATATATATATATATATATATATATATATATATATATATATATATATATATATCTAGAGATGTACTGAATCGCTACGAAAGCGGCTCCCTAAGATGCTACTACAGTAAATATAAACAAGTTTACAGGATGACTGTTATATCCGCAAAGAGACTATCAATTAAAACTGAAATTCTTAATTCTAAAAACCAAAGTCGGACGACATGGGACATTATAAATAGAGAATGTAGGAACAAAACTACAAGAAACATCGAATCTATCGAATTCCTACACAATCAGATAAAATACACAAATCCACAGGAACTTACAAACATCTTTAATTACCACTTCATTAATACATGTAATATCATTATAGACACGGCGAAAAGTAATCAAAGTGTGAGTCTACCGGATAGTTTGCCTGCCTCAATACACCTCTATTCGATCACAGACGGTGAACTTAGTGCGTGTTTTAAATCATTAAAATCCAAGTCGGCTACTGACATATGGGGCCACTCCATGAAATTAATCAACGATATATCGCCAATAATTACGCCCATCCTATTACCGATTTTAAATAAATGCTCTAAAGCAAGGCATTTTCCCCACTGCTATGAAAACAGCAAATGTTTAGCCGATATTTAAAAAAGGCAGTAAAACAGATATAAATAACTTTCGTCCTATATCTTTGTTGCCGTGTTTCTCAAAGGTCTTTGAGAAAATTATATTTAATAGAATAAATACTCTTTTAGATACTTTTAATGTTATTATAGAAATCAATTCGTCTTCAGAAAGCACAAGTCGACCACTATGGCAATTAGCGAGTTAGTAAAGCAAATTTTAGAATCACTTGACACATCTCAAAACCCCGTAGCCGTTTTTGCGATCTATCGAAGGCCTTCGACTGTGTGAATCACAAGATTCTTCTAGATAAACTAGAGAGGTATGGTATCCGCGGTAGAGCTCATAGCCTGATCACATCATATCTAAATAGGAGATACCAAATTGTGGAAATAAACAATGCTAAGTCATTGCCAAAATTAATTGCACGCGGGGTTGCCTCAGGGCTCTATACTTGGACCACTACTATTTATTATTTTTATTAATGATATCGATAGGACAATTACGCCGCCAGTAAAGACGCTTCTATACGCCGATGACACCAGCTTCTTTTTTGAAAATAAAAACACCCAGGTCTTGGAAAAGCTGATAAACGAGCAGATTCTTGTGGCTAACACTTGGTTTGGAAAAAATCAACTTTTCACAAACCCATCAAAAACGGTAGCGATGAAATTTTCAACTACTAAAAAGAGTGACAAAAATATTACGATTAAAATGGAATCAGAAAATATAAATATTGTCAGAAATACTAAATTCTTAGGGATCACTTTAGATAAAAATTTAAACTGGAATCAACATATCGATAATTTGTGTGCAACTTTGTCATCGGCAGTCTATGCTATAAGAAAGGTGAAATTTCTGGCTGGCGAACGTGAAGCGATCAGTGTGTATCACTCCTGCTTCCATTCAAAGATGTCTTATGAGATGTCTTATGCGATAAGACAATAAATTTACTTATTTTGATAAGAATTCATAATTGTTGATAATATGACCAATAAACATGACCTAACGATTTTAATTATTTTTTAAATATAAAAAAATATATAAAAAAAAAATACGTGTGGCACTCGGGGACTGCCGCTGTAAAGCTATTGCATAGCATTTTTAACAAATTATGCAATTATAATTATTTATTTATTTTATTTTTTCTGATATCAGATAACTGCGCTCTATCGGAAAACGTTGAAATTATGCGAAAGCAAATGATTCGGAATAATTTAAACGTCTTCCGATAGAGCACCGCGCACGTTTTTTTTATTCGATAAAGCAAAAAAAACGGATTATTCGAAAAAAATCGTAGATAAAAAGATGGATAATTAAATTATCTTTAAAATGGTGCAGGTTTCATAATAATACGCCAAATAGTATTTGCGTAGTAGTCGTTTTTGTGTTCGGTTAGACCTAATTTCACAAATTAATTACACTATGTAATATAAACAAAATCTAAAATATTCAAAGCTGAGAATATTAGGAAAATGTTCTTGTTTAACATATATTTTTTTTTTAATCGTAAGCAGTACTCGTTTAGACGTAATTATCAGTTTACAATCATTAATTTTCGTTAAGAAATTTCTTCATTCGGTCGCCGCGCTGGCCGGCCCGCGAAAAAAGCTATGCAATAGCTTAAAACTATATAATTAAGATTACCTGCAGTATTGTTTTCAAAATACTTTCATGTTTACTGGTCGACATTTTAAAGTCTCTTTTCCACCATAGTCTGTCGCAAATAATACAAGAATGACCAAATGAATTACTCGTAAAGTCTTTATAAAAATCAATATGACTTGTACTGTGTTTATGATAATTTGTGTAAACTGGAATAGTACCATCAACAATAAAATCCATAATTTTTTCACCAATGCGATTTTCTCTATCAATCTCAATTTCATTTTCATGATCGTTATGGTTATCTTCGGTAGGGTCTTCATTATAATTGTCACGCAATAGTTGAATATTGGCATCAACATGGGCTTCATTTTGGGCAGCGTCTTGTATTGTCTCCAATAAATCTGATACTTCATAAAAAGGTGTGACATGTTGTTCACGAAGATGAAGATGAATCCAGTTTTGTGTATTATTCGCTTTAAAATAACAAAAGATAGTGTCTTGATTCGTTGTAGTTATGTTGTAAAAACAATAATGTATACAAACATTTTGATTGTACATTTTTGAAAATAAGTACAAACAATCCAAATCTCCGTAATCATTAGTGCTTGATAGAATGTTATATGCTTCTTGCGGATTGTGGCAGGAGTTTAAATAGGGTGAATCGCGTAACTGATTTCTCAAGTCACAAGTCTCAATTTGAATTTGCAAAACACTTATGAGCGAGTGGAATAGACAATTACCATCGCCAGGAATTCCTGTGTTCCTGTATAGAACAACTTCGGGAGTAATGCATTCATTACGCTGTTCATAAATTTGAAGTTGTTGGCTGTGAAATAGATTTTCTTGTAGCGTTACATTTTCTATATTTTCAACAGCTCTACATTGCACGACATTCTCTTCATTACTGTCCAATTTTTGTCTTTTCCTGTGAAAAAAGAAGTAGAATGTCAAGTTCGAAATTCAAAGCACAATACAAAATTTCGAAATTTTAATTCGAATTCCGATATTATCGAAATTTAATCGAAATTCCGAATTTCAAATGTCAAAATGTCAAGTTCGAAATTTGAAGTAGAATGAATATTAAGTTCAAAATTTGAAGTAGAATGTCAAGTTCGAAATTCGAAGTAAAATGTCAAGTTCGAAATTCGACGTCGAATTGCAAGTTCGAAATTCGAAGTAAAATATCAAGTTCGAAATTCGAAGTAAAATGTCAAGTTCGAAATTCGACGTAGAATTTCAAGTTCGAAATTCGAAGTAAAATATCAAGTGCGAAATTCGAAGTAAAATGTCAAGTTCGAAATTCAACGTAGAATTTCAAGTTCGAAATTCGAAGTAGAATGTCAAGTTCGAAATTCGAAGTAGAATGTCAAGTTCAAAATTCGAAGCACAATTTCAAGTTTGAAATTCGAAGTACGATTTCAAGTTCGAAATTCGAAATAGCATTCCAAGTTCGAAATTAGAAGTAGTAGAAATTAGAAAATAAAAGAAGGTTTAAAAACTGACAAATTTAAAAAAAGACTGTCTACCTACAGCGTTAGAGTCAGTATAAATATGGATGAGTCAGATATGCGCCTAACTAAGTTATAAGTAGAATTATTATGATTACTACTAGATTTTTGGCTAAAAACCACAAAATGATCTTATTGCAACAAATAGGTACAACCCCCTCCAACCAAAGTATAATTTACGTCATACTACGAAAATCACGAATGAAAATTTGTCGCTTTATGAATGAATTTAGCAAATCGACGGTTCAACTTATACTTATGTGTAGGTACTTTTACCCGCAGGTTTCATATTGAAATCGACCCTAAATCGATTTTCAAAATCAATATTCAAGTTTGATCTAACAGTAATCACGTCAGTTTATGAAATAAAATGACGTATTTTATTTTATAACTGTTAATTAGTGAACTTGTTGCACGAAACCTATTCGTCTAGTCACCCCAATGTGACGTCAGGCAAGGAACGTCAGAGCAGAGAAATGGTAATAATATACACGTAATAATACACGTTACTTACCTTAATAATCTATTTTTCTCCAGTATACGGCGTTTATGTTGTAAAAATTTTGATTTCCTGGCCATTTTGTTTTTTTAATAACGTAATTTATTTCGTCTCTTTCGGAACACAATGTCAGAATCCTACCGTAACAGTAGCCGCCGCGGTCATACTGTATTAATTCAATTTATTTCTGATATCAGATAACTGCGCTCTATCGGCAAATGTTGAAATTATTCCGAATCATATGGGGCTGGGGAATCAAATGATTCGGAATAATTCCGATAGGGCGCCGCGCACGAATGTTATTCAATAAAGCAACAAAACCGGATATTATTCTTTTATTCTTTGACTATTCGAAAAAAATCGTAGATAAAAAGATAGATAATTAAATTATCTTTAAAATGGTGCAGGTTTCATAATAATACGCCAGATAATATTTGCGTGGTAGTCGTTTTTGTGTTCGGTTAGACCTAATTTCACAAATTAATTACACTATGTAATATAAACAAAATCTAAAATATTCAAAGCTGAGAATATTAGGAAAATGTTCTTGTTTAACATATATTTTTTTTTTAATCGTAAGCAGTACTCGTTTAGACGTAATTATCAGTTTACAATCATTAATTTTCGTTAAGAAATTTCTTCATTCGGTCGCCGCGCTGGCCGGCCCGCGAAAAAAGCTATGCAATAGCTTAAAACTATATAATTAAGATTACCTGCAGTATTGTTTTCAAAATACTTTCATGTTTACTGGTCGACATTTTAAAGTCTCTTTTCCACCATAGTCTGTCGCAAATAATACAAGAATGACCAAATGAATTACTCGTAAAGTCTTTATAAAAATCAATATGACTTGTACTGTGTTTATGATAATTTGTGTAAACTGGAATAGTACCATCAACAATAAAATCCATAATTTTTTCACCAATTCGATTTTCTCTATCAATCTCAATTTCATTTTCATGATCGTTATGGTTATCTTCGGTAGGGTCTTCATTATAATTGTCACGCAATAGTTGAATATTGGCATCAACATGGGCTTCATTTTGGGCAGCGTCTTGTATTGTCTCCAATAAATCTGATACTTCATAAAAAGGTGTGACATGTTGTTCACGAAGATGAAGATGAATCCAGTTTTGTGTATTATTCGCTTTAAAATAACAAAAGATAGTGTCTTGATTCGTTGTAGTTATGTTGTAAAAACAATAATGTATACAAACATTTTGATTGTACATTTTTGAAAATAAGTACAAACAATCCAAATCTCCGTAATCATTAGTGCTTGATAGAATGTTATATGCTTCTTGCGGATTGTGGCAGGAGTTTAAATAGGGTGAATCGCGTAACTGATTTCTCAAGTCACAAGTCTCAATTTGAATTTGCAAAACACTTATGAGCGAGTGGAATAGACAATTACCATCGCCAGGAATTCCTGTGTTCCTGTATAGAACAACTTCGGGAGTAATGCATTCATTACGCTGTTCATAAATTTGAAGTTGTTGGCTGTGAAATAGATTTTCTTGTAGCGTTACATTTTCTATATTTTCAACAGCTCTACATTGCACGACATTCTCTTCATTACTGTCCAATTTTTGTCTTTTCCTGTGAAAAAAGAAGTAGAATGTCAAGTTCGAAATTCAAAGCACAATACAAAATTTCGAAATTTTAATTCGAATTCCGATATTATCGAAATTTAATCGAAATTCCGAATTTCAAATGTCAAAATGTCAAGTTCGAAATTTGAAGTAGAATGAATATTAAGTTCAAAATTTGAAGTAGAATGTCAAGTTCGAAATTCGAAGTAAAATGTCAAGTTCGAAATTCGACGTCGAATTGCAAGTTCGAAATTCGAAGTAAAATATCAAGTTCGAAATTCGAAGTAAAATGTCAAGTTTGAAATTCGACGTAGAATTTCAAGTTCGAAATTCGAAGTAAAATATCAAGTGCGAAATTCGAAGTAAAATGTCAAGTTCGAAATTCAACGTAGAATTTCAAGTTCGAAATTCGAAGTAGAATGTCAAGTTCGAAATTCGAAGTAGAATGTCAAGTTCAAAATTCGAAGCACAATTTCAAGTTTGAAATTCGAAGTACGATTTCAAGTTCGAAATTCGAAATAGCATTCCAAGTTCGAAATTAGAAGTAGTAGAAATTAGAAAATAAAAGAAGGTTTAAAAACTGACAAATTTAAAAAAAGACTGTCTACCTACAGCGTTAGAGTCAGTATAAATATGGATGAGTCAGATATGCGCCTAACTAAGTTATAAGTAGAATTATTATGATTACTACTAGATTTTTGGCTAAAAACCACAAAATGATCTTATTGCAACAAATAGGTACAACCCCCTCCAACCAAAGTATAATTTACGTCATACTACGAAAATCACGAATGAAAATTTGTCGCTTTATGAATGAATTTAGCAAATCGACGGTTCAACTTATACTTATGTGTAGGTACTTTTACCCGCAGGTTTCATATTGAAATCGACCCTAAATCGATTTTCAAAATCAATATTCAAGTTTGATCTAACAGTAATCACGTCAGTTTATGAAATAAAATGACGTATTTTATTTTATAACTGTTAATTAGTGAACTTGTTGCACGAAACCTATTCGTCTAGTCACCCCAATGTGACGTCAGGCAAGGAACGTCAGAGCAGAGAAATGGTAATAATATACACGTAATAATACACGTTACTTACCTTAATAATCTATTTTTCTCCAGTATACGGCGTTTATGTTGTAAAAATTTTGATTTCCTGGCCATTTTGTTTTTTTAATAACGTAATTTATTTCGTCTCTTTCGGAACACAATGTCAGAATCCTACCGTAACAGTAGCCGCCGCGGTCATACTGTATTAATTCAATTTATTTCTGATATCAGATAACTGCGCTCTATCGGCAAATGTTGAAATTATTCCGAATCATATGGGGCTGGGGAATCAAATGATTCGGAATAATTCCGATAGGGCGCCGCGCACGAATGTTATTCAATAAAGCAACAAAACCGGATATTATTCTTTTATTCTTTGACTATTCGAAAAAAATCGTAGATAAAAAGATAGATAATTAAATTATCTTTAAAATGGTGCAGGTTTCATAATAATACGCCAGATAATATTTGCGTGGTAGTCGTTTTTGTGTTCGGTTAGACCTAATTTCACAAATTAATTACACTATGTAATAAAAACAAAATATAAAATATTCAAGGCTAAGAATATTAGGAAAATGTTCTTGTTTAACATATATTTTTTTCGAATCGTAAGCAGTACTCGTTTAGACGTAATTATCACTTTAAAAGCATTAATTTTCGTTAAGAAATTTCTTCATTCGGTCGCCGCGCTGGGCTAGGCCCGCGATAAAAGCTATGCAATAGCTTAAAAATCATCATAATATCGCGCACTCGGTTGGTTATCGTCATAACTATTCAAATATTTGTCCAAATTTGTCCAAATGATGTACTGTAAAGACAAAATTTATCTACTTTAAATACCAGATGTGATAAAAGTATTTATTTTGATATAATAATCAATTTATTACTACCAAATGTGCGTTAGAAATAATTTTTTTTTTTAATTGTATTTATGGTTCACTATTTTGGCGATAATGGCTTACACATAAAATATAGATATATGCTGTAGCTGGCTTTTTTGTAGTAATATTTAATATAAACATTTCCATTGTATATTATATACGTGTAACTCCAACGGTTTTTGCGGAGCACGCCAGAATAGCTCGCAGATGGCAGATTTTTCCTACTTCTTCTTCTTCATCATCATCAGCGCGCATTCGCCCACCGTTAGACATACGCCTATCCAATAACTCTCCATCCGGATCGGTTAGTTTGGTTTGGCAGCCTGATCGTTCCCAGAGATTCTTAGCACCCCCTGCCTAGCCGTTACGGTAACCGCTGCCGTGGCTCGGGCTAGTGGGGCTGCTGGGGACTAGGGGCCGTGGTAAGGTTGTACTGTTCATCATCATGATTGGAGGTATTTAGCCCGATACCCGCCACGTCGGCCACACGTCTTGGCGAGCTCCACACTTTCAGGAAAATATTTCTATTTCCTAGGCTTGTGGCAACATGGTCGGGTTACTTAACCACCGAATTGCACTATATTTTCTAAATTTATTATTTATTGTTGATAAAATTTTCATAATATATGTTGACGCTTAGAATTTAAATTTCGAATATCAATTTCTTAGATTTTTTCCTACTTACTTGACAGTTATCGTTATATTTTAGATAATTCACACTATAGCTTTATAAATTATAGCCTATGTGTTATTCTGATGTGTAAGCTACAATGTTGTAAAGTTTTATCAAAATCCATTCAGTAGTTTTTGCGTGAAAGAGTAACAAACATCCATACATTCTTACAAACTTTCGCGTTTATAATATTAGTAGGATAGTAGGAGAAAATTTTCAAAATATATGATGACGCTTAGAATTTAAATTTTGAATATCAATTTCTTAGATTTTTTCCTACTTATTTGACAGTTATCGTTATATTTTAGATAATTCACAATATATTTTTATAAATTATAGCCTATGTGTTATTCTGATGTGTAAGCTAGATTATTCTAAAGTTTCATCAAAATCCATTCAGTAGTTTTTGCGTGAAAGAGTAACAAATATCCATACATTCTTACAAACTTTCGCGTTTATAATATTAGTAGGATAGTAGGAGAAAATTTTCAAAATATATGTTGACACTTAGAATTTAAATTTCGAATATCAATTTCTCAGATTTTTTCCTACTTACTTGACAGTTATCGTTATATTTTAGATAATTCACACTATATCTTTATAAATTATAGCATATGTGTTATTCTGATGTGTAAGCTACATTATTGTAGTTTCATCAAAATCCATTCAGTAGTTTTTGCGTGAAAGAGTAACAAACATCCATACATTCTTTCAAACTTTCGCGTTTATAATATTAGTAGGATAGTAGGAGAAAATTTTCAAAATATTGTTGACGCTTAGAATTTAAATTTCGAATATCAATTTCTTAGATTTTTTCCTACTTACTTGACAGTTATCGTTATATTTTAGATAATTCACACTATAGCTTTATAAATTATAGCCTATGTGTTATTCAGATGTGTAAGCTACAATATTGTAAAGTTTTATCAAAATCCATTCCGTAGTTTTTGCGTGAAAGAGTAACAAACATCCATACATTCTTACAAACTTTCGCGTTTAAAATATTAGTAGGATATATATATACATACAAAAAAAATCTCTAATTTTCGTAGAATTATATATAAGGCGAATACTACAATTTAATAATGTGTATTAACACCAGGCATCTTTATCATTCAAACAATTGTTAATCTTATACAAGCTGTTATTCAAAGCAGGTCTTTAATACATTGTCCCATAATGAATACATAAAAAAGTTCTGACCTTTATTAATCGGAACTTGGGAAAGGAAATCTTATTTCTATTTCTGGTATTTTTATATCGGTGGTCACTCTATTGAACAGATTTAGATATTTACGAACGTAAATTTTATTTGTAAAAATAAAGTGAGAAACTATAGAGCACATAACAATTTTCTTGAAAAGTTCCCGTGTATCTATTGAATATTGACCATATTATATAGAACGAAAATCCCACTTTCGCAACACGAAGATGATTTCAACATCATTAGTACCACCCCATATGAGAATGCCATATAACATGACGTTATGACTTCTTTCTTTATGACCACTTTTTAAAAATAAAAAATAAAATATATATATATATATATATATATATATATATATATATATATATATATATATATATATATATATATATATATATATATATATATATATATATATATATATATATATATATATATATATATATATATATATATATATATATATATATATATATATATATATATATATATATATATATATATATATATATATATATATATATATATATATATATTTATATATATATATATATATATATATCTATATATATATATATATATATATATATATATATATATATATATATATATATATATATATATATATATATATATATATATATATATATATATATATATATATATATATATATATATATATATATATATATATTTAAATATATATACATATATACATATATATATATATATATATATATATATATATATATATATATATATATATATATATATATATATATATATATATACATATATATATATATATATATATATATATATATATATATATATATATATATATATATATATATATATATATATATATATATATATATATATATATATATATATATATATACAGTTATCGTTATATTTTAGATAATTCACACTATATCTTTATAAATTATAGCATATGTGTTATTCTGATGTGTAAGCTACATTATTGTAGTTTCATCAAAATCCATTCAGTAGTTTTTGCGTGAAAGAGTAACAAACATCCATACATTCTTTCAAACTTTCGCGTTTATAATATTAGTATGATAGTAGGAGAAAATTTTCAAAATATTGTTGACGCTTAGAACTTAAATTTCGAATATCAATTTCTTAGATTTTTTCCTACTTACTTGACAGTTATCGTTATATTTTAGATAATTCACACTATAGCTTTATAAATTATAGCCTATGTGTTATTCAGATGTGTAAGCTACAATATTGTAAAGTTTTATCAAAATCCATTCCGTAGTTTTTGCGTGAAAGAGTAACAAACATCCATACATTCTTACAAACTTTCGCGTTTAAAATATTAGTAGGATATATATATACATACAAAAAAAATACGTGTGGCACTCGGGGACTGCCGCGGTAAAGCTATTGCATAGCATTTTAAGAAACTTATGCAATTATAATTATTTATTTATATTATTTATTTTATTAGGCTATTGCATAGCTTTTATCGCGGGCCTAGGCCAGCGCGGCGACCGAATGAAGAAATTTCTTAACGAAAATAAATAATTTTAAACTGATAATTACGTCTAAACGAGTACTGCTTACGATTCGAAAAAAATATATGTTAAACAAGAACATTTTCCTAATATTCTTAGCTTTAAATATTTAAATTTTGTTTATATTACATAGTGTAATTAATTTGTGAAATTAGGTCTAACCGAACACAAAAACGACTACTACGCAAATACTATCTGGTGTATTATTATGAAACCTGCACCATTTTAAAGATAATTTGATTATCTATCTTTTTATCTACGATTTTTTTCGAATAATCCGTTATTTTGCTTTATCGAATAAAAAATTCGTGCGCGGCGCTCTATCGTTACGTTGAAACGTTGAAATTATTCCGAATCATTTGTGGCTGGGGAAGCAAATGATTCGGAATAATTTAAACGTCTTCCGATAGAGCGCAGTTATCTGACATCAGAAAAAATAAAATAAATAAAATAAATAAATAATTAGCTAAATAAATAAATATTAAATGCTATGCAATAGCTTTACCGCGGCAGTCCCCGAGTGCCACACGTATTTTTTTTTCTAATATCAGATAACTGCGCTCTATCGGAAAACGTTGAAATTATTCCGAATCATCTGAGGAAGCAAATGATTCGGAATAATTTAAACGTCTTCCGATAGAGCGCCGCGCACGATTTTTTTATTCGACAAAGCAAAAAAACGGATTATTCGAAAAAAATCGTAGATAAAAAGATAGATAATTAAATTATCTTTAAAATGGTGCAGGTTTCATAATAATACGCCAGATAGTATTTGCGTAGTAGTCGTTTTTGTGTTCGGTTAGACCTAATTTCACAAATTAATTACACTATGTAATATAAACAAAATCTAAAATATTCAAAGCTAAGAATATTAGGAAAATGTTCTTGTTTAACATATATTTTTTTCGAATCGTAAGCAGTACTCGTTTAGACGTAATTATCAGTTGAAAATCATTAATTTTCGTTAAGAAATTTCTTCATTCGGTCGCCGCGCTGGCCTAGGCCCGCGATAAAAGCTATGCAATAGCTTAAAAATCTCTAATTTTCGTAGAATTATATATAAGGCGAATACTACAATTTAATAATGTGTATTAACACCAGGCATCTTTATCATTCAAACAATTGTTAATCTTATACAAGCTGTTATTCAAAGCAGGTCTTTAATACATTGTCCCATAATGAATACATAAAAAAGTTCTGACCTTTATTAATCGGAACTTGGGAAAGGAAATCTTATTTCTATTTCTGGTATTTTTATATCGGTGGTCACTCTATTGAACAGATTTAGATATTTACGAACGTAAATTTTATTTGTAAAAATAAAGTGAGAAACTATAGAGCACATAACAATTTTCTTGAAAAGTTCCCGTGTATCTATTGAATATTGACCATATTATATAGAACGAAAATCCCACTTTCGCAACACGAAGATGATTTCAACATCATTAGTACCACCCCATATGAGAATGCCATATAACATGACGTTATGACTTCTTTCTTTATGACCACTTTTTAAAAATAAAAAATAAAATATATATATATATATATATATATATATATATATATATATATATATATATATATATATATATATATATATATACCTATATATATATATATATATATATATATATATATATATATATATATATATATATATATATATATATATATATATATATATATATATATATATATATATATATATATATATATATATATATATATATATATATATATATATATATATATATATATATATATATATATATATATATATATATATATATATATATATATATATATATATATATATATATATATATATATATATATATATATATATATATATATATATATATATATATATATATATATATATATATATATATATATATATATATATATATATATATATATATATATATATATATTTATATATATATATATATATATAAATATATATACATATATACATATATATATATATATATATATACATATATATATATATATATATATATATATATATATATATATATATATATATATATATATATATATATATATATATATATATATATATATATATATATATATATATATATATATATATATATATATATATATATATATATATATATATATATATATATATATATATATATATATATATAAATATATATATATATATATATATATATATATATATATATATATATATATATATATATATATATATATATATATATATATATATATATATATATATATATATATATATATATATATATATATATATATATATATATATATATATATATATATATATATATATATATATATATATATATATATATATATATATATATATATTATTTTTTCAAATTGAAATTATGTTTATCACTAAATAAATGAAATGATAAAATAATGAAAGGGCACTTATCTGGTCTGTGGTGACCAGGAGTGACTCCACGCCTTCTTCTTCTCCTCCCTCAGTGTTTGCTGGTGCTTCCTGCTGTGGCACTAGAACCCGATCAAAATGGCCTCCCACCGTCTCCCACAGCGGCAACACAACAATGCGAGACGAGAATGAATGCTGGAAAATAATAGGCGATTAGTGTTTCTTAAATATTAATGATTGTTATAAAATGTATATCAATATTTCGGCTCAGCCGTCGTCAAGATATGTGACATTTCTGAAATCGACATTGGTTCGATTTCAGAAATGTGTATATATATATATATATATATATATATATATATATATATATATATATATATATATATATATATATATATATATATATATATATATATATATATATATATATATATATATATATATATATATATATATATATATATATATATATATATATTTAATAGAATTCTCAGCATACAACCATTTGGTATCCAAAAAAAATCAATACAAGATATCATTACTAGTCTCGTAAATAAAATCTTGATGATACCAAATTAATAGTAGACATGCTCTGTGATCTCTCAAATGATTTTGATTGTGGGGTGTATTCCATTTACTAGAGAAATAAAAACACTACGGGATGACAAATAATGAACTAGGGCTCATATATTCCTCATAATAGACTCAGATTATGCAAGTCAGAAATAACAAAAACACCATATAAATTATTCCCAAAGGATTACTTGGCTTCTTTCTCTTTTTCGTAGATCACATCCCTTTTACGAGTATTTAACGAAAAAAACAGAAAATAGCTTGCACGAAGGATTAAGGAAACGATAAATAGACTTGCTATCTGTTTCGAAGTTAAAAAGCAACGTGTTTTTCTTTGCGGCCGTCCGGCTCTAATAATATAGCCTTGTTCTTTGAAACGGACAAATTAAAAAAAGTCCCTTTTAATAATTCCTAGGTTTGCATATCGACGAAATGGTCCGATCGCCTTGGACAACAAAGCAAAAAACAGTGCAGTGCCATTTACGCAATAAAAGGTGTGCTGTATATGTTTCATTTGCTTATTTACATTCTTTGATAACATACATCCTAATGTTTTGGAGAATGTCAGCCAATTCGATGAGAATCATTAACCTTCAAAAATGAGGAGTACGCAGTCTATACAGAACTTCTTCAAGCACTTCGTGTAAGCCGTTTTCCATCGTGTCAGGAATCACGACGATGTGCTGGTGCTACATTCACCAAAGTATTATGCTCATAAACTTATTTATTATTTATTTATTTAGGTACATAGGATTAGGTATACAGTTCATTCATAGGTCATGTAATCTTATAATAATTATATAAATTATTTAATAATTAATATAGGGAGGTTTAACACATTTTACATGACCTTTACTGCCAATAGCACATCTAACTAGGAGATAATTTGGCCCGTCTCTAGATGTGCATATTTTTATGCAATTTTAAGAAATGAAGTGTTTTTTTTAAATAAATTATTTGGACCCACCACCTGTAATAAATATACCAATACATATACATAAATATACCAATTTTATAAAACACCCACACATAAATATACCAATTTTATAAAAAATATATCTATGTAATAAATATATACATTTATAGTTGTAATTTAATACAATTTAATTAAGAAAAATAGATAAGTGATACTAAATAAATTGTCGTGCGTTGCAAAGAAGTTGATCAGATTTTACATTTATATCGGAGATCTTGGCAGATAGTGATTTCCATCAAGAAAATACAAAAACAATTTCACCTACACCTTAATCAGCATAAAAACTTCTGTTTTCATAAAAGGATCTGTTTGAATATTATAAGTCTTGGATCATTTTTTTTTAAATAAACAAAAATATATTTTTTTCTTTTTTATCGTATTTAAAAATTGAATATATGACTTAAGGGATTTGGATAACGCTGAACCCATATTACAAGAATATCATGCTGTAAAATAAAATAAAATATTCCGATATTCGACATTTTCCAAAGAGTGTAATTTTATTTTTTATCAACTATAACGTTACTGCTGGATTTATACATTAATTTAACTGTTGTCATATAAATAAAGATTGTCATACCGATTATAAATTACTAAAATTTATTTGTATAGTCACAACTATCACGATAGTTATTTTTCCATTATTACATAGTTAAGAATGTTAGACGCAATAACGCATCCAGTGTAGGAATTTAGATTAAAATTGTATTGTATTGAATTGTCGTTTTAAAGCTAATATATGTACCTACCCCCATCCCCCATAATCTAATTTATGTGTATATTATTACATAACTTATGTTACCTATATATTCATATATATTTTATAGCATAATATAATATCCTATACCATTGATTATATAGGGTATTTCTAAATTTAAAAGAGCAATATTACGTAATATTTATTAACTAAATAATTGTTAATATTATATAATGTAAATATATATGGCCTTACGCAAAACTAAACATAAATATTGTATGATGCGTGTTTACAATGAAAAATAAAATGAATAATTTACCTGAGGAATACCTGAGAATAATTTTCTGAGGAATATTCTCAGAAAAGTACCAAAATACCAAACGACGTTACCTCTATCTAAATTGAATCCTTTTGTTAAAATGCTCTAAGAATTATTAATACCATCCACTTCTGCTCTGTTCTAAATGATTTAAAGTGCAAAGACGAGACTAGCAATTACTTCACTCACAGTAAGAGCGCTTGCTTAAGTTTTCCATCCACTATCCTACATGAAAATTCCTTGTAGTTCCTAATATAATCTTTAAATACAATATATATATATATAGATAAATTTTCTAAAAATACAATAATTTTTTGCATGTTCATTAAAATGTTTTCACTGCTCTTATATTGTACTACTACAGTCATAACGTCATGTTATATGGCATTCTATTGTGGGGTGGTACTGATGATGTTGAAACCATCTTCGTGTTGCGAAAGTGGGATTTTCGTTCTATATATAGTCAATATTGTAGAGATACACGGGAACTTTTCAAGAAAATTGTTATGTGCTCTATAATTTATCACTTTATTTTTACAAAAAAAAATTGCGTTCGTAAATATCTAAATCTGTTCAATAGAGTGACCACCGATATAAAAATACCAGAAATAGAAATAAGCTTACCTTTCCCAAGTTCCGATTAAAAAAGGTCAGAACTTTTTTATGTATACATTATGGGACAATGTATTAAAGACCTGCTTTGAATAACAGCTTGTATAAGATTAACAATTATTTGAATGATAAAGATGCCTGGTGTTAATACACATTATTAAATTGTAGTATTCGCCTTATATATAATTCTACGAAAATTAGAGATTTTTTTTGTTACCTTAAGTACCATTCTTTGGTTCTGTTATTTTTATTTCTATTCTTTCTGTTTCACCTGTTGTTTTCTCAACTAGATAATTTATCGGACTTGCATTTAAAAGAAATTAAAAAATCCTTGTATCAATAGTACCAAAACAGTGGTTTCAGGTTTTTTTTGCGGTTCTTTCCAGGATCCCTCCTATATAATCAAACAATAACTTATTTATTGTTTTTTTTTCCACTTATCGTAAATAAACGAGAAAGTTTTTCCTTTGCTAATCGCGACTCGCTAAAGAATTTCTGCAAATCCTAATGATTATTTTTATGTATTTTTAATAAAATAAAATATACCACTTATATAGTATTAAGTCTGGTGTCTCACAGACTACTCAACAATATGTATTGGTCGTATTGATACATTTTATAAAAAAATAATAATATTCCCTCTCCCTTCCTCGCTATCTCTATATTCAGTGCATAGAGCTCGTCTAACGAAATTTGCAATGGTTTCATGACTTAGCGCTGAGACGCCTGTGTCATTGACTAGATCCTCTAGCGACATTTGCCATCCTTATAACGCTTCGGTTCGGGTTTTATCTATGTTTAGAAAAATAACGATTGAGGGAAGAGTAAGGATTACTTTAATAAATATGATTTGGTTTTATTCTTATGGGTATAATTTGATTTTGAGAAAACAAAGCCCTCTCTGATAATGTAAAATATCTAGGTAGCTCATAGAGACGTGGATACTTTTTACACAAAAACAATGGTTATTTTTTTCTGAAATACCACTTCTCGGAGAGTCTTCTATTAAATAGTATATAAATTATGATAAACATGTAGTAGTTATTGAATCCCTATTGCATCTAGTAGTTATTATATCTATTCGTCTCTTATTGCATATTTAGAAAATTGTACACAATTATTTTACATAATACAAACAAGTAAATTATAAAAACTAAATATAAATAACATAGTTATATATATATATTATATTACAATAATGTGGCCCTTTGGGATGATCCAGATTCAGCCTATGCATTGATTGCGAGAGACAAGGGTTTGTGTCTTCTCTGCGTCACTGCCGCGTCTCTTAAAATTAAAACAGTCGGTAGATGACACTTCCTTTTTCGTCTTTTTTTTTCGTTTTTTTTTATACATTCTGTTACGTTTTTTTTTTTAATATGATTTATTTTAAAACCACGGTGTTTTTATTTACTTTACTTATCAATTCGGTGTGCATTTTCATCGAATTATATTTGGTAAGATCAAAATATATGTCAACAAGTAAATATATAAAAAAGAATTAAAAAAACGACTGCCGTTACAGAAAGTAAACTATTGTATCCTTATCGATTCATCTATATTTCGGGATTGTACTCAATCAGACCTTTCATTTGACATGATTTATTGGCCTTTAGACATTTGGACATTTAGGCAACTACTTACTTGATTTCTGGTCTACTTACAATTCTGCTACGCTATGACACTTGGGATGATAACGATTCTAACAATAACACACACTTCTAAATCGGTTCAAGAGTTTAGAATTTATGGTGGAATAACGAAAGGGAAAACATACATAGATGAACCCTGACCACATGGCACTCCTTTTTTGTTGGGCAGTCGTGTAAAAAAATAGACCGTTCCCATCCTCTATTAATGATTATAATTTGTTTGTTATTGTGAAATGTGGAACAGTGGCTACAGAATCATTTTGTTTGAGATATCTATTTATATCATTTTTGCAAAATCTTAACAAATTCAGAAGTAAAAATTAAAAAAAAAATACAATTAAAAACTCTATTCCCCTGCAGTGCTTAGGGCGGCTCGCGTTCCCACTAAACCCTAGGTCAAAAATTGCCACTGGGTTTGCATGGTTTTAAAGTGATTGGGCAGTGCGGCCGCCCGGGTTCGGCCGACATTCTGCCTGTTGGACGGTGAATAGGGCGCTTTAGTGTGGACGCGAGGCAGTCGTCGCCCGCTTTGCTCCATTGTTTCTGTAGCCAGGATTAGAAATGTCGTCGAACTCGGCGAGACACGTTGTGTCTTTTTTAATGAGCCATCCGCCCTCGATAGCTGCGATGCAGACGTTAAGCATAGTAATTATATGATCGTTTAGCGGGCTGTCAGCCCGCCGAGTCATTCATTCATTCACATCAGAGAACTGTATTTGTATCAGGCTTCGCAGCGAAAATACAATGGATTAGCTAATCAAAATGTCACATCATCAACGGAGCTGTCGTAGTTTGCCTGGGGGACGCATGGATCAGGTGGCAGACAGGCATGTAGGTGCACCACATTCCTATCTTATTATATCTATATACCGACATATCTCTAACTTCTTTATACTTCATCGCTAATCTTCACAATTACACTATATATTGGTGTTAAAGTACACCAATACGTGGAAAATGGTTCCAGGTAGATTTTGGGCTAAATTTTCTCTGGATCGGTCTTTAGGTAAATATTGTTAGTATCGCTGAGCTAACACTCTTACAATTATTATTTTTTATTATTTGTTTATTGAAGAAAATACATAGCAATTATTTAAACAGAATGATTCTGTGTCTTTTCTAACTAGGAAGCGCATGTTCCAAGAAAGATACCAATTTTATATTATAAATATTAAATGTAATTTTATGAAAAAGATCTTTCGTAATCTATTGGTTTCATAAGCCGAGTCAAAATGGTTACAATTTTAGTATTGAGTCGCAGCCAAATTTAGTATTGAGGTTATCGATAATATCTATGCTATTATCATACAAATAATATTGGTTGTGTTTGGGTCATATTTCCCGATCAATAGATTATTTATAATTTGTAGGTATGACGTATTAGGCATACAAGTATTAGAAACTTTTTTCCTTGTACGCTCTCTTAGTAATTTACCTCAACCTAGTCCGGTGCCAGGCCAGAGCCTGTGTTTAATTTAACGTCTTGCTGAGCCTATCCATCCCGGAGTCAATAAACTGCACTATGATTGTACTACACTGTCTGTACGGACTGCACTGTCATCGCTTACGATAACGATGCATTGCGCCTAGTGGGGGAAAACTGTAGAGTTGATATTAAGTGAAGAGCGGCAGTATAGCTTGATCTCACCTTTAAGTAGGGGGGAGGGGGGTGGCGAAACAGGCTCTTCTCTGAGAGCAAGACCCAAACACTCATGTTAAAGGGGCGTCTCAAGCAAAACCTAGTGATTAGGGTTTATTTATTTAAGGGTTCTTATTTCTCAGAAAAACTCCCACCCAGTATATTTGTTTCGTTAGTTTTTTTTTAAATCAATAATCTCAAATGCTAGAGAGGAGGGGCGCCAATGTCAAATTTTCGCCCCGGTTCAGAAAAGTTGTAGATCCGGGACTGGCTGCGATATCACAGTAAAGCGACTATCCAGCGGTTGGCGGACTGTTCCCGTGCTCTCCATATCAAGACTATTAGGTTGTGGCAGAAAAGATAGGATGCCGGTCCCACCGGCCGCTTAAGCCGCTACTTCCTACCAATGGCAGTTAACAGATCCTGTGCAGATCGACCAGAAAGACCTGCTCGTTACATCTGGTCGGCTCAAATCACGGTGCAACTCCTATCCAGTAGCTTCCTCGAAGAGAGTCGAACCTGGAACGGACTCTGTTTCCTATGCTACGGCAGGTGGATCGGATCCTCTGGGGGATGATCTTCGGGTGCTGATGGGCGGTTTGCGCATCGTGCGGCATCAGCTAATCGACTGTACACTCTGGCGAATAACCGTGGGGGGGAGTCTTCAAAAGATCTTATATATGTTCTAAGCAGCGGGGGTGGTTGTTGATCCTCCTCATCTACTCTTGAACGACCCGTTGGCCAACCGATCCCGATAGATAGACTGACAAAGGACGTCACGGTCAACGACAAATTTAAACTGAATTACAGCTAACATCAGGTAGCGGCCGCGCAAGCGACTTCGGACCTGTGACCAGACGAGAGGACGGAAAAACCGGCCAAATCTGGTATTGAGACTAGGTTCACTTCGCAGTGCCACACGATAAGGTGTGACTCTCAAGGGTAGGATGGCGTAGCTTTCCGGTGGACTGTTTCGTCCCTAAGGCCCAAGCCCCAGACAAGGACGCAGGACGCAGACGGGACGCTGACCCGAATTCCTTTCTGTATGTTTTGCGTCGCGTCTTTTCTATACATTTTGTATGAAAGTTCTTTAAACGGACTTGCGGTCCGCGACGTGTCCGAGTTTTACATCCGTTGTGTGTGGCTTGCGCCTTAGTCTTTACGTTCACTCCATGGGCCACGGTTGAAAGTTATACCTTCCTGTAGTGATGGGTTTGCCCTTTGTAGATAATAAATCTCCAGTGATTCTTTTCGAAAATCCAGAACAGTTCCTGTTGTTTGACAGCTATACCACAAAGTCACAGCGATTTCAAGAGCAAATGGTTTGATCTTGGTCTTTTGAGCATATTCTATAGCCGGGTTAGGTTTTATCAGCCGTCAGAATGAAGTTTCCTGATACCCCTAGCTGGTCGGTTACATCGAGCTGGTCAGTAGTCTGGTTCTTTTGGTGCTTTTCTGTAGTTTCTGGCTCCGTGCATTGAATTTTAAATGAGCTGAAGGGGAGAGAGGGAGCTGTGCGAGATGTATCTGACTAAAAGAGAATGCTACGATGTTATTGATCTCTAAGCACCGCGTGATATAATTTCTTGATATAAGTTACTTAATCGATTTTCTATTTGAAAATACTAATATAAAATAAGTACATATTAATCAAGTATTTACTATTTTTATTTGTAATGTAATCACATAAAATATTTTATATTACTTTTTCACAATGGCATTTTTTTCCTTTTTTATCATCATAATTACTATTTTTTTTTTTAATTGCCATTTTTATAATCATTTTAATATGCTGATAATAACATTTTTCTTATTATTGTTTTTATTACATTTTTTGTCATTATTGCCATTATTGAGAATCCACAAAATTTCTCAATAGCCAAAGAGGAATTTTATATATCTTTATTACTTTTTTTATTTTTCAACATGATTATGATTTAGGTATTAGATATCATTAAAATAAGTTTTGAAATTCATACTACTTATTTATTAGAGTTATTAGATTTATTTTCTTTCAGTTTTTTTTTTCTATTTCTAAGTAATAATACTTTAATAAGTGTGCGAACAATATAAGTTACCTTCTTATAAGTTACCTAGTCGAGTCTAGTACGGGCTTCGGCCTAATTAGGCAGGCTTCGAAAATTACGTTTTGGAACATTACTTTCGAAAATAAATGTATTCTTATTATTATTATTCTTATATTAGGCAAGAGTATTTGATTATTAAGGTTTTTGGAATTCTTTATTGCATCCAAGTCTTGTGACTTACATGTAAATTTGAATTAAAATTTCATAAATTTAAATATTTGTGTTAGACTAAACTTCAATTTAATATTATCTACAGTATTCGATTGGAGGTATTAGTTTACTGCATGTTTTATCGCTATAATTAATTAAAATAGCAGGGGGATCTAACATAATTAAGGATGTAAAATAATGTCTTCACAATTGTAAGAGTTTTTAAGTCAAAATAGTATTTTATTGATTTATTATGATGCTCCGCAATGCGGGAATCCGCGATTAAGTAGTCACGCTTATAGTTTTGTGTTTCTCGTTCATGGGATGGCATATGCCCTATTTAAGTATATGTAAAAAAAGTCCCTCATGGGTTTCCACTTTCTATAAAGCCCAATTAGGGTTTCTAATTTTGCTGCTATATCGAAATTATTGTTAGAGCGGCTTTTTAATATATTTATGTAATTTACTAATTGTATAGATTTAGATATATGTTGCAACTTGATAAAGGAGCTAATAGAATAAGCACCTATAAGTTTTCGCAAGTTTCTCTATCAATTAGAACCTTAAGCAAATCAAATTTAAACTTAGTCGAAATAAATGACATTACTAAAATATGTAGAGTACCGTATATGAATAATTTAATTGATTTATTGGAAAACGGTACAATAGTGTACCTTTAAATTAATAACATATAAAGAGAGGTCGGAAATGATATTGTAGCGTCGCTACATTCGAAAATATTAATTTATTTGCGGGAAATGCTGCATGTTGATTGCATTGGTTGTGGCCTGATTTTTAAGCACCATAAAAAACTTCAAGTGAAGAATTCTTACTGATATCAAAAACATATTCTTTTGGCTATATAAAATTATAATTGAATTCATATTTTGAAACAGCAATTGATATTGAAACAGCAATCGCGGCAGTTAACGTTGACTTAAATACCATGGCTTGCTCCTAAATCCCTCTAAAACACAAACGATCATCATCGGTAGCAGGTTCTACACCTCGAGGATCGACATGCACTCCATAACAAAATTATGTATTGAGACGGAGGAGATTCCTTATAGGTAGCATGCAGGTGAAGAACCTTGGTGTCCATTTCCACCAAAATCTGTCCTGGCAGCACCATATTAGTGAGATGAGACAAAAGATCTTTAACATATGTCATTCGCTGAAGAAGCTCCAAAATTTTCTCCCGGAGAAAAGTAAAGAGACAATCTGTCAATCTTTGCTTCTTTCACTTCTTCATTATGGCGACGCCGCCTTCCTCGATCTGACAGAAGGGCTCGCCACCAAGGTGGAAAGGCTACAGAACGTTTGTATCCGCTTCATTTTTGGCCTCAGAATATCACGGAATATCGTAGCAGACTACAGTGGCTTATCACCAGGGAGACGAGAAAGGTTAGAACTCTCTGCCTCTTATATAGAATCCTCGCGGATTGCGTGCCGCTTTATCTTGCCGATAGGTTAACCGCGTTATCGGCGCAAGGCCGTTCCCTGAGATCAGAGGGCAATAACCTGTTATCCATCCCTGGTCATAGCAGTGACTTTTTATCATACTCCTTCTCCGTGGAAGCTGTACGACTCTGGAATGCTTTGCCCAATGATGTTAGAACAGCCCCCAGCATCTCATCGTTTAAGACCAGGCTCAAGGAGCATATAACCCTAAAATCCATAAATTAACCAATCCACCTCTTCCCCCTCCTTTCCGCTTCCCTTTCCTTCCTTCCTCACCTTCCTTTCCTCTGCGTCCTTAATTAATTTTAGTCATTTGTTTTACTTATTTTTATTATCTGTTTCTTTATAGTTTCTGTTTGTTTCTTTTTATTATTTGTATTTTTTAATATTCTTTTGCGTAGCCAACGTACTAAATATGTTATAAAATCAAGCTATAGGTTAGCTGATAGACATTGCCGCAAGGCAATAAGCTCGCCCTTTTTTATTTAAAATAAAGTTTTTTTTATTACTATTATTATTATATTCTCATAAAATGTATTTTTGATAAGGCTCTGTCTATACTAGGATTACCTATAGTGCAACGCCAATCGCGCTGAAACGCATAGGCGAGTACACAATAAAAACTAACTCCAGGTGACAAAAATATCTGGCAAGAAAATGCGAATAAAAAATAATAAAATTCGCTTTTGTTTACTTGACGAATTATTTCTTCCGCGACCGTAAAATTCCCTACTTTCCGGTTGAAATGGGAGTCGGGGCGGCGATTGACAAGTACCGAATAAAATATTTAACGGATTACGTATTTATTTAGCAAAGCCCCTGTTCTCCGGCGGCCAACTTTATGATGCCTTTTCGAGAGCGGGGACCCAAGAGATCGTCCTTCTCCAAGTTATGGACGGACGAAGACAGGGGGATATTGACGCTGGCCCTGACACACGCCTACCTATAATAATATATCCACGAATGTTACACATATTTTACTCGTGGAAAGTTTTCTACGCCAGCGGAGGAACATTTCTTCTCATCCGCGAAACTTTCTTCCTCCTCTAATTATTTTTCCCGTAATCTTTTCATCCCCAATTCTCACATTAATCAGGGACGATGTTCTTGTATATTCAATCAGTCCTTATAGATGTCTAAGCTAATTTCGTAGGTGTCCTACAACGGAAACCTTCAAGGATGAAAGAATCTATGTCATTTATTATACTAAATAATTCCCCGCCCATAGCGGTATATAATATAATATCGCGCTATATAAAATATAATATAAGTTAAATTTAAATAATTTAAAAATAAACTTAAATATTAGTAATTACTTGAAATTAAATACTACTATTTCTAAGACGGAAAACTTTTCACGTGTTACAATTGACGCTGTCTCCCTTTATACTAATATTTCACATGATTTAGGCTTAGAAGCGATTTCCTATTATCTTAATCAAAGATCCAGTCCTCAAATTCCTTCTACAAATTGTATATGTAAGTTAGGCTGCAGCATATCAGCTTCAATACCGTTCAAACGATCGCCCTGATATTTCGTATATATAGATATTTGAAGACGAATAATCGCGCTATAAAATTTATTGTAACTGCACCAGATGGCGCTGTGGCACATCAACTTCTATTCCTATCAACTGTATATTTTACTAGCCGGGTAATACAGCTAGTAAAATATACAGAAATGTTTGCTTATAGTCAGTTTGAAAAGAATTCATAATTAATCCTAAAAGTGACATTTTGTCGTGGGAAGTCGAAGACTATCCTTACATAATTACTATCGGGTTGACATTTAAAGAATAAAATTAAAAAAAGGCTCCAAAAGCTTTTACCTGTATAATTGCGATGGACTTAAGAACCACTAGACGGATATGTGGTATTCACTGTTCATAAGATGATGATTTATGTGTTAGGGCAGGTTTATGTCTTACACCATCAAAATATTAATACCCTTATTGAATGCTATATGCGTTCAGCGGAGCTCACATATAAACAAGATCACGTCGTGGGTTAGCCGGAATCGCCGCTAACAAAACATCGGCAGCAGCGCGTGGTAGACCGCTTTTGAAGTAGCGACCGTCGCATTTGCCTGGTGCGTGAAGTTGAGACGACGCGTTAGATGTACACCCTGAGGTACTGTGATTTGACTTTCGTAGCCATAACTAAGTTTTGTAGCCATAGAACGCCGCGTTGCCATATAACGTTCGTAGTCGCAATGAGACACTACAAGTTTCAAGCAGAGTCGGGTGCGGTCAGTACTATGATGGGTGACAGCCTGCATACTGGCTGAGTAATCTTATACAACTAACTGTCTTTACGATAGTTTATTTTCTTAAGTATATATATAGGTAATGTATATTAAAATATATATATATATATATATATATATATACATATATATATATATATATATATATATATATATATATATATATATATATATATATATATATATATATATATATATATATATATATATATATATATATATATATATATATATATATATATATATATATATATATATATATATATATATATATATATATATATATATATATATATATATATATATATATATATACATATATATATATATATATATATATATATATATATATATATATATATATATATATATATATATATATATATATATATATATATATATATATATATATATATATATATATATATATATATATATATATATATATATATATATATATATATATATATATATATATATATATATATATATATATATATATATATATATATATATTATATATATATATATATATATATATATATATATATATATATATATATATATATATATATATATATATATATATATATATATATATATATATATATATATATATATATTAACAGTAACATTAACATTGTATATATTAACAATAACAATAACAGATAATATGAAGGGTCGTTACAGTAATTTACAACATTAAGAAATCACAAGGGATTATAATAATAACTGGAGCTTGTACGTTTAAAATTGTATATATGCTCATAAGCCACGCCTGGGCGTTTCACAGAACACATCACACTATGTATTTTGTTTTCTAATTTAATATTGTAAATTGTTTCTAGCTCCTCCGACTCATATACGCGGCTCGCCAAAGAAGCTATTATGCTTTCGTCTGCAATGGGTCTTAAGACATACCTACATTCTTTGAAGTAACATAAATATATGTAGTATGGATGGAAAACTTGACTACCCTTTGACAAACGTTTCCGGCGTGTCGACAGTGACAGCATCAGTGGCGCATGCCGCAATGGTATCTCAGGGCCGCGCAGCGGCTGAGGTAGACCCGGAGCTGATGTCATTAAAATTATCGTCATTTTATAGCAACATTTCTGGGGGGAAATACTGCCTGGCGTATCCTGGTGTAGTATTGTTACTATAAGTTCGTATTTTTAGTAGGGCACAAGCAGTGAAGTGCTCGCTCTGACCTCTATTATACTAGTGGAAGCTCATGGGTCTTGTTGCAGTTACACCACTAATGCGTGTGATTCACGTTGCGACAGTCGCACGGACAGTCCCACGGACTTCGGTCGTATACGACGGGTTCTATCGTGAATGTGTTGGTCTCAAGGCGGACCGTACGACCGCTGTCAAGTCGTAGGTCCGTTGGAATAGTCATAGAACCTTGCGACACGATCACACCGTCTTAACGTGAGTGTGGATGTTTGAGACGGTCCGTGCGATCGAGCTATTCAGTTTGTTGCGAACGGCTATAGCGTCTAGACGTCAACATGGAGGGAAAAAATGAAAAGAAGTTTATTACCGAGTTCCTATCACTATACGAACGGCACTCATGTTTGTGGTCTGCTCAGAGTTCATCATATAAAAACAAACAGCTGAGAAATTCGGCGTATGAAGAGCTAATAACAAAAACTAAAGAATATTATCCGGAAGCCAATAAGAAGTTCGTTACCACAAAGATTGCCAACTTACGGTCTGCATTCCGCAGGGAACTATGAAAAACAATTAAATCTAAAAAAAAGAAGTGTGGCACTCGGGGACTGCCGCGGTAAAGCTATTGCATAACATTTTTAACAACTTATGCAATTATAATAATTATTTTTTTTATTATTTTATTTTTTCTGATATCAGATAACTGCGCTCTATCGGAAAACGTTGAAATTATTCCGAATCATTTGCGGCTGCGGTAGCAAATGATTCGGAATAATTTAAACGTTTTCCGATAGAGCGCCGCGCACGATTTTTTTATTCGATAAAGCAAAAAAAACGGATTATTCAAAAAAAAATCGTAGATAAAAAGATACATAATTAAATTATCTTTAAAATGGTGCAGGTTTCATAGTAATACGCCAGATAGTATTTGCGTAGTAGTCGTTTTTGTGTTCGGTTAGACCTAATTTCACAAATTAATTACACTATGTAATATAAACAAAATCTAAAATATTCAAATCTAAGAATATTAGGAAAATGTTCTTGTTTAACATATATTTTTTTCGAATCGTAAGCAGTACTCGTTTAGACGTAATTATCAGTTTAAAATCATTAATTTTCGTTAAGAAATTTCTTCATTCGGTCGCCGCGCTGGCCTAGGCCCGCGATAAAAGCTATGCAATAGCTTAAAAACAGGAAGTGGAACTGACGATATTTACAACACTACGCTTTGGTACTATGACTTGCTGCAGATGAAATTGGAAGGGTCGGGATATCATCAGAAGATAGTGATTTTGTAAGTACTTTTTCATCGTTGTATGATATGACAATTTATTTTCAAATAATCATCGCTTTGGTGGTTGCTTTAAAATAATTTGAAAATACCTTGAAAATAATTTGAAATAGTTGATTATACCTACTAGTTGATTATACCTACTTGCTATATATATTTTTTTGCAGAACGATACTTACCAAAGCGATTCACAATATTCAGCCTACTCGATCCCGGTTCCAGAGTTCTCGGTAGCAACACCGTCGTCATCTACACCATCACCCCAATGTAGTAGAGATTCGGAAAAGAATCAACAAGATTTGCCTGCGACAACTCGACAGACTACTTTAAGAAAAAAGAAAGAGGAGCTTATTGAACTCGCTACTAAAAGTTTATCTGTTGACCTTAGCGATGAAGATATAACTGGTAGGAAGATTGGTTCTCAGGTGAAGAAAATGACAAATGAACAGCGTTTGTTAGCGGAAAAAAATTATCAGTGATGTTATGTACCATGGACAAGTAAGCAAACTTTATGAGGGATGTTTCCAGTATATTTCTAATACTATGACTGCTGTTTCATCTAACCAAGCATGTCATCAAAACGACCGCAATTGTAATGATACATATAATTATTACAATTATCCTATGACATCTTCTAATCAAGAGAGTCCAATTACATTACATTCATCATCAAAGAATATCCAGAATGAGAAAAAGATTGTCATTCTATCGCAAGAAACAATCCTTCCCAATAATTCTTCCTCTGTAAACAACTACGCTTCAACACAAGGATTGGATCAATATTTGGTCTTTTCTCAAAAACATAACGATGGTGATGATATTGTAGAAGATAATTAATATTAGTTAAAACTCATAGTTTTTAAATCATTTATATAATTTTGTAATAATAAACCATCAGAATAATTATTAATTAGTTTATCATTTTTTCTTGAAAATCAACCTTACCAACCGTATTAAAGTAGCGTTTAAAATTGTCTCTTACAATTTTTGCATTTTGATCTGAATATCGGGATGATCTTGGTACCTCTATAGAGGTCAATTCCCCAATTTCTCTCCACAGGCCGTTTGTAATAGTACCAGTTTCGTGATTTTCGTTATCAACTAATCTGGGTGTTAAATATTCATTTTGAAGATTCCTTCTTACATAATTATGTAGTACACAGCAGGCTAAGACTACTGAATCAATGTTTTCCAATCGCAGGTTTATAGCAGTATGACATACACGAAATTTGCTTGCTAAAATCCCAAAAGCATTCTCCACTATCCTACGAGCTCTACTTAACCTATAATTTTAAAAAAAATCATCATGTCTTATATTCGATTCTGGGTAGGGCTTCATTAGGTTCTCCCTTAAAGGAAATGCTTGATCTGCTACAAACACATATGGAAATTTATGCAAGATCTGCGACGATAATTTTTGAGGGCTTGGTAGACACAGTTCGTTCCTTTCTAATTTTTCAAATAGTTTTGTTTGCTGAAACAATTCCCCATCTGATACTTTCCGTTAACTCTTGTATGAACGTAGATAAATTCATACTTTGCATTCACAACAGCAAACAATACGACACTAAATGTGCCTTTATAATTGAAAAATAATGAACCACTGCCCGGTGGTTTAGTTATTTCAATATGCTTTCCATCTATAGCACCAATGCAATTATTAAAATTCCATGCTTCTTTGAATTCGGCTGCGATTGTCTTCCATTCATCTTCTGTAGCAGGTAGCTGAAAGAAATAAGAAATAAGGAATAAGGAAAATAATTAGGACATAACACCCAATGCCCATTAGGTTCCATAACAATCGTAACAAATATCTGTTTCAAATATAACGTCTGCTTCTCAAAATGTCTACTTTGCTAAAACGTCAGCATTCCAAAATGTCTACTTTTCAAAATTAGCCTTTTTAGGAATACAGACATTTTAGGATAGCAGCCATTTTAGGGATGCAGACATTTTAGGATAGCAGCCTTTTCAGAAATTCAGATATTTTGGTAATGCATATTCTTACTTGCAGTAACAATAAAATAAAAATTAAAGTAATAACGAACCTTTAAATAATCACTTTTTAAGGTATTGTAGATAGCCCAACATGTTTCTGGGATAATCTTTCCGAATAGCTGACGTGACACTCGGAACTACGTTTGCAAATCTTTATAAGTTCTTCCTGTGGCTAAAAACCGTAAAGTTATTGCTAAACGGGTCTCAGCAGTTACTGCATCTCTCATCAAAGTATCTTGTTTGGTTATCTGTATTCTTATGGCCTTCAGTAGTTCATCATGAGTTTCCTTATTCATCCGAAGGTAATTTTTGTAGTCACCGGGTTCTTCTGTCACTAATTCACTGAGCAAACTCATGTCGGTGTATATATTTCTTCTAAGCAACCATTTTTTAGACCACTGACATTTCTTTTTTCTTTCTTCATCTGTGCACTCTAATAATGCAACAGCAAGTGCCGCTTTTTCCTTTTACAAATGATATTCATATTGTAAGAGCACGCCACTTCGCTCTAAAGACAATCCGATGACTGTGCTGCATTTTTGTAGAACCGTCTGTACGACCGAGTCGCAACGTATGTATGGTAATAGGACTGTCATTGCGACGGTTCGAACGACAGTCGATGAGACCATTGCAACGTGAATCACACGCTTATGACCCATGTGTAAGGGTCGGCCAAACTCACGGGTCAACACCCATCCGGCAGCCTACACGCAGAAGTGCGAGCCTGGATAGGTCTCTGGCCTGCGGGCCTGTTTCACCTAGAAATCGCCCTTGGGGTGCACCTGGACGGTTTGCGCAGCGTGCGGTGTCAGCCAACCGATTTTGCATTCCTACTAATAGCCGGGGGAATCTGTTAACGGTTTGTTGTAGTTGTTAACCTTACGGCAACTGCTCTTGAAACGACCAATCGGCTACCCGATACCGGGTGAACAGCCAGGCTAAGAATTCCATGGTTTACGATAGATTCGGTTAACACGGAATCGCCGTTACGAAAGGGAGAGGACCGCGCAAGAAACCTTGAACCTGCAACCAGTCGGGATACTGTAGTAGTCGAATTTTAGTCGAAAGTATAAACCAGGCAGCCGTATACATGAAACCGTTGAAGATTGTGATTTATTTCTAAACAAAAACGCCAATGACAAGTTGATATTTTATTTGTTACAATATCTAAATTTATATTGGTTTTAACTTTATTAAAAATCTGGTCGATAAACGGTATCATACTTTCACAAATTTCGTCTGAAGCGGCATAAAATTCGTCGCTGTTCTAGATATTGACTAGTACATAATAAGTTCGAAACTTTATTTGCATTCGATTTGCAAACTCTTTGTTCGGGTAAATTGACTTTTTTATCGGTTATACTCGTAATTATCGCGATTTCTAGGTTGGAATATCAAATTCTTTATTTTCTACCCATCTCTTTGAATTTTAATTTTTAAGCTAATAAACCACTAAAGGTATTAAGAAATGAATGACAAAACAGTAAGAGTTATTGTTCTCAATTTCTAGCACGGACATCCGGTGCACATTTCAGTACTATTTTTTTCTCGAAAACAAAACATTTTACATATTTGTTTGGTGTATTTGTTTGGAAAAGTAAATTACACATATTTCATTTGTTTCATAACAGACTGGTAAATAAAATATTTCAACGAAGAATATACAAGGAATACAAGATCACAATTCAAGGAATTAAACTATAGCAGTTATACAAGTTGTCGTTTTTCACAAAGCGTGCACTACAAATTCTAGTTTTTTTTTATCTGGTCGTATCGATTTTTTGGGCCTGCTAAAGTTTAAAATTAATAATAAACATTTATGTTGAAGATAGCAATAATAGTTTTATAATAGTTTTATAATAATATCGAATAGTATAATAATTTATTTAAAAAACCAAGCCCATGGATGAGACAAATCCACTTCTCCTTCCTTTGTTGAAAATTTAGATATATGGCATTTTCATATAGGAATCACGTAAACAAACGGGTTTTCACATAAAAATTGGCTCTAAGAAAACTGACATTTCAATAGAAGTTTAGAATATTTATTATGGGGGCGCTAATGTCCCTCTTGCACGGCGCATATATTCTCCCTGATATAAATAATACAATAGGTGTACGGTAATTTCATTTCGGTTGCCATCTATATTTTTTTATTATAATAACCTATGCATTGTCCTGATTACGCTTTATCAATGTTTGATTTCATTAGAGAAACTTTTGTGTTACTGTGTAACCAGAAAACATTTGTGGTGTTTATTAGGTGTAGGTACAAATATGAAACCGGTATTCTTTTTTTTAAAACACGTTTATTTTGCGAAATTGGTTACAAATTTAATCTTCTAAGTAATTTCCCTCGCTAGCTACATATCTTTCCCATCTTTCAGCCAATTTATGGATTATATGGATTGTTCGTTTTTTGAGACTATTTATTTATCGAGCCATTTTTGCACTTCATCGTAAGAATTGAAGTGCGAATCGTTGAGTGCGTGTCCCATCGATGAAAATAAATAGTAATCGGACGGCGCCTGGTCTGGTGAGTACGGCGGGTATGGTAGGGGCTCCCAGTTTACGATTCTACCAATTTTTTATTAACCGATGTTCGATGTGGCGACGCGTTGTCATCTTGGAATAAAATGTTGTCATGGCGAAGTTGAAATTCGGGCCTCTTCTGACGTATAGCACGGTTCAAATCGATCAGTTGTTAATGGTAGCGTGCACCAGTAACCGTTTCACCTGGTTTTAGTAGCTCATACCAGATAACACCACGCTGAACCCAGAAAATACCCAGCCTTGTCTTTCGGCCGAAGCGATCTGGCCTTGGCGTCGATTGAGGCCGTTGGTCGAGGTTCAAATATATTTTTTTTCGTTTGGGATTGTTGAAATAAATCCATTTTTCATCGCCAGTGATGATTCGATGAAGATTTTTTTTTGCCTGGTGAGCAGCATTTCACAAGTGGTTTTTTTCGATTTTCTTGCTGCCTGTCGGTCAGTTAATGTGGCACCCATCTACCGATCTTTAAAATCTTTCCCATGGCCTATAAACACAAGGAAACGGTTTGTTGTGTCACATTTAGTTGTTCAGCGAGCTGTTGTTGCATTTGACCATCATCTTCATCCAATAATGCTTGCAATTCGGCGTCTTCAAACTTTTTCGGTGGCCGGCCACGCTCTTCGTTTCTTACATCAAAATCACCACTTTTAAAGTTATTGAATCACTCATTGCACTGTGTGCGACCATGATCATGCTCGCCGTAAGCTTCGACAAGCATTCGATGCGATTCAGTAGAGTTTTTCTTCAAATGGAAACAGAAAATCAATGCTTCCCGCAAATAAGAGTTTTCAGGCACGAAATTCGTCATTTTTACGAGCGAATCAAAATGCGTTGTTATATGAAACTTGACAAATTGTGAACTGAATATTGTTGACAGATCACAGAATGAACAAATTGAGATAGTTGGTACGGTTCGAAAGCTCATACACATTCGGCTATCGATCGCTAGATGTCGTTACCGGTTTTATATTTATACACCACATACCGCTGGTAAAATGTCGCGACTGTAGATTGTAGAGCGATGTTCCATATCATATCTAGGACCAAGGATCCATCTCTTAAGTCGGTGTTGCACTCTTGCCGGTATTTTTTGTATTTAAATAGAACATGCTTGGAATGTTTTTAAAGCAGGTTCTCTCATTTCGGTCCTCTAATAGCATACAATCTATGTATTATGAAACATGTACTGTCTTATCGAATTTTAACAAAATTTTAAGCATGTGTTTAAAATATACAAACCAACATTAAAATAGGAATAACATAATTATATAATACCTACAATCAAATATAAAATATAGACTATAAAATGGGAGACGCTGATCTTCTAAATAATATTGCACTCTATTTGTTATTCGGGCTTCGCAAGTTTATATTTTATGTGATAAAACCGCAGAAAAAATGGTACGTTTAATGCAGAAGAAAAAGTACTTTACTCAGACAGTCTCTCCGCAATCCCAACGTCTTTATCGAACATGCAAACATAATTTTCTGGTGGCCCTGCAGCTTTTCTTATACTCAGTTTGATGGGGTTTACAAAGAGGACCAAGATCCTGGGCACCTCTAACCAGGTCTAAACCTGGTGTTCACAGACTTCCAAGTCAGCTGGAAGTGCTCCTGTTATCTAAGGTGGCGTAAAGGGTATTGTTTAGAGGCGCCAATCATTTCGATTGGACGATTTTTTAAACGCTAAGTAGGGCTAATGTCACAAAATAAATATTGTATCAATCATTCACGCGATCCATAGCATATCTTCTAGACTAATTTATCTTTCCTTCTAGCCGGTAATGAGAATCCAGCTACCACTTTTCCCGATATCAATTTTTGTGGTTAAGAGATCGCAGGATCTAGAAGGGGTGTCAGGTTATTAGCCGCCTGGCTTTTGACATCGAGTCACTGGCACTATGTTACCATAGCAGACTTGATATTTAAGTAAGATATTTACCGGATTTCAACAGCAGATTGCTGCCAAACGCAACTGATCCAAGCAACCAGGCTGCCTCACCTGGAATACAACATTAAATATACTAACTTTTTTAACATAAAATTATATGAGACTTTACGTCAAGGGCTCTAAGACTACATTGGCAAAGAGGAGAAGAATTCCGCGCCGCGCCCCTGAGCCTACCCTACTACCTCCTACCCATTGTGGCGCGTGACGGCTTCAGACGCTTTGCTTCACACAAACCCTAACCCCAGGGCTGCCCGTTGCGAAATTCGAATTTAAATGGTCTTTATTAAAAATCATATACTAGTTAATTATTACAAAATATAATAACCTAACTAGACCAGTTTCGACTTCTAACAATGAAAATAATTGCGTTTTCACATACATTAAAAAAAATAAAGTTAAAATGAATTAGTAAATTGAAACATACAAGTACTTTTCAAGACAATATGGATTCTTATGTTTTGCACATTTCTAAGGGTTCTGTATCATAAGAAACTTCGGTTATACCCTGGATATCTCCATATTTATTCTAGTAAATTTATTTTGGACATGGTCGGATTGAACAGCTTGGCGCGGCGGAGATGAGGCTTATTGCTGATGCATTAGGGGTTTAAAACAACGAGAATCGTGCAAACCTCTATTTATAGAACTACGTATTTCCACGATATACAACATTTTTGATCACTATGTATATGTGAATTCTAAAAGAAAAAGCAAACATGTCTAACGCAATCGCATATACACACGCACATACAAGGAACAAGTCACTTTATATCCATTCAACGCAGGCTTCCACTTCAGTTCCAATGCACAACGATGTATAGAAGCGCAAATTTTTATAACAAGCTGAAACAAAACTTGAATGATATTAATAATTATGCTGGCTTTAGAAAACGAACGACACAATATATATGTTATCGAAATATTTGTAAAATTTAAGTTTTTGACGAGTTGAGTTTTAACTTAGGGATTTATGTCATTTTACTTATTTGTTACATTTCAATTGTTTATTTCATATTTCATATCTTCTACACACTAAATGGGTTTTTGAAAATAAATGTGATTTGATTAATATTTGAAACTACCTTCAAATGACAAGTAAATTGCTGTTATTCTACAGCTTGAACCAACGTACATATATGTAAAACGATTGAAAATTTATAAAGATACTTCATTACCTTGTTTGGCTATCTATCTATCTATCTTGTTTGGCTACTTACTTTTATACACTGTTATTTTCCTGAATAAAAGAAAATAAATAAAATAATAAATTACGTAAGTTTTCAAGTATCCATGTTTGTGTATTTGTTTGTGCGATTTTAAAAGAAATAAAGGCAATTCGGCTGTATTGCATTGCAGGATAGCAGCAAATGGCGATGTATTATTACAAATTGAAAAATGTGTACCTGCGAATTATCATATGCACAAAAGCATTATGCGCAAGCCCGACTTGTTTGCGGTAAATCTTGTCAGGCAGAATATCCCGCTTTCCAAAGTTGTTTCTTGCTGAACAAGCTACATGATCAAGTAAGTCAAGATTTGATATTTGAAAACATGTTTTATAATGTTTATTCTTATGTGAACTATTTAGAGAGTTGTACTTTATTCAGATGGCATAAAACCTCAATAACTAATTTTATATTATTCAGTGAATTTCTAAAACCGTCTATGCAAAAATATTTTTTTAAACATTATTGTTATTTTCTAATAAACAAGTACCATAATTAATATTAAGAGCATGTATGTTCTTATAAATCAACGTTGGAGACACGTTAATAGTAACCCTCCATGTTATCTACATTTCTTTAAAAATATAAGCAAAATACATTTCTTTTAAAAAATGAAAAAAATACAGTCTGGGCTTCTAATGATTTTTTTTCCAAATCGGTATTGAAATGTATTAAATCTGTTGACTGTTATGCCTTTTAACTATGTAACTCAATAATGATTAGTCTGCTTTCAAAAATACTACGTATAGTTGGCTTATTTATTGACTCGGAAAGCTAATAAATATTTGCTACCATACGGTGGAAAATATGATTTTGCAGTCTTTCGTTTGATGGTATGCTAATCTAATCACGTCTTCCCATTAACGAATACATCACATTAATTAAAGAAGTGTTGACTTCGGACGATGCGTTCTTGACATATCGTGGCCAGAAATCATATATCAAATAGACATAGGCAAACCCACATTTTTTTTGTTTTCTGATTTTGATATTATAATATTACACTACAAAACAAAGTAACAAAATAAAATGAAAAAAATGGAATTTTTATCATTTTAAACTTATTATAATATTTATGATCATCATTCTAGGGGACCTTTTGGTTAAAGTTATTTTAAAATTTCAGTGTATTGTTTTTTATTTCTCCCTTTGATTGTTGATAACGATATTTCCATTTTACTATACATGTAGTTACGTTTAGTATAGATAGTCGCCTGATCCAACTAGTCCCCACAACAATACGCCATTCTACCCCAAATGTCCATTTTTCTTTCTAGCCAGCATAGGACAATACAAATGGCGAGCATAATAGTCATCTCTAGTCTAGATTCATTCCCAGTGGAATAAACTACAACATACTATAAATCGCTTTTTTCTCGCTAATTCGCTTCGCTTCGCTAATTTCGGTCTGGTCATTTAAAGCAGGTGATACTCGAAATGTATCTCAACGTCGAAAACATACGAAATTGCCGTTATCATCGCAATAATACAGCCGCGATCCGTACCCGAACAGAAGCAAATAGAGCATCATCAAATGGTGCCATATGAACCAGGTACATTATGGTCGATATTCAACCTTGTGAGATACTAATGTAACGCCAACCTTCCCGTGCACCTAATAGCCCCTGTCTACCCTACCTAGTTTCAAGTTGTGATAAAATATATGAGATAAAAACTAATTTACCGCGTGAAGTTTGTAGCATCTGATATTTCGTTGATGTTGCAATCGCCGATGTCCAGGGTTGACTGTCCAGGGTCTACTCTGGACAAACTACAACATTCGGCGGTAAATTCGTTTATATCTTATTTATAATGTCAAACATCTACAATAGTATTTAAGTTCATAGTTCTAAGTATTACAAATTGTAAAGATTTTATTAGAAAATATTAAAAAATTAAATCTATCCAACTAGCTCTATCCTCATCTTGTCTCTTGATATTCTTCTAGTTGTAATTGGTCAAGCGCTTGTTGTTGTCAGTCCGTCTCAGTCTATTTCTGTCTCTGGTCTTTTTCCTCCTACATATAGCCTACCGCAATCAAAACTTCTTCGCGCAAAGCATTGGGTATGCTGACTTCTGAGGATATATCTAAATAATATTTAATATTTCTTATGGATGATCTCATTCTGCACATCGTTTTGAAGTGGTTTTAAAGATGTTTCTATTAATTTTTATCATTTTTGTCAACGTCCACAACTCAAAGGCATCCCACTTGTTGCAGAGTCTCGTTTTAGAGTCTTATGACCACGTCTGGACGTTAAGTAAAATATATTGATAAAATAGGTGATAATCTTTCGCAACATACGTAATTCAAAATGTTAAAAACATTAAAATAATTCCGTCGGTGAATAAAGTTCACGTGGGCAGCCCTAAGTCTGACTCCCGAGTGAACGCGTTTACATCCAGTTTTGCATGATATTGCAATCCGTTTCTCTCGGGCCATTAAGAATTCACCGTCTTTGCTCGGCTACTTGCAGACAGACAGGCGTGCACACTCCGCCGCGCCTCTCTAATATCACGTCAATTAAATGTGTGCTTTCGGAATATGAAACATATGAGCGCCAACTCAAAACAGACAACTTTTTAATGTGAAAATAGTTTAACTAATACGTAGACGCCGCATCATGTCATGTTTTTATTGATCGATGTAACATCGATATTTTTATTGATGAACTGGATACGTCCCGAATTATTTCAATATGTTTGATATCTAATATATCTTAGAGATTATAAATAGGATAGAAAACGAATTTACCGCGTGAAATTTGTAGGACCCGACGTTTCGGTGACGTTGCAGCCGCCGTTGTCTAGGGTAAACAACGGCGGCTGCAACGTCACCGAAACGTCGGGTCCTACAAATTTCACGCGGTAAATTCGTTTTCTATCCTATTTATAATGTCAAACAACCGCGATAGTCTTCGATTTCATCTTAGAGATTATTAAGGAACCTGTTTTGCATATTTAATTTATTGGTCAATTTATTTGTTTATTTAATATAGGTTGATTTATTTACCTATTTAGATATTTCTGATGATTTCTTTAATTTCTTAATTTCCTATTTTATTTTAGTCGACCAATTTTAATAAATCTTCTCTAGTTTTGACTATGATTGGTCAGTCTCTATAAATGAAAGAATATTAAATCTAATCACTGTGTCTTAAATACCTACTTTCACGTCAGAACAGATATTAGATCTAGCGGAGTGATAAAATTCACACAAATCTTATCTAATTTGCTTTATAAAAGTGGTAAAGTATTATTATTTATTCTGTTATTTGCTAAAATTGTTACTTTATGGATAACTGTTACTTAATGGATAACTTATAAAATAATTTGAGAAAAGTGTGTAAGTAGTAATTTTTTTAGAATAATAATTGTTTAGAATAATTGTTATGAGATATTAATTTATAAAGGCTGACACTAAACTTCCATTTTTTTTCACTTAGGGAGCTTGTAGACGCTTTTCTTTCACCCCTAGAGCCCCAATTGGCCGATATTGGCCACAACACGAGTCAGCGTGACGGCCCCGTTTTAATTTTATTTTAATTTAGTTTGTTTTATTTTATTATGTTTTATTATATAATTATGTTTTATTTTAATTATGGGTGCAGTGGTTTGGTAGTAATTAATGTTTTGGTGAGACAGTGTCATAATTCAATTTTTTACTAAATTTTACTAATTTTTTTGGGACATCAACTTGGCAATCGGCTGAGGGGCCGAGGCCTTGAAGGGTTAATACAATATTTTACAAGTAAACTTAAACTTCACATTTATTTTTGTCTTTTAGGACTTAAAATGGCTCATAAGAAATCCTTGAAGATCGAGAAAAATTACGCGCGCAAAAAAGTCTTTCCGACGATAGATTACCACGTCGCGTCGTGCATTCCATTCTAAGATACTGGCGATGCCATAGGGTACTAGTCTATGGGAATGTGTTGGCAAAACTTTTTGTAGGGCGATAGAGGCAATTGCGTGGCGAAAAGGCCCAAGGAGGTGTGAAGTGAGCGACGAATATGCCACGCCCGAGCATTGATATGCCACGCGCAGTGCGGAGCTCACTTCACACCTTCTTGCGTCACTGCGCTCTGCGGCTTTGAACAGGGGAAAAGTGGCGGTAGATATCCCTATTTTCTCAAAGAGAGAAAGAATAACTAAAACATCCAGTGATTTTGTTTTCATGTGTATTTTCATTTCGTCGACTCATTTTATTAATTCGTAGTTTATAGAAAGTTTGTAAAATATTGGTTTTATTTTCAAATATACTAGCTGACCCGGCGAACGTCGTACCGCCTAACAGTCAATGAATGTCGTGTTACAGATTATCTGAACCTTATATTCTAAATCGCTATTCTGGCTACAAACTCGTCTAAATAGGGAGCTTCTCCGTTCTAACCGAGGGCCACGAATATGGCGCTATGAGCGAATTCACTTTGTCAGCGTGGAGGATTCATTATAATTGTATGACAATAAGCACTAGCTCATAAAGATGCTAGATGACAAAGGCGCTGCATGATGCTGCAAATACGCATCGAGCAAATTCGCTGAAGCTTCAGCGTCGGGAGTCAATATGCGCATATTTTGTACGGATAAATGTCCGAGAAAATACTAGAGCTATTAGTACGCGCTACACTTTCGTATATGCGTTAGTAGGTACTCTCTGGCTCACTCTATGTACATACGCAGTACAATTATTAGTTGACTTGCAGTAATTAAATGCATTAATATGTGTCCCAGTAAATAAAAAAGAATAACAATTTTAGTTTTCCTATAGTTTATTGTCAACACTACATTCTAGATAGCGACAACATCGACGAGCTTACTATGTAGTACGGACTAAAGCGTCTAAACGTGATATACTATAAAGTTCAAAAAGAAGTACGAATGAGTATGACACAATTAATTTTCATTAAATGTTTGTAAGCTATTGCATAGCTTTTATCGCGGGCCTAGGCCAGCGCGGCGACCGAATGAAGAAATTTCTTAACGAAAATTAATGATTTTAAATTGATAATTACGTCTAAACGAGTACTGCTTACGATTCGAAAAAAATATATGTTAAACAAGAACATGTTCCTAATATTCTTAGCTTTGAATATTAGAGATTTTGTTTATATTACATAGTGTAATTAATTTGTGAAATTAGGTCTAACCGAGCACAAAAACGACTACTACGCAAATATTATCTGGCGTATTATTATGAAACCTGCACCATTTTAAAGATAATTTAATTATCTATCTTTTTATTTACGATTTTTTTGAATAATCCGGTTTCTTTGCTTTATCGAATAAAAAATTCGTGCGCGGCGCTCTATCGGAAGATGTTTAAATTATTCCGAATCATTTGCTACCGCAGCCGCAAATGATTCGGAATAATTTAAAATTTTTCCGATAGAGCGCAGTTATCTGCGCTCTATCATATCAAAAAAAAAATATATATACGTGTGGCACTCGGGGACTGCCACGGTAAAGCTATTGCATAGCATTTTTAACAACTTATGCAATTATAATTATTTATTTATTTTATTTTTTCTGATATCAGATAACTGCACTCTATCGGAAAACGTTGAAATTATTCCGAATCATTTGCGGCTGCGGAAGCAAATGATTCGGAATAATTTAAACGGCTTTCGATAGAGCGCCGCGCACGAATTTTTTATTCTATAAAGCAAAAAAACCGGATTATTCGAAAAAAATCGTAGACAGAAAGATAGATCATTAAATTATCTTTAAAATAGTGCAGGTTTCATAATAATACGCCAGATAGTATTTGCGTAGTAGTCGTTTTTGTGTTCGGTTAGACCTAATTTCACAAATTAATTACACTATGTAATATAAACAAAATCTAAAATATTCAAAGCTAAGCATATTAGGAAGATGTTCTTGTTTAACATGTATTTTTTTCGAATCGTAAGCAGTACTCGTTTATACGTAATTATCAGTTTAAAATCATTAATTTTCGTTAAGAAATTTCTTCATTCGGTCGCCGCGCTGGCCTAGGCCCGCGATAAAAGCTATGCAATAGCTTAAAAATAAATAAATAAAATAAATAAATAATTATAATTGCGTTAAAAATGCTAAGCAATAGCTTTACCGCGGCAGTCCCCGAGTGCCACACGTATGTTTTTTTAAACAATCACTTTTTAGGTTAATACATTTGATATTAGTATGTTTATGATATTACTTTAGAAAGTATAACATTCTCACTTTTATAAAATCGAAGACTATCGCGGTTGTTTGACATTAATAATAGGATAGAAACGAATTTACCGCGTGAAATTTGTAGCACCCGACGTTTCGGTGACGTTGCAGCCGCCTTTGTCCAGGGTAGACTGAAAGAGATGTCAATCCGTTGTTTTGCGGGTACCGCTGCCGCTTGTTGCTTGCGGGTACCGCATACCGCTGCCGCCACTGCGTAGGTTATAACGGTGGTGGGGGGCCGGACTCGGAGCGCGCGAATTTCGAAAATCCGTCTTGCACACAAAACTCACTGTATCCTGTCTTACGTCCTTGCGTTCGGCGTTCGACGGTGGGAACATTTTAAGAAGAGGGTTCCACGTAGAAGAGAGTTTGTAACCGTCGTCTCTATTGAAGTTCGGGGTTCTTCTTATTTCAATGGCTTTCCGGATCATGCGAGAAAAGTAGAATTGTTCCTTGGATAGCACAATGGGATTTTGTAACTGCATCCAGTGGTTACTTCCGCTATCCATGTTCGCAGATCGCCGATTTTTCTCGCTGAACGTTTTTAACAGCTTTGATGTGTTCAGTCAGTCGCGTGGCTATGGACCGTTTCGTTTGTCCAACGTAGGCGAGACCGCAACTGCATTCGACTTTATACACACCCGGGGTTTGCAGTGGTATTACAACCTTAACAGGCCTCAAAAATCGAGCTATATTTTGGGTCGGCTTCAAGATCGTTTTATATCGAATCTGTTTAGCATCTTACTTATTCGATCTGTCACGCCCTTGACGTATGGTAAGAATGCTATTGATCTGATTGGTTTCTGAGTTTCGTCTGTCTCTATTTTATTTGATATCCCCTCATATATTCGAGTACCGTTTGAGTAACAATCAATATACTGAAAGTGTTCATTGATACAAACTGATTCAAGATTATTTGTCATTTTTCGAATTTTGAGAATCAGCTCGCCAGCTTGCGGTAATTAGCCTCCTGATCATTACTAGATTTTTCCTATATTGTTACTATTTTATTATGTATGCCGCCTAGTCGAGCAACTCTAATGTCAAAAACTATTCATAGACTACAACCCTAGAGCAAATGTACGGTTGGGGTGCGATGGAGGTCTACCTCCCCGTGTGCACGTTTTATCTCACTCTGGCCCAGACTATTCCTAAACGTCTAGGATGGGAAAGTAGTGAGTGGGCGTGCCGGTGCACCCTGGAAACTCCGGTCAGCTACAACGGGGAGAGATCCCTGAAGTTGATGACTTGGAGGCCAAAAGACCTCCACCCCAAGCTAAGGTGTTACCCGTACCGTGCCGACGGCTGCGTGGCTGAGGGAGAGCTCAGTCTCTAACGGTGGCTTTCCGAAACCGGGGCGAATCGGGAAGTAGAAATGCCCTTTGACCAATAACAGGCTCTGTCGGTTTTTAACGACCCATTCCTGACTACTCGTGGGAACAAATATGGACTCTAAAGAAAATAAAATTTCCCCTCTAAACTTCGACCAGGACGGTACCGTCCGGGAAGGAAACAGTTCGGAGCCAAGGAGCACGACTTGTCGCAGGGACAAGCAAAGGTGCAGACAGAATAGGAAACGACTCTGCTATGCCCAAAGAAAAGGACCAAGACACTGAGACACACGAGAAGCACAGGACAAAGTTGTCCGGTACTGCTCGAAAACGTTTCAGGATGTGCGAGAGAAGCCTAGAGAAGCCTCGGTAGCATGCCTCAGGCCCTGGAAAGATATTAAGAGCCTGACCCATCAGAGCACTCCCATATCTGATGACCAAAGGGCGTCCAAACGCACACGGTCGGAGGAGGAGTCGCCAAGGGAAAACTCAAAAAAGGCTCCTAAGATATACCCAGAAGAAGGCATCAAGCCAAACTTCAGGGAGGTGGTGGGTTCTTCACGTGTGGGAATAAAAAATGAAAGCCCGATGGAAGAAAACCAAATGCATTTGGTGCACCGCTCGCTACTGACCCTGATTAAAAACATCACTGTCAGAGGCTCGGGCCCAAAATTTCTGGGTTTCACTCACAGGCCTGGCTGGGTCCTGATCACATGTGAAAATCAGAAGAGCCAGGATTGGCTTGTGGGAGTAATCCCAAACCTCAAACCATGGCCCGAGGCAAAGCTGTCTATCATGACGGAAAGCGAAATGCCCAAGCCACTAGTTTGCACAACGTTCTTCCCCAGCAGCGAGGCGGCGAACATAAAGGACGGCCTAAGTCTGCTGACAAACCAGAACGAAGGCATATTTCCAGAATACTGGAAAATACTTAACAGCAGGGAGGAAAAGAATGGACACCACGTGACCTTCTCAATTGACGAGCCCTCTTTGGAGACCCTTCGGAAAACCGACTACAGGGCCACCCTTGGTTTTGGAAAGATTTCTTTGAAAATCAGGGGTGAGCCCACGAATCCCCCAGGAAACAGGGCTATCCCGTCCTACTCCAACAAAGGCAGACAAACGCCTGCTCCCATACAGCGAAAGAAAGAGCCGGCAAATCGGCCTTCTCCTGCTGACGAGAGTACAGGAGCGCCTAAAAAGGGGGGAAAACCCGGGAATGAGCAAGGCACATCCCAATCCAAACATGGACGGTCTCGTCCTCCATTGGAGAGGGAAAAGCCTGCGACAGAGCCCACAACCCCTATGGATCACTGATGGCGAACATAGGCAACTCTACGAGGATTCTCCAGATCAACCTCCACCACGCCATTGCCGCCAGCGCAGTGACGGAGTGTTGCTTCACCAAAGGAGAAATCGACATCGCCCTCGTACAAGAACCCTGGGTAAATAACTTAACTATCCAGGGCTTAAACGCTGCGGGTAGAATCCTCTCGTACCCGGGAGGGAAAACCCCAGAGCATGCATAGTGTTCAAGAAAAACATTAACTTCCTGCCTGTTACAGAGCTATGTACTAATGACCTGTCAGCAGCGTATATAAATCTCAAAGGATGGAATGGATCCAGAGTCATCTTATGCTCAGCCTATCTATCTGGAGAGAAACAAAATCCAACCGAAGAGCTGGCAAACCTGGTGGAGTACGCCCGTACCCAAAAGGCTGACTTACTGGTTGGATGTGATGCAAACGCACACCACACCGCGTGGGGGAGCTCAGACATCAACAATAGAGGTGAGTTACTTAATGATTTTATCACAACCAACTGCCTATGCCTATTAAACAAAGGCTGTATGCCGACCTTTGTGACAAGTGCAAGACAAGAAGTCTTAGACATTACTTTTGCCTCTAAAAATCTAGCCAGACACATAAAAAACTGGCATGTCAGGGATGACACTTCAATGTCTGATCACAGACAAATAACCTTTAAACTACTAAACACCGTAGACTGTCAAACCACAACTTTCAGGAATCCTAAAGCCACCGACTGGGACGCTTACCGTACCACACTAAGGCTTAACCTTGAAACAATACAAAAAAATATAAAAACACGCGAGAGTCTAGAATTGGCCTTGGCGGATACCACAAAAGGCATTATAAACGCCTATGAGGAAAGCTGCCCACTCAAGACAAAGACCTCCAAAAGAAAAGTTCCATGGTGGAACCCGAAGTTGGACAAACTAAGGAAGGAAACCCGGAAACTATTTAATAAAGCTAAACAAACTCTCAACTGGGAGGAATACAAAAAAGCCTTAACCGAGTACAACAAAGAAATTAGGAGAGCCAAAAGAGCAACATGGAAAAGCTTCTGCGAGGACATAGTGGAAACGCCTCAAGGAGCCAGAGTACATAGACTGCTCGCAAAGGACAAACCTAACCAAATTGGTCTTCTGAAAAAACAAAACGGAACCTTTACAACAAATGAAAAGGAAACTTTGGAGGAACTAATATCGACCCACTTCCCAGGTGCTGTGACAACTAGCAACGCCGCCACTGCTCCATACAGACCTCGAAACGAGGACTGGAATAGGGCTGCTAGAATCATAAGGCCCGATCAAGTTAAATGGGCAGTAAAATCCTTTAAACCTCAGAAATCATGCGGGGACGGCGGAATCATGCCCGTGCTTTTGCAACAGGGTATCGACATTCTAACCCCATATCTGGTTAAAATCTTCAGAGCAAGCTATGCCTGGGGACATATACCAGAAGAATGGACCAAGGTCAAAGTGCTATTCATACCCAAGGCTGGCAGGAAGGACTACGCACTGTCAAAGTCCTTCAGGCCAATTAGCCTAACATCCTTTCTACTGAAAGCGATGGAAAAGATACTGGATAGCTATATCAGGGAAAAAATCCTAACGGTCAACCCTATCAGCTGTAACCAACACGCCTACCGCAGAGGCAAATCCACGGAAACCGCTCTGCTCTACCTAGTAGACAGAGTGGAAAAGGCGTTGGAAGACAAACAAATCGCAGTATGCGCATTTTTAGACATTGAGGGCGCCTTCGACAAAACCCCAATTAAATCACTGGTGAAGGGGCTAGAGTCAAAACAAGTTGACAACACCACAACCAGATGGGTGAAAGCGATGCTCTCAAACCGCACGGCCAAGGTAGCTCTTCACGGAACAAACCTTGAAGTCACGACTACAAGAGGCTGCCCGAAGGGAGGCGTACTCTCGCCCCTACTATGGACTCTTGCAATAGATCAACTCCTGCATAGGATGGCAGAGGCCAGGATAGACACACAGGGCTATGCTGATGACCTAGTAGTCATTGTCCGGGGCTTCTGCCAAAACACGATCTCACACATAATGCAAAAAGCGTTAACAATCGTTAGCAATTGGTGCAGAGAGAACGAATTATCGGTCAACGCCGATAAGACCGTCCTCGTGCCATTTACCAACAAACGTCAACTAGGTGGACTAAAAATGCCAAACTTAAACCACAGGCAGATTCCTTTCTCCAGGGAAGTAAAGTATCTGGGAGTCACGCTCGACCAGAGACTCACCTGGAACAGCCACCTAGATAAAACAATTCAAAAAGCTAAAAGTGCTTTGGGTATAAGCAGAAGACTGGCGGGGAAAAACTGGGGCCTTAACCCCAAGATCTCCCACTGGCTATACACTGCCATTGTGAGGCCGATAATCTCGTACGCCTCGGTGGTATGGTGCAACAAAGCCAACCAGAAAACTGTGATTACCAAACTAAACAATATCCAAAGGATGGCGTGCCTCATGACAACTGGCGCAATGTCCTCCACTCCTGGAGCAGCTCTAGATGCACTGCTGAACTTACCGCCCCTACACATTCATTTGCAACAGATGGCGAAAGCCAGCATGTACAGGCTATCTGCCCGAGAGAAGGTAAACTGGATCTCACAAGCACTAAGATCAGTTCTTGACTCAGTCAGTGAAAATCCAACCCTCAACATGGTATCAGACACCATGCTCCCACTCCTAAACTTTGGAAAACTTTTTACAGTGGAACTGCCGCCCAAAGACGACTGGCTAAAAAGCCAACTGCAATGGGAGGCCGGTAGCCTTAAATGGTATACTGATGGGTCCAAATCGGGACTTGACGTAGGCTGTGGTATATATGGAGAGCGACCAAACTTCGAAAGAAGTGTAAACTTGGGAAAATATTCCTCCATATTCCAAGCGGAGGTTTACGCCATTATTGAATGTGCGGATATCAACCTCCAAAAGGACTACGCCAACCACCGTATCTATATCCACTCGGATAGCAAAGCAGCTCTTATGGCACTAGCCTCGAATACCATTAATTCAAAGCTAGTGCAAAACTGCATATCACTACTGAATTCCCTGGGCGAAAAGAACAGGGTAATACTAAGATGGGTTCCCGGCCATGCAGGAATCGAGGGAAATGAAAAAGCCGACGAACTTGCTAGGACGGGAGCAAAGGGAGCGTTGTGCGGCCCTGAACCTTGCTGTGGCGTACCAAAAAGCCTTGCAAACCTAATGCTCAAACAAATGTGTTTAGAACAATCCGTCAACCACTGGAACAACACGCCAGGGTTGAATCATTCCAAAGCGCTTATTAAGCCTTACGACCGTAAGACGGCCCGTGAGGCCCTATCGCTAAATAGGAACAATCTACGCATACTGGCAAGGGCGCTCACGGGGCATTGTGGCCTGAACAAACACATGTTCAACCTCAAGCTCAAAGACACAAAAATGTGCAGGTTCTGCCAAGGGGCAGAGGAAACTTCCCAGCACCTCGTGTGCGAGTGTGGCCCGCTGATGCGTAAAAGATACAACCACCTGCGTGGTCACTACCTCCAACCTGAGCAGGTAAAACAATCTGGCGCCAAAAGCCTGCTGCGGTTCTTAAATGACACGAGGCTTAGCGCAGAACTATAGTAGGTGGCGAGCACAATAGATCAGCAATGGTCGTAGTGTTACAAGGCTCATAAAGACCTTAGAAAAGCCCCACTCAACAAATAAAAAATAAAAAAAATGTACGGTTCCCCTAAAAAGGTTACATCGCACTTTCACTCAATTATTTGGGAAGCTTTTATTAGCATGACCTTTTACTATTGTAACAAATATTAAATCGAAGGCTATAGCGGTTGTTTGACATTACAAATAGGATAGAAACGAATTTACCGCGTGAAATTTGTAGCACCCGACGTTTCGGTGACGTTGCAGCCGCCGTTGTCCAGGGTAGACAACGGCGGCTGCAACGTCACCGAAACGTCAGATGCTACAAATTTCACGCGGTAAATTCGTTTCTATCCTATTTATATTGTAACAGAATCTTACAACTCTTTTTCATCCGTTTCAAATTGAAAAAGTTATTTCAGAAACCCCTGGAGTCCAACTGAGGCAACTTTCGAAACTGAAACCCGGACTGTACTTTAGTTTTTGTGTATGCTACTATATGCTTAAAATAAACCTGAAAGCACGCCTTTTACAAAAAAATGCTTTGGGTTTTATAAAGTTTTTCTGCATACTTTTTTTAATAGTTCTACTTTTGGAGTTTCTAGAATAAACTACTTTTATAAGAATAAATTGTGTTTTTTTATTTGTATTCCATATTTTCTATAATTATAAATTACAGTTAAATATCAGTCAATAATACCTACTCATTGACATCCAGAATATCATTTCGCATAGATCAAACGACCAATACTTTTAGGCGATATTATGACAAGTTCAGCGTATGTTTCAAGGTGTAATTCGGTAATTCGTTTTAGATTTGAATTTACATAAACATTTTTTTTTTTGAAAATGGAACTTTTTGACTGTAAACTATTTTTTTCCGTCCTATTGTCATTTGTTTTTCCACTGTAGCGCCATTTCAAAAGATGCGTGTATGCTCTACGATGGTTTACTTTTGAGGATCACAACTGCTGAAATAATTTACAAAAGATATAAGTTAAAATAATGTACTGATAGGTAGATAAATGTCAACTGTCCATTCTGATTAAAGTTTAATTTTCTTAAATTCCTAAATACTACGATATTGAAAATCCATGGAAAAGTTCAAAAACGCAAAAGCGTTTTGAACTTATGAACTTAAGAACGTTTTGAGTATATGTATGATATCGGCAAAAGCCAGTATCGTATTAACGTATCAACAACCATTTGTATGGATCCTAGTCTATTTAAACTCAAAGACAATAAGTCAAATAACGTTATAAATAAATAAAAAATCGTTTCAGGGTATATCCGGTGTTCATTAAAATTCAGCATTTTCAATTTTATTCCACTTTATTTTGGTCTGACTTTTACTAAAAAAAAGTATTTAAATAGGATTTTTCATTGAAAAGGTAATTGAAAAGATTTTTATCTACTTTACTAAATTAATGACTTAGAAATTAACACATTGATATTTTAATTTAAAGATCCTAATGTAAAAATCATAAAGCCATTTTGGCTTGCTTTATTCGGTGTATACTCATAAGATATAAAAGATTATTATAAATACGACTTTAATGACATTAAACTTTAGACCATCGACTAACTATTTGTATAATTACAAAAAAAAACTTTTTATTATACCTTTCATTTTAGTTATGCAATATGTTGTTTTGGCGCTTTTGCGTGTATCCTTCTCTTAATTTGTTACTAAAGATCATGTAGTATGATTTCAAAATCTCTTTCTATAATTGGTTTTACCTGATATGCCTGAAAATATCTATTTATGGTCGTCCGTTTGAATAGAGCATCTCCTCTGTACTCAAAATTAGTTTGGCTAAATATTTTTTCCAAGTCGGGCAACAATTTCTTGAGATATCATGTATACAGAGAGACAGATAGCCAGACACACATACATGACCTTTTATTTTTTCGGATCTATGATACAATACGTCTTGTAAAATATTTTAGAACCAAAAACATTTTGAAGTTTTTGGCTGAATTTAATATACTCGGCCGTCGCACATCATAAGTAAAGTTCCCATTGCAAAGACAAGCCAATTTATATTTTATCAAATTAAATACTGGTTGCGAGTATGGGTAAGAATGTGAGTGAGAGTGTGAGTGGAGGGAGTGTAAGAAGGAGGAAGGGGAGCGCACAAAGGCACCGTGGTGCCGCGCTAGCGCCGCTCGAATAAGCAAGGGCATATTATTAACTTCCTGCACATGAAGCTTTAACAGATGTTGGCATTGTCTATTAGTACGCTGCCTTTGGGTTTCACGCTTCGCATCACTCAGCAATACCTTCATTCTCTTTAAAGTGCAGTCGCCCGGTGCAAATATTCAATCTTCATTGTAGGAATCTCAACAGGACCCCAAGCCATGCAGGATGTATCAAACATAAAATAGATGAGAACATGATTATGTACATACAATATAAAAAAAAGTACATAATTTATCCATAGGGCATGAAATCACATCCTACATCTAAAATCTAATTAAGCATAACATTGCGGATATTTAAATCAGATAAATTGCAAATGAGATTTCATATTTGTATAATTCAATCACAATTATGTGACAATTATCAATCATATTTACAATATCGATTTTATTTTTAAAAATTATGAATTAGTAACGTTTTAGGGTAAAAACAAGAGATTATTATTTTGTATTATCGTATGCATAATGTTGATGTTATGTACATTATGCAATATCAAGTGTATAAGAACCCACTAACCTACATATTTGTCGATAAAATAATTTTCAAATATCAATGTGTTATGGCAAAATAAACCCACAATAAATAATTTTACTCACAACTAACAATTAAGCAGTAAACAAAATAAAACATAATTAAAATGATCCAATTTATAATAATCAATGTATATATAATAATCAATAATTAATGTAATTATAATAATAGTTAATAATATATAATTATTAGAAGTTAATAATATGGAATTAGGGAAGTTAATAATATATAATTATAATAATCAATAATTAATCAGTCAAATAACAATACAATTTTTCATAAAATGCCAATATATAATTTTTAATCTATATCGGTGATAAGCTACATATCGGTGATATATGAAAACCCATGTCACAAATAGGTAGCGACTTATATAATACGGAATATTTTAAGGAACTCGTCTAAATACTCTGGCTTTGCTATGCCGGACAACTCCTATATTTTGAAGAGTAATGTAAAAATGGTGGAAGAATTGCAAGATAGTGGAATAATCATATGTATTCCCTGATAAAGTAGAAAGGGGCGGTTCTCTGTCAGTCTTTGTTATGAATGTTATGAGCAGAAGTAATAATTTATTAGTAAAAACACATTTTTAAAACAAGCTTTTATTGAAATGCTCTGTCCCGAGCCAACCCTGGGTGCAGCAGCCATGTTATAGTGGAACTTAGAACGGGCTATCATAATTGAATGCTAAACAGAATTTTGTGGTTGTGCCGTTGATCGTTAAGAAGTCCCATCGTTGGAAGCCAACCCTCGGTGGAGTAGCCCTATCGCGGCGAAACTTAGAACGGGTTATCATAATTGAATGCGTATACAAAATTTAATTTCTGTGCTGTTGACCGTTCTGTGCTGTTCCTCGTTGAAAGCCAATCTTGGGTGTAGCAGCCCTGTCGCGGTAAAATTTAGAACGGGCCATCATAATTGAATGTGTATACAAAAATTCGTTTTTGTGCTGTTGACCGTCGAGGAGTCCCCTGCGGGAGCCGACCCTGCCTGCATGCAGCAGCTATGTCATGGTAAAATTTAGAACAAGCTAACATAATTGAATGCCTATACAAATTGTTGACCGTGGAAGAGTAATCTCGTCGGGAGCCGATGCTGGTTATAGAATTAGGTCATGCTTGCCATAAAAATGCATTGTCATCGGATCTGAACCAACATGTAAAAGAATTTAATTCAGCTTGCAAAATATGCCCTAAGCAAACTAACAAACAAACATTGCAAGGTAAATAAAAGCTTGTAAAAATACATACGGTTTATCGGAAACCCATACAAACGTATAGTTATTTGCATGCCAGACCACACTATCGTCCCTAGCATATATGTAGTAGTAGTAGTAGTAGTAGATGGAGTGGGGGGCTTGTTTCCAGCCCTTGATGTCACCTAGATCTGTAAGGTCTTTTGTAACTACCCACTGTGTGGTTAGGGCAATGGTCAGCTAGTAGCCCGGTACTTCTTACCAGTCCAAGTAGGTCGGTCACTGACCTTCAAGTTGGGCAGATCGCTGGGTTCGAGAAAGGCTCGTCCCAGTAAACTGTGTCTTTTGGCGGCGAGCCCTGGACAGCGGCCAACAATGTGTCCTCGCCACATATTCGGCAATCCTTGCTCTCAGTCAAGCCAAGGTTGAATAGATGAGCTCTAAGGGTCGTGTGTCCGGTGAGGAGACCGATAGTGGTTCTAAGGATCTTCTTGCTCATGTCAAGTAGGGCCTTGGTTTTCTTCTGTAGTGGTTGCTCAATCATGGCTTTTGCCTGGCGACATCCCTGACTCTGTTTCCAGGAAGCCCGATGTTCCTGCTCCAAGCAGTCCCTGATGATTTTCTTACCTGTAGCGAAGGGGACCCCTACAGCTGGCTCCACTGGGCAATCCAGTGTGCCCAGTTTTGCCAGTCTGTCGGCCTCTTCATTTCCGGGTATGCCTTGGTGACCCGGTATCCATATTAGGGTGATGTTGTTGGATTTTCCCAATTTGTTGAGCTCCTGCATGCAGTCCCAGACCACAGAAGATTCTGTCGTGGCTTTAGCCAGAGCGTCCAGTGCTGCTCTGCTGTCAGAGCAGATGAGGATTTGTCTGTTTTTTACCTCAAGTCGACTTTGTAGTTTTATGCATTCCAATATGGCAATATAGCATATAGCTTCCAATATAGCATATATGTACGCTGAGTACAAAGGCAAGGCAACCCCAATTGCTATAGGGAGCAGACTGTTGAACCAGGTGGTATGCTCTGAGGGAATGTTACGTTGCTGCTAACGTTAGAGGTAGTCAAGAGAAGTCGACATTCGCGGTGAGTGGTTGCCGCCTGAAATCGATCTTTGATATTTACGGCGTCGTTTGTAAAGGGATTCTGCATTTTTTTTCAAAATATCTCGATGATATAATCAGGAGATGCATAAGGTTTTTAAACATTGATGTCCCTTTATATGTTATAAGTCCAATCCTAAAAAATGTATGTTAGACAGTCTGCTTGTCTCTCTATTTAGTGCTCCTATTATTAAGACAATAAAAAAAAACGTTAATTTTACATTATTATTTAGTATATGTACATTCCTACATTATTATTTTATTTTAAATGGGCAACTGTTACATTCCCATTTATGAAACAATCCACGAACTAGCATGAAGTTTGGAAAGTTTTATAATGTCTCATGGGAACAAATACAGGAAAAAAAATAAAAATGGTCTCTGGCTATCGTAGTTTTGCAAAAAATAAGGTATGGAAACATGCATCGGCGTTTTTATAATATGTTGTATAAAAGTTACATTGATGGTCACTAGCTCTTGGTATGTGGGCGGTCGGCATGATTAGGTGCATCATATACGTAATTTAAGTTGGAAGCGGGTTCGGCGTAGCGGAGGGAATATCACGACCGCCAACTTTGGCTGCGTCTACACGGATGCAGATGCGAGTGAGGGACGCGACGGCTGCTGAATAACAAGGCAAACCTCCGGTGACGTGAGGCACGCGACACCAGACACGTACATCAGCCTCTATATCGTATCTGTCGAGTGTAGAGCCACGTGCTTTGTGACGCCGTAGCGAAAGCAAATGCGGCGTCTACTACTGGGAAGCGGCGCCGCATCCGAATCCACCTGCATCCTGACGAGGCGTCAACGTTTTCTTTTATTCCATGCACTTGTCTCAGGATCTAAATGATTCATATACATGTGAATTTATATACATTCATATAAATAGTGATTTTTAAACAATACAACACAAACACAAATAGAAATACAATGCACAAACAGAAATCCGAGATACATTGCATATAATAAAGATAAATGTTGAAAATAATCACGGGAAGCATTATTTATTTATTTATTTATTTATTACTTGAGAAAACATACAGCTTTGCTATTTCTAATGTTTTGTAGGTGGTTTAGGTAAAAACCTTTTATTACTTAGGGGGAGCCAGCGACAAAAAAGTGCAAGATTTTTGTAAAACCTGATACTTTCATATCAGACAGTATTTTGACCATAAAATGCTGGGGTAGAGTCATCAAACCAGACTTCTGGACACCTGGCGAAAGCTGTAATTTTAATTATCACCACCAGAGTGTTTTGAAAAAGCTGTAAATTCATCAGTAGACAGTGAATGCAATACAGAACCCGAAACAAATGGTCAGACTGCTTAACAATATAATGCATGACGTCAGCATTACTCCATAAATTGTAATGCTGACGTCAAAAATGAAGTCCATGTAAATACGCCGGTACGTATTTGTCGGCAACTATTACGCATCGGTCTAATGTGCCGCGCAATATAATGGACTTCATTTTTGTGACATGTATGGAGTAATGCTGACGCCACGCATTTTATTGTTAAGCAGTCTGACCATTTCTTTTGAGTTCTGTATTACATTCACTGTCTACTGATGAGCTTTTAACTTTTCCGAAACACTTTGGGGGTACTAATTTAAATTACACCTTTCCTAGTACGCCAGCGCCAGGTGTCCCGGAGTCTGGCCTGCTGACTACCCCAGCATTCTATGGTTAATATACTGTCTGATCTAAAATTATCAGATTTTACAAAACTATTGCACTTTTTTGTCCCTGCCTCTTGGAGTAATACGCATTGTGATGCAGATATGGCCGGATAGGTAGAATTCTACCTGGGATATAGTCCAAGGTCCTAGCAGCATTAAGGCAGCGCCGTAGAAATGCATTACTGAAAGTCAAATTCAATTTTTAAAATAATTTACTTTCAAAAAATAAACACAGTTGTAAACAAGGTCACTTAATATGATCATATAACTTTTTTTTTCACTTTTACCAAATCTACAATATTTGATATAGCGTTGTGGCGATTTGACATTTATGCATCAACACCGATTATAGGCGGAAGCAAGGCACACGTTACGCGTTGCCAGGAATGTTTCAATGAAATGGTACAGCAGTCTAAAAAGTCGTAAGTATCAATAAAGTCACAAACTAATACCGGGCACCAATATTTTAACGTATTTTGGCAAACACTGATAAATTGTGCCTTTTCTCTAATCGTAGCTTGAAGGGTTTTATTGCAAAGAATGCGGAGAGGTCTCGCATGGCTTGTAAGTATCGGAGCGCTCTGATAAATTCGAACCATTTGTATCGTGACCTCCCGCAGCGCTATATCCCGCTACGTCGGCTATGCAGCTCGCTACGGGCGCTACGCTGCGGGATCGTCCGGCATGCTACGCTCGTGTGCGCGTTATGTTATGATTAAGCAAATGCCTTAGTAATCCCGGATTCTGAATTTTGTTAGCGTAACGAAAACACGTAAAAAGCAACTAAATTAAAAAATGTCATAGTGTTTACCTAAAAAAAAAATGCGTTTTTAAGAAATGTTAAAAATCAGCAAATGAAAAGTGATTAGAAATTTGGCAATCAATTAAAAAAGTGCCACCTACATACTGTTTATCTTTAACCCTAAATAAGGGCGTTAATAATCTATCCATTTAATAAAGTATCAAAATTACATTGTATTTAATAATTTATTTTATTTAAGAATTTTTATTACTATAATATTTAATTACTATAAAACACTGAGTTGCTTACAAAAATAACAGGAACCGAATGGCAAAACCTTAACCTTTTGCTTATTTGATTCTGTCACCCAACTGGGACTAGCCTGTTCTAGGGTGGACAGGACTCTAATATTACAATTATGTACAAGTTTTAGTAATAAGCTAATAATACTAAATTGCCCTTAATTGTGGTCTTAAAGAAAAAAATATCATATTAATAATAATTAAAAAAAAAAATACGTGTGGCACTCGGGGACTGCCACGGTAAAGCTATTGCATAGCATTTTTAACAACTTATGCAATTATAATTATTTATTTATTTTAAGCTATTGCATAGCTTTTATCGCGGGCCTTAGGCCAGCGCGGCGACCGAATGGAGAAATTTCCTAACGAAAATTAATGATTTTAAACTGATAATTACGTCTAAACGAGTACTGCTTACGATTCGAAAAAAATATATGTTAAATAAGAACATTTTTCTAATATTCGTAGCTTTGAATATTTTAGATTTTGTTTATATTACATAGTGTAATTAATTTGTGAAATTAGGTCTAACCGAAAACAAAAACGACTACTACGCAAATACTATCTGGCGTAATATTATGAAACCTGCACCATTTTAAAGATAATTTAATTATCTATCTTTTTATCTACGATTTTTTTCGAATAATCCGTTTTTTTGCTTTATCGAATAAAAAATCCGTGCGCGGCGCTCTATCGGAAGAGGTTTAAATTATTCCAAATCATTTGCTACCGCAGCCGCAAATGATTCGGAATAATTTCAACGTTTTCCTATAGAGCGCAGTTATCTGATATCAGAAAAAATAAAATAAATAAATAATTATAATTGCAAAAGTTGTTAAAAATGCTATGCAATAGCTTTACCGCGGCAGTCCCCGAGTGCCACACGTATTTTTTATTTTTTCTGATATCAGATTACTGCGCTCTATCGGAAAACGTTGAAATTATTCCGAATCATTTGCGGCTGCGGAAGCAAATGATTCGGAATAATTTAAACGTCTTTCGATAGAGCGCCGCGCACGAATTTTTTATTCAATAAAGCAAAAAAACCGAATTATTCGAAAAAATTCGTAGATAAAAAGATAGATATTTAAATTATCTTTAAAATGGTGCAGGTTTCATAATAATACGCCAGATAGTATTTGCGTAGTAGTCGTTTTTGTGTTCGGTTAGACCTAATTTCACAAATTAATTACACTATGTAATATAAACAAAATCTAAAATATTCAAAGCTAATAATATTAGGAAAATGTTCTTGTTTAACATATATTTTTTTCGAATCGTAAGCAGTACTCGTTTAGACGTAATTATCAGTTTAAAATCATTAATTTTCGTTAAGAAATTTCTTCATTCGGTCGCCGCGCTGGCCTAGGCCCGCGATAAAAGCTATGCAATAGCTTAATATGTAAAGATAATATAATAAATAAAATGCAATTCCATCATATAATCGGCAATAAATATAATATAAAATTCGATTAAATAATATAAATAAAGTTATATGTGAGAAAAGAAAGAAACAGTCATTAATATTTAATATATGTTAAGTAATATAGAATTTTATTTAAAAATACCTAGTCTGAAAAAGTACAATTCATTGTCAAAATAATATATAACAACAAAGTAAAATATTTTTTGGTAGTTAGTTCAATGTTACAATATGCTAAACATACATGTTTAAAAATATGTTAATAATTTCTGCACCTAAGTTTTATAAAACTATTATTTCTAACATTTGATCTATGGTTAGGTCATGATTCAATAACCATTTCTTTCATTTATTTTTGAATTCCCTAAATGTCAAATTCATTTTTATTTCCATATTGATCAGATTGTAAAATCTCGGCGTTATGAAAGAGTAATGTCTTTGTCTAAATGATGTTTTCATTCTGGGTATTATTAAGCTATTTTCTACAACTTGACTCGTCGGTCTTCGGTTCTGAATTATTCCTAAATTTGAGTTAATGTCCAAAAATAGCTTTAAGAGGTAAGTTTTTAGAAAAAGTTGCCTTACAATCAAGGACTTTAGCTTCTGTATAAGGTCATTAGTCGGATAGCGATATGGTCTACGTAGACTATATAATATAATATGTATACATAGATATTTCAATTCATTTCATTTATTATTTGCCAATTGTGACATAAATGTGAAATTGGTGGTTCTAATTAATTCTTGTTTTTGAGAGATAGGATATTACAATGCAATTGCGTTTCTACGCTGTTTCCGGTATACAGGCATACCTTAAACATACAAATAGATAGATATGTATATACAATTAGACAAGGATGGATAGATGTATATGTATATACAATTAGATAATTCACATATAAAACGCAAAGGTATAACTGCAGTATAGGAACCTCTCCTGGATTTTTGATTTTTAAACGTCAACGGACTATATTCGCCACGCAGATTCTGAATCTGCAATAATGTTTAGTGGCTCTCAATAAATAAGCGAGATATAGGCATTTAAAGTTTGCATACTAAACGTCAACAGAACAGCCATAATGCTTCAGAAGTAGTGTCGGAATATAGTCGATATATCGCGAGTTCTCCAATATCGATAACAATTCGCGATATTACAAAATGATGGCATGGTCGTGAAAAAACTTGTGAGATATTTTAAAAAATGAGACTATTTTCGAGGTTTTTTTCAATGACTTTGCGTTTTGATAACAAAAGGTATCCTGAAACAATAGAAAATTCCTAAATATTTGAATATCACTGCAAGCAAAATTTTTTTTTCGAATTTTGCGCGAAATTCGAAAAATTTTTTTTTTGCTATTAATGTTAACATAACAATGTGTTAGCGATAATTCGGATTTTTTTTCGAGGTTTTTTCAAAATGACTTTGGTGATGATGACAAAAGGTAACCTGAAACAATCTAAATGTAAATCTTCAATCTAAATCTTCTATATAAATATCAATCTAAATATTTAATATCAAATTAACACCATATGTTCATCCGCTGTCCAGGGCTCGCCGCCAAAAGACACAGTTTACTGGGACGAGCCTTTCTCGAACCCAGCGATCTGCCCAACTTGAAGGTCAGTGACCTACTTGGACTGGTAAGAAGTACCGGGCTACTAGCTGACCATTGACCTAACCACACAGTGGGTAGTTACAAAAGACCTTACAGATCTAGGTGACATCAAGGGCTGGAAACAAGCCCCCCACTCCATCTACTACTACTACTACTACACCATATGTTAGTGCCATGTGTTAGCGATCATCTAAAACAATTGGACAATTTTCGAAGTTTTTACGAAATGACTTGGTGTATTGATGACTGAAGGTAACCTGAAACAAACGACATTTCAGGATAACTTCTGTCATCAATATGCAAAGTCATTGAAAAAACATCGAAAATATTTTCCAATCGTTTTTTTTTTTCAAAATATTTCGATTAATCTAAAAACTCTGCAAATTGTCATAATTTCTATAATATCGCTAATTGTTATCGATATTACGATATACTCGAATGTGTCCAACACGGTATGTACAAACAAAATGGCCGCAATTTTCTTGACATTGGGATGAAAAATTTGAACGCTTAGGTATATCTCACTCATTTATTGAGATCGAATAAAGATTATAGAAGATTCGGAATCAGCGTGGTGAATATAGGGTGGTGAATTTTATTTTGGCCTATTTGTTTACATATAAAATTTAACTTTGAATGCCTATATCTCGCTAATTTATAGCGACCGACGCAATTTTCTTACAGATTTAGGATTAAAATGAAACAATCTCTTAGTCTATATTTTTTTTTGAGAGTGAGGTTCCTATACTGCAGTTATTCCAACGCAAATAAAACGCAAACAGATAACAATGTAAGACACGACACTTAAATGAAATGAATTGAATTAAACAAGAACAAAAGAATAAAAAACAAAAATAACGTGAGACAAATCACAATGCAAGCGAAATAAGTATTTATTTTGAAATTAAAGGATTTTTTTTGCTATAATGTATATGGAAAGGACTGAGTTAAATAAATAATGATAAAAGTGTTTTATTGAGTATTTATTTAATTTTTAATAATGCATCAATATAGTTTAGTTTCGATGTAATTTGTAAGATGTCATTAACACTATACTTGCTATTGTTTATCTCTTTATGCGACGAAGAGAGTTCTTTCGACAATAGTTTGTGATAAACCTGATTACATAAAACAACTGTGGCATCCTTGTAGATTCTGATGATACCCGTAAGCTAATAAATGAGACTAATGACACAGAGTCTAACTGATTATGCTGGAAAGCATGAATGAAAGCAAAGCCATATCGATTAGCTTGCCTCAGTAATTTAAGGTGTCGAGTTCAAAGTGATGTAACCTTTCCTCGTATCTTTCAATGCCAAGGTGCTCACCAGTGTTCATACATATTTGGTTTGCAGGCATATGGTCATGGCAAGAGGTAAAATTATGGTAGGTAGTTAAAATTGGTTTACAAGGGGGCGCTGTAGTCATTAAACCAATCTCGAAATATTGGAATTAGAGAAATATTTGAATTGAAATTTGGTACACAGATAACTTGTCAAGCTGAAATAACATTCGGAAATTTTGGTTGGACTATCTCATATATCTCACACTTCACTAATAATATTTAAATTCCGATATATATTTCAATCAAATATTAACGCCGAGCCGCCCGAGACGAGCTGAGAATCGAACCGCGCCACTCGAGGCAGTTGTGTAACGGAACACAAACGGGTTCGTTCGCCGCCCGAGAGAGTGCGCTCATAGAATATGTTTATGAAATTAATATTCAGATAGAATCAGTCCTTGGCTCTTTGCTGAAAAAGTCTTCGGGTGAAACTTCCAATTTTTAGCTGTTGTATCAAAATACAGTGTCAGATAGCCTTACTCCTAATATAACCTCGAAATCCTGAATTTTTTAACGTATAATATAATATCGCGATCAGCTCCGAGACTATAACAATGGCTAATCCGCCGAAAGTACCTCGTCAAAGAAATATTTGCGCGTTGTTCTGTTAACAATATACATATAATGAGACTATCTAGATCGCTTTGTATACTCAAGCAATCGCTTTCTTCTCTATCGTTTTGTACACCTTGATGTCATTGGCCTAAAGTAAGAAGTTAGTGTTTTGAAAATAATTTCCGATATGTCCACACTGAACAGCAGAGGTCTCAAGTGCAAGCCTTGAGGACCGCCGAAAGACACCGTAACGAAATTTAAACGGTGTCACCCAACAACGACAGAGTATTATTGCCTATCTAGACTTGATAATCTACCGTAGAAGTTTCCCATAAATACCAATTATTGCGAGTTCGTCTATTAGGATGTAGTGATCGAGACGGTCCAAAGCTTTCTAAAATTCCAAGCAAGAGCTTTGGACTGAGTGATCTTTCTTCGTATATTTAAATAAGTAAATCGCCTAAGGAGTGTATTTCTCTTCAATTTCTGGAGAAGTTTTTGCCAGAGTGTTGTTCGTAATGATTTTCTTATTTTCAAACGAGTCTTCTGTTTTTCCAAACCTCTTCTCCGAACATCAGGCTATAATGTCCGTAAATACCTTTACTTTCACACCAATCTAAAAAACGTTATTTTGCTATGTGCACTGGAGTTCTTTGGTTATAACTTGAAACTGCCCCGCCTCTATTGGCGCGACCTCATTGATTCAAGACATTGGATCATTGTAATTAATCTGCATCATCTACCAACGAATTCTAATACCCTGTCGAGCTGTCGACTTCATGAGGTGGATTACGTATCTTATTAACTAAGTTGGAGACTACAGTAAAATTTATTCCTAAAACCTTGCTGATCTTGAGCGAATGTAAAGACTTCAGAGAGTTAAATAATGGCTGGCAATATTGAAATCTACCATAATTACTTATTTCGTGTTTGGACCCTTTCTGCACGACTTCTCAACAAAAAAGGACTGTAATTCAGGGTTCCTCTGTGTATGTTTTCCGTCTCTTTATTCGACCATAACTTCTAAACGCTCAAAACGATTTAGAAGTGTGGGGTACTGTTAGAATCGTTATGTCATCCAGAGTGGCATAGGGTATGACACACCTTAACTCTCCAAATGTCAAATAAAAAAATGTCTAAATGTTCAAATGTCAATAAGTTATACACATAAATATAACATCTTTAGTGTCAAATGAAAGGTCTGATTGAGTACATCCTAGAAATATGCTTCTATTTATATGGATAAATCGATAAACCACATCTAAAACCGTAATAAAAATTATTATAAATACAATAGTTCACTTTATGTAACGGCAGACGTATCTTTAACTCTATATTTACTTGTTGTGAAACGGTATTATTAGAGCCTTCTCCCATCTCGAGGGGAAAAATACTTCACAGATAGAATGTGAAAGAACCGATCTAATTGAACGGCGCATTAATTCATAAAATATTGTATACAAATTTCGCGTACTAGTTCAAGCCGACACTAATTACATGTTTTATGAAAATCTAATGTATATGGTAGATATGATTAGGCATGCTCATATAGGCATGCTCTAAATAAAAAAAACGGAGTGTGTCAAATTAAAGTAAATAATTATGGAATATAGAATATTATTTGGTATGTCAAACGTAAAATATAAAGCGCTTTAATTTCGACACACTCGACATACTCCAGTTTCTATTTAGAGCATGGAAAAAGACCTACTGGCTTGCCAGTGCCCTCGTTATTTGAAGTAGGTCTATATTGTGCTGTGGAGGAACTGGATTAGTAGATTTTTTGTCCCCTAAGGGGGGGGGGGGGTATTCTGGTCTAGAGGCCCAAATTTAGGGCGGTTTTTGAAAAGGATAAAAAAATCATTTTTGCAATCCATTTTTTACAAAATGTTCATTGACGTTTCAAGAAAACAAAAAAAATCACTAATTAAAAAAAACAAAAATTCAAAGTTAAAGGCTAGTGAAGTGGGGCTAAATAAAGATGCATCCTGGTAGACATGATTGCAACCCTTGTAGTGTTATAAAACAAATAAAAATGTTTAAAAAATGAGTAGTAAAGACGTCGGCCCGGATATGGCCCGGATCTTGTGCAAAATGGCGACGATTTGAAAAAAAAATATTTTTTACCAGTTTTTTTTATTTTTCGCATGACTTTAGATGCCTAAATTTTCCCTTAATTCTACTCCTTATATACTTTTAATAATTTTGAATTTCAATTGATATTATATACCATCTGGTTATTCAAAATGTTTTTATAAATTTTGATTGCTTTCGCTTGATTTGTATTCCGATTCCGCATATGGCTGAAACGTTTTTGTGAGAACTCGCGTAATTTTAGGAGTTAAATTTAAATATATTCCTTTACTGAAATTAACGTGTATTAATTCATATCAATGTACAAAGTCACAATATCAGAAAAAACAAATATGGTAGAAGATGAGCGATACTCCTCACGACGAAATATTACATGCACGCGATGTTTACTTTCTCACGGGTCTTCGCGACTCAAAGACGCAAATTGTGTCGGTTTGGATCCTAAAGTCACAAGGTTGCCGATTGAGGGTTAATACTCGGTTGTGTTAGATATCAATTTCTCTGAAAGACCGAATACTAAGCCTGATAATAGGTCTTTTGGATCAAATTACTCGAGATTCTCTACGAGGTTCATTGAAGGGATTATCAAATAGTACTAAGGGCCATTGCAGTGGAGAACATTTAAATACTGCGTAAAAACATCGGATAATCGATGCAATCCACTCAATTGAATTCAGGCACTGAAGCGAACCAGATCGCATCTATTTGTAAAGGATTTAGATATCCCCTTTCCTGGATATCTATCAACTCCCCCTGGGAGGAGGAAGCAGGAGGGGAACTCACCGCCCCCTCCCTTATTCATCCCCTGCATCTTTTAGAATCTACCGAAGTGGATAAGGTAGATAGCAACAGCCTTTTGGCATTGTGGAGAAATGCGACAGATTTAATCTGATCATAAATAACCATCCCCGATGCATTTACCTTGTCTGTGGTTATGACCACAGAAAAAAAATAGTATACACAGAAGCGACACGAACCCTTCTGCTATATCGTAAATCGTATATACTATTTTGTCTGAAGTAATACTTATTTAAACAAAATATAGATGAGGGGCAATAATAATTAAGGCAAAATATAGATTCGGGTGGGTGACAACATTTACTTATTTATTTTATTTAATATTAATTTCTATAAAACATTGATTTTGCTTACAAATACCTACATATAACAGGATCCGAATGACCAAACATTAATGTCATGTTATTCGATTCTTTTACCCAACTGGGACTAACCCGTTCTAGGTTGGACATGGCTTTAGTAATTCAATAAATTATTTTACAGTTGTAGTAAAATTCTCATAAAACTAAATTGCCCGAAAATATGGTACAAAAAAAACGCAATTTCATTTTAAAATCGGTCTTAAAATTATTCTTAAAATTCCGTTTAATATTTGGAGACAATTAGAAGAGAAAAAAATCGGTTGTGTCACCTTGACTTTTCCGGCAAGTAGACAAGGACTGATTTCATATGAATATTAATTTCATAAATAAAATCGATAAGCACCCTTTCTCGACCGGAACCCAAACGAACCAGTTTGGGTTTCGTTACACAACGGCTTCGAGTGATGACATTCGTTTCTCGGATAGTCTCGGGCTGCTCGGTGTTAATATTTGAATAAAATGTATTGCTGAATTTAAATATTATTAGTGAAGCTTGTATGTGAGATATTCCCACCAAAATTTCACAATGCGGAGGAACCTTTGTACCAAATTTCAAGTCTCTAAGTCCAATATTTCGAGATTGGTATACGAATAGAGCGCCCCCTAGTGGAGCGATTTCAATCACAATCTTTTCAACTCTTGCCATGACCAAATGATGCCCGCTTACCAAATTTTAGCTCAATCGGGTCAAGCCTTTGGGCGCTACCGCAGAGGAATACATACATGAGGAATATCAGACAGACAGTCTTCAAGACTAACTGTGAATGCAATTAGTTTTCATTTGTAATGAGTAGCTTAAGTATACATTTTGATATTAGTAGCTGCAGCGGCTTCGATTTTCCATACAACAGTGTTTCACTATTTTCACCCCCTTAGGGGTTGAATTTCCAAAAAAAAACCTTTTTAGTGCTCGCCTACATTATAAAAGGAAGCGTGGTGCAAAAAGTTCCTAACCATAAAGGTTTAGGCTGCAAGCTGATATGTCAGTCATTCAGTAAGTCAGTTTCTTCTTTTATAAATATATATTTCCCACGCAGATCGCGCTGGACGAGTCAATAACCCACCACTCTAAACTCATCCATATACGTGCATACTTACAATAATTAGGCAAATAGATATTTTTAATAATTTTACGCATTCATTTATTGACCTAAATATGTTTACGGATGGATGATTAAAGTGTATACTCCATTTCAATTCAATCTGTGGTCATGGTTTGTGTACTTTTCAGAGATAAAGATTGTATTACGTATCCATTTTCTAACACAACAAACATGGTTATCAGAGTTGTTGAAAAGCCTTCTTTCTCAAAGCCGGGCCATTTCATATCTATTCCATTTCATTACATACCTACAGCCGACATTTTTTTTCGGTTAGTTTAATTAACCTGTTAACATTTTATTAAAACATGCATTAAGATGCGATTCTATGTTGATAATCTACTACCAACACTTTCGCAGTATAAGAGAAAAGCCAAAATGTGCTTCTTTAAGATTATGACATAATATGTCTCACATAAATAGGTTATATTCTACCAGTCTCCAACACGCAGAATTATAATAACTTAATAATACTGATAAACGTTTTCTGGATTTAATTTTATGTAATGCCCTCTTGACGAATAAACTATTGTTTCAGCCCTTAGTAATGATTGATAGTCATCATCAAGCTGCCGTGATGTCTTTTCCTATACCTTGGAATAGGCGGCATCCTAGTTAGGTTACAACGTTTGTGTATTGTAACTACTGATAATTTATTATCAATAAATTAATTATAAATTTGGAAATTTGACTGCTATTCGATATTTTCCTGAAATTATATTCTTTCAAACAAATAAATACCAATTGCCACCTCGTATATTATAGTAGAGCTTTATCATCGGAATATTATCATCGGAAATGAAAAAAAATATAAAAACTATTAGACTACAAATCCTTCTCTACCCGACGCGTCCTTCCCGCTAGACAGAAAATTATTACCAAAGACTGCTTTAATCAAAAAATCGATGAGAAAAAACAAAATATAAATAACGGTACAACATCTTTCTGGCGTTATTCCAAAAATTATTTTAACTCCGTTTATAAACATTTCCCAAATCACTGTGACTATGAAACTGTGCAATTCTATCACAATACCTAATCATTGTTAAATGAAAGTTACCATACCCATGGCGCTAGATTATGAAAAAAAGTGATTCCAGCAAAGGAAGGGGCACGATAACAAAACTTAATTAAACAGTGTGGTAATTCTTTGCCTAAATCTAAATATTATATATAAAAATCTCAGCGAACAGGCACTGTACCTTCTCTGTGGAATTTCTAATATTTTGAAGTTTGAGCTGTTTTATTTATTAGAAAAGCGGAGACAAGTCAATCCTATCGAATAACTGGTTTATCTCATCAAGACTATCCATATTTGCGAAGGCTTCTGAAAAATATTCTCCTATTCTTAGTTACAAAAAAAAATCGTTGTGTCACCCCAATATTTTTCGGCACTTTCTCTGGCCGGCGGACGAACCGCAACCGTAACCGTTGGGTTCTGGCGCAACCTCCTCGGGTGACGCGGTTTGTTTCTCGGTTAGGGCGGGTTTGGGCCAAGCGCCAAATGGTGTTAATATTTGATTAAACTATATGGCGGAATTTTAATATTCTAGCATAGAATAGAATAGAATAGAATAGAATAACTTTATTGTGCCATAAAAACATAACTTAATGAATATTACGCTGGTTTTATAAAAAAGACAATTTATGCACAAATGGCGGACTTATCGCTATAGCGATATCTTACAGTCAACCATTTGATAAAAAAAAATCTAATTTTCACCGTACAATACACAAAGAAGTATTAAAGTTAAATTTAAAATAAACTTATACAGATACATGTCAGTAACTTATGCTAAGGTTGCCCAGGGAAGGATAAAGGAGAGGACAAGGTGAGGTATTTGGTTAGTTTCTGTGTAAAAATAAATGTTTCTTCATCAATTTTTTGAAAGTATGCAGCGAAGGTGCATGCCTGATAGAGTGAGGGAGCTGATTCCATAAACGAGCAGAATAGACTGTAAAAGAGTGCGTGTAAACAGAAGAATGATGTATCGGAATGGCGAGTGTGTTATCCCGGCTTGATCGAAGTGGAAGACCGTGGCCTCCCAAAGGGTGGAAATTCTCCTTTAGATAGGAGGGTGAAGTGGGGTTATTGAGTATGTTGTAGAGTAGCGACAACTTATGCAAATTTCTTCGATCGCGAATAGGAAGCCAATGAAGTTGCTCACGAAAGCTGCTAACGTGGTCGAACTTTCGCAATTTAAAAACATACCTGAGTAAGATATTTTGCAGACGCTCCAGCTTATTCAAAATAACCTCACTGGCATCTATATAACAAACATCACCGTAGTCAAGTATAGGCGTTAAGAGTGTGGACACAATCATTTCTTTATGTGACATGGGGAGAAATCTTCGAAGCCGCCGGAGACTATGAAAACCATGGAAAATGCGACGACTTACTTGGTTTACTTGATCTTGCCAAGAAAGTTGTTGATCTATTAGAATTCTAAGGTTTTTAACATTTTTGGTATATTCGACAATTTTTCCATTTACACAAATCGGCGGTAATGATGAAGTGTCTAATTTTGACAATGTTTTTTTGCCGCCTATAACAATTGCTGGCGATTTATTTGGATGTATAATTATACCATGTTTTGTAGCCCAAGCAGATATTTGATCTATACCGGAGTTCATTATAGACACGGCTGTGCATAGGGTCATCAGGCCTGGCATGATAATATGTAGTGTAGCTGGAATTAGTATAGCTTGTTAATAAGATATTTCAACCAAAATGGTTTCGGCCCAACGAGGCATCTGTGAAGCAAATTTCAATTCTCGAAATCTAATTTTTCGAGATCGGTATATGAGTAGTGCGCCACTTCCCCTGGTGGACCGATTTCAACTACAATCTTTTCAACTCTTGTCATGACCAAATGATTCCTTCATACCTAATTTCAACGCGCTATCGTGGAGGAATACACTAACACAGCCACATACAGACTTATTTTAATCTGGAAATTATGTTGATCATTTCAGGGGCGCTAACAATAAATATTCTTATTGGTTCTAACCGCCTTCCTCTCGAAAAAAATGCACTTTCACAATACTTTTCGTCCTCGTCGGTGGTGGGCATGGTTTATTTCCGGGTAGATTAGTCTAAACTAAGGTAGCTGTATTTACGTTATAATTCAAATTGACCCCGTGCAAACAGATTTCGCCAAAGGATTTCAGCGCGTTAATGATCTTCTTATTGAAAATCTTTTTCACCACCTTGCAGCTCAATCGGTGCTGTTGTCACTGATGTCAAAGTGCGAATTGATACGTTCTGTTATCCGACAATGATGACAAGATCTATACTTCTTATTCGAGCCGCGCAAGCGACTGACCTCACGGTTGACAGAAGATGAATTGAATTTTTGTTAAAACTTCCTGGGGTGACGGGTTCGCCCGTTCTAGTCGACAGCTCTAGTTGTATATTATCCACATCGGTGCATGCTTCAAACACTTACAATTCCAGTTGTATGTGGACAACTTAAAAATATTATATATAAAATTGTTAAATCTGAAAACGATTGCTTTCCCCTCTCCCTGAAAATACTATATATTGTAACAAAAACAGGATTAAAATAAATGTAGCTAAATGTTTCCACATAAGCGTTATGCGAAATAGAAAAAAAAACCTTATATGTTTGATGATATTCCTATCGTGACGCTTACTTCTATCAATGACCTGGGTGTGCTTTTAGATAAAGCATTAAGCTTTCGGGCAGATATCGCAGCAATTACCGAAAAATCGATTAAAATGCTTGGTTTTACAATTCGCGCAACGGAACCTTTCACTGATCTATTAATATTAAAGTTATTATATAATTCGTTTGAACGATCGCACTTTGATTTCTCCTGGCCAGTATATTCTCCTTACATTGAGGTTCATTCATTATTTATACAGTCTGCAATATATCCAAAATACGTTCGTTCGGTTTTTAAATTTCGATACCATAAGTTATTGTAATATTATTAATGAGGCGGCCATACTATATAAAACAGATGCTTTATATTGTCAGCGCAACTTAAATAATGATCTATGCCTTTATTATATGATAAATGGCTTATTTATTTAATTGCTCTGACCTGGTGGGCGAAACCAATATTAACGCCCCAATTGGAACCACTCTTCAATGTGAAATTTTTCGATTGCCACTTTTTCAAACGAATGCTTTCTGTAATGGTCTAGCCACAGACTGATGTAAGCTTTATAATACCTATTTAATTTACATTTTAATATTCCTGTAGCACTTATAAATACTCCAAATCCTAACCAATACAATTAAGTTACTATTCGTCTTTCTATTATTACTATTATAATACATTTATGACAAATATTTTTATTATCATTTTACAAACTGAACACAATATTAACACAAGAACTATTACATAATATCTCAGACATTCTAGATACCTTCTTCAACCTAACTAGATAACACGCTCACGCTCCACACTCACAAATTCAACACACTCATGCACACACAACCTAAAACATAAGCCTCGTATGCACTAGTAAAATTTGGGTTACGTATTTAGTCGTATCCAGTTATTTGTGTAACTTTATTAAGATCCATAATTGGATTCATTTTTAATTAAAGTGTATTTTTATTGTAATTATTCATGTAGGCTGTATGATTTGCATTCACTGTATGATTTGCGAAATAATTAATTGAATCAAATTTATCATAAAAACAATTTAAAAAATATATTGTGATCCTGATAACTTTAAAATCTGTCGATGTTAGACAGGTATTCGGCAAATTTTCTGCAATTTATAAAAAATCATAATTTATTTTTCTAATCAATCTCATTATCACACAACTCTGACAACTGAACTCGCAAAACAACTCACGCAGAAGGACTCACACTACCACACAACAGATTTCTTACAATCTATTTAATTTTTCGTAGTAAATTAATATTAGTATTTCGGAAAATTAATAATGTAATATAACTATAAATAGAACTGTAAGTTACTTACAAGTAATTAAACGCATGCGTGCAAAAAGTATAAGATTCTAGCTTACTCAACTTTCGGGGAATCAAAGAAAACTGATTAATGAAACTATAGGTAAATTGTATATAATAAGTTTATTTTAGTAATATTTAGATTAAGTAAATAGGATACTTACTTCCAGGCGCTTTATTTTCCAATGCTTATTGGTTTTTGTAATAGTAATATTAGGGAGTGCTGAAATTTTTCATTTTTCCACTGAATGGAAAATAATACAGATTATGATTTAAAATGCAAATTTTTCGAGGTAAAAATAAGTTTTTCGTCTAAGTTATTGATTGTAATTCAAAACCAAATCAAACATTCCTAATTCATCATTATCACTATCGCCCATGTTTGTGGTAAGATCATTATTGAAAAGAATAAGAAAAAAAAGTACTACTATATTAGATTGCTTATATCACAATGTATACTCAACAGCGTTGTTAGTTCAGTTTCGTATATTTATGGATCTTATGTATCCTTTTTGCACTAAGACGATTAATTATCTATGCTATTATTAGTAACCTAAAGACTAATTTACATTTTGGTAAGTGGCAAGTGCATGTGAGACTGATTATTAGAACTCTCGGAATACGAATTTAATAAACGGCTACTATCTAAATTCACCGCAAATGTTCTATGTATAGATCACCTCTATCTGATTTTAATTATCAATGTACTGGAAATAATAATAAACAAACCTGTAAAAAAGTAGGCAAGGATGCCAATAAATATGATAATTATTGATAATTATGAAAAAATAACATACGTATAGGTAACGATATATTGAAATGTAGACATGTCTGTATTTGTGGCATAATGCATAGTCATAATGTATTTATCATGTAATCATTTACCATAGAATGGCTAACGTTGTGTATGTATAATTTATTGATTTTTCAACTTTGCAATGATGGCAATAGAAAAAAATATATTGAATACATAATGAATAACACAATAACGATCAAACCTTTGGTTTCAGGGCCCTGTTGGGATTATCACGACGAAAGCAGGCCAGCCGGTCACAGTGAAGACCGCCATACAAACAGTAGGCAAACAGGGTCCAGCTCTTCTGCAGGATTTTTTCTTTCTCGATGAGATGTCCAACTTTGACCGCGAGAGGATTCCCGAGAGAGTAGTGCATGCCAAGGGCGCTGGCGCCTTTGGATACTTCGAGGTGACGCACGATATTACGCAGTACACCGCAGCAAAGATCTTTGGATCTATTGGTAAGAAGACGCCGATGGCCGTACGATTCTCCACCGTTGGCGGCGAGAGCGGATCCGCCGACACCGTCAGAGACCCTCGCGGCTTCGCCCTAAAATTCTACACCGAGGATGGCATTTGGGACCTCGTAGGAAACAACACCCCCATATTTTTCATTAGAGATTCCACCCTATTCCCTAGCTTCATCCATTCGCAAAAACGCAATCCCGTCACTCACCTCAAGGACCCTGACATGTTTTGGGACTTTTTGTCGCTGCGTCCCGAATCTCTGCATCAGGTCATGATCCTATTCTCAGACCGCGGTATTCCAGACGGTTTCCGTCACATGCATGGCTTCGGCTCCCACACATTTAAACTGGTCAACTCTAAGGGCGAACCAAACTACTGCAAATTCCATTATAGGACCGCCCAAGGCATTAAAAACTTACCAGTCGACAAAGCCAACGAATTGGCTAGCAGTGACCCCGACTACAGCCTCAGGGACTTATACAATGCGATAGAAAAAGGCAATTATCCGTCGTGGGACTTTAATATCCAGATTATGTCTTACGCTCAAGCTGAAAAGGTTACATTCAATCCGTTCGACGTTACGAAGGTCTGGCCGTATGCCGATTTCCCTCTTATTCCCGTTGGCCGATTTACTCTCGATAGGAACCCTAAGAACTATTTTGCTGATGTGGAACAGATCGCATTCTGCCCTGCTCACTTGGTCCCCGGTATTGAACCATCGCCCGATAAGCTGCTACAGGGTCGCCTCTTCAGCTACTCCGATACGCAACTTCACAGACTCGGAGCCAACCACCTTCAGTTACCGGTCAACTGCCCATACCGAGCATTCGTAAAGAACTACCAACGCGATGGGCCTCAAAACGTCACCGGTAACCAGAACGGCGCACCCAACTATTACCCTAACTCTTTCGATGGTCCGCAGGAAGCAGTCGGTCTCCGTAAGATCGAGACGCACGAAACGGTGACTGGTGATATCGGTCGCTACGACAGCGGCCTGACTGAAGACAACGTACTCCAACCCAGAAACTTCTACAATAAGGTACTCAACGAGGAGCAGCGCAAGCGTCTCGTCGACAACATCGTTGGCCGCCTGAGGAGTGCCTCTGCTTTTATTCAGGAGAGAGCCGTGAAGAATTTCGCTTCTGTTGATCCCGATTTGGGACGCAGACTGGCGGCCGGACTTGCGGCGCATGAAACATAATAGCACAAAAACAAATAAAATATCATCATCTTCCATTTAATAGATCATTGGTTTAATTATTTCTAAACATATTTCAGGCTTTTGTTAAAATGATTTTTTTAGTGAATTTGTCATTAAGTTGAGGCAATGTGTTTTTTTATTTACTTAGTAAGCATAATATATATAAACTTGTGACAAATAATAGAAAATACGAAAACAACTGTGTTTTATTTGAGTAATTTATAATTTACAATTATGGATTGCAAGTGCTATCAATACTGTTAATAGTGTTTTAAATGTTCTAGAGTGATTGTACTACGGCGTTCAATTAAAAGTGATAATGAGTATAATAATATTAACTTTTATTAAATGTACTTTTGTTTTACGATAAGTCACCTGTTAAGTTTATAGAGATATCTTTTTTCTAAACATAAAATACCATCTCTTAAAAAGTTCATCCTTGTCACCTAAAAATTCCTGTACTGCTCCTACTACCATACCATTATCTTCAAATATTCCTCTTCTCAGATATCCGTTTAATATCGGACATATTATATAGAAATCATTAGGGATTAGGCCGGTGAGTATTGTGAAAGTGCCAGTACTAAAATTATTTATACAATAATAATATTATAAATAATCTTTTTTCGATTTTAAAAGCATAGGTATATTGTTTTTTGTATTTTATTTTCATAAATACCCTATAAACCCCATTTTGGCATATTAAAAGAAACATCGAATCATCAATAACTGGTTTTCGTTGAGTATAATACCAATATTTGCATGTAAATACGTATTTAAGAAAATTATATCATTTTTGAGTTCATATTTTCACGCAGAGCATCGACACCTCTAGCTCCATGTCGGCCTACCTTTTACAAGTCGCTTCCAAATCTACAGCCTGAAGTTGAGTCGGTCGTTCTAAATTACGAAAATTTTTGCGAAGTTTCGACATTTTGCGAAAAAGCTGATCAGCAATGGAAAACTCGAATGTAAATCGGTTTAAATCTTGAGTTACAGCCACTTACATCTGTGGTAAACCGAGTATTTGTACCTTACTATATCAGATTCCCATATGCCTGAGAATCTGAAGTGAAGATGCCATACGTTAACGCCATACGACATTGAATTCGATATTGTCCATAATTTGAAGACTTTAGTGATTTTCAACCCTGAAGCGATTTGATAGTCCTTGAATTGTCATAAGTAAGGTTAGGACAGACGACAACACGTGAGGATGCCGTCTGGTCGATCATGATATGTCGCTCATCTTCTAGTGACGACAATAAAATATCGTATCGTCGCATCAGAAATTCCTCCAGACATCATACGTCTTACGAAACTACTGATAAATGCCGACCTCTCCCATAAACTGTCCTGAACAATAGGGCCGTCAGAGTAAGAAAAACAATCCCCATTTCTTAGGGAAACCGATTTTTTAACATATATCTAGGGAAATTACTGGGAAATAATATTTTTTTTCTAGAGTACCGAAATGAAATGCGAAAACATTAAATGTTAAAATTTGGATGATGTTTGGTATAATTTACCTAGAAAGAAATGTCCACCATGAAAAAAATATTGTAAAGCCTACCATGTAGACAGACAGATTCCAGATCATCCCAAAGTAACGCATTCCATCTGCAATAGGGTTCGCTCTCCTCGTACATTTGAAATCCCTCGTGTGAACACTAGTTACGCCCAAAACTCTGTTATGCACCGCTTGATGACCAGATATAACAGTCGATTCGAAGATATCGTCATTTTTTACTTAAATCAACCTAAATTCAGCGAGGCTGTCCTTAGCTCACTAGGCGTCTAGGAAGTGATTATATAGTGAGTATACAAATTGTTTCAAAACACTCAGAGCGAAAATGAGAATAGCAAAGAGTATAATTTGAATACCTATATCCTATCCTACATATATCCCATCCCTTTCCTTTCCTATCCTTGCAATAGTTCGATTGTAATTTAATTTAATTTAATTTAGTTCAATGCAAATTTAGATTTACCGTATAAGAAAATAATGTAGGAAACAATTAATCGGCCAGCGAAACACTGTATTGGAATAATTAGTAATAATTAATGAAGCGCTGTATGTTTCCCGAAAATAAAATAAATAAATAAAAATAAAATAAAAAAATAGCCAAATCGCTCACGGTAATTAAGACCCTAATTTCGAAAAAGTTTGTTCGCCAGCGCCGCTCACGAGGTTCATGTTTCATCGAAAAGTAAACGATCCTTCGAACAATTGCATGAAAAGATGACATGGAAATTTCAAAAGTTTCGCAATACTTAAATAAAGCAAGTTTTAAATAAAGCACATCATTAATAAAATTAACCAAAGTACAAGAAGAAAATATGGAAATAAAGGCAAGTTCCGAAATCGTTACTGAAAAATATGACACGCTGCTGAAGTTTACAAATAAACTAAACCACTACAGCCAAAAGATGAAAAACTATATAAAAAACGGAATTACTGCAGAGGGTCAAATAGTTTCAATGTAAATTGCACGAACAGAATTAAACTTTAAATATCTGCGAGCAATTCAAATGACTGAAACCGACTCCCGTAATGATATTTTCGTTTAAGCATTTTGAATATATCATCGAAATCAACCTAAACAATGGCGCCCTCAAAAAGATTGTTATTTTAAAAATTGTTAGTCGAGAGAATCTTGTAGTGCTGTGATTTTTACATTTACATCACAATCATGCGAGACGACTACCTAGAAGCAGTGCATACAAAATCTCAAGGTCTTTTAAGGTGTCGAGTTGAAAATGATGTAACCTTTTGTAAATGATGTAACTGGGACTAGCCCGTTCTAGGGTGGACAGGACTCTAATATTAAAATCAAGTTTGCTTGATTGCTTGATTGCTTACAGATTTGAGCGATACTCGGACATAAGCGCATTATAAAGTTTTAATAACATTTACAAGTACTGAAAATTAATCCCAGTATTTTATTTGCTTTCTTAACTACTACTCCAAAATGCACAGTGCCCGTTAGCTATCCATGTAATATAACCTCGAAATCCTGAATTTTCCATTTTATTTTTTTTCTATTTTATTTACATATAGGTACATTCAAATGCAAATGAATTGACAATTAAGAAAATGCCGTTGTATGCTTCTAAAGTTATATACACATCTGTCTGAGCCCAGGTTACATAGCGCATACATTAAACGGAAATGATTATCTTTCTATTATGTTAAGCAAAGAGCCGCCGAGCCCGCCTTGCTAAGAACCCCTGTGTTAAGGCTAGCTAACTTCGGGAGTACCACTAGTCTTTAGAGTGCCAAGGTTGTGTCAAAGAAAATTTAAGTTAACATTTTTTTATTATTATTTTTATTTTATTTTATAATTATATATTTTTAAATTCTTTTTTTGTCTATTCCCTTTTTTCAGTATTTAAGTATTTATTGACTGTCACGTAGGCTGACGTAGGTTTATCCCGGTCAGCTCCAAGACTATAAACATAACTAATCCACCGAGTGCGCCTCGTGAATGAAATATTCGCGCATATCGCTGCGTTGATTTTCAGCTTGTTCTGTTAACAATATTTTGCGTGTTTCTCTAAATCCCTTTGGATACGCCAGCAATATATTTTCTTCACTACCGTTGTGGATACCTTCATATCATCAGCATAAAGAGGTTAGTTATGTTATGAAAACACTTGCCAATATCATTAATGTACACGCTGAACATCAGTGGGAGCATTAAGGAACGCCGGAACGAATCGTGGCGAATTTTGATCGGTGTTCCCTAACAACAACAGGTTATTGCATATGTAGGATTTATAATGTATGCCGCCGAAAAGGATTCCCATGAATACCAATTAGTGCGAGTTCGTTTATTAGAATGCAGTTATCGACACGGCTTTTGGGAATCCGTGTAAGAGCTGTCGACTCGAACTCGCTTATCCATGTAGTTATCTTATGAACTCGGTTAAGTTTGAGACTACAGAACGATCTTCCCAAACGCCGTGCTGCTCTTAAGGGAGTAAACAGTAGTTGTACACGATCATTTCAAAGAGTTGCAGGCAATATTGAAATCGACCTAAAATTACTTATGTTAAAAAAGTTAGTTTAAAAAGAAAAAATCTTCAGAGATGTAAAGTAATTAGATGGTTTTCACGCTTCGTGCTATTTGAACGGCGCATTGATTTATAAAATATGATAAAAATAATTGAAGCCAACACAAATTTCAATTTTATATCGATATCTAATCATATGTATACTTCAGATTATGTATTTTTCCTTTATTTTTTCTTTATCATCTATTCGATCCCCACCTAGTACCGTTTAAGTGGACAACTAACAAAAAAACTGTTACCATCCCAAGACTTTCCCGGCAAGTAGCCTAGGACTGATTTCATCTCCATATAAATTCATAAATTTCATAAATAAAATCGAAGAGCGCCTTCTCTCGACCGGCGGATGAATCCATTTTGGTTCCTTTACACAACCGTTTCTGGCGGCGCGGTTCGTTGTTTGGCTAGCCTCTCGCGATCCCGCGTTAATATTTGGTTAAAATGTATAGCGGAAATTAATTATTATTAAGCCCGCGGCTTCGCTTAGCGTGGAGTTTCAAATCGAGTTGTTAATTTAAAAAGCCTGTTAATTTAAATTTGCCTTTTCAGACGCTACCTATCGGTAGATAGTTCAATCATTTTAATAATGTATTTTCGTTTCTTACGTTTTTCTCTTAGATTGACGAAACAGTTGAAGCAAAGCTTGACGAAGATTGATAGATAGCCTAGCTGTTGCCCGCGACTTCATCTGCGTGGAATTTTAGAATGCTTTCTTTAACCTTCTTGGACTAACTACCTGACTTACCAAACGAACAACCGACTGACTGTAATATTACAGAAAGCTCAGTTAATTGTAAAAAAAAACAGCAAATGTCATTATTTTACATTCGTAATAAGTAGCTTTAACATAAATTTTAATTTCTGTGTCTTCAGAGGTTTCGATTTTCCGTACGACAGAACTTCACTCGTTTCTATCATCTTGTGGGGGTTGAATTTTAAGAAACCCCTACTTTGCGCTTCCGTCCAATATGAAATAAAGCCCTGTGCGAAATTGAGTTTCCAGATCTAACGGTTTGGGTATCTCCATGCAACATTTCATTCTTTATTTCATACCCAGGGTTGACTATGAAAAACTTTAAGTATCATTATTATTCATTTGTAATGAGTTACTTAAATATACATTGTGATGTCAGTAGCTTTAGCGGTTTATATTTTCCATACGATAGATTTTCGCAACTTTCTTTCATCCCGTGGGGATTGCATTTTAAGAAACCCCTTCTTTGTGTTTCGGGCCACTATCAAAATAAAGTACTGTGCAAAATTTTGAGTTTAAAGATCTAACGGTTTGTATATTTCCATACAATTTTTAATCCCCGCTAAGATTGGTTTTGAAAAAACCGGTAATGTCATTGTTTTTCTTATGTAATAAGTAGTAAATCTTGATGTATGTAGCTTCAGCGGTTTTGATTATCCATACCTTTCACTGATTATCCATGAATTTCACCCCTTTCTTTTATCCCGCGAGGGCTGAATTCAAAGAAAATCCTTTTAGTTCTTCCCTCTACTATCAAGAAGCCCTGTGTCAAATTTCAAGTTTTAATATCCAACTGTTTTGGGTATTTCCATATAAAATTTCATGCTCAATGGTTGATTTTGAAGAAACTGTCAATGTCATTATTATTCATTTGTAATGAGTAGCTAAAATAGAAATTTTGATGTCAGTAGCTTCAGCGGTTTCGATTTTCCATACTACACAATTTCCCCTATTTCTTTTAACCCGTGGGGGTGAAATTTTAGGAAACCCCTTTTTTGTGCTTTCGTCCACTATCAAATTAATGCCCTGGGCAAAATGTCGAGTTTCAAGATCGGTTTGTGTATCTCCATATAAAATTACATTCCTTATTTCACCCTGTTTCGTACTTAGCCTAAACCTTTCTAGCGTGGCAACTTTATATCGAGCGACGCCGCTGAACGCAACCAACGAGTGAAGGGAAGACGGGTCGAACGCCGCCACTTAGTTGTCAGATTGCTATACGATCGGAGCGGACGGTCGATATCGTCGCCACCGCAATCCTGCTTTGTACTTTGATATTTCGCTAGCGTGCGCTTTATATTGTAAAACCTACAATAAATCTGTGCCTCCACGAACAAGGCGTTTAACTGGAATCCTGCCATCCTTCACCAGCGACAAATTAGAGGTTGTCCAAGCAGACCGCACCTCAATACACACCCCAAAAGGATTGATTTTAACAATACTGTGAATGTCATTATTTTTCATTTGTAATTAATAGTCTAAATATAAATTTTGATGTAAGAAGCTTCAGCGGTTTCGATTTTCCATACAACAGTATTTCATTATTTTTACCCCCTAAGGAATTGAATATCCAAAAACCCCTTCTTTGTGGCCACCTTCATTATAAAGGAAGCCTTGTGCAAAATTTCAAGTTCCTATCCCCAGTGGTTAAGGTTGTGCGCTGATATGTCAGTCAGTCAGTCAGTTTCTTCTTTTATATATATATATATATATATATATATATATATATATATATATATATATATATATATATATATATATATATATATATATATATATATATATATATATATATATATATATATATATATATATATATATATATATATATATATATATATATATATATATATATATATATATATATATATATATATATATATATATATATATATATATATATATATATATATATATATATATATATATATATATATATATATATATATATATATATATATATATATATATATATATATATATATATATATATATATATATATATATATATATATATATATATATATATATATATATATATATATATATATATATATATATATATATATATATATATATATATATATATATATATATATATATATATATATATATATATATATATATATATATATATATATATATATATATATATATATATATATATATATATATATATATATATATATATATTGTTAATATTTGATTGGTTTTTTGTAAAATCTTTTTTTAAAGAATTCGTTTAAAGGATGACACTTTGATGAAAATATAAAAATAATAAAAGCCACTTACATAGCTGGAAGGTTTTCCCGGACTGGACTGGGAAATGCTTATTGTTTAAACGAGATGTATTCTTGGATGAGTACCACTTTCGACGGTACACTGTAGGTTTAATGGGATCCCTTTATCGCTAGCGAACGATCACCCTTCATCCACATCTCAAAAACAAAGCGTATCCTTTTGCAAACCAAAATAAATTGTCTTTATTAAAGACAAATTTAAGCAAAAACAATGAAAAAAATCACAATCAATCGTCTCTTAAATGCGGAATGACATTTCGAAAATTCGATTTGAAATTCGAATATATCCACTCTTTAAAGGGACGATATACGATTGCTGGGCTCGCTATCAGCCAGCTATTAAATGAAAATAAAAATAAAATACTTGATTTGCTCGATCCCATGAAATAAGATATAAATCGTAATTTCTGGTCGAGAAGTTTACACTTAAGGCTATATGATATTTACGAGAGTTCAAAACATAAGATAAAATTGTATAATATTGTTAATATTTGATTGGTTTTTTGTAAAATCTTTTTTTAAAGAATTCGTTTAAAGGATGACACTTTGATGAAAATATAAAAATAATAAAAGCCACTTACATAGCTGGAAGGTTTTCCCTTACTGGACTGGGAAATGCTTATTGTTTAAACGAGATGTATTCTTGGATGAGTACCACTTTCGACGGTACACTGTAGGTTTAATGGGATCCCTTTATCGCTAGCGAACGATCACCCTTCATCCACATCTCAAAAACAAAGCGTATCCTTTTGCAAACCAAAATAAATTGTCTTTATTAAAGACAAATTTAAGCAAAAACAATGAAAAAAATTACAATTAATCGTCTCTTAAATGCGGAATGACATTTCGAAAATTCGATTTGAAATTCGAATATATCCACTCTTTAAAGGGACGATATACGATTGCTGGGCTCGCTATCAGCCAGCTATTAAATGAAAATAAAAATAAAATACTTCATTTGCTCGTTCCCATGAAATAAGATATAAATCGTAATTTCTGGTCGAATATATATATATATATAATATATATATATATATATATATATATATATATATATATATATATATATATATATATATATATATATATATATATATATATATATATATATATATATATATATATATATATATATATATATATATATATATATATATATATATATATATATATATATATATATATATATATATATATATATATATATATACATATATATATATATATATATATATATATATATATATATATATATATATATATATATATATATATATATATATATATATATATATATATATATATATATATATATATATATATATATATATATATATATATATATATATATATATATATATATATATATATATATATATGATCCCTGCACACCATATTTTAGCTCAATCGGATTAAGAGTTCCGTCCCTATCGGGGAGGAATACATACTCACAATCAGACAGTCAGACACACATACAGACTTCAATATGGATATTATTATGGTCTTAATTGTCTCAGGGTGGCTCAAAATAGATATTTCCATCTTCATCTCGCAAAAAAACGCGTTCACAATACTGTCCCTCCTGGTTAGGATTGGTGAGCCGGGAAAGTAAAAAAAAAATCAATTGTGTCACTCCAAGACTTACCGGAAAAGTAGCCAAAGGCTTATGGAAGAACTTTGAGCGTAATAACCCTTTGAGAAGGAGGTTGGCCTAATTGAAAGGGATAGTCGGCGACGAGCGTGGATAATGAGAATGCAAGGCATTGAACAAGTTCTATTCAATCGTTTACGCAAATATACTGACTAGTGAAAATTCTATGTGATTTCGTAATACAACTATTTTACCAACCCTGGTGCAACCCTGGAGCCAACCCTGGGTGCAGCAGCCATGTCATGGTGAAACTTAGAACAGGCTAACATAATTTGGGTATACAAATTTCGTGTTTGTACATTTGACCGTGGAGAAGAACCCTGGTCGAGAGCCAATCATGAGTGTAAAATCAGGTCATGATTACCTTAGAAATGAATTTTCATCGGAACTGAACCAACCTGTAAAATTTCAACTTTATAGGATAAGAGGAAGTGGTTCTAATTCATCTTGCAAGATTTTAAATCTAATCTTGTAAAAAAAAATGTATGCCCCAAATATTATAATACGAATCAAATCTTAGCCAATTAATACTCGTATGATACGTACATAATTATTTGTCAGATGCATTAATGTCGAATCTAATTAACTTAAGCGCTTTAACCTCATAACCTGCAACGAGACCGTTCTATTTATTAAAGTTTTATTTAAGCAAATTTATATTATGTTGATGTTATTAAGCAAGACAGCGATTTGGTAGTCAATAAGAGGTATTTACTTATTATTGAATGATAATGTAGCTATAGAAGCAAGGGCGCCAGACTACCAAGTACTGGAACGGTTCGCTGGCTGAGCAAGCAGATCCTGCACCGGAAACAGGCTTCTGCGCGGCGAATTTATGGGGAGACAGGATAACACCACCTGAGAGGCCGGCTGCTCATTTAAAGAAGGATGTCGGAGGAGGTCGTGGGGGAAACTCTCAGAGAGCGCGGATCTGCGCGCTATTGAAAGGAATGCGGTGTCCCTGTGTGAAATGGGGTTCGCCTTTAGGAGGCGTCCGATCTAGGGAAGAAAAGGTCTTAAAAATCTGGTGAATTTCTATGTTTCTATTATCGTAATGTATCTATATTTTTTTATTCCTCGCTTATAATGTCATTCTCCATTCGACCGGCCAATGAGCTGGCACGAGTGGGCGGACGCCGACAGCAGCCAACGAAATTTATTGGGCCGCGATCAGCGCCCTCTTTACGTCAAAGTCGGCTACTACGGTGTAACCTTGATCTGTACCGCGGCCGATAGATGGCGCTTGCGTGCGCGAAGAAAGGTGACGGGAATTAAATGCTTAAAGCGAAATGTCGGCGAGAGGAATAAATAAATTAATATTAATAAAACAAAATATGAAAGGGAATATATAACAAAGAAAAATTTAAAAAAATTAAAGGAAACACGAGATAATGAACAGATGGGGAAATACGAGGGAAAAAAATAAAAAATAACGAAGATAACGAAGAAGGAAAATGAATGAAGCCGATGGCGGAAACTACTGGTTAAAGAAATTATATATTAAGATGGGTATGGGAGAGGATGTCCCATAGAAAAATAGGAAGCGGACAATTAGCAGACTAATTAAAAAGGAAGAAAAAAATATATTTTTTTTTTGCAACATTTTCTATAAAATAATGTATTTAACTTTCTTGATCTTTTAAAAAAATACGAACGCTTAATATCACTACCGCACCGTATTTGCCGCAACCAACCCTACCGGATACCGTGAGAATTTTCAGAAAATTAATACGAGTAAGATAAAACCGAATTTTAGGAATACCTATTAAGACGTATGAGGGAATCACGCACCATTATAATAAATAGGGTACCTATAGGTATTTTTTTATATATACGGTAGGTCACACCCCATTTTTTGGGAGGCCCTTAAGTCAAATCTTCGTCTACCTCGCGTCCGATTTTGTACAACCGGTTTTTACGTAAAATCTAATTATTAAAAAAAGTAAAAGAAAGAGGAAGAACCAAGAAAACAAAGAAAGATGAAAATTGATATTAGTCCCGACCGAATTGTATCGCGCTACCTATCTTACATAAAGAAAATGTATTAAATACTTTTCTAAAAAAAAAGACAAATATTTATGTGGCCCTTCGGCCTGGCTAACGTACAAAGGACACTGTTCTACTATACTAAAAGAACCGACCTCACGTTCCAAGGTTCTATATTACTCTTTATGGTATTTTAAGTATGTGAAAACTGACACGGGATTCGTGATATCCTCGCGATTATAAAGAAAAAAAAGAAAACTAATTATGAAAAATGATAGAAATGACAGATATGATGAGAAAACCCCCAAAAAAAAAAGAACGAAAACCAGTCCCCGGACCGTTGGTGCGTCTCTGTAACGACAGAAATCACACTATATTTTCTGGAGACATGAGCTAATCAGTATCTATATAATTAAATTCCTACCTTGGTAACTATTGAGCACTGACTCTAACACATTAAAGTTTTTTCTAAATCGGCAAAACTAGTGACTCGGCAGGGTTTCTTCTGTCTGTGATGACGGCCCGGGACACGTCAGTCCCGAGCCGCCTTCAACCCAAAAAGTCATGCTCGGCCGCTATATTTTTTTGTCCGGCTCGCAAACTATCGAATGTGATTTCTACCTACCTAACGACCTTCTAGAATATTCGAAAACGCATTAACGCGTAGAGCGCGTTTGAATTTTTATATAGAGAGCGTTTGGCACTCCTTGTTTGATTTTTAAATTATTTTAAACTTTTATATATTTATATTTAATATTATCTATTGTTTATAAGAGGAAATGATACATCGAAGATGGTTGCAACACTGGCTGTTGCAATGCCGGCTTGGTGAGAAGACTTGCTAACCCAATTGCTACGGTGCTACGCAGGGCGCTACGCCGCCCTCGACCATACTTCGCATTGCCTAGTAAGGCACTAACACATTTTACCAATTTAATAGGTTTGAGAAATAAGATAATGAATGGGTTGCTGTATTCCGGTAAGTTTGGTTGTCTCAAATATATGTGGCGGTTGGTACGGTTGCGATTTACAAAAATTATATTGATGAAGACGTAGACGCCCACGGTTGCGAAGTTGCACGGATGTACGGAGCTGCGGGGAAGCGTTGGCCGAGGTCCATCAGCTGACGTGATCAGTCTTGTAACATGGTAAACAAAAGAAAAATCTGATATTAGTGGGATGTCCGACTGGCACGTGCGGACTCCTGCAATTAATTAAGCCGGCTTTGCGGCTTGTAGATCCTTGTATGGAATCTTGTAAAAGAATGTCTAATCTGACTGGAATTATTGCACAGTTCCTCGTACACTAGTGTTTCTGGAAAATGCACTTTACACAAATTTACTGTCTTTCATGACACTCAAAACAAAATATAGTTGTAGTCCATTGCTAGTATACTATATAAATGAAGGTGTGATACTCGTATTCCATGACGTCGTGTCCGTGTGCGGACGCGCAACGCTACAGCGACCGTGTAGGTGCGGTCACCTGACTACGCCGGTCCTGTGCGTAGGCTGCTACGACCCCGCGATCTAGCCTTGGTGGCGATCTGCGCGATCACTCCGCGCGGCTGTCCTCAGCCTGCGCGGGTTCTCGCCGAATTAGCTGACGGAGAGTCGTGCCCGTGCGCGGACGCGGAACGCTACAGCGACCGTGTGGGTGTAGTCACCCGACTACGACGGTCCTGTGCGTAGGCTGCTACGACCGCGCGATCTAGCCCTAGCGGGCGATCTGCGCTGTCCTCTGCCTGCGCGGGTTGTCTCCGTAACAGCTGACGGAGTCCGTAGGGTGCTCCGCAGTGGTTGTGGTGAAGTGACGTGCAGACGTGACTTGCCGTTGCTGTCTACTCCCCTGGTAACTCCTCGCAGTTCGAATGTTGACTGGCAGCTGCTTGAAGACTGGACCTCGGAACGCTCCTCCTCCTCTTCTTTCTTCAGGTCTTCTTCCGCCGGGGACTGGTTTTGGGGTTTGGCTATTTTATTAATTACTAGGGTGTGCTCTTCTAATTACAAAAAAAATATTTTTTTTTTTACGTTTTGCCGATTGAACTATAGTTTACATTACCCGATTATGACTATTTTCTATACTATGTTTACTACTCATGAACGTTACGCGATCGCAATCTGGTCGGTCATTCACGGCTTATGAACCATTTTTATTTTTATCAAAACAGGGACAAATATAAATAAATGAATCAGAAAAAAATATATATCGAAGACAATGTGTGGATGCCTTTATTAGCATTCCTGTTATTTGAATTTAAAATAATTGTTTTGAGTTTTGGTGACTCCGAATGGTGTGTGACCCCCTTTGTTCGTTACAAGCAGAGAAATAATGTTATTTTTTGTATGGGAAAATATGATAAGAATTTGAGATTTGTCACTATCTTTGAGTGTACAGAATCTGTTTTTGTTTGATCTTTGTTTTGGTTTTGTCGAGCTTTTAGTGTCAAGACCACCGTTTAAAGTCAATGTGTACCATTGTATAATCTTACTTGCTTGTACCCCAGTAAGGTGAAACGATTCACAACAGTGTCGATATACTAGCTTGTAATTTTGGATTTTAATCCTGTGTGACCGAGTCAAAACGATATAAACATAGTCGCTTTATTATGCGATAAATCAAACCAAAATAAATAATCTATTTGTTTATAACAAAAAATAGAAAAATAGTGTAGGTGTAATATTTCGATTTTCCATCAAACGGGTTTTCCTAACGTCGCCTTTCCATACACCTTTCGTTCATCTCATACAAGGCGTTCCTTCCATTTCTCCTTTCATGCTTCACCTGATTGTGTCAAACTTATTTCTTACCCTATTATTAATTTTAGTTTTCATTATGATTTTAGAGTTGAACTTGGTTTTCTATGTATGTTTATACTGTGGTGAGTCGAGGTGATTTAATACAGAGGTACTGGGATTTGTGGAATATTTATATATAAGTTTGAGATATATGAATATGCTTTTAATAAATTTTTCTCACGACCAATGTTTGTGGAATTATACAAAAAATAATTAAAGGGTAAATATAGTTAGACTACGTCGTGATCATTTTGCGTTTCGCTAGGCGCGTCTTGACACGTTCATCTGGTAGAAGCACTCTTTGAGTAACATTCCATATGTGTAAATAAAATAATAATAATTTTTTTTTAAAGAAAACTCCGTCTTCCTCTTGTCCATTCCGGTTTTAACCTCGGATTGTGGAGCAAGCTTGCACATTGTGCGCTCAAAACATTTTATAATAAAAATTGTTCGTTCGTGAACGTAAAAAAATATTAGAGAAAAAAAATGCATTGTTTACCCAAATCGATTTGTACCTAGCCTGGTTTTAACCTCAGGAGTCGGTGTTTTTATCTCATAAGGGTTCCAGATGCTTTGTATAAAATAATAAAATATTGCACTTTTTTAGTCACCGTTCATGGTGGTTGTATGGTGTTGCAAACCCGTAAATTCCAATACATTAAAGAAACAAAATCGTTCTTTAACTGCCATGTTATATTTTGGTCGTGAGTATAATATTGTTTTTTTTTTTAAGAAAGTATATTTGTGTATTTGTTATGTTCTTTGCTTGAACGAAACACAATCATTCTTCGGATTGTTCTCGCCAAAGCTGGTTATTTTTGCCGGATTTGGTGAGAAAAAAAATAATAAAAAAAAGAAATTGTGCTTCTATTTTGAGTTTTAAATATTTACATATCTCTTGTTTTGTGTGACGTGTATGTGTTTGTGTAAATGTGTTACTGTGTTAATAAAGTGTTTAATCATTTATTATATATTGTCAAACATGTTTTTCTTTTCTTTTAGCGATCCACGGAGCGCAAATCGAGACCTACCCCAGAAGTACTGTAGTACTTAGCGACTTTCGGAATAAAACGATATTATTTTCCCTTGCGTACCGGTTTTTCTAGGAGATAGTATGAGTTTAGTTTTTTAGACATTGTCATCAGCCTTTAAGTAAATGTCTGACATGAAAAATTCCTTTGTTTTTACCTGCTTCGTCTTCTAGCTCGTACGCGGTTGGCGATTTACGCGCTACAACTTTGCATTTTATGTATCTAGGTGCAAGTTTGCTTAAAAAGAAATCTATTTTCCTAGACAGAGTGTGATTTTTTGCCCACACAATATCTCCAGGAGCTAAACGCAGATCTTTCCGCCTTAGGTTGTACCTGTTCGCGTTGTTTTTGAATGACTCAAGTAATTTTTCTTGGACAATATCATATGTATCAGCCAAGCTTTTTAGACCTTCGGCAAATGTTTCTCTGCCTACTATGTCTAACTCATTTTCATTTTCCGGAATGAAGCTTTATATGTTGTGATACCTGCCATCAATGATCATCTCCCGGCCAAACATAAGATAAGATGGGGAAAAACCTGTCGTTAGGTTAACGTGCGAGTTAATGGCGTTTTGAATTTTTCCCAGAAACTCTACCCATTTTCTCTGGTCTTTTCCTACCAAAATTGCGAGAGACGTCTCTATGGTTTGAAGTTTGGTTCGCCTTTAGCGCTGACTGAAGTTTGGTTCGCCTTTAGCGCTGACTAATTTGAATGTGTGAGATCCAAAGTCATGCATTTGACGGAAACCGTCTGGAATGCCGCGGTCTGAGAATAGGATCATGAGCTGATGCAGAGATTCGTCACGAATCTACAAAAAGTCCCAAAACATATCGGCATCCTTGAGGTGAGTGACGGGATTGCGTTTTTGCGAATGGACGAAGCTAGAGAATAGGTTGGAATCTCTAATAAAGAATATGGGGGTGTTGTTTCCTACATGGGGGTGTTGTTTCTTGTTCCCACATGCCATCCTCAGTATAGAACTTTAGAGCGAAGCCGCGATGTTCTCTGACGGTGTCGGCGGATCCGCTCTCACCGCCAATGGTGGAAAATCGTACAGCCATCGGCGTCTTCTCACCAATAGATGCAAAGATCTTTGGTGCGGTGTACTGCGTGATATCGTGCGTCACCTCGAAGTAGCCAATGGCGCCAGCGCCCTTGGAGTGCACTACTCTCTCGAGAATCCTCTCGCGGTCAAAGTCGGACATCTCATCGAGGAATAAAAAATCCTGCAGAAGAGCTGGACCATGTTTACCTACAGTTTGTATGGCGGTCTTCACGGTGACTGGTTGGCCTGCTTCCGTCGTGATAATCCCAAAAGGGCCCTGAAACCAAATTTTTTGTCGTTATTGATTTATTCAATATGTATTCAAAAAAAATATTTTTATTGCAATCATGGTAAAGTCGAGTAATCAGTTAATTATACAAACGGAACGTTAGCCCTTCTATGACAAATTACTACATGATTTTGATATATCGTTACCTATAGGCATGTTATTTTATCAAAGATATGCCGCTGAGACTCAGCAGGCCGAATGTCTCTTATATTGAGGGAAAAAATGTGAAAGTTAATAATATTAAAATAATTGAAAACTATAATATGTCAAATTGACTGGTGTAGGTTTGTAATAGATACGAATAAAATGACACTATTTTAATAAAGCCTTTTCAAAACTCTGATAGCCATGTTTGTTGTGCTAGAAAGTAAATACATAAGACATTAATTCATATCTGAAAAGTACACAAACCATGACCACAGATTAAATTAAAATGGAGCATATGCATTATTTAATCATTCGCAAAAACAAAAGTTACTCAAATTACGTAATGATTCGCCTATTTATTATATACGAGTATACATACATATGTTGATAAGATGAGAGTGGTGGCCTACAGGCTCGGCCACCGTAATCTGAAGAATTCCAAATTCAAATTTATTTTAAATTTATGCTTGTGTATTTGTGTTTTGAAGTAAGTAAAAAGTACAAAGATAAATATTTAAAACAGAAGGATATAAAGTGCCTACTTTATATCCACTTTATATCTATAGTGTTTGCCTTTTTTACATTATATAAATACATATAGCCATAAAAAGGCCCAATAAATTAAAAACGACATATATAATTATTATTACAGTAGAGTATTGCTTTTATAAATGTCAAATAAATTTGAACTGGCAAACAATATAGTAGAGTATTCAACCTAGATCGAAATTATCTAATACAATCAGTATTAGATAATTTAATTAAATCAGTGATTGCCAAAGTGGTCTATATCGACCCCCAGGGGTCTATGACAATCTGCAAGGGGTCTACGTTATCTAAAAAAAAAATGGGGTCCATGAAATTAAAATGGGGGTCCACGATAGTGGATCGCAACATACACTGATAGTACCTATTTACTAATATTATACTATCTTAGAAAGACATATACATTATTTATAAAAGTACCTATGAAGTAAAAAAATATTATATATGTTTATAAAATTGTTTAAGTTGTAGGATGTAGGCATTCGCTTTGTGGTCGCAATACATTTTGAACTTGTAAAAACCTGCACATAACGATATACCAGTATCATCTTGTTACAAGCATACGCGCTGTAAAAATTCTTGTAATTTTTTGTCTCAGAGCTTCGCGAACTTGCACTGACTTTTCAATTCGTCTCTCTATAAATACGAATGTGAGACAAATACGTTTATTCGTTTCCTGAATCTTGAAAAGGAAAGTGCTAAGAAAATATTTGAAAAAATATACACTGGTAGTTTATCACATAAATTATAGTGAATCAGTGTTATTTTGTTTGAGAGTGCCGGAGAAAAGTAAGTACATTATTTTTTACTAAATTTTAGTTTCGTACTCGTAGTTAGCAAAGATGGATAAATTACGCCAATCATGATTTCAGTTATTAGTAGTTTAATATTCAAATATACTCGTCCTAAGCGGCTGGACCAATATTAATAAATATTTTTTGTGTATGTTTGAGTCGGTCTTTGAATTTTTGGGATTTACAATAGGACCCCGCTATGTGGCGCTGAAATCGGGTTCTAGGATTATTTTCTATTATTTTTTGATGATTTCACTTTACGGATTTCAGAACATATAACTCCAAAATTTTACCCTCCGCCACCCCCAATAATTTTTGAAATGAAAAAAATCATAAGTTCATGGATAATTTACTTTTAAAACCTTCTGAGAAGTTCATGAATAATTGACTTTCTCAGAATTATTAATAGTTATATTTGTGTACTTGTTGAATGTTGCTGATGTTGAATTCTGTGATATTTGACGTACGCATCCAATGCATGCGCAAGTCACTTGCATCATGCTGGCGTTGTTTTGACATTTTAATTTCTATTCGATTAAAGCATTTCCATTCAATTCAATTTTTATTACGATATTAAGTACATCATAATTACGTGATTATTCGCCGAAAAAACATACCGAAATAACGGTTTAAATCATAAATGAAGTGTACTTAAACACATACTGATGGAAAGTATATTCCCAGATTTGCGCGCTTATTACATTAATCATGCGTGGCTACGTGAACGAGGAATTTTGGCCGCAAAAAATATTGATGTTGACTCTATAAATGAGACGCCTGGCAATTATTTATTTATTTATTTATTTATTTGCAGCTATTGTTATAAAAAACAAATAGAAAAAAAACAAGAACACACAGATTAAAAATTTAAACTGTAAATAGACAAAGACTATGAAATAAAGCTACAAACGCTGCAAATTAGATGTCGTTCAAATCGATCGACACTGTTGTCGACCCTGACGAGGCAGTCAACTATCCTCTTGAATTTTTGAATTCACTGGATTTACCGGGAATTGCACCACATAATTTGCGGTTGAAAATTGGTTTAGCTATCATTTTGCTTCGGAATTTAAATACACCTAAGCTAGGCAATGGTCCGCGAATGGTCATATAAAGTCAAATCATGAGTGATTTTCTTGAAGCTACAATTTTGAACTGCAAGTTTCAGGGTGAAGTTGTTCTTCTGCCACGGATGCCAATGATCACTTCTCACATTCTATTCAGTATAATAATAGGTTACTCACTCGCACATTCTATTCAGACGCCTATAATTTCTAATTCGATTGGCATTCGTAATGACTATTAATAAGTAAAAATGGCAAATAATGTCCATTTATGGGTTAGAATGATATTGAAAATCCGTGATTCTAACATATCCACTTATATGTTACATGCTCTCGCGTTGTCAAACCATCAAGTTTTTTTCATTTATACACCTCAGGGATTGACGAAAAATATTGTTCATCAACTCGCATTAAGATAAAAACAAAACAAAGTTTATTTCTTTTCGTATTAAGATTCAACATTTATTTCAATAGATTACATTTTTACATTATTAAAATATGACTGTCATGGAAATGAATAATTGAGTTTTTCTGTGTTTCATATTATTTAATCAAAATGAAAATCGTTCAAATTTGTATCATATAAGTATTTTTATTAGTCCTTACTAATAAAAATACTTATAATACTTATAATGACGCCTTCGTCACATTCCTCTACTACTCGCAGTCCATCTTAGGTGTACATATGGTTTAGTGGATCCACAGCGTAGAAGCGTCCATTTTCATGAGTCGCCACATCTCCAGTCGTCTGTATATCCATTATGAGCTCACAGACCAACTGAGCAATTTTCACCACACAACTAATACAAATGAAAAAACACAACTGTCAGAAAAACAGAAATATCTTTTTTTGCAATCACATTAGTATACTTGCTACTACCAATCTCACAAAAAGTACCGCCTCTTTAGCCAAATATAACATTTTTTTATTTTTTTTTATTTATTTATTTATTTCAAACCAGTTGATAATAATTCCTTCGCTTGGTTATGTCAAAACTAATAAAAAAAAAAAAACGTGTGGCACTCGGGGACTGCCGCGGTAAAGCTATTGCATAGCATTTTAACAACTTATGCAATTATAATTATTTATTTATTTTATTTATTGTATTTTTTCTGATATCAGATAACTGCGCTCTATCGGAAAACGTTGAAATTATTCCGAATCATTTGCGGCTGCGGTAGCAAATGATTCGGAATAATTTAAACGTCTTCCGATAGATCGCCGCGCACGAGTTTTTTATTCGATAAAGCAAAAAAAACAGATTATTCGAAAAAAATCGTAGATAAAAAGATAGATAATTAAATTATCTTCAAAATGGTGCAGGTTTCATAATAATACGCCAGATAGTATTTGCGTAGTAGTCGTTTTTGTGTTGGGTTAGACCTAATTTCACAAATTAATTACACTATGTAATATAAACAAAATCTAATATATTCAAAGCTAAGAAAATTAAGAAAATGTTCTTGTTTAACATATATTTTTTTCGAATCGTAATCAGTACTCCTTTAGACGTAATTATCAGTTTAAAATCATTAATTTTCGTTAAGAAATTTCTTCATTCGGTCGCCGCGCTGGCCTAGGCCCGCGATAAAAGCTATGCAATAGCTTAACAAGTATAATATTTAAATAAATACCTATTAAGGTATAAGATATGAACGTCGGTATTGCAAGGTATGAACGTTAAACATCCAAGCGCAGATTTTCTAGGTTATATAGAGGAAACAACATTTTCCAATATTTTCAATCAAAATTCTTACATAATTTCGTAAAATTTTCATGTGGACAATAGTACTAAATAATCAAACAAATATTGGATAATTTCCCAAATTATCATACAGGAAGATATTTTAAAGAAAAAACACAAATACAAAAAAATTAGTAATAATAATTATAGTCAATAGCCAATAGTTAGAAGAACAAAAAATGCAATTGTAAAATAGTCAATAGTAGAAAGAATAAGGAATAATAATAGTCAAGTAGGTCAATAGAGCTGCGAAAAATTGATATTGTCGAAATCCTCAATGCTATAAATGGGGTTTTTAGTCAAAATACCCTGTACCTTTTTCTTAAAGTGAAATGGAAGTTTGTTGTAGAATAAGTAAGATTGGCAGAGAAAGCTATTCCGAACCTTACTCAGTCGCACCTATAACGCAAGTCCTCTTTATTTCGCGTATTATGCGAATGAATTAGTTGAGTTAGTTGAGGTAGTCTCGATATTTTTTCTCGTATACATGATGTTCTGGTATATATACGCGGCGTACAAAGTCAATATATCAGATTCGATGAAGTACTGCTTGCAAGATGTTAGCGAAGATATTGAGAACAGATTTCTAATCGCTCGTTTTTGTATGCGAAAGATCCTTATAACATTTGCCGCCATTCCCCAGAACATGAGTCCATAACTTAATATAGAATGGAAATAGGCAAAGTAGACAGATTTGGAAGCTTCAAAGCCACATAACAATTTGATTGAACAATGACAATCATATACCGTCCGGCCATGACACGAGAATTTAATGGCGCAATATAACGAAAAATTGCACTCCAATGGGCAGGATAACGAAATTTTGCTTTGGGCAACAGCAAATCGCACAATGACGAAACGAAAAGATTGAAATGTCAAACTAATGTCAAAATGTCACTTAGGATATAGTTTATCAAAAATTCTATAAGCAAAAAAACTTTTGCTGAACCTGCTAATAACTGGCAATCCAACGTTCGGGCAGGACAACGTCTGTCTATACAATACTGACAAATGGTACAATACTGACAATGGACGAATGTTACGCACCGATAGAGTTACTTAAATATATCATCATCATCATCATTGCGGCCTTTGTATGGTCCATCCCTGGACATATGCCTCGACCAATGTTTTCATTCAGTCTCGTACTCCGTGTCATCTGACATAATCCACCCAGCGTAATGGATGGCCTCATGTTCTCATATTCAGGCGTGGTCTCCATTCGAGTCCGTTCTCCATTTTCCTGGTCCATCGACTATTATTCATTCTGGCAATGTGACCATCATGACTCACAAGGTGCAATAGTTTGCACAGCGTTTTTAACTTTTATCTTACTTCGGTTCCATTCGTTGCGTTTTCAGCCAAACAGGCTGATTCCGGGCATGGTTCGTTCCATTTGTCTTTGCACAACTCCAATTGTCTCGGCTGACTTTCGACTGAGAGCCATAGCTTGATTGCTTGTTTCTACTCTTTATCGCGAAATTTCACAATGGGTGGGTTTATTGTCATATGTCGATCTCTTACAACAAACTCTACTATGAAGTGTTTTATATGTATGTGTGCATCTTGCGTTATTGCAGTCGATCGACCGAATTGAAATGCAATTCCGTCAATTTTATCCCAACAGAAAATGGTGAGCCAATCGGGAATCGCACCCGGAGCCTTAAAATGTATGATCAGGCCTCCTAACCACTATAGCCCCGATTCGGGAGTGAAGAATAACTCGACAGTTAAACTAATACCGGGCATCAATATTTTAATTTATTGTAAGACACGTGGTCGTGGAAAATGCTGATAAATTGCGTTTTTCTGTAGCTTGAATGCTTTTTGTGCAAAGAATGCGGAGAGCACCCTCGCGTGGCTTGTAAGTATCGGAGAGCCCTGATAGATTCGGGCCATTTGTATCGTGACTCTCGCAGCGCTACGCCCGCTACGCCTGCTACTCCACTCGCTACGGGCGCTACGGCTCGGGTCCACCCGGGCCGCTACGCTCGTGTGTGCGTCGCATTCATCTACTGTCTGCAAGATAAATGATGCACATTTTATATCCGCCTCTCTGTCCCCCTTATTGAAGTTTTCTTATGATTAAGCAATTGCCTTAGTGAGCCAGGGTTCTGAGCATTTATTTCTTCATATTTTTTGAGGGGGAGGGGGGGGGGGAGGGAGGGAGGGGAGAGGGGAGGGCCCCTGGTTGGCCGATTTCAACTAAAATCTTTTAAACTGCTTACCAAATTTCAGCTCAATCGGATTATGCATTTGGGCGCTATCATGGAGGAATTTCCACACAGACAGACAGGCAAGTTAATTTAATATTTATAATAATATATTTCTGTAATATTTATATTTATACTTATTAATATGTATATTAATAGTTTAATATTTATATCATTGCATAATACCATTGATTATATGGGGAATAAGAATCGCTCATTGCCGTACTACGTTTTGGCAGTTAGGATTTTACTACGAAACGCAACGTGTAGATAGTACCTACTCATAGTGCCAAACATTGATAAATCTTATCATACGTTCAGCAGCCTAATAGATGACGTTCTAAACACGCCGTATCCTATCTTAAAATCAAATAATAATATAATAAAAAACTTTGTTTTTTTTAAACTCTATTATTTATATATTATATTATATAATTTTAATATTATTTACATAAATATGTATTTTTTTATTCGGTATACAGGTTTCAATACGTAATAATTAAGCGCTTTAATGTTAGAATAGTATAATAGATTCATTAACAATAATATTATAAATATTCAAATAATTTGCTATTAGTTTCGCCGGACAATGTTATTAGTGCTACATGCATGTCGTCAGCACGGAAGGGTTTCCAAAAAGTAATATGGCATTGGGCAATTTAGTATCCAATACGATCAATGACAATAAATTTGCATACATTAATAAAGCTATTTCATTTTATTTATTTGTGGCCATTTGCGATTTGAATTTATGGTGCACATTGTTAATTGTGCATTGAAATAGTAATACTAATTGCACGTCCCGGTGCCAGCCGAAATTATTATTATGTACTTCAAACGAAAACAAATACGTACCCCAAGCATTATAACATTATGAGAAAAGTTTACTCGAGGGTTAGCACTATTGCTGAAATATTACGAATTAGCAGAATTCGAATAGCCAGAATATAACGCAGCCTCGATTATAACGAGACCTATATATTTGAAGCAGGAATTAAAGTAACATTTCACATGTATAACAAAAAATAATCACGTAAATTGTATTATAAAAAAATATATATCCAAAGATAAGAACAAATAAAGGGACAATCACCGCATTTTTGCCAAAACTGCTTTTGTTTAGTGGTAACTGGTGATTACATCACAGAATAATACTGAGCGCTTAGAATGCCAACTATTAGACTATTTGAACAAAGCACCTAATTATTATAAATTTTAAATAATAAAAACTATGTTTTTTTTTAAATTGCTGTTTATACTATTGTTTTATTTTGAGATAGGATAGCGTATAGGCATGTTTAGAACGGCATCTTTTAGGCTACTGAACATAAGAGAAGTTTAATCAATATTTGTTACCAATTGGAATCAATATTTCAATTGAAATCAATTGAGCAAGCTAATGCCATATATATAATAAATGAAATTAAATAGTTTTAGGAAAGATAAATTCGAAATATGGTTAATTAATGAGCATCAAACCTCGTGGCAATGATGGACACGTGCGCAGTGCGCGCTTATATCGACGGGTTGTTACTGAGATGACAATTGTGTCGGCATGGATCCTAAAAATGCGTGGGGGGCATGTGATGTTTTTTTTTAATTTTTTAATTCAGGAAATTCACAATGGGTTTACACATGATTCTGTCAGGCCAATAACTCTGAAAACTTATGCAGTCTTGGTATTCCAATTTTTATGTCATCTGGCCTGCCCAACTCAGGATTCAACTCCTATCTGGTAGCCTCCTCGAAGAAGGACTTAACCTGTCAGGCCTTTGTGAGCTTCTTTCACGGCTATAATCTGCAGTCGGATGCGGTCGGTATAAGAATATTTCGGATTCGGGGAAATACCTCTGAAAAAACTGGGCGGTTTGCATACCAGGCTATGTCTGCCACGCCCACGCAACCCGGCGAATAAGCAGGGGAGTCTGGAAATATATGTTTCCTAGATAGCGGGGTTGTCGTTGTTGCCGACCTGACGTCATCTATCCCAGAAACGATCTGTTGGCCATCCGATCTCAAGTGACCATTACGGGCAAATGGCGCTATTCAAACTGAAATACCGCTTACGTCAATAATAACAGCGCAAGCGACCTCGAATCCGTAACCAGACCGGAGGACTGAGAAAGCCGGTCAAATATGGTAGTATGGTCGCGCAAGCGGACCGCTGAGTTCACTTAAGGAGAGACCACTAGAGCCTCGCAGTAAGGCGTTGGAATCTCACGGGATTGCTGGCATAGTTAGACGGTGGGATGTTCTATTATCGTTTTAACTTCCTGGGGTGCCAGTTTCGCTCGGAGTAGTTGACAACTTCAAAGTTGTGTGGCATTAGCTGCTTATTCAGGCCTGGTTGATTTTGCTCATCTATCCTGAAAGTCATGTATTTTGTCTACTCACAGCATACTCATGATAATTGCAATGGAGATCGTTTTAATTCAAATTAACTAAGTAAAATTAAGTAAATTAAATTCTAAGTAAATTAAATTAAAAGATCATCGATGCAATCTGCCCGCTTGAATTCAAACATTGAAGCCACCAGATAGTTTCTATTTGTAGAGGTTTAACTGTCCCCTCTCCTCGATATCTATCAACTCCCCCTGGGAGGGGAGGATGGAGTAGGAGAAATAACTCACCCGCTCCCCCTTCTCCTATTTACTTCTGCATTTTTAGAATTGACGGAGGCGGATAAGGTAGAAAGCAATGGCCCTTTGGCTTTATGGAGAAATGCGACATATTGAATCGGGTAATAAATAAACCATATCCGATGCGTTACGTTGTCTGTGGTCATGGCTACAGATGAAAAATTCTAGTATGTACAGAACACGTCTTATATACCGTATATTTATATTACATTTTATCTTCAGTATCTTATAAGATACTCTAGACAATATTTGCTGCAGACAATATTGCAGCAAATATTGTAGAAAATACTGCAGCAAATAATGTAGACAATGTTGATTTAGTTAATATTTTAACTAAAACAAAATAGAGATGATGGGAATTTTAATTAGAGCAAAATATAAAATAAAGTGGATATCACAACATATTAAACCGAATATCTTTTTAAGTCTGATTATGTAAACCTAAACAATTTAAAAATAAAGCATTGAAAAAGGCGTCTGTTTGTTCGCCATAAATTGGAACGGTTGGACGAATTTGGATGCCGATTCACTAATCGTTAGAGCAAATTCCAGGAAAGGGTTATGTGTAGTATGGTTTAAATATCTTAAAGGGAGCTGAACAGCAGCACGTGGATGGAAGCAGCCGTGCGTATTGTAGGCATTCTGACGGACAAGCATGTGGAACAATACGCTTCGAGCATACAGTGAAACTGTATTGTGATGTTTTTCTCATGGAAAACTTTACGTGGCATTTCGCGTGTCTCATCAAGAAGCAATCTGGTATAAAGCAAAAAATATAAAACACCCACTGGCAAATGGATGAAGTAATTGGAATATTACCAATGTTAATTATTGAAATTATTGGAAATGGCTAATATTGGAATATTGCCGATATTGGAATATTACAAACAAAAATGCCTTACTAAATAAGTTAACCAATTAATTCGTTCATATTCTAGAGTATGCAAAGTTTTGGCCAGGAATTCGAACAAAATTTTGTTCGGCATTGCAACTTCATCCCAAAAAATAAATATACAACTCTTCTCGTGCGGGAGAGACTTTCGGTTTTACAATCTGTCTTTCCCAGCTTCTAAAACCGAAAGTCAACTGCATTTCTTTAAAGGTTAAGGTTTATAAAATGACTAATACATAAGCTTTTTCTAACAAACAAATGAAAAAGAATACGTATATTTTTTTAATATGAAGACCACGGAAGAAGAAAAAGGAACGCCAATCAAACATAAATTCCAGAAAAACGAATTTTAAAGATTAAGATTGATTGTTGCAACCATATGTTCTGAGACTTGTTGTTGCAACCATATATGTACTAAGAGCAATAATATGTTCAGTAAATTGGTTTTAAATGTATCTGTGGTTCATTTAAAAGTATGAAACTCGTTCTTTTATAAACGTATTTCAATAAAATGGCAATATAAGGAAAAATGGGATTAATTTTTTTTTAACATTCCTTGTTTATGTTAATTGTTCTACGGGATTTGCCTGAAGAAGGCAAGTGAATATTGAATGAGTACAGAGATAACTGCCTTCTGTTGTAGACATCATGGTGCTGATGTTTGTCAGGGAAATAATTTTTTGATAATCCATAACTGGAGCTTCGTATCCCTTGTCGTTTCTGGCCAAGATCTTCGCTTCTTTCTTGTGCAGCTTATTTGTGCTTTCATCTTGTGCAGCTTATTTTCTGTGTTAAGGGTTTTCAGTTTGCTTTGTATTTCTTCAGTCTGATCCTGTTTTTCCAGTGAAGTGACTTCAGTAATTTGCTTGTCACATTCGCTGCAGTTGTCTGATTGAGGGTAACCAAACGATACGTTTTTGAACTATTCGAAACTATTGAACTATACGAACCAAACGATACGAAACGAACTTGCGTAATTCTCGTCGGTAGCTGTCATAGGCAAATTTAATGAAAGATTTTTTTCTTGAAACAGTTCGTGAACTTTTTTTATGTTGAATTCTTCTGGGAGGTAGATTTTTGACGTCTTTTTGTTACTGTAATGATTGGATCTTCCTTTGAATGATTTGGGGCGAGATTTTATTGCATCTCTCATATTGCTACTGATTTTTCCTGGTATATTGTTGTGCTTCCTTTTTTTATTGGTCGGAGCCATTCCATCTAATTTCAATCCTTGCTGAAGGTACTTCACTATCGTTTTAGTGATGCAACCGGAGGTGCCCCAGTTTTCTGGCGGAAATCTGCCAGTCGTCGCGGCAACAACAGGGTGCACCGCGAGCGGCAGCCGCTTCCCGTCCGAAAACATCGCCGCGAGGTGCCACGTCGCGCGCCGCGACCGCGAACCCTGTGCCCCGCCTACGACACCTCCACGACCGTCGCCGCTAGAAGCGCCGCTGCGGACACCGGAAAGGCCACAGTCGAGGCCCCAGCATGCCACACCCCCTTAGCCACAACGACTCGCCCAGAACCCAAAGCCGGTGGTGGGTCAAGCTGCCCCACTATCGTAGAGGCAGAAATCGACGCCGGTAACTGCCCCGCAGCAGCCAGCTGTGGAGTGGAAGGTGAATCGGCAGCGCTCGAAGTGGCCGAAGAAACCCTCTCCTCAAAAAGAGGAGGTGAAGATAACCACGGAGGAAACCCCCCCCCCCCTTCGCCCCTCGCTTCGAACCGCACGTGATTCGCTCTGCTACGCAAGAAGAGCTAAAAATTACGGTGTCAGACCTGCTGGAGCTGGTCAACGATATGATGATGAATCCAGCGGAAGCCACCACAATTCTGTCGCGGACCCTGCAGCGCCTAGTGGGGCCGTCGTCCGTCTTACAGTACACAGCCACGCCTCCTGCCTCAGCAGGCCACTGAGGATCGTGTACTGGAATGCGGACGGCATTAAAAAGAAGCTGCCAATGATGCGAACCTTCCTGCAGGAGCAGCAGGTTGACGTCCTCCTCGTATTTATTTATTTATTTATTTATTTAAGGAAACCCAACAGCCATGTAACATATTAATTAACTCAGAATACTAACTGATAGCCAATAACAACACTAGATTAGTGTACTACGTGATTTACATTACGTACCTACTTGGAAAAGAGGCAAAAAAACAAAACAGAATTAAAAATTGAATACAAGGCAATAATAACAGTAAACAAGAGAAAAAGAGGATTAAAAGAAGTTGTTACTGAGGATACGTCTCGCTGTTACAACGTTAGTGCTAAATAGATCAATATCACAGTCGTCGCAAATCAGTTTATTGAGATTATTACTCGCACGCCACATAAAGGTGTTTTGCATGTAATGAGATGATGCCACAGGTAGCCGACTTGGTTTGTTGTGTCTTAGTGACTTACAGTGGGGACATTGAAATAGAGATTTGACAAATATTCGGGACAATCCAACGAACCTTGTGCAACTTTTTGCAAGAAAGTGAGGTCAGCAATTTCTCTCCGTTTTATCAATGGTAACAAATGGTGTTTTTTACATAATTTAGCATAGGTAGTCGTCCAAACTGTATTTGTCTTTCGTAATAAAACACTCAATGCGATTGGTGTATTTAGAATAAATATGGTTCCATATTTTCGATGCATATTCCAAATTGTTACGTACCAGCGTACAGTAAAGACTTTGAGAGTTTTAATACATTTAAAGTCTTTGGTATTGCGCATAACGAATCCGAGAGCTCTAGACGCCTTTTTAACTATTTTATCTACATGGATATCGAAAAGCAGCCTGGAGTCGTGATGCACGCCGAGGTCACGAATGATAGAGTCCCTTTGTACTTTATTACCTTTTAAGACAATATAGTCATGTAGCACATTATTTCGTTTTCGAGTAAAAGTGACCACACTACATTTAGCTGGATTTAAGTCTAAGTGATTTAAAGCACAATAACGCTCAAGGCGTTCAAGGTCGGTTTGGAGTAGCTAGTAGTGTCGACAGGAGATATAATTGACTTGAATATCTTCATATCGTCGGCGAAGCTAAGGAGGCATGAATAACAAAAGCAATCGTCGATATCGTTGACGAAAATTAGAAAGAGCAAGGGACCTAGTAAAGATCCTTGAAGTACACCACTTGGAATGGGGACCCAGCTCGATATATAATTATTAATAACTACAGCCTGTCAGCGATTATGGATGTAAGACATGAACCATCTGATCAGATTGCCACAGATGCCCATCTTCTCCATTTTTTTAGAAGTAAGCTGTGCTGAATACGATCGAAGGCCTTGCTATAGTCAGTATAACTTGGTGACCTTTATCCATGGCATCGGTGAGAGCTGTGTTTAGAAGAACGAGATTAGAGACTGTTGACCTACCTTTCAGGAAGCCATGTTGAGTAGTATTAAATGACTGTTTAAGCGCAAAGTATACAATTTTTTCGAAGACTTTTGAAACTATACACAGTTTGTAAATGGGACGATAGTTCTCAATGTCATATTTAGGACATTTTTTGTGCACCGGCGTAATATAAGCGTTTTTCCAGACAGTAGGAACAATCCCCTCTTCCAGAGATCTCCCAAAAATTAATGAAATAGGGTTAGCGATCGTTTTGGCGCAACTTATAAGAAAGACAGCTGGTAGGTTATCGGGCCCAGCGGACTTGGCTGGGTCCAATTTTAGAAGCAATTGTGCTATTAGGCATAGAGTTCGATTTGGTTTAGTCTTTGAGATAAGACCAAAACTCTTTGGGATTACGTGTAATGGAGTTTTCAAAGGAGGAAATGTATCGAGCATTGTTCTTCTCTTCCACGTCCTTTATACGGCCTCGCAGGTATTTAAAGGTCTCTTCAGCAGCCTTGTTACCATATATTTTAAACTTATTAAAGTATAAATGTTTTTCTTGATTACATTTTTTAAGGCCAGAGGAGTACCAAGGAGAATAATAAGCAGCGATAATAACTTTGGAAGGTACAAACTGCTCGATTAGAGATGAGCATTTGTCGTAAAAATAACAGACAGCATCGTCAAGGGATTTGGAGGTAAATTCCTTATCCCAATCAATACCTGTAAGTTCGTTGTTTATTTTTACATAATCTCCTTTGTTATATAGATATTTAGTATATTATTTGATCTGCAATGGGTTGTAATCCATGAAATTTACCACAACTACATAGGAGGGCACCATGGTGAAGGTCGATAGGAGCGAGAGGTTCGTCGCTGTGATCAAACACAGACACACTGTCATTGGAGAAGATTAAATCGAGTGTACGGTCATGTGCATTGTGTATGCCATTATATTGACCGAGCCCAGTTAGTTAGTTAGTTTAGTTAGTTTGTCCGGGCTTTTTCCCCGCACTTGACCTCTTGATTGGGCCGTTGTGCGTGGCTCATGTTTCTATTTATGTTACTCCAGCCAACCCAGGCTGTCCCAGAAGGTTAGCAGCCTGTTTGGGTTGCTACAGGCCTCCGGGACAGATGCTGGAGATTGTAGTATTCTTGCCCGTTGCTCTGCCACGCTCCTGCATTCCATGAGCACATGCTGTGGCGTTTCTTCTTCCTCCATGCATCCTCTGCATAGAGGGCTGTCTGTCACACCTATGGTAAACAGGTGTTTGTTTAGGGGACAGTGGCCTGTCATAGTACCTATGACTTTACGGATTTTGTCCCTTTTTAATCTGGTGAGGTTGCGGGCAAGTTTTTTGGATGCTTCCGGAACCGCGTTCTTTGTTTGCCTGCATCCTGCGTTCTTTTTCCATTCTGTAAGGTGGGTTTCTTCGGTGTTCCTGCGTAGCCATGTTTTTATTTGGGCCTGGGGAATGGGCATCAAGGGTTCCGGTCCATATAATATTTCCTTTGATCCCCTTTTGGCCAGTTCGTCTGCCGCGTCGTTTCCCAGTGAGTCGCTGTGCCCTTTAATCCATTGCAGGGTCACTCTATTTGACCCTGCAATGGATTGGAGCGCATTGTGGCATTCCAGTACAAGGACAGAGGTTATAGTATTTTTTGCTAGCGCTTGTAGCACGGAGGCACTGTCGGAGACAAATTTCAAGCTTAGGTCTCCGACATCTTTGGCTGCAACTGCTTGTGCTGCTCTGGTGATGCCAATGCATTCTGCTTGGAAGATCGTATTTAGGTTGCCTAGGGTAGTTGATATTTTGATGTTTAGATCATTTGAGAAGACGCCGGCTCCGGTACCTTGAGTGGTTTTGGAGCCATCTGTGTATATCCTTACTTCATTTGTACCAGAGTGATCTGCTGGTTCTGCAATGAGTTGGATATTGTATCTTCGATCAAAGACATGATGGCATATTATCCTGTCCATGGGTGCGTCCAGAAGAGGTATTTCTTCTAGAACCCGTTTCAGAATTTTTGAGTGTGGTGTTTCTGTGTTTTGTTTCCACAGTCCATTTGCTCTTAGTCTTAGAGCGGCTGCCTTAGCCTCCTCTTGGATGACAAGATCCAGAGGTCTCATGTTTAGGAGGTACTCTAGTGCGGCCGATGGTGTGGTTCTCATACATCCAGTGGCTGCTACACACGCTAAGCGTTGCAGGCTCTGGAGTCTCGCTTTCACTGTGGTCAGTTGTGTTCTGGGCCACCATACAACTGATCCATAAGTCATAGAGGGCCTGATGACTGATGTGTACAGCCAGAGTGTGATTTTTGGGTTGAGACCCCATTTTTTCCCCACTAGTCTCCGACACTGCCAAAAAGTCAGGCAGGCCTTCTTTGTTTTGGCTTCGATATGACTCGCCCAGTTTAATTTGCTGTCAAGGATGACTCCCAGATATTTCACCTCTGTAGATAGGGAGAGTTTGGTGTTGAATAATTTTGGTGCTTGTAGTTCTGGCAACTTCCTCTTCTTGGTGAAGAGGATGAGTTCTGTCTTTTTCGGATTTACTGACAATTTATGTTCGTCACACCATTTTTCTACTATCTGCAAAGCTGAGCGCATGACTTTACATAGCATATTTTCTGCGTTTCCATTAATCATTATTGTTAGGTCGTCGGCATAACCAATAGTAGTGTTTTTTTTATTTAGTGTTTTTATGAGGTTTCATTTAGTGTTTCATTTAGTGTTTTTTATGTTTTTCATTTAGCCCTTTCATTTAGTGTTTTTATGAGGCTGTCCACTACTATGTTCCATAGAAGTGGTGATAGGACCCCCCCCTTGGGGGCATCCTTTAACTACCTTCGCTCTTGTGGTAGTATTCATCACTATCTGGACCGCCCTTTTGCTAACCAGCTCCGTGATCCATTTTATGGTGACTGGTTCCACCTTAAGTTCTTGTAGGGCGTGGTTTATGCTGTTGTGCATGGTTTTGTCAAAAGCGCCTTCTATGTCTATAAAGGCGGCGAGTGTTGACAGCTTATTTGTTAGAGCCGATTCTATTTTGTGCACCACCATGTGTAGTGCCGACTCTGTTGATTTGCCTTTTGTGTAGGCGTGTTGTTGTGGGTGTAGTTGTTTATTTCTTAGTGCCCCATCCCTTAGGTGACGGTCCATCAGTCTTTCTAACGTCTTTAGTAAGAAAGACGTTAGGCTGATAGGTCTGAAGGATTTGGCGTGTGAGTAGTCCTCCTTTCCCGGTTTCGGTAAGAAGACTACTTTCGCCTCTCTCCATGCCTTTGGAATGTATTTGAAGGCTATGCAGGCCCTATAGATTGGTAGTAAGTATTTTGTTGCATGGGTTGGTTGCCATTGTAGTAGTGCTGGGAAAATGCCATCCAGCCCTGCGGATTTGAATGGTTTGAAGCTTTTCAGGGCCCATTTTATCTTGTCCGCAGTTACTATCTTGTTTGCGACTTCCCATTCTTGGGTTGTTGGTGTGCTGTAGTTTTCGTCCGGCCACTCAGGATCTTCTGTGATTTGACATCCAGGAAAGTGTGTTTCCAGGAGTACTGAGCTGGTTTCTACATCTGTGTTTGTGTAAGTGCCGTCTTCCTTTTTTAGGGAGCCTAGGAGGTTGGGCTCACCTTTAGCTAGGATTTTCTTTATTCTACCGGCTTGGTTCGTTGAGTTTATGCTACTACAGAAGTTGTGCCAGGATTCTGTTCTCCGGAATCTGATCCGCTTCTTGTAGTGTTTTTGTGCCATTTTGTATTTATCCCAGTCCTCACTGGTTCTGGTATTTTTTGCTCGGTTAAAGAGTGTCCTGAGTCCTCGACGTAGCCTTTCCAGCTCTGGCCCCCACCATGAGCTTTTTCCTGGGTCTTTAGGTTTTACAACAGGACATGCCAGTTCAAAACTACTTATAAGGGTTGTAGTTAGGATCTGTACGTTTGTTTCTATGTTTTCTGTGCTAAGTGCTGCGTTAGTTAGTTGTTTGTCTCCTAGCGCTTTGTTTAGCAAGTTTGTGTACCCTGTAATATCTGTTTTACGGGGGTTACGATATGGGACAGGGTCTGTTAGCTTGTACCGTATTTGAAAACGGACGCGGCGGTGGTCTGCAAACGATGGCTCGTTTGATACGTGCCATCCCTCAATCAAACTGGCCGCCGCGTCCGTTGCCAAGGTAATGTCTATGATAGTTTGGTACCTAGAGTTTACAAATGTAGGTTCCCTACCTCTGTTTATAATGTTTAGGTTTGTTTGAAATAGATATTCTGCTAAGGACTCACCCCTTCTGTTGGTGTCTTTGCTTCCCCACAGAGAGTGATGGGCATTGGAGTCCGCAGATATGATCAGATCCCAGTCGTGTGCTTCACAATGCTGCACCAGATTGACCGAGCCCAAGGGTGGCCATTCCATCCATCAGAGAAAGCTCGTCATCAGTCAACATGTTAGATGGTTCAGATAGTCACCCGTACTACGGGTTCATATTAATACCAAGGTTGAAATCACCAACGATCAAATATTTATCTTCTGGGTGTGACAATATGACAAGGTTTAAAGTGTTGAGGAAGTTAGTTAGCTGTTGAGAGAAAGAGTTGCCTATGTTTTGATTACATAGGTAAAGGGCGCAAATATGCAATTTGACAGGTTTATTATCGGGATGCATTTTAAGGTGCAGCGTGAGCCATAAATCCTCGGTAGTAGAGTGAAAGGCAGGCCTAGGCGACGAAGACAAATCCCTGCACGCCGCTACAAGCACACCCCCACCGCGCGTCTGACCAGTGGCGTCGTAGTCGCGGTCGCGCCGCCACACCATATATCGATTGTCAAATAGCTCACTATCGGATATACTGTCCACAAGCCAAGTATCAGTAAGAACAACTATGTCAAATTTCTGCGTACAAATATTCCTGGAAAAAGTAGTTGATTTGGTACGTAGACCTCGGACGTTTTGATAATACATCGAAAAATAGTTGGATTTAATACTCGGTGTGCGTGCACAACTACATCGTGTACCGGACGGACAACGTGACGACTTTTGGTCGCGCGTTCAGGGGCACCGCCGTCTTCGTGAGGACGATGCTCCACCAACAAATCGACGTGCCGCAACTAGACTAGCTGTATACAAAGGGAATTTAGCTGAGAGCTGGCGGAGTAGACTTGCAGATTTTTGCAGTCTACAAACCGCCCAGCAACCAACTGGAGACTTGCGACATCGACAAACTCCTACACCCAAAGATGCCGACGATAGTAGCCTGCGACCTCAACTGCAAGCATCCGGCGTGGAATTCGACGCGCACCAACGTAAACGTTGTGCTGTTGCTTAACCACGCCAAGAAAACAGGCTTTACGGTCGCCGGGCCGGAACAGTACATACACTCGCGTTCCGAATGTGCCAAGCTACTCATCAGAGGTACTCAATGTCCCTCTCCTGCACAATGTGACATTTACCTACGTGCAGGAGGTCATCTACGAGCTTCAGTCGGATCACCTGCCGGTTCTTCTGGAAGTACAGACGGACGTTGCTACAGCGAGTCACAAGAAAGAGCGCCGCCGCGTTGACTGGGTGAAGTATGGCAAACTGATGGAGAAAGCGGTCATCAGCCATAAGACACCAGTCACCATGGGGGACATTGAGAGTTGGGTGGCCAATCTCCAAGAGGCTATCAAGACCGCGCTGGAAGCCAGCTCATCGACGCTAGAGGCGAGTGCTACACGTCCGTGCCTCCCGCAACAACTGTGGGACAAGCGACGCCTGAAGATAAATCAGGAGAAAATGAAATATATGGCTGCCCATATTGTAAGAGTGAGCCTAATTTTGCTATTGGTTATTTTGCTATTAATTTTGATATACTGTTGAATCTGTCAATAAATTCATGTTCTCTCACCAAAACGGATGAAAATGCACTAGATGGCTTTGAACGCAACACACTCCAAAGGATCTATAATGCTGTGCAGGAGGCCAAACAAACAAAGAACTGTATATAGCCTGTATAATGAGATTCCTGAAAATTGTAAGGCTTGCGTAAGGAAACCTTTGACATTGTCCACTGACTTCGTTTTCACGCTGATTTCCCGAAATAAAATCGGTTACAGTTCGCTAAATCAGAGCAAAAGCGAAGGCAATAGGGAAGTTATAAAATCATGTGGAAAGGATGGAGAATGAACAGCTAATGAAATACATTCTTCACGGAAAACCTGAAAGGCATTGTAAAGTCGAACGACCAAAGCAGCGATGGATTGATTCTGTGATTAAAAGACTAAATAGACTCGTATAGGAGAACTGGAAATAGACAAACATCTAGACAATGCCTTTTTGAGGAATAGGCGATGTTGATTTTAATTAATCAACTTGACGATTTAAAGAAAACACCAATGCACAAAAGAAAAATATATTCAAATCGGTAAAGCTATTTTTGAACATTAACGTTTAATACACAGTAACACAAAAAAAATGTTCTTCATCTAAATCTAAGAGGATTTGTCTCTGGTTGCTTGATACGCTTCTCTCTCCTTATCAGGATATTTGGTTGGTAGATTTGGTGAATGAAGATTGACTTTAGCTGGATATCTTATTCCGGCGACGTCCACTTCGTATTCGCCAGATAGGACGAAATCATTATTGACTCTCTGTTGATTGCCGTTTTGATCGAGGTTCTGAATGAATCCAAGGCAAACCTAAAATAACAATGACAATAATTACATGGGTTTCAAAAGATCCTAATCTACGGAATAATCAACACAGTGTGTCATAACAGTATCCCAGAGTGTCAAGACAAAACTGAAATAGTACATCCATAAGTGATTAGGACTTTTTTGTTTGGATTTTGAATTTTAGTTTATTTTTAAATATTAGGAGATTTCCATTTAAATGGGATTATTCTATATTGAAAAGTTGGAAAACGTTGTTGTCGAAAAGCATGATGTTGGCTGCTCTAGTGAGTGCTAAGCAGGTAGCTACAAACATTCACTTGCGTTATGTGAGTTAGACGGGCAGCTATAACTGCCTGTTTATATTGAGGGATCCATTACATTATCTACTATTGTTAACCCTTCAAGTCCCGCGACTTCGATATCGAAGTTAAACATTTTGTGCACAAAGCCTTGCGAATTCGATATCGAAGTCAACTGAACGCGTCCAGGAAAAGTGATTTGTTTGGGTTTTTCGTGTCATTCCGTATTATCCGGAGTGTGGCGACTCAAAGGTTCGTACTCTATTACAGTATTACAGAAATTAGTAGTATTACAGAAAAGAGAGAGAAAATTTTGTGCATTTCATTGTGATTTAAATTAATTTTATCTTTACAGTCGTAACTTTTGTGGTGGCAGTTGTTCCCGTACAATTATACCTCAGCGACAAGCTAATGGCCGATCTACACCTCAAGCACGGAACAAAAGAGCATTAAAAACCTCAGAATCAGACGAGCAACGAGCATTAAGGTTGGAAAATCTTCGAGTACATGCCGCTAAGACCCGTTCATCTGAATCATCTGAATGAGAAGTGAGGCTAGAAACTGATCAAATACGTACTACTCAGGCCCGTTCGTCTGAGACAAATGAACAACAGGAAAGAAGGCTGCAAAATGTTCCAATAAGCACCGCTCGATCAAGACGAACACTGCACGCTGATTTAAATCGTGGTGCATTCCATTATGACCTGATTTAAGTGTTCATCCAAGTGTCGTTATTGGAAAAATGGATAAAATTTGCATGTATTGTAGCGCCCTCAAATTTAAGAAATGAATTGAATATTTGTGTAATGTCTTTCCTTCAAATTTATTTTAGTTGGTGGCGTAGCAACGCGCGCAGGGTACAGCTAGTATATTATAAACTGCAACTTTTTCGAAATTACTATATTTTAGGGATTATTTAGTATAATGGCGTTTCTGGCAAAAAAAATGTATGGCGACTTGACACATATGGTTGTAAAAACCAAGGGACCTGAAGGGTTAAGCCTAGAGTGTTACGGGTCTAAGTCTAAGTTGATAAAAATATGATACTAGACAATTAACAATTAGCATGTGGCTTCTTAGTAGAAGTTGTTTAAAATAATTCCAAAAAGACAAATTTTTAGATAGTTGTGTACTATTCAAAGGCCAACTTTGCCCGGTCAATCAATAACATACCTGTTTCTTGAAAGTATATCCGTAACTGGTTGTCGTTGTTTGGCCACAGATTATGCCATTTCTATAAATAGGTTCTCCTCCCCAGCACCACTCGTCGACCTCATGATCATGATCCCTCAGCAGTAACTGCACGTACTGCCTTCGAACGCCTTCTTCTTTTTGCCTTAATAGGGAATCGCGGCCAATAAAATTGATATTTTTCTGAAAAGCAAAATTACACATCATTGTTTTAACCGTGTTTCTTTATTTAATTTCTATTTGATGATGATGATGATGATGAGGCTACTATGGCTGATGTATGCGGACTCTGTCCGTATGGATTTCACGGCTGGTGTCCCAGATGAGCTGGTGGCAGGATCTATAGCATGGCCAAAAGATATAAGAGATCTGTCTAAAAAGTATCTGATTTTGAATTTTAGGAATATCCGAATCACCAATAAGTTCTGGAAGAACAAACAGTGACTAAAGAGTACTATCAAGAAGTCTCCGCCGACTCCGTTATGCAGTTCGGCAAAAAAGACAAAACCTCTGGACGGCGAAAAACTGGCAGTTGCATCATGACAATGCTCCATCCCATTTATCGCATCTGATTCAGACTTCCTTGGTGAAACATGGAATTCCAGTCGCTCGCCAACTACTCTCCAGACATGGCTTCTTGCGACTTCTAGTTGTATCCGTAATTGAAAACTCGATTAAAAAGATCCGGTTTTCAGAGCAGAGAAGAGATAACGCAGAATGCGACGGCGGAGTTGAACACCATTCCAAAAAAAGGGTTCCAGAAGTGTTTTCGGCAGTGAAAGGAATGTGGGCTAAGTGTGTGAAGGAGCAAGAGGCCTACTTTGAAAGGGATTAGGGTCCCAATCCCGTCATGTAAGTAATATATTTTTCCAGGCCATAGGTCAGCTACTTTTTAGGCAGCCCTCGTATAGCTGAGGATAAGCCACAATGACCCTAAATGTAGAGCTAAATGCGGGTAGACTTGTTATCGGATATTCCCCTACCATCATCATATCCAGCTGGTTCTTGAAATCTAGTGAGGGCCAATGATGGAGAGTTACCAGACGGTAACAACTGGCTAAGCAAGCACTTACATCAAATTTAACTCTCCATGTTCGCCCGCATTCCAACGGAGTGGTCATAGTGTCTAGATCCTGACCCCAGAAAGCGTAGAATTTCTCGACTCGTAGTGCTCGCATGGCATAATACCCGATGTGGGTGATGTCATACATTTGGCCAGCTTCCATCAGTTTAGAATAAATATGAAGTGCAAACTGTAAACAATAAAGTGGCATTTAAAACTGTGAGCAAAAGTGTTTGTGATGAAGAAACAAATAAGTGCTCATACAATATATTTCCCCGTTCACACATGTTTAGTAGTATTTTTAAAAATGTATTTTCTTTAATATCATCACAAACTTTCAATGAAACCCAACCAAGCTCTAGGATTTTAAGTTTGGTGTCTTGCAGGGCCTTATTTTCGTGGCAATGTTTAGGTGGTTCTTCAAGTTTTTCCATTCCGCTTACGTTTCTAATATATTGAAGCTATAGATACCATTTGTTTACTAAAATAATATATGAAAAAATAGGTTTCTGCGAGACTAATTTTATGAACTTGCAATGAACTTTCTATACTATTTTTCAAATTATAAATTTGGAAAAAAAATATAACTTTTATTTAATAAAAAAAAAACAATGTTGCTAATTTGCTCGTACTGATTCACCCACTTCAAGGTGTCGCTAATTCAACATTCACCCTGTATGTCTCCATTGTCACCCCGCACCCTGCGTTGCTCTAGAGTGGCCAACCGAGAGCCGCCAATCTTTTCTCCTATGTTTAACTTGTCTTTAGACAGAGATTGACTTATTTTATTGGTCATATTTTTAATATCCCTGATTATATTATTGTCATTCCCGGGCTTTTTATTGCTGCTAAAAGATCGCAGTACTCTCTGTGTCCTCTGATTTGCACATATTGGGTGGTACACTGGGAGATACATCACTTTCTCGGCTTGTCGTTCTTTGCGGGTCTGCAGTGGTGACTGAAGCCAATGAATCGACAAATGAGCTACCGTTCCCTGCACTGCCGAGACCAGCCCCATTCCGCTGCTGATGTTCAATAGTGAACGATTAAGATTACCTGAACAATATTCACACAATGTTCTCCCTTGTCTTCACCTTTTCATCCGGTATGGATGAATTTACCACTACAGCGTCTTTGACAATGTGTGCATTAGCATAGCAACCCTTTGTAAATATTCAAAATAAAATTTTTACAACAATTTGTATTGTAATTTAAAAATGTGCTTTTCCAGTTTGGATACTTTAAAATCCATTAGTAGGTACACTGATTCGGTTCCAAACATCGTGATTTAAACTCTTGCTATTCTAAGGACAATGTCCGGGGTCCAACCGAATTGGTTCGGATTGAAAATGTTCCATGAGCTTCAACTTCAACTCGTTACTCCACAAATTCAAGAAACGGAACAGAGACAAACAAAATTATTGTACAGTCTCAGCCACTTATCCGTTTATTAATTAATATAATATCTATGCTTCTCACATCTCACATTGAGGCCGAACAGGAATGTGGACAATGCTTTATTTCTCGGCGATAAACCCTTTGAATCAGGCCAAAAAACTGACACCGGGCGGAGAACAGACGAGAATGAGAAGGTATCCACATTTACTTTCTCGGGTGTTCTTCCAGTTAGTATTATAGTATGTAACAACACTGTTATTAAATCCTGTGATGCAACACACCTTCTATCCAACGCCGCCCTCGGAACTAATATTAACCAAAAACATTTGAAAAAAAGAAGAAAATTGAGAGTTGCCACGATTTTTTGAACACAATATAATTTTTTTTGGTTCCTTGGAACCTATAATTTTTGTATTTTGTAATTGTAATTTTTTCCCTATTTAAATATAGTTATTTGAACCCAATTATTAAGTATTAATTGTATCCCATGTAACTTTTTTTGATTTAATTTGCAAAAATGTATTTTGGGCGCGGCTGGGCATATGGGCATATAAGCAGCAGCTTCAGAATACTTCAGAATCAAAGACTAACGAGACAGACAAGTTTTAGAAAATAATTTTGTAATACCCAGGATGAAAACATCAGTTGAACCAAGACATCACTCTTGCATTATGCGGATATTTTACAACTTTATCATTTCTGACATAAAAATGAATTTGACATCAAAATAAAGAAATAGTTATGGAATCATGACAGATGAACATCAAATGTTTTTTGTGCACATCAAATGTTATGTGCACAAAAAATGTTTTTTTCTTTAAAATATATTTAAGGAAGAGCAGGTAGGCTTCGTACACGGGGAGCATTCGTACAGTGGAGAAATCTACGCTATTTAATACAGTAACGTGTTTGCGTTTGTGTGCGTGACTCGCGCTCATACACAAATGCGAACACGTCAATGTATTGTATAGAGCAGATTTCTCCACTGTACGAATGCTTCCTGTGTATGAAACCTACCTGCTCTCCCCTACCGATTATATTTTATCATTGAACTTTATTTCAAAAATTCTTAAATATTTGTTGTTCTTAAATTTTTGAAATTACTATTTTAAAGCAATTTAGCTTCAAGAGTATTTTACTAGAGCGTTGAAATAAATTATTGTTATTGCTAGAGCCCTGCCCAATCTAGAATGGGTTAGTTTCAGTTGGGTGACAGAATCGAATAAGCATGAAGGTAAGATTTTGCCATTCGGTTCCTGTTATTTTTGTAGCCAAAATCAGTCTAAAAAAAATCATTCTTAAATAAATAAATGTATGTAGCTTATCATGCCGACAAAATAATAATTACTTCATTTGGTATATACAGGACATAGCCCAACTCTCCTGTATGTGTGAGATTCAACGCTCTGATTCCGTTAGCGAGTCCAACATCCAATTCTTTGAAGGTGAAAAATGGAAAATTCGATGGCGACAAATCCGTGTCAGTTAGTTTCGATAGAAGCTTACGAGAGAATGGTCCCATTATGCAAATAGCTGTATACATTGATGTTACGTCTGTTAGTGACACAGAGCCGTTTGCCGGTAGGTGCCGTCTTATCCAATTTTTACATCGCGTCTGCTGGATTGTTGGCGCTATCATCATATAACTGAAAAGAATAAAATGTATTATAACAATGTCAAAAATAATTATACCAATAGCTATATCAACAATACTAAATATTTCAAAAGGTTCAGTTCACTAAGGCAAAAATGAGAGATCCAGCAACAGCCTAAACAGATGGATATAATCAATTCTTAATACTTAAAAATATGTAAATAAAGTATTGTGAATACTAACTGATTTTCTGACAGTCTTGCAAGCGAACAATCATTTTCATATCCGCCATATTTATTCTGCATACCCGTGTGTATTATACTACCGACTGGCACATCGACATCGTTTGAACATAAATATTGCAAAAGATCAACAACTTCCCTGCCGTTTGACTGTAATAAAACAATAACAATAAAATTTACTTTATTTGTTACAGGATAAAATTGTGTAAAATTGTATAAATAATATTCAAATACTTAAATGGTTTAGAAGTTAGTTAATTGGCTGGAATCTCACAGATACTGTATCACCAGCTGAACCTATTATGGCCCCAATATTGTATTAACCCCTCAGGCCTCGATTGGCCGATATCGGCCACAAAACGATTCAGCGTGACGACCCCGTTTTAATTTTATTTTAATTTAATTTGTTTTATTTTATTATGTTTTATTATGTTAATTTGTTTTATTTTAATTATGGATACAGTGGTTTGGCAGTAATTAATGTTTTGGTGAAACAGTGCTATAATTCATTTTTTTTACTAATTTTTACTAAAAATTTTTGGAACATCAACTTTTTAATCGGCTGAGGGGCCGAGGCCTGAAGGGTTAACCCTTCGAGTAGCGGCATAATTTTATGGCAGACCGCGGCAATTCAGTGGAATTTCTTGCAATATTGCCGCGATCGACAAAAAGTACTATAACTAAGGAACTACTATAGCAATCATAAAAAAATAACTGCAATGATCGCATTGAAATATTATATACAATATTGAAATTGCATGTTTTAAAACAATTAGATAATTATGAATATATAAAAATTGTAAAAGTGAAAAAAACTCGGCATTTCTAACTTGTACTGATAGCGACGCTGCACGTCAGTGTCTTAAACCGTCGCAAGGAGTCACGGACAGAGTTGAACCTCACATGTCCCTTGACTCCACATCTGCCCGCAGTCTGTCACCCGACCGGCCTCCTCTACCCGCGCAAATCGTATCCTTCCCTCCTCTAAAATTCCCTTGACTTGCGAAAGAGGACTAGGAATTTCATAATAATAATTTAACTTCTATTCTTGACCACTCTGTGAACCGTAATGCCCCTGCCAGCGTCCAGCTGTCGTCCTTCCAGGTGGCGGTCCATGAATACTTCTCGGGTGTTTACCCAAAATCTACCCATGTCGACCCGGTTCACAGAGAAAACGCATTTAAGGCAAAGCTCCGTAGGCAAAAGCGGCTACTTCGTCGCCAGTTACGTGAAGCCAAGAAAGCCGGGGATAAAGCCCTCTGCCACAACTTCTCGCGCGCGTACCGCTCTATACTAAAACTCATACAGAGCGTAGCAACGCAAAACGACAAGCGCACGGCAGCATTTCTCAAATCCAAAGAGGAAGCCCGGTTCGACAAAAACCGTTTTAACTACAGCAAAACGGTTTTGTCTGCCGCCAAGGGAAAAATCCAAATCCCGGAAGAAATGGCCACGGAATACTTTTCGACCACGTATGAGGACCCAGTTAGTTAGTTGTACTGGGCGTTCCTCCGCAAGTCGACATCCAGTGTGCCTATTTTGCGTGTAACGGGGGTAGCGCTATTCCACCCACCCCAGCTCCTCGACGAAAGCCAGCAGGGCTCCCAATGCGGCTCCATAATTACAGCCCTCCGCCGGGCATTACACCTCCGCCCCTGCCTACGGTAGCTTTTGCTTCTCAACCTCCATCTCTAGATGAGATTCTTAATCAAGTAAAGAGGAAGCCGTCGGGCTCTACTCCGGGTCCCGATGGTATTCCCTATTTAGTATACAAAAAATGCCCCTGCCTTCTGCAATATTTAGGATCCATCTTCCGAAATATATGGAATAGCGGTGTAGTCCCACAGAATTTTGGCCGAGCGACAGTCATCTTAATTCCGAAGGTCCCAGTTTGCACCGGACCAAAGGACGCTCGGCCCATTGCTCTCACAGACACTGTGGCCAAAATCTTTTTTAGCATAGTCCACACGAGGATGAGCGAATTCATGCACCGGAATGAGTACCTTGGAGTATCAGTTCAAAAAGGCTTCATGCGTGGCGTCTCGGGCTGCCTCGAGCACAATTCTCTCCTGGCTGCTGCCATCAAGGATGCGAGACAGCACGAACGCCAAATCAATGTATGCTGGCTCGACCTAGAGAATGCCTTTGGGTCAGTCCGACACAGTCTCCTCCACTTTGCACTCCGCTGGTACAACTTCCCACCAGTCGTGCGTGACATTGTAGCCTCCTACTACAACTGTCTGACTTTCCATGTTAAAACGCAAGAATGGACTACCCGCTCTATACCATATTCAATTGGACTATTTCAGGGCTGTTGCCTCTCCCCGACGATTTTTAATATAGTTTTTAATATACTTCTGGAAAGCCTGAGCCAGTTTGACAGGAAGTGGGGCTACCGTTTTAAAACAGACGGCCAATACACCTCGTCGTGCCTCGCTTTTGCCGACGACCTAACTTTCATTACCAGAAGCCCCAAGCAGCTTTCCCTGCTATTACAGAAAGTGGAGCTTTTATGCGACTGGTCAGGCTGTATAAAAGTGAAGCCCTCCAAATGTTTTTGCCTTGGACTCGCCCGCATGGGCACAAAATTTACATCCTATGACCCCAAATTGGTCTATAAGGGCTCTAATATCTCCCTTATAGACCCAAACAATCATTTCAAATTCCTCGGCAGAAAAATCACCCATCAGGGAAAAAACGTCTCGGGCGATCATGTTATAGAGCATTTCAAAAGTTGCCTGGCGAAAATAGATGCCTTGCTAATTTCTGGCCCTCGTAAGGCCTGGATCTATGACAATTATCTAACGTCACATTTGTCATGGCCCTTTCTTATTTACGATTTTACCAAAACCCAACTGTCCCGTCTAGATGCGCTGGTGACAGCTAGTTTAAAATCCTGGCTGTCCTTAGCCAAACCAGCTGACCCCTCGACTCTCTTCAGGTCCAAACAAAATTTTGGGCTAGCGCTTAAACTGCCCTCTCTGCTCTACGCCAACTCCAGAATAACCAAAAATTCGATTCTGTGCAATTCCAAAGATCCGGCAATATCGAAGCACGTAATAAGTGGCCGTAGTGATTCAAATGATCTACAAGCCCGCGTAGACTTCCACAAAAAGTTCCTTACTGGAATCAGCCAGAATGGCACTGGTCTGGGGTATGGCAGTACAACCACGAGCGACGTGGACTTGAAGAAGTCTCTTTTGCGGGGAGATTACGACAGCAAGAGTATGGCTCATGCTATTGGCCTTCAATGCCAGAATGATTGGACAACAATTGGGGACTTTTGCATTCCGCCTCCAATGCACTGGAAGGTAATGCTCTATGACTGGACGCCAGAGATGCTGAAATTTTATTTGAATGCCTTTCAGCATACACTTCCAGACCCCAGTAACCTCGCTCGTTGGAGCTTTGCCGAGGATAGTTCTTGTCCCCTCTGTAGCAATACCCCTTGCACAGCTAGACACATTCTAGCTGGCTGCAAGGTGGCCTTAGATCAAGGACGGTACACTTACCGCCATGACAAAGTTCTCGCTGTTATTCGCGAGGTAATTAGTCTCTCAGTGGCTCGTGCCAACAAGGGTTTGACAGTATCCTCCAAACCCCCAATACAGTTTGTGCGGGATGGCTCTAAAGGCAAAAAACATTTAACTACAAAACCTTTCTCAATAATCGAGAAAGCTACAGATTGGATTCTGGAGGTTGATTCGGTCTCTAAGCAGTATAAATTCCCTGAAAGTCTCGGATGCACAGCCCTCCGTCCAGATATAACTCTTTACTCTCTATCTCGGAAGGTGGCTCTTATCGTAGAATTAACTGTTCCATGGGAATCAAATATCCCAAAAGACCACGAGTACAAATTAAATAAATACCATGATCTTGCAAATGCCGTAACCCGGAACGGCTTCACTGTTCACCTTCACGCGGTGGAAGTTGGCGCTCGTGGCCTGCCAGCTAAATCTCTATTTCACCTCTTTAAAGATCTTGGCCTTTCCAGAAAAATAATCAACTCTTTCTTAGAAAAATTATCTAAAACTGCGATTTGCGCATCTCAAATTCTATGGCTTCGAAGGGGGAGTGAATGGGTGGCAAGGTGAACGCTCACATGTGGCAAGACAGCTGTCCTAAACCTACCACAGCCGGTTCGTAAGTCCGGAATCCACTGCTCACCCCCCAGAAGTGTAAAAAAAAATAGTATTATGATGGGCCCGACTCCGGTCGGTGAATTCCATGGCAGCTCCGTTTGTATTTATTACGGAAAAATACGCTATCTTATTTAGAAATTGTAAATGCTATCGTGATCTTTATTAGACTCTCTATCAAAGGCAATATTTCGTTTTGCTTATTTAAATACAAAAATAATTAGATATTAGCTCAAAAACCAATAAAAATTTTGATGAGTTCTCGAAAAAAAAAAAATTATATTTGACAATGGAATTTTACTAGAAATATCCGCAAAATGACACGCGAAATTATTCTAGCTGCCGAGTATCTATGGTAATAATGAGATACTTGGTATGGATTTTAGGATGAGTTCGAATTAGAAAATAATATTACTGTGCGCTCTGGGAGCAAACCGCCAATATTGGTCATTACGTAGTCAACAGTGTTCTGATGTGCAACCAAATTTGGTCGTTACGTAGTCGAACGGTTAAAACTGTGTGTTTATTTGTAAATCTCTATTGCACAATAAAATATTATACAAATTGCAGACTTATTGTGTAATTGTAATATCTTACAGCAGATCATTAGAAAACACGTCTAGAGAAGTGTGGCGGCAAGATAGTGCATACTAAGTAGACCCGGCCGGTCGTAGAAGATACTAGCTAGACCCGGCCACATTTTGCTGTGGCTCAGTTTGATATGAAATGAATGGGACACGCACTAATAGCGAGCCACACAAAAGATTCCACAGATGCGGGAAGACTTTTGTCTCGCATATTCCAATGCAACGTTGTGTCAAAATGTCACTATAAAAAAATTAGCATATTTAAATGCAATGTTGTGTCAAAATTTCAAGTCAATCGACCGACTACTTCTCGAGTTTTGTGAGCACATACACAGGCTGAATTTTTATATATAACAATATAATAGGTAGTTAAAAAAACAGTGTATGCCTATCTAATACAAAACAACATTTTTTAATCACATATAAAGCGGCAATATGTCCAAAGGACAAAGAGAAAAAGGATAGGCTGGGGTAGGTGAGTATAATATATATCAGACTTGAGAGAAAATGTTCTTAAAATGACTTGAAAAAGATAATGTGATGAAGTACTTTGAATATTCGATGGGAGCCGATTCTATAAATGAGCATCCTGACAAGAGTATTATTCTGACTTTAATGTAAGGGAAGGTAACGGCTAGATGGGCATGAATAAATCCTTCAAGTAAACAGAATATCTGGGAGAAAAAAGAACCTGGCCGAGTCTTCATAAAATATGCATCTTGCTAAGGTAATTGCAATTAGTAAACTACTTTAATATCTGGTGAAAGACAGATAGGTCATATTTTTGGGGGTCAAATATATACCTTATGATGGCATTTTGAAGACAGTCGAGCAATTGATTGGTCGGGGGTTTAATAATTCCACATTAGGTATTGCACCTCAAACAGTCAAATTCCATTATTTTATGTAAATCCAAATCTATTTCTGTCAGTTTCCATTACTCCTTAACCCTTGGAGTAAATGGGGTATTTTCATGGATGCATCTGTCTCTTTTGCAGGATTTTCGGCGACATCGACTTAAAGTACTATAACTACGAAACTACTACACCAATCATAAAAAGAACAACTGCACAATGATTGCATTGAAATTTCGAATATAGAATATTGAAATATCATTTTGTAAAACAATTAGATAATTATGAATAAATATGAGAACGTCAAAGAAGTAAAAAAAAACGCGCGACCAGATTTGGTCGACTCGTACTCAACGGATAATTGTTTCGCGACCAGATTTGGTTGACTCATACTCAACGGGTTAAAGCTAAGAAGCCACAAGGTTTCTTCTCACCATGAGATCAATTTTAGTAAAGGACGAGTAGTCACTAATGCCTATCTTCTCCCTGCACGCTTCATATTCCTTGGCGACAATATCGAACCAGGGTGGTTTTCCAAATGTTCCCGTGTGAGCGTTTCGCACACAAGCATCGCCGCAACGCATCTCAACTGAAATATTAAGTAATATTGACAGATCAAGGTATGATTGCACATTGAGGGGTTTTAATTACTACGGGCGAACCCGCCACCCCAGGGAGTTATAACATCGTGCCATTCTGACAACACGATCCACAGTAAACTACGCTAACAGCCCGTGAGAATCTAACGCCTTACCGCAAGACACTGGGATGTGCATTCAGCGGTACAGCCTCGCTCCCTTCTACCAGATTTGAACAAATTTCAGACAGCCGCAGAGTTCACAGCGGCTTCTCCAGGTTAGTCCCTCTTTGAGGAGGCTACCGGATGGGAGCTGAACTGAGAGTTGATCCAACCTAGAAAACACAGCAGGCCACCAGGCCTAAGCTGCACGAAACCATCAGGTACAATAGCGCAGTAAAACATCATCGGATACAGGGAATTTCACCATTAGCTAGATTTACCATTTTAACTAAGTAAAGAATCATTTTTGCTGATAATGCTGTCTATTTTTGCTGGGTTGGTGAAACATTAAACAGTATTAAATTAAATGCAGGCCAATGCCCGTAGTTGCTGGGCTTAAAGTAGAGACGCGATGTTTATTGATTAACCGATTTTGATTCTTATTATTGTCACAGTTCCTGATATAATTCATTCATCTTGCATAAAACTGGGAAACATGATATATTGCATAGCAGATGGCTTTCTTGCCGTATTATTAATACCGCCGAAATGAAATTTAATTATTTATTTAATTAAAATATACTTTATAAATTTCTAATATTTAAAAGGCAATCTAATTAGGTTTTTAAAAGCCAATCTAATTAGTTTATAAGCCAATCTAATAAGGATTTTAATATGTTTTAATAAGTATTTTTTACTTTTTCCTTTGACAAATTTTATTCCTATTTTATTATAGTCGTGGTAATATGAAAGAGAAATGCCTTTCAACAAATGTAGTCCTTGTTTGTGTGGTGGAGTGGTGCTTATTTGCGAAAGCACATGTATTGGTATGGTGATCTTTTCATTTAATATAGTACCTACTAGGGTACTATATCTAATAAATCTTTTGGTTTAATAAAAGTACTTTTGCATAAATTTGGTGAGTATTTAAGATTTGAAATTCCTGGAATAGATTATCAGAAGAATAAGGAAAGGCCTTTTATTAATGAATCTTAAATTAGCTTTTTGAGCCTTCATTAGGGGGTCAATCATAAGAGAAGCCCCATCCCACATAATAATTCCATAGGTCAAATGGCTTTGGGCTAGCGCAAAGTAAACTGTTCTTAGTAATTCTCTAGACAAAACATTTCTAAGCAGCTTAAAGATATACAGTAATTTTCCTATTTTTAAAGTGGTACTACTTATGAGGTCTTCTCACTTTGACCAATAGTCTAGGGTCAGACCTAAATATTTTATATGTAAAAATATAACCAAAAAATATAGTAAAAAAATATTATTTTTTCCAGGAAAGAATTGATTTTGAAGGTGACCCTGAAGAGGCTTAGATATTTAAGGAGATATTACAGGGGTTTGGCTAGTAAAACATGCGGCCCTTAACTTCCACAGTGTTACAGTGAATAATGAAGCCGTTCCCGGAGATGGCATTTGCAAAGATCCATGTTGTTTATTATTTTATTTTGTGCTTCGGTGATATTTAATTCAAAGGGCCTATTTTTAATTTTACTAAAAGGACTATCTTACAGGAGAGAAATCAAATGAGCAGGGAACAAAAGTATTACGATAGCCTCCTTACCATGATTTTTGTCAAACCAAGTTGGTCGCTCGTATCCCATTACTTGCCCAAATACTGCTCCAGCTTCCTTAAGTACTGGATAAATAGGTGACATTCTCAAATTCCTTCCAGTTGTGAATTCTTGAAATGGATATTGCATGCTGTAGTGAATACCTGATAACATAAAACAAAGATATGTTCAAAATCAAATAAAAGTTAAATAAAAGCTTAACGATAATTTGTCCTTAACCCCACAAATGACTGGCGATTAGCTCGGGTTTGCCTACGGCAAAATGTATATAAATTTATATTTACATTTACATTTACATTTACATAGAGCGGGGTTTACTATAGAGCTATAGCATTACTATAGAGCGGATTACTATAAAGCGGCGCACATTTACATTTATATTTACATTTATATAAATTTATATACATTTTGTATCCATTTTGCCAAGGCATCCATTATTGGACGCCTCACATTTGACGGGTTAAGACAGCTGCTAAGTGAAACTGTCGAAAAACAATATAGTAGACAATAGAGTAGACAGAAATGACAAAAAACAATAGAGTAGAATCTGTTTATCCTTTGAGGACGATAAGCTTTGCGGTAGAGTATGGTCATTTTTGATACATAAAACTGTTGAAGGGCTATGTTAATAACATGCATGTCAAGTTTTATGAAAACTGATTACATAGATTTTGTATAAATTCATGGGATATAAGTGCCCCTGTGGTCCGTAAAGATGCAAAGTTATAACTTTAAAAAAAAATATATATATTATTTATCCAGAAATCATAGGTACTAAGAAAGAAGAAGAAGAAGAAAAATCAAATTGTAAAGTCGCCAGAAATATTTTTTTCATTTGTTTAAAATCACCAGAGTTCAATGGTTATCTGCGATATTTAATATTTAATATTTACAGTGGCCGATTTTTATAGCGCGTGTTAAGTTGCCGGCGGGGTTTTTTGACATTATTGTAACGGCTATAAAAAATTAACCTGATTAGACAGAGAAACAATTTTTCCTATTTATTAGACTAACTTTTATATCTTCCAGATAAAAAATTTAAATGAATGAAATATTATGATAAGTTATGAAATTATTTATTTAAAAAAGGGCATTTTTATGAAAAAAAAGTTGTACATGAAGTAATTTACGTAATCATTGACAATAATTCTTCCCTATAGCCCGAGGAAGCCGTCGGGCTCTACTCCGGGTCCCGATGGTATTCCCTATTTAGTATACAAAAAATGCCCCTGCCTTCTGCAATATTTAGGATCCATCTTCCGAAATATATGGAATAGCGGTGTAGTCCCACAGAATTTTGGCCGAGCGACAGTCATCTTAATTCCGAAGGTCCCAGTTTGCACCGGACCAAAGGACGCTCGGCCAGTCCACACGAGGATGAGCGAATTCATGCACCGGAATGAGTACCTTGGAGTATCAGTTCAAAAAGGCTTCATGCGCGGCGTCTCGGGCTGCCTCGAGCACAACTCTCTCCTGGCTGCTGCCATCAAGGATGCGAGACAGCACGAACGCCAAATCAATGTATGCTGGCTCGACCTAGAGAATGCCTTTGGGTCAGTCCGACACAGTCTCCTCCACTTTGCACTCCGCTGGTACAACTTCCCACCAGTCGTGCGTGACATTGTAGCCTCCTACTACAACTGTCTGACTTTCCATGTTAAAACGCAAGAATGGACTACCCGCTCTATACCATATTCAATTGGACTATTTCAGGGCTGTTGCCTCTCCCCGACGATCTTTAATATAGTTTTTAATATACTTCTGGAAAGCCTGAGCCAGTTTGACAGGAAGTGGGGCTACCGTTTTAAAACAGACGGCCAATACACCTCGTCGTGCCTCGCTTTTGCCGACGACCTAACTTTCATCACCAGAAGCCCCAAGCAGCTTTCCCTGCTATTACAGAAAGTGGAGCTTTTCTGCGACTGGTCAGGCTGTATAAAAGTGAAGCCCTCCAAATGTTTTTGCCTTGGACTCGCCCGCATGGGCACAAAGTTTACATCCTATGACCCCAAATTGGTATATAAGGGCTCTAATATCTCCCTTATAGACCCAAACAATCATTTCAAATTCCTCGGCAGAAAAATCACCCATCAGGGAAAAGACGTCTCGGGCGATCATGTTATAGAGCATTTCAAAAGTTGCCTGGCGAAAATAGATGCCTTGCTAATTTCTGGCCCTCGTAAGGCCTGGATCTATGACAATTATCTAACGTCACATTTGTCATGGCCCTTTCTTATTTACGATTTTACCAAAACCCAACTGTCCCGTCTAGATGCACTGGTGACAGCTAGTTTAAAATCCTGGCTGTCCTTAGCCAAACCAGCTGACCCCTCGACTCTCTTCAGGTCCAAACAAAATTTTGGGCTAGCGCTTAAACTGCCCTCTCTGCTCTACGCCAACTCCAGAATAACCAAAAATTCGATTCTGTGCAATTCCAAAGATCCGGCAATATCGAAGCACGTAATAAGTGGCTGTAGTGATTCAAATGAACTACAAGCCCGCGTAGACTTCCACAAAAGGTTCCTTACTGGAATCAGCCAGAATGGCACTGGTCTGGGGTATGGCAGTACAACCACGAGCGACGTGGACTTGAAGAAGTCTCTTTTGCGGGGAGATTAGGACAGCAAGAGTATGGCTCATGCTATTGGCCTTCAATGCCAGAATGATTGGACAACAATTGGTGACTTTTGCATTCCGCCTCCAATGCACTGGAAGGTAATGCTCTATGACTGGACGCCAGAGATGCTGAAATTTTATTTGAATGCCTTTCAGCATACACTTCCAGACCCCAGTAACCTCGCTCGTTGGAGCTTTGCCGAGGATAGTTCTTGTCCCCTCTGTAGCAATACCCCTTGCACAGCTAGACACATTCTAGCTGGCTGCAAGGTGGCCTTAGATCAAGGACGGTACACTTACCGCCATGACAAAGTTCTCGCTGTTATTCGCGAGGTAATTAGTCTCTCAGTGGCTCGTGCCAACAAGGGTTTGACAGTATCCTCCAAACCCCCAATACAGTTTGTGCGGGATGGCTCTAAAGGCAAAAAACATTTAACTACAAAACCTTTCTCAATAATCGAGAAAGCTACAGATTGGATTCTGGAGGTTGATTCGGTCTCTAAGCAGTATAAATTCCCTGAAAGTCTCGGATGCACAGCCCTCCGTCCAGATATAACTCTTTACTCTCTATCTCGGAAGGTGGCTCTTATTGTAGAATTAACTGTTCCATGGGAATCAAATATCCCAAAAGACCACGAGTACAAAATAAATAAATACCATGATCTTGCAAATGCCGTAACCCGGAACGGCTTCACTGTTCACCTTCACGCGGTGGAAGTTGGCGCTCGTGGCCTGCCAGCTAAATCTCTATTTCACCTCTTTAAAGATCTTGGCCTTTCCAGAAAAATAATCAACTCTTTCTTAGAAAAATTATCTAAAACAGCGATTTGCGCATCTCAAATTCTATGGCTTCGAAGGGGGAGTGAATGGGTGGCAAGGTGAACGCTCACATGTGGCAAGACAGCTGTCCTAAACCTACCACAGCCGGTTCGTAAGTCCGGAATCCACTGCTCACCCCCCAGAAGTGTAAAAAAAATAGTATTATGATGGGCCCGACTCCGGTCGGTGAATTCCATGGCAGCTCCGTTTGTATTTATTATTGTGTGGAAATTTTTGAAACATTGATGTTGGTACGTTGCAATCTGGGTAATAGACTGTCTTCTTGCGTCCTTGTTTGCCAGTTTTGCTTTTTCCAATGTCTGCGCATACTTTGCAGACTCTCGACACTTTCGTTTTTTCTGTTTACGCTATGGATTCACACTATTTTTTGTTAACGCTATGAATTCACGCTAATGAATTGCATATGTATTAGGACCTTGCATTGAAAACTTCGATTTCCTAAGAAATTCCGTAACTTATATTTTTAGTCATTTACCAAATTGCCAAATATTTCATGTCAATGCGTCATCATTAGGCTTCAATTATCAGTCTGTGTCATTTCGTAGAAGTGTCAACAACGTTAGCTTTGAAGATGTCGAAATTTGAGACGACAAAACGTCATTTGCGGGAAGCAATGCTTTTCTGTTTTCATCTAAAGAAAACTGCCGCAGAATGTTATAGATTGCTGCTGGAGGCTTACTAGGAATTTACTCCCACAGAAAGGACTGTTACGACTTGGTTTCTCCGATTCAAAAGTGGTGATTTCGACGTGCAAGACAAAGAGCGCCCAGGCCAGGAGTAAAAATTTGAAGAAGCCATATCGGAGTCCATACTCCATGAAGATTTGAGTCTGACACTAGCAAAGATAAGTGAAGTGCTTAATGTTCATCCCTCAACCGTTTCGAGACGTTTAAAATCCATGGGAGTCATTTAATAGGAAGGGCATTGGGTTCCTCACGAGTTGACGCTAAGAGACATCGAAAGACGTTTCATGACTTGTGAAATGCTCTTTCGCCGTCAAAAAAGAAAAGGTTTTCTCCACCGAATAATCACCGGCGACGAAAAGTGGACCTTTTACGAGAAACCCAAATGCAAAAAATATCGCTCGTACTCCGGTGAATCACTTCCATCGACCTCAACAGCCACGCCGAAGAGAGACATCCACGGATCCAAGGTAATGCTTTGCATTTGGTGGGAACAAAAGGGTGTCATCTATTACGAGCTGCCAAAACCGGGAGAAACCATCGCTATCGAGTTCAGCTCAAGAATTTGAGCGATGCTGTGAAGATAAAACGACCGGAATACGCTAAAAGGCACGAAAAGGTAATTTTCCAGCATGACCATGCTCGACCACACGTCGCGATGCAGGCCAAGAACTTCCTGGAAACGCTTCGCTGGGACATCCTACCTACCCCGCCGTACTCCCCAGATATTGCGCCATCCGACTGCTAATTGTTCCGGTCAATGGCCCATGGCCTTTCCGAGCAGCGCTTCCAGTCTTTCGAGGATATTGACAAATGGCTAGATTCGTGGATAGCCTCCAAGGACGAAAACTTCTTCCGCCGGGGAATCTGTCTCTTGTCAGAAAGATGAGAGAACGTCATAGCTAGCGATGGACAATACATTGAATGAAATGCACTTTCCAATTTGCTTCGAAATAAATGTTCAGTATCAAAAAAAAAACTAAGTTTTAAATTGAAAGACCTGATATGTTTAGATAAAAGACTAAGCTACACGCTGATACAATGCAAATTACGAACTGAATATGTGATTTTTAAACAAACTGTATGAAAGTCGATCACGCCCATAGTATGTGAGTCGCGAGTTAGGGAATATTTTGTGTCACAAACCAAGTACGTACTCCGCTGTTAAAGTTTTAAATAAAGAATTACGGGATATTTTTAAAGAATATTTTTTTTTTGCTTATATTAAGATTTTGATACATCTTACTTATATGTATATATATTACTTATATGCATTTTATCCATCTGACAATGACAATTATTATTTCAATTAAATATTATCAACTCAATGGTGAGACTCGATTTTATTCTCTAAATAATACATATGTACTTTAAATACTTTGTTACGAATAAGCATGTATGTTTATAAGTTTGTTACGCGACAATCGAGATTACCTGAGTTAATGGTGGTTGGTTAAAATAACAGGTCTTGGTGAGTAATATGAATAGAAAACGTATTGCAGGGCGATAAAATTGCAATAAAATTCGAGTACTGTTGATCCATTATTGATCCATTATCCACTTTATTACACCGCCACTAGTCTTAGTCTGTTCCTCAAAACGATCTCAAACAGCTTTGTTATCAACTGAGGTGTTTCCACAGTGTAAAAAGAACTAGCAGTGAGATAACACATTCGATCTATTGGAAATACCGCCGCTGCTAACCGTCGAGTCGGGGTTATTTCTTTTCTGCAGGCAGTAGGTATACTTACTAATTGCAAACAGGCTTGATTGCATAAACAGGTTGCCTGAATACACAGAAATTGAAATGCATAACACTACATAAAGCAAACAAAACACTAAGCGCTTTCTCACTGCGGTTTCTCCTCTCGCTCATCGACCACATCTCACAATTGTCCTGAGTAGCCCTGGATAGCTCACTATATATTGGGTTTGGAAAGTCATTTATTTTTTTCCCAATGCAAAACTTAATCGTATCTTTTCACAGTCAACTTCCCACTTAAGCCGCATCGTCATTCTATATTAACATAGGCTTGTTTGTATAAAAGTTTGTTTGATTCTGCGCAATAGTTTTTGTTTGGTGCCTTAATAAATAATATGGAAAGTCAAAAGCAGCATTTTTGCATATTTTAATTTTTTCGCAATGGAAAATATTAAAATGCTGTTAAAGCAAGAAAAAAGCATTGGATGTGTATGGAGATGATGTATCGAGAAGAAGACCAGTGCCAAAACTGGTTTGTAAAATTTCAGTCTGGCGATTTTGATGTTATAGAAGCACCACGTTCTGGAAGGCCAGTTAAAGCTGATGAAGAACAAATAAAGGCAGATTCATGCAAACTGCCGAATGACAACTCATGAGATCACTGAGCAATTAAATTTATCGAATTCGATCGTTCATGATTTAGTCAAACGCCTTAGTTTAATTTCAAAACTCGACATATGGGTTCCACAAGTTTTTACAAAAAGAAATTTGCTCTGTCCCAATGACGCCCAGTGGTATAACTGTTAGGTTGCCAGATCTTACATTGTAAGGTTCCGGTTTAGGTTCCCGGCTGGGTCTCCATTTTCCGTTGGGATAAGATGAACGGTGTTGCATTTCAATTCTGTCGATCAAATTCAACAAGACACATACATTTCATAGTGGTTGGTTGTATGAGATTACCGTATGAAAATGGAACCGCCGATTGTGAAATTTTACAATAAAGAGTAGAAACAAACAAACAAACGTCTGTGATGTGCTTCTTAAACGTCAATAAAATGATATATTTTCGAAGTGAATCTTCACTGGGAAAGAATGAGAAAATAAACAATATTTTTGTTTGACGTATTGTTTTTTTTTTTGTAATTTTTCTCGCCCAAGACTATTTTATTTATAATATGCGCTATTATGCGGTCCCTTGAAATTGTCTTATACATATGGTACTGTAGTTTGAAGATATCGTAATACAAATACACCTACCTGGAATTTCTTTCACTCTGTCTTTCAGGAATTCTTTATTATTGTGAAGTCCCAAAAATCTAGATATATCCAACTCATACATGTCGTATTGTGAATATCCGTCCATTATAATATCCGCGGTAGCCATGCCGACACCCCCTGCCGCTGACAGTCCTACTGTTTTCATTCCTGCCGCTACTAAATAATTAGGAATCTAAAACATACATTCGAAATTACTGTTCCAATTACATAATAAGAAGTCATCCGGTGCATTGAAAAATTGGAGAATACAAAAATATAAGACACAGAGATGATAAATACCATGCTGAGAAATCTTTGTGATGAAGTATGTCATGATGTGGAAATCTTGGTAATCACATTTCCATGCGTGGAAACGCCATAGAAACATGTTATTCAATTTACTCAATATAATTCGATACAAAATTAGGTTATATCAAAATGTCAAACGTTTGACAGCTGACAGTTCCCTTCTTCTGTTTTTTCGTTTAAAGCCACGAGAATAAGCGTTTCCGCCAAAACAACGATAGCATAAAAATAAACCCACCATTGTCTTGGATAATTACGATTAATTAAAAAGGGAATATAAGAAATAAACATATTATTCAGATAGAAAATCATAATATACTACACTAGTAAAGCGCAATAAATCTAGGAATTATTCCACATATTTCACTAAATTAATATTTTTATTTGACACAAATCGTTCCTATTGGGTTGACAATTTCGAGAAGATAAAAGAGGCCTACACGGTAGTTGCCATTTTATTTTTGGGTTTTACGCCGACAAGTGAGTTGATCCTTTGGCACGCTTTGAACCTTTAATTTTATTCAGGGTCTCTCCGGCAGCAGCTTCGAGCACCTCTTCAGTGGCCGTCTACGAGACAGTCTGTGCCTGTCCACGTTCGACGTGTCGGCTGAGCCGCGGGATCTCCCCGAGTAATCTTTTGCCATCCTTCTATCGGAACCCTTCCCCTAACCTAAACCCGCAGAATGTGCCCTCGACCTGGGAGGCTCTTGCTCGTATCACTTTCAAGTCCCCTATGTAATAGTTTTGTACTATTGTTTTAGTTGGTTTTTAACCTTATTTTAATTAATGTATTAATGCAAATTAATTAATAGATGGCATTCTAATCTCCCCATATTATTTGTGTGATGTAATCAGCCTATATAAAATGGGATGGATGGCACTAATAATTTAATGTTTTTATTGTTATCATTGGTTAAATAATGGATATTTAAAAATCAATCAAATCAATATAAAAAAAATACTTTCTAACAATGTTGTTATAGATTGTCAAATAAATTGCTATTAGTTTTGCCATACAATGCTATGAGCGCCACCTTCATATCGCCGACACAAAACAGTTGTCAAAATGTACTATGGCATTGATCAATCTATTACCTATGTAATCAGTGCCATGACATAAAAAAATGTTTTTTCCTAGTGACCTAATTGGGTGTCACAATACTTTATTTTTTTCTCAAAACTTTCTTGATAAACGTTCAGATATGTTTTCAAAATGAAAAAAGGAATGACAATGACCTGAATTCTCAATTTATTATTTTTATGCTATTTTTCATTGTTTTGTCAATACTCAGAAGTTAGACAATTAATTTAGAAAAAACTAAAAAGATTATGCAAACCGATGCAGAATTTAATTTACTTTAGGATTTGTAAAAAAATTACAATGAAATTTGTAGTATTGAATTTATTGATTTTAAGAAAAACCCTATTTATTCCCTGCGTCCCTCAAATAAATTAGGACTAGTGGCATACTCGTCATGGGTCGAGGCCATGGCCTAAAATCAAACCCTCTACAACAGTGGTTCCCAAAAGATGTGCCGTGACACCTGGGGTGCCACGCAGAGATCAGGGGTGCTGCGAGGCACTTGTGACCCAACCTCCCGCTCCCCTCCTCGGATACTCGTAACGTTTAAATATTTGTGTAGGCAGCCGATCTTGCCGTCGGGTCGTTTGTGTATCTTGCTATTGGTCGCTGTACAGGTGTGTCAGTAAAAAAGCTGTACCTACTAATTTTTCCTAAAATCGAATTGATTTTTATGTACAAATCCAATAGTGCAAGTACTAATAATCATGAATCGGAAAGTGGCGAGCAAGGAATAAAACGGAAATGCCCGAGATACGGAGACAGCTACTTGAATTTTGGCTTTAATTCAATAGAAGTCAACAATGAAGCGAGACTGCAACTTGAAAAAACACATCCTAACATGGTCGACAACCTACATGAATATTTTAGCAGAAAAAACAAATATTTGCACACAAAAAAACACGTTTTCACTGAGCAACTGTCAGTATCAAACAATGCCTCAATCGCTTCATTCAAGGTAGCATACAGAGAAGCGAAGTACAAAAATCCTTAAACTATTACTGAGGAACTTATTTTATCGGCTGCTGAGGACATGGCTAATATAATGATCGAAGAAAATACGGGAAAACTTCTTTCGAAAATTGCTCTGCCAAACAACACCGTCAATTAAAGAATTCAGCACATGGGCTCAGGATCTCAATAATCAATTTATAGAAAAAATAAATAAATTTGGACTTCAAAAAAGGACAGCATCAAGGATGCAAGTCTCATCTGCTATGTACATACGTTTCCTTGATGGCGGTAATATCATTGAAGATAGATAGATATTATATGACACAGATAGACATTCTATGACTGGAGTGCCGTGACAAAATTCTATTTCTATTAACCCTTAGAGAGCCAGCCATGGGAATGAAACTCTTGATGGCATGTTTCCAAACCTTCAGAATTTGTTTGTAGGGTGGTAGTGCACGCTTACTAATATATAATAGTGGCCTTTTCAATGAAGGCAACTGTCTTCTCATATAATTGCATAACTGCTTAAATACGGAGATCGCCCGCCTGCAAATTGTCACAACAGAAAAACCACCAATTGGTGGTATGGGCATTCCAGTGTTTAAAAAAGCCATAAGTTGAATAATTTTAGGAAACCCTGCTCAACGGGTTAAATGAATTTAACCCCTCCTATCGCGGGGTAAAAATTTAGTCGTCACTTCTGCCCGGGACAGTTTTGCGCGTGAAGTCGATGGCCTTGAGAAAAACGACCATAACTTTTAAACTACTTTACGGATCGTAAAAAGAATAACTGTAAAATGATCGCATTGAAATTTGAAATTTATAATATTATAACCTTATCTCGTCAAACAATTAAGATAATAATAAATAAATATTTAAAAAGTTGGCATTTTATGCAGCGCGGAGCGCCCTAATCAATATTGGTTAGATACAATTTTAGCATTTGTAAGCGTCTAACCAAAAATGGTTAACTCAAATAGGAAGGGTTAAATAAAACCAACAGTTATATATTTGTTATATCTAAAATTACTACAAAGGCTAAAGTTATGAAATAATCACACCTCATATAATGCTGTCAAGGCAAGACCGTAAAAAAAAGTGTTACGCTTTACCTCTGGTGCCTCGCCAACAATCCACTTGCAATCCGGCGAAAATGACTCAGCGACACAACTCAATTTATCTAATACTGCATTGCTTAATGAGGGCACGCGGTGAAGCATTTCTTTCAAGAGTACGTGAAAATGATCCCAATCTTCTGCCAATATTCTGTCCTCCTGAGACACTGGAATATAAAAACAATACAATTATTGTTATTCCTTTTTCATATTATATATTTCTCTTCTAGTATAGGCTCCTCTCTTCTAGTATAGTATAGCATATCGTTGCGCGATCGAGTCCGAAATGAGCTCATCAGACAGCGCACGAAGGTGGTCGACGTGGGTCAAAGAGTGGCCAAGCTGAAGTGGGCTTGGGCCGGCCATGTGGCCCGACAACACGACGAACGGTGGAGCAAGCGCGTTTTGGAGTGGAGACCCCGGCTAGGCAGAAGAAGTGTGGGCAGACCACCGGCCCGATGGTCAGATGACATCAAGGAGATAGCTGGACCAGTCTGGATGAGGGAAACGGACAACCGATCCGGGTGGAGAGTAATTGGAGAGGCGTATGCCCAACGGTGGGCGAATACGCGCTGATGAAGAAGAAGAAGAAGATAGGCTCCTCTTCACAAAGCTTTTATTTTCATTTGTTTTATGCTGTTTCCTAATAACCTTTACCGTGAACCACTTGCCAAAGTTTTCGCCATGGCATCGCGCATGAAGAGAAATCCGATTCACTTACCAAGTAAGAGCAAGAAGGATGAGGAAATTTTTCATTCAAAGTTTGATACCTTTCCCAAGAATACGTTTTTTTTTTATTTTCACCTAGGTTATCTCAGCTTCCTTCTTGCCCCCTAGTGGGCATCCACAATACAAAATATCATTGTGGAGAAAAGATGGAGGAAAAATGAAATAAATGATGTGAAGAACATTTAGTGAAATAAGTATCTAATGATTTTTGTATTGGTATTCATATAATCGCATCGTGTTGCATTGCATTCATAGAAATATTGGATGCAATGGCATACGACAAAAAGTCACGCCTGACACCTTCCGCCAACCCGGTGCACACCGTATGCCGATCTAAATAACAAAAAACTGCTCCCATACAGTCCTATACAACCTTCGCGGGAGATTTTGTGCGTAGTAAAACATGAGATAACGTATTGATAATAAGATATCATTTATTCAGAAGTCATAATACAAATGAATACTGTCGTACATTTCCGTGACATTTTATACTAAATAAACCCTTGTTGTAGACACCTGAAACTGACTGACTCAACTGACTGTTGCAATTATTGTTATGTTCGTGGGGTAGTTTCGTTATCGGAAACATTGCACTGAAACTTCTACCCCGTCTGGCTATTTCAACGTTCGTCCTCCTTGTTTCCTGTAGGGTCGGCTTAGTCCGAGACCATCCCTTGGGTGATTGACTGTGAATAAATGAGGTTGGGATTTGACTATAGCCGTGCGTTAGTGGAGATAGTGCTTTCTGGTAGCGAAGTTCTGTTCCAGTCTGTTCCTGGTTAGGTTCGCATAATTGAATTAGGTTTGCTTGATTCGTATTGTAGTCCACCATGCAACCAATAAAACGCCACCACATACGCTGCCTTGAGCAGCACTGCAATGTAATCTGCAGACTACAATAAGGCAACGGCATCAGTCAGCGATGCTCGCAAACCTCCCACAACCCTGTGCACACACAACACCGCACATATGTAGCTGAAACAAGCGTCAAACTATCGACAATCTGCTCCTGTACATTCTCGTTCAACGAACAAAACGGCGCAGCTGACGCCATGCAATGCAGTCTCCAGACTATAGCTTTAGCTAACGTGCTCAGGTATGGCAGATATTTGTAGTTAAATGTGATTCAAACGAAATGCAGCTCTCTTCATAACATAAGAATATGACAAAACATTCAAAGCCCAATTAGAAGCAGCTAAGCGACAAAAAGTGAATAACAATTAGTGATGATCTCAAATGGATAAAATACATAGTTGCAATCGCTAAAAGAGCCAACTCTACACTCTATCTGATAAGAAAGGTTTTCCAATATCTGCCAATAGAGGTGTTTATAAAGAGCTACAAGGCATATGTGAGACCTATTCTTGAGTATAGCTATCAGATCTGGAATCCCTAATTTGCAAAGATGTGGATGTCCTGGAAAAAGTGCAGCGAAGGGCAATCACAATGCAAGTGGGCTTGAAGAATAGGAATTATGAAGATCGCTTGGAATTACTTGTACTGACGATTCTCAAACAAAAAAGTCAAAGAGGGAACCTAACTAAGACATTTACAATTCTTACAAATCGTTACGATATACCTGGGCTAAAGAATATTCCAAATTCAATGTCAACACAAATCTTTGATGTCACAGCAAAAAACTCACCTGTGCAAAATTTAAATCTAAGCGTCTTAAGAACATTCTGCAAAATAGAGTGGTGGACATGTGGAATAAACATTTGAAGTGGTTAGTGCAAGCTATATCAACTATTTAAAAACACTTTTGATTTGTACCTAAAAAAAAATATTAATATTGTTTTTAATTAGCTTTACAAGATCTGGTCTGGACTTATCAGCTAAGCTGCATATCCATAATAAATATAATTATAATAATAACAATAATAATAAACATACTTTTGGTAATATCCTCGAACAGTTGTTTGGCGACCGGTTCAAAGCCACCGGCTAAAATGCAGCCATGGTGTTCCCTCAAATATATGTAACCATCCGGATCTCGAATCACTAAAGAAAAAAGACATGTTAATGATTTTATATTATTATACAATCTAAGGATGCTATAGAGATAAACCACAAGTAGAAATTTTATAAGTCTGTTTTATGGGTGTGCTAAATAATGAAACTTTCACAGGAAGTAATTATCGGCAGATGTTTCTTTGATGTAAGAAGTAAATAATATATTACGCTACATAATTAAAAGGAATTATATATTTTTAGAATGAATTTAATAAATATTCGGTGCCATATTGCATGCAATTGTCTACCGTAGTGCGACGCTAGTTGCTTAAATAGAGGCTTAATCCTTAGGGAGTTGATATACAATGCGCTGCAGGTGCGCGTCCGGGTCGCTGTGATAAAATGTATGGTGCTGGGACAGGCGCTCCCCCAGCACCATACATTTTATCACAGCGACCCGGTTGCGCCACGCAGATCCCTTAAAGAGCCAGCCATGGGAATGAAACTCTCGATGGCATGTTTTCAACTGCGGGAATTTATTTCTAGGGGGTGGTAGTGCACACATACTAATATATAACGGTGGTTTATTTAATAAAGGCGACTTTTACCGCATATAATTGCATAATTGCATAAATATGGAAATCGGCCACCTGCGAATTGTCACAACAGTAAACCACCGATCGGTGGTACTGGCATTCCAGTGGTTCAAGGTTAAGGTTTCTTTACCTTTAAGGTTTCTTAAGTGTCCAATCCTTACTTACCTGGTGTCATAGGATCCAGTCCATCCACTTTTTTTGTACGCAAATAATAATGAGCCGCAGGATGTAAGGGTACTTTAACAATTGGTCGAGAGATTAATCCTACACTTCGTGCCCAGAAACCTGCGCAGTTAACGAAATACTGAGCCTCTATGGTCCCTTGATTCGTTTCCACTCCGATAACTTTATTCTCACGACCCATAACTGCACTCACGTTGCAGTTTTCGATTACTCGTACACCTGAGGAAATTAATTCAATTTTATGGATAATAACTATCCTTTTGATTTTTATGCAAAATAATGTCGTCTTTATCTTTATTATAACTTTTGTGATGCGAGTCTTGTGCTCAGGTGATGTATACGCCGTATTTCACCAAACGCTGTCGTAAATTTAAGAAATGATTTGTGACAGTAATAGCAACAAAAAACTAATCAACAATGTCATGAGTGTCTTACCGTAGCTCAGCAATTAAAAAAATGTGTATCTTGAAAGCTCAACATGTTACAGGAAAAAAACCATTGTAATTTAATTTTTAGTCTGCATCTGAAGCCACGTATTGACTTGTGAGCGCGGCAAACTGTGAGCGGCTCAGCTCGCATATCGATATTAGTTGCTCGAGTCGAGTGGCACAGAATGAGCCTCTCCGGGCGGGTTGTTACGCGCCGCTCGACTCGAGCAACGAATATTGACATGCGAGTTAAGCCGCTCACAACTTGCCGTGCTCGCAGGTCGATACGAGGCTTTTCCTGGGCCCCGTGTGCCTATGTGCTTGCACAATAGAGCAGTATCTGGTACAAGTCGTAGTTTGGTAACTGAACAAGATAGTAGATGAAAGATTCTTTCATCATGTGTGCGTTTCAATGAGTTCTATAAAGTGAGATTCCACAAATAAAATCTTTACTTTAAAAGGAATACCGCTTTGCTCAAGAAGGTTTAAAGAAAACTTGCTTGAGAATGTTTACCAGTACTACTAGAGCACAAAAGAAATATACTCCATATAATTCGATAAAAACCTACTATACAAAATATTAAAAAAATATATGACAACGACAACATAGTGAAAAAAGCAATGAGACTAAATATAAAAAAAGATTTGACGAATCATCAAATAACGCAATACCTACGTGAAATATTATAAATATAGAAAGTTTAAATATTAGCAAAACTTTAAATGACTATGAATTGAACTGGATCAATAAAACATACATCCAACCTCTAAATATTGCAACATATTTCAAGATTATTTTAATAATTAATGCAACAGATGTGCTAACAGATAGCCATACTTTGAACAACACCTTAAACTTAGAAATAATTTACAATAAAAAATAATATTTTGATGGGTAGATTTCTCACTTTTGCAAAAAAGGAACCATTACAGAAACCAAAGAAACTTTAACCCCTCAAGCCCCGATTGGCCGATATCGGCCACAACATGATTCAGCGTGACGGCCCTGTTTTAATGTTATTTTAATTTAATTTGTTTTATTTTATTATGTTTAATTATGTTAACATGTTTCATTTTAATTATGGGTACAGTGGTTTGGCAGTAATTAATGTTTTGGTGAGACAGTGTCGTAATTCAATTTTTTTACTAATTTTTACTATTTTTTTTTGGGACAGCAACTTGTAAATCGGCTGAGGGGCCGAGGCCTGAAGGGTTAAATAGATATTATGGGGACCTCTTAACATGTGGAATGATTCTCAAGTAGTTCTCTAAATTTCGTTGCGGGCTTACTCTCTGGATATCTAAATTGAATGACAATTGAAGATATGATGAATAAAATTCATATCATGTTGAGGACGAGACGAGAAAAAACAAGATAGATATGGTAAATGCTTCAACCAAACTCTATTAACCCTTCAGGCCTCGGCCCCTCAGCCGATTGACAAGTTGATGTCCCAAAAAATTTTAGTAAAAATTAGTAAAAAAATTGAATTATGACACTGTCTCACCAAAACAATAATTACTGCCAAACCACTGTACCCATAATTAAAATAAAACATATTAACATAATAAAACAAAATAAAATAAAAGAAATTAAATTAAAACGTGACCGATATCGGCCAATTGGGGCTCTAGGGGTTAGTTACAAGAGACCTAAATCTTTCTGCATTCTAAGGCAATCTTGCCATTCGCACATCTCGCCCTTGTATAATTTCTAAATCATCTGCATACAATAGATACTCGGCATTCCTGAAGCAAGAACTGAGACCTTTGTTGTAAGCGTTGAAAAGTAGCAGAAGTAGCAGTGGACAAGAAGAGGTACTTGTGGGACCCCATATGGAATATCTATGAAATTTGACTTGTTACCACCGCCGAAAACAGCCTGCCCTCGATTGAGCACATAAGACTCGAGTCATCACAATAGATTGCCGTTGATACCCATTGCTGCCAATCTATATATCAAGTACAGAGAAATCCTTTGAGAAGCATAAGTAGAATGAATCAACCTGAACATGCATACTGACAAACATGAGAAGTTATGAATAAAATATTGTAAAAACAGTCACCCGGGCTGGTCGAGTGATGCATCATTATCGGTTTTGCTTGGTGTCATTTGACAAAACCTACATTTATTAACAAAATAAAAATCTAACCCTTTTTAACAGCTTCCTGGATTAAACTGGAGCAAATTAAGTATGGATCTCCTACTCCATCGCCAGGAATCCATAGTCCACCCAATAGATCATCGGTGTGCAGTAATGGACAGAGCTCTTTGCATTTATCTGGAGTTACTAATTCGCAGTCTATATTCCACGATCTGAAAATATTTCAAAAATAGCAATCGACTTGAAAATAAGACTTTAGTTGGGAAAATTGACTGCAGTACGAGATGATGTGCAAAAGCGTGAATATGCATTCAGTGTTAAAATTAATTAGTTGGGTTTTTTTCTTCTTCTTCATGCGCCTATATCCTCATATCCTCTAAAATCATTGGCGATTAATATAGCAACCTTAACCCGATAATAACCTCTTCATTTTAATTACCTCTTCAATTTAAAATGAATCAATGTATATTGTTACACATCTTTGTCAGTTTTATTTTAATTTAAATGTTTATTACATTACACCTTTAGTATTTAAAGATAGTATTCTAAGGAGAAGACCAATATTATAAAAATAAATAACTTCCAAACAAAATTTCGGAATTAAATTAGGTTGAAAATTATTTTTTCAGTAGACCATAATTATTTCGCGACTATAAGTAATAATCAATGATAATGAGTAATAATATGTACTACACTTAAAAAGTACCTAAATCGAATAAACATAACTATGTGTAGCAAAAAAGTATTTTTTTTTTTTTTTTAATTACTGACCACTTTGAACTTATAACTTGAACTAATTTTAAGGCCATGTTATTCTTTCTTAACCCTTCAGGCCTCGGCCCCTCAGCCGATTAACAATTTGATGTCCCAAAAAATTTTAGTAAAAATTAGTAAAAAAATTGAGTTATGACACTGTTGCAACAATACATTAATTACTGCCAAAACACTGTACCCATAATTAAAATAAAACATATTAACATAATAAAATAAAACAAATTAAATTAAAATAAAATTAAAACAGGGCCGTCACGCTGAATCGTGTTGTGGCCGATATCGGCCAATTGAGGCTCTAGGGGTTAACCCCTCAGGCCCCGATTGGCCAAAAAACGATTCAGCGTGACTGCCCCGTTTTAATTTTATTTTAATTTAATTTGTTTTATTTTATTATGTTTCATTATGTTAATATGTTTCATTTTAATTATGGCTACAGTGGTTTGGCAGTAATTAATGTTTTGGTGAGACAGTGTCGTAATTCAATTTTTTTACTAATTTTTACAAATTTTTTTTGGGACAGCAACTTGTCAATCGGCTGAGGGGCCGAGGCCTGAAGGGTTAAGAATCAGCTGTTTATTTGTCTTTCCGTCGTTTGTTTTTGGTGAAATATTTTTTTTGTACAACCATGGTAAAGTTGAAAAATTGCATTATTTTCAAATATGAGATTTTGTGCCGGTGTTTCCTATTACAACTTCTTGCAGTCTGGCTATACATACATGTGTACTGTTAAGAACTGCAAACAATGATGGAGAAGCTCATGCTTAAATAACTGAGCCTGGTCAATCGCTCATCGCCACTGCTTCTGTATGACAACGTATAGCCACAGATTTCACTGCAAACAGTCGCAAAGTTGTAGGAGTTGCGGCTGGAGACTCTTGGTCACCCACCGTACTTGCCAGACCTTGCTCCAATAGTTTAATTTTTTCAGAATTTAGAAAATTTTTTACAAAGGAAAAAAGTCAACTTTGAAGAGTCGGTGAAAAACGCTGTCAAAGCATTCATTGGTTCCTGTCCGTGATAGTTTTACAGCAGAAGAATTAAGCAACCGTTATTAAAAATGACAAATCGGCATAGACAATAGGGGTCAATATTTCTATTAATTTAATATACAGAATGTTTTTACTGGACAAGCATTTTTTTAGTGGGTGAATCAACACAATGAGATAGGCAACTTTTAATAAAATAAATTTAAAATTTTTTTTTTTTTTTTTTGTAAATTTGTTTTTTTAATAGTGTGAAAAGCTGTGATCACGGTGCTTTATCTAGCGGTAAGTAAAATGTGGCTAATATTGTTTATTTACACTATATTACGTATCACTTCTCAAACCTTTATTTAACCGTCAACTACTTCAAATTTTCAAATGATTTTTTTTTTTAAATTAAAAAACAAAGTTTTTTTTTTTTTTGATTAAATCTAGCTTACTACACCATTGTACTGATCAACCCTCTAAATAAAATGCCCGTTCAGTAAAAATACATCATATATTTTTTATACAAAGTTTTTAACCTTAAATTTCCTTTATAGAACAGCAACTTCATAGTTAAGGACCCAATATTTATTTTTTTATTTAAAATAAAAATCTATTTCACTCTTTTTTTTAATTTACCCGGGCTAATAGGGATATGGTTCTTAGGCGTGCGCCTAGTACACCCAGGTCTAAATGCACTGCTGGCAAGCTGTCCCTTTTAGTTTGGACGAGTTTAAGGAAGAGAGATAACACTGGACCAGTGTATGATTCCTAATAGTTCTGTACAGCTTGAACCTGATGGCCTATCTGTGTCTTCTTAGGTCGGCTCAACTCACGGTTTAGGTCGCATCCGGTAGCCTAATCGAGGAGGGACTTAACCTGGAAGGGTAGCGGTGAACTCTACTAGCGGCTGCAACCTGCAGTCAAAGGAACACCTCGGACGGAACTGGACGTTTTGCACACTGGGCTGTATCGACCTAGCTTGCGCACTCCGGCGAATAACCAGAAGAGTCTGGAGACCTACTCTTCCTAACCAGCAGGGGTAGTTGTCGACCTGACATCTAACGTTGAAACGATCCGTTGGCCACCCGAACCCGAGTGAGGCTGACGGGCAAAAGGCGCCTCGGTTCGCAATAAATTCGTATTGAATTACCGCTCAAGTCAGGTAGAGGCTGCACAAGTGACCTCAAATCCGTGATCGGACTGGAGGATGGAGAAATTTGTCCAAATCTAGTAGTAAGGGTGCGACGTCGACCCTGTGTAGAACGTCCCAGTGCCTCGCGGTATGTCGTTGGAATCTTACGGGCTGAGTAAATATGAGGAAATATGCCCCCAAGCGGCCTATCAGGGGGGAAAAAATTCCCGCTACCCCAGTTGAAACCCCACATAACGACATTGCTAAAACGACACCGGACCTCGCTTGCCCTAACTGTGCAAAAAAATACAAGCGATTAGCATGGTTAAACAAGCACAATGCTGGGCATAGTGATAGCGACGCTACATGTCAGTGTCTTAAACCGTCGCAAGGAGTCATGGACAGAGTTGAACCTCACACGTCCCTAGACTACACATCTGCCCGCAGTTTGTCACCCGACCGGTCTCCGCTACCCGCGCAAATCGTATTCTTCCCTTCTCTAAAATTCCCTTCACTTGCAAAAGAGGACTAGGAATTTCATAATAATAATTTATCTTCTATTCTTGACCACTCAGTGAACCGTAATGCCCCTGCCAGTGTTCAGCTGTCTTTCTTCCAGGTTCGCCGTCCATGAATACTTCTCGGGTGTTTACCCAAAATCTACCCATGTCGACCCAGTTCACAGATAAAACGCATTTAAGGCAAAGCTCCGTAGGCAAAAGCGACCACTTCGTCGCCAGTTACAAAAAGCCAAGAAAGCCGGGGATAAAACTCTCTGCCTCAACTTCTCGCGAGCGTACCGCTCTATACTAAAACTCATACAGAGCGTAGCAATGCAAAACAGGCAGTATTTCTCAAATCCAAAGAGGAAGCCCGGTTTGACAAAAACCATTTTAACTACAGCAAAAAGGTTTTGTCTGCCGCCAAGGGCAAAATCCAAATCCCGGAAGACATGGCCACAGAATACTTTTCGACCACGTATGAGAATCCAATGTGGCTCCATACATACAGCCCTCCGCCGGGCATTACACCTCCGCACTTGCCTATGGTAGCTTTTGCCTCTCAACCTCCATCTCTAGATGAGACTCTTAATCAAGTAAAGAGGAAGCCTTCGGGCTCTACTCCGGGTCCCGATGGTATTCCCTATTTAGTGCCCCTGCCTTCTGCAATATTTAGGATCCATCTTCCGAAATATATGGAATAGCGGTGTAGTCCCTCAGAATTTTGGCTGAGTGACAGTCATCTTAATTCCAAAGGTCCCAGTTTGTACCGGACCAAAGGACGCTCGGCCCATTGCTCTGACAGATACTGTGGCCAAAATCTTTTTTAGCATGGTCTACACGAGGATGAGCGAATTCATGCACCGGAATGAGCACCTTGGAGTATCAGTGCAAAAAGGCTTCATGCGTGGCGTCTCGGGCTGCCTCGAGCAGAATTCTCTCCTGGCTGCTGCCATCAAGGATGCGAGACAGCACGAACGCCAAATCAATGTATGCTGGCTCGACCTAGAGAATGCCTTTGGGTTAGTCCGACACAGTCTCCTCCACTTTGCACTCCGCTGGTACAACTTCCCACTTGTCGTGCGTGACATTGTAGCTTCCTACTACAACTGTCTGACGTTCCATGTCAAAACGCAAGAATGGACTACCCGCTCTATACCATATTCAATTGGACTATTTCAGGGCTGTTGCCTCTCTCCGAAGATTTTTAATATCGTTTTTAATATACTGCTGGAAAGCCTGACCCAGTTTGACAGGAAGTGGGGCTACCGTTTTAAAACAGACGGCCAATACACCTCGTCGTGCCTCGCTTTTGCCGACGTTCTAACTTTCATCACTAGGAGCCCCAAGCAGCTTTCCCTGCTATTACAGAAAGTGGACATGTTCTGCAACTGGTCAGGCTGTATAAAAGTGAAGCCCTCCAAATGTTTTTGCCTTGGACTCGCCCGCATAGACACAAAATTTACATCCTATGACCCCAAATTGGTCTATAAGGGCTCTAATATCTCCCTTATAAACTCAAATAACCATTTTAAATTCCTAGGCAACAAAATCACTCATCAAGAAAAAGACATCTCTGGCGATCATGTTATAGAGGATTTCAAAAGTTGCCTGGAAAAGATAAATGCATTGCTAATTTCTGGCCCTCGTAAGGCTTGGATCTATGACAATTATGTAACTTCACATTTGTCATGGCCCTTTCTTATTTACGATTTCACCAAAACCCAACTGTCTCGTCTGGATGCACTGGTGACAGCTAGTTTAAAATCCTGGTTGTCCTTAGCCAAACCAGCTGACCCCTCGACTTTCTTCAAGTTCAAACACAATTTTGGTCTAGCTCTAAAACTGCCCTCTCTGCCCCTTCAGAATAACCAAAAATTCGATTCTCAGCAATTCCAAGGATCCGGCAATATCAAAGCTCGTAATAAGTGGCCGTAGTGATTCAAATGATCTACAAGCCCACGTAGACTTCTACAAAAAGTTCCTTACTGGAATCAGCCAGAATGGCACTGGTCTGGGGTATGGCAGTACAACCATGAGCGATGTGGACTTGAAGAAGTCTCTCTTGCGGGGAGATTATGACAGCAACAGTATGGCTCATGCTAGTTAGTTATACTGGGCGTTCCTCCGCAAGTCGACATCCAGTGTGCCTATTTTGCGTGTAACGGGGGTAGCGCTATTCCACCCACCCCAGTTCCTCGACGAAAGCCAGCAGGGCTTTCAGGTTTCCTGCTGCCTCGCGCAGGGTGCCTGGAGTCCCAAGGTGTTTTGTCCTGTATACTTCTACCTGTTTACAATCTAGCAGAATGTGTTTTGTGGTTTCTTCCGCCTCCATGCATGCTCTGCACATGGGGCTATTCCTTCCGCCCATGTTGAAGAGGTGTTTGTTTAGTGTGTTGTGTCCTGTTATCAGTCCCACTAGTTTGCGTAGTTGGGGCCTTTTTGTCCTTAGAAGTGTTTTGGTAAGTTTGTGGTTGTATTCCACTACTATTTCTTTGGTTTGTCTGCAGGTGTCTATCTCTTTCCGGTGTGTTTGATGTAGTTGTTTGTAGTGGTTGTCAAGTTGGTTGTTTATGTGCGAGTAGGGTAGGGGCACGATAGGTTCGGGTCCGTATGCCGGTGTATCTGAGCCCTTACGGGCTAGTTCATCCGCAGCATCGTTTCCTCTTGGCTCATGGCTCATGCTATTGACCTTCAATGCCAGAATGATTGCACTACAATTGGGGACTTTTGCATTCCGCCTCCAATGCACTGGAAGGCAATGCTCTATGACTGGACGCCAGAGATGCTGAAATTTTATTTCAATGCCTTTCAGCATACACTTCCAAACCCCAATAACCTCGCTCGTTGGAGCTATGCCGAGGATAGTTCATGCCCCCTCTGTAGCAATACCCCTTGCACAGCTAGACATATTCTAGCTGACTGCAAGGTGGCCTCGATGTCGTTATATCTCGTTGGGGTGGCAGGTTTGTCCATAGTAAATGTCACCCTTAGTATCCCGTATACCTAGTAGGGACTAGTATATCTCTCTCCCTTCAACAAATCCAAACTATAGGAGGTGTGTCCATACTCTATAGATTCAACAATCAGGGCCTTGAATGTGGTCCATTTTACTTTAAAATTACCTTGCTTGTGCCTTCATCCTGCGAAAAACAGTCATTCTATCTCTGGTCCTGCTCAGTATGAGTGAACCGCATTGCTTCCATCCTGTTGGAAGATTTTCACTGTCTAGTTTTTTCAGTAAGTCTAACGAGGACTGTGCCAATTTTACTTGAGAATGTGTCGGTTTGAATGTGCCTATGAAGCCAGATGTTTGCAGTCCAATATCGCTACCGATCCTGCAATTTAATTTTTATTATAAATAAAATTAAATTAAAAATAAAATACAAACGGAGCTGCCATGGAATTCACCGACCGAAATCGGGCCCATCATATATAATTATTACACTTCTGGGAGGTAAACGGTGGATTCCGGACTAACGACTGTCTGTGGTAGGTTTAGGACAGCTGTCTTGCCACATGTAAGCGTTCACCTTACCACCTATTCACTCCCCCTTCGAAGCCATAGAATTTGAGATGCGGAAATCGCAGTTTTAGATAATTTTACTAGGAAAGAGTTGATTATTTTCCTGGAGATACCAAGATCTTTAAAAAGGTGAAACAAAGATTTAGCTGCCAGGCTGTGAGCGCCAACTTCCACCGCGTGAAGGTGAACAGTGAAGCCGTTCGGGGTGACGGAATTTGCGAGATCATGGTATATATTTTATTTGTGGTCTTTTGGGATATTTGATTCCCATGGAACAGTTAATTCTACGATAAGGACCATCTTCCAAGATAGAGAGTAGAGAGTTATATCTGGACGCAGGGCTGTGCATCCGAGACTTTCAGGGAATTTATACTGCTTAGAGACCGAATCAACCTCCATAATCCAATCTGAAGGTTTCTCAATTATTGAGAAAGGTTTTGCAGTGAAATGTTTTTTGCCTTTAGAGCCAACCCGCACAAACCGTATTGGGGCTTTGGAGGATACTGTGGAACCATTGTTGGCACGAGCCACTGAGAGGCTAATTACCTCGCGAATAACAGCAAGGACTTTGTCGTGGCGGTAAGTGTACCGTCCTTGATCCAAGGCCACCTTGCAGTCAGCTAGAATATGTCTAGCTGTGCAATAGGTGTTGCTACAAAGGGTACATGAACTATCCTCAGCATAGCTCCAACGAGCGAGGTTACTGGGGTCTGGAAGTGTATGCTAAAAGGCATTTAAATAAAATTTCAGCATCTCTGGCGTCCAGTCCTACAACATAACTTTCCAATGCATTGGAGGAGGAATGCTGTTTCCTAGCGATCTTCGTAATTCCTATTCTTCCGGCCCACTGGCATTTTGGTTGCCTACACTGGCTTCAGGCCCACTGGCGAAGTGGTTCAAAAATCTCCGCTGCACCTTTTCCAAAACATCTACATCTTTGCATTATTAGGGTTCCAGAGCTGATAGCCATTCTCAAAAAGAGGTATCACATATGCCTATAAATTACATTAGATAAAATTAGATAATTAAATTACATTAAAAAAATTGCAAGATATCAACTGATAATTAGATTGAAGAATCGATATTAAAGAATGTAATTATCTCGAAAACGGATAAGCAAAGTAGGCCCTTCTCTGCCAGACGTCCGCATATTACTAATCCATCTACAGTATACATTTTCTTTCAGCTTTATCCACTTCTAGACTGGAATTCACTTTGATGAATATACTCCATTCTATATATTGTTATATGTGGTATATTATCGATGTGAATAAGTTGAAATCACAATAACACACACTGTTTCACAATTGGTTACCTTAAGATTGATATCAATATTTACGATATTTCAATAATTCATTTTGATAATGAAATTCGCAGCCTCACATTTTAACCCTAGAAAGATAATCTACGTCAAAATGACTCCCGCGCCGACGAAATTTTGCTGTAACTTTTTAAATTGTGGGAATCCGGTGACGTGCATTCCGGACATCTCAGTCCGCGCCGGGAACTAGCGAAGGGTGCACGTGTCAAACTGGTAAGGTGCTGGTAAGTACCCGCCATTTCGATATTTTACCGCCATAGGAGTCAAAATGACGTATGATTATCTTTTATGTGACTTTTACGATTTTTGCTATAGCGAATAAGTTAGTTTTTTTTGTTGGATCGGTTTGTTTTTGCTGTTTTTGACATTTGTTTTTGTTTTATAGAGAGCTTGAACGTATATTCAGTAAAATGGCGGAAGAAATTTAGACGAGGAAGGCATTCTGGCTGCACTTTTAGATAATGAGGAGAAGGCCATATCCGCTGATACAGACAGTGAAGTCGAAGATCACGTAAGTGAGGATGAAGTCCAGAGCGATTATGAGGAGAGATGTGAAGATGCTTCTGTCAATGAAACAACCGGCAGACCAGAAATGATTATGTTCTACAATCAAACCAAAGGCGGGGTGGACACGCTAGACCAAATGTGTTCCATAATGTCCTGTAGTAGAAACATTGCCGTTTTCTATGGGATGATAAATATTGCCTGCATAAATGCTTATATTATATACTCCCACAACGTTGCCAGTAAAGGTGAGAAGGCTCTGAATCGCAATAAATTTATGAAAAACCTAAGTAATGCTCTTACATCGCCCTTTATGACGAAGCGATTGGATATACCAACTTTGGAAAGGTATTTACGGGACAGTAACGCGTCTTTCGTGCCAAAAAACCCTCAAGATCAAGAAGAAGAGCGTCCCGAGGTACCAGCAGCCAGAAAACGGGCCTATTGTAATTATTGCCCTTCCAAAATAAAGAGGAAGGCGAATGCCTCGTGCATAAAATGCAAAGCAATAATTTGCCGAGAGCATAACGTTGACATGTGCCAAAAATGTTTTCAGTGATGTTTTAATAGTTATTATCTAGTTTAAAGACAATAATATCTGATGTTACTTGAATTATAAGATAAAAAGGCTGATTAATGTAATAGGTAAAAAAAAACATACTGACGAAAATAATGTTCCTATTTTTTGTTAATTTTTCAGAAGTTTGAGTTTTGTTGTAATTGTCTTAATACAAAGTAAACATAATTTCGTAAATATCGGATGTTTTAGTTAAAAATACATGATACAACACATATCTTTTTAATTTATTAAAATGTATAAAAAACTATTGATTTTACAGCTAATTAAACCTATGGAGTCAATTTGACGTATGATTATCTTTAACGTACAACTGAATATGATTATCTTTCTAGGGTTAAGATACATTCTTTCCTACCGCTACGAAGTCATAAAAGAGGTTTCATTCTGGAAACTAGGCTCCCTAAGTACTCCCTAATATTCACGTTATCTTTTACGCTACCTCTGAGCAAACATGCCTCTAAGCGGCCTATCAGGGGGGGAGAATTCCCGCTACCTCAGACGAAACCCCACAAAACGACATGGCGAAAATACCGGACCTTGTTTGCCCTTACTGTAAAAAGAAATATAAACGTCTGGCATGGCTAAACAAGCATATTGCTGGGCATGATGATAGCGAAGCTGCACGGCAGTGTCTTAAACCGTCGCAAGGAGTCACGGACAGAGTCGAACCTCACACGTCCCTAGACTCCACATCTGCCCGCAGTTTGTCACCCGACCGGTCTCCACGACCTGCGCAAATCATATCTTTCCCTCCTCTAAAATTCCCTTCACTTGCGAAAGAGGATTGGGAATTTCACAATAGTAATTTAACTTCAATCCTTGACCACTCTGTGAACTGTAATGCCCCTGCCAGTATTCAACTGTCGTCCTTCCAGGTGGCGGTCCATGAATACTTCTCGGGTGTTTACCCAAAATCTACCCATGTCGACCCGGTTCACAGAGAAAACACATTAAAAGCAAAGCTCCGTAGGCAGAAGCGGCTACTTCGTCGCCAGCTACGTGAAGCCAAGAAAGCCGGAGATAAGGCCCTTTGCCACAACTTCTCGCTCGCGTACCGCTCTATACTCAAACTGATGCAGAGCGTAGCAACACAAAACAACAAGCGCAAAGAAGCATTTCAAGAAGCATTTCAAGTCCAAAGAGGAATCCCGGTTTGACAAAAACCGTTTTAACTACAGTAAAAAGGTTTTGTCTGCCGCTAAGGGCACAATCCAAATCCCGGAAGAAATGGCCACGGAATACTTTTCGACCACTTATGAGGATCCAATGCGGCTCCATACGTACAGCCCTCCTCCGGGCATTAAACCTCCGCACCTGCCTACAGTAGCTTTCGCCTCTCAACCCCCATCTCTAGATGAGATTTTAAATCAAATAAAAAGGAAGCCGTCGGGCTCTACTCCAGGTCCCGATGGCATTCCCTACTTAGTGTATAAAAAGTGCTCCTGCCTTCTGCAATATTTAGGATCCATCTTCCGACATATATGGAATAGCGGTGTAGTCCCACAGAATTTTGGCCGAGCGACAGTCATCTTAATTCCGAAGGTCCCAGTTTGCACCGGACCAAAGGACGCTCGGGCCATTGCTCTGACAGATACTGTGGCCAAAATCTTTTTTGGCATAGTCCACATGAGGATGAGCGAATTCATGCACCGGAACGAGTACCTTGGAGTTTCAGTACAAAAAGGGTTCATGCGTGGCGTCTCAGGCTACCTCGAGCACAATTCTCTCTTGGCTGCTGCCATTAAGGATGCGAGACAGCACAAACGCCAAATCAATGTATGCTGGCTCGACCTAGAGAATGCCTTTGGGTCAGTTCGGCACAGTCTCCTCCACTTTGCGCTCCGCTGGTACAACTTCCCACCTGTGGTGCGTGACATTGTAGCCTCCTACTACAACTGTCTGACGTTCCATGTCAAAACGCAAGAATGGACTACCCGCTCTATATCATATTCAATTGGACTGTTTCAGGGCTGTTGCCTCTCTCCGACGATATTCAAAATCGTTTTCAATATACTGCTGGAAAGCCTGACCCAGTTCGACAAGAAGTGGGGTTACCGTTTTAAAACAGACGGCCAATACACATCGTCGTGCCTCGCTTTTGCCGACCACCTAACTTTATCACCAGGAGCCCCAAACAGCTTTCCCTGCTATTATAGAAAGTGGAGCTGTTCTGCGACTGGTCAGGCTGTATAAAAGTGAAGCCCTCCAAATGTTTTTGCCTTGGACTCGCCCGCATAGACACAAAATTTACATCCTATGACCCCAAATTGGTCTATAAGGGCTCTAATATCTCCCTTATAGACCCAAATAACCACTTCAAATTTCTTTCACGCTATTGGCCTTCAATGCCAGAATGATTGCACAACAATTGGAGACTTTTGCATAACTCCTCCAATGCACTGGAAAGTAATGTTGTATGACTGGACGCCAGAGATGCTGAAATTTTATTTAAATGCCTTTATTTAAATGCCACACCCCAGTAACCTCGCTCGTTGGAGCTTTGCCGAGGATAGTTCATGCCCCCTTTGTAGCAATACCCCTTGTATAGCCAGGCATATTCTAGCTGGCTGCAAGGTGGCCTTAGATAAAGGACGGTACACTTACCGCCACGACAAAGTCCTTGCTGTTATTCGCGAGGTAATTAGCCTCTCAGTGGCTCGTACCAACAAGGGTTTGACAGTACCCTCCAAACCCCCAATACAGTTTGTGCGGGATGGCTCTAGAGGCAAAAAACATTTCACTACAAAACGTTTCTCAATAATCGAGAAAGCTTCAGATCGGATTCTAGAGGTCGATTCGGTCTCTAAGCAGTATAAATTCCCTGAAAGTCTCGGATGCACAGCCCTGCGTCCAGATATAACTCTTTACTCTCTATCTCGGAAGATAGCCCTTATCGTAGTATTAACTGTTCGATGGGAATCAAATATCCCAAAAGACCACCCCGTCACCAGGAACGGCTTCACTCGTGGCCTGCCAGCTAAATCTTTGTTTCACCTTTTTAAAGACCTTGGTCGCTCCAGGAAAGTAATCAACTCCTTCTTAGAAAAATTATCTAAAACCGCGATTTCCGCATCTCAAATTCTATGGCTTCGAAGGGGGAGTGAATGGGTGGTAAGGTAAACGCTCACATGTGGCAAGCCAGCTGTCCTAAACCTACCACAGCCGGTCGTTAGTCCGGAATCCACTGCTCACCCCCCAGAAGTGTAATAACACTATATGATGGGCCCGACTTCGGTCGGTGAATTCCATGGCAGCTCCGTTTGTATTTTATTTTATTTTATCTGGACGAAGGGCTGTGCATCCGAAACTTTCAAGGAATTTATAATGATTAGAGACCGAATCGACCTCCAGAATCCAATCTGAAGTTTTCTTGATTATTGAGAAAGGTTTTGTAGTGAAATGTTATTTGCCTTTAGAGCTGTCCCGCACAAACTGTATTCGGGGTTTAGAGGGTACTGTCAGACCCTTGTTGACAGTATTATTTTGTATTTATTATGTATTGTTATAAGTATTCCTTACCGTCCTTTCTCCACTAATACTGTATGCTCTCCCCATCCTCGCAGTGCCAATTGATAAGCCACAGCCGCTCCCATCAATCCTCCACCGCAGATAACCACCTTAGCTTTACTTGGCGGATGGGCTTCATGTTCTCCATTGTGTTTAATCGAAGTAATTGTCCTCAATAGTAGAACTTGTTTGCGGTGACATTGGCTTCGGAATATACATCTTCTTAACATCTTAGAAGTAGGTAAGTACCTACTTAGATATATTAAAAAAAAAAAACTATTCAGTATTTTTCTCACTCATTTACTATAACAAAATCAACCAGCTATTAGGCAAAGATGTTCATCCATCAACTATTTTCATTTTAACAAAATTATTTTGGTTTTATTTAAATAGGTGTATCCGTCTCTGAACTCAATGAATACTTTCTTTAAAATCTATAGATAGTAACCGAAAAGAAGCTCCATTCCAATTACAGTACAATATAAACTCGTTGTATCAAGAATTTTCAACAAATGTTTAACAATTTGGTATTTTGTTTAGTTAAAATTGCATTTAATGGGTATTTCGCATCGAAAATTCACATTTCATTACTTTGTTATAAGCGCACTTTATAAAAACTCCAATATTACTGTTATTTTATCAGCGTTTCCATACGCGCAGTAAAATAAAATTATAAGAATCAATTTTTCTTATTAAACAACACTAAATACCACAGTTTTTTTCGTAATTATACAACAAACGATTTGGATTTCCAACGATCAATCGGCAGGAAAACAGAAAAATGTAGAAATGTCAAACGTCAAAATCCGATGGTGGTTTTTTCCTACATTGCTCGATTTAATGGCGTCCGTGTTATGATACATTAGTCACATGCCAGCTTATTATATAATTTTATTAAAATCAGGATGTGAGCTATGTAGGGTTGCAGCGTCCACTTGGTGCCAGAATGGTGTTAAGCGATCTACACAACGCGCGAACGGCGACCACTACTTTGCACACCACTAAAGGGGCAAACACTTTATCGGACGCGTCCGTCAGCCGCGGCTTATGGGCGCGATCTGTGTAATGAATTTCTATTGAGCCGTGCACATTATCGGACCGTCGGCGTCGGTCGCGGACGCCTGTGCATACGTTCGTAAGCCGCGGCTTACGGACGCGTCCGATAATGTTTTTGCCCCTTAGGTATGCAGGCGCCAAGTTTCACGGCCGTCTTCGCACCAGCCGAATTCTCACCCAGCCGAGTCTGCACCTCTCGCGGATAAGTTGAGAAGACTGGCTTCCCCCTGTGGGGGTTTACTCCATTTTTTCGACTAGAGGGCAATTGATCCACGAAGCTGACCCTTAAAGTGAGCATTTGTACGAAGCTCGGAGTCAATGCGAAATCACAGCTATCTACAAAGCCGTATTGCAATATTTGACAGCCGTATGCTCATTGGCGGGAAACTTAAACGCAACAATGGCAATATTCACATGTAATCTTAAAAGACCATTTCAGTACCCCAGAAGTAAACTGCACTATGATCTACATAGTGCAGTTGTATAAAAGTTATATTTTTAAACTCAGCTCATCGAGACCTTTCCAGGGGTATACTGCACACCATGTATTAGTGACGTCACAATAAAAGTTAGTAAAAAAATATAACACTACAAATAAACTTACGAGGTAAACACCGCACGTGCACGAAGTTTTATTACTTAGCTTAGTAAACAATACATAGATTTGTGATAATAATTGGGTCTAACTGCATTTCTTGTTTAAATATGATTAATATTAGTAATTATGGAGCACAAAAAATGTCCAACAACATTCATTCTGTTCTACTGAAAAGTTGACTAGAATGACATAAGTAGTGCAGTTTATCTCCGAGGTAGGTAGGTACTGATTTAAACCCCTAAAACCTATTGATAGAATTGTCTAATTGTTGTATTTTGACAATTATTACAAATGATCCAAGTTGTATATGAGAGATGAAATGAAAAATCTCTTTATTGCACAATTAAAACAAGGTACAATGGCGGACTTATTGCTACATAACAGAGAGATCTACAGCTCGAGAGTGTAACATCGACACACACTTAGATAAGCTATTGGTAGCTGCCTCGGCAACTATTGAGTCAAGTTGAGATTTCAATATCGATTCCGTCAAATTATTTTTTAGTTCAGTTCTGAACCTGAACTATTCATATCAGCAGTGTTAGAAAGTCTTTTCTACTCGCAACAACGTACATTTGCATGTAAATGTCACTCATCAGCAGTTAAATATATTCACATGTGATTGTAACAAGGAATTTCCAAGTCACACTCTCTTTAAAGAGCACATCGATAGAGTTCATAGAAAAATAAAGGAATTTATGTGTAAGGAATGCAAAAGCGCTTTCTTCACCAGATATGAATTAGTAGTAGTAGTAGTAGATAGAGTGGGGGGCTTGTTTCCAGCCCTTGATGTCACCTAGATCTGTAAGGTCTTTTAGGAATAACTGCAGTATAAGAACCTCTCACAAAAAAATATATATAGACTAATAGATTATAGCATTTTAATGCTAAATCTGGAAGAAAATTGTGTCGGTCGCTATAAATAAGCGAGATATAGGCATTCAAAGTTTAAATTTTATATGTAAACAAATAGGCCAAAATAAAATTCACCACGCTGATTCCGAATCTTCCATAATTTTTATTCGATCTCAATAAATAAGCAAGATATAGGCGTTCAAATTTGCCATCCCAATGTCAACAAAGTTGCGGCCATTTTGTTTGTACGTACCGTGTTGTACACTTTCGAGTATATCGTAATATCGATAACAATTAGCGATATTACATAAATTATGACAATTTGGAGAGTTTTTAGATTAATCGAAATATGTTGAAAAAAAACGATTGGAAAAATACATATTTTCGCGAAACTTAAAAAAGGGCACTATTTTCGATGTCTTTTCAATGACTTTGCATATTGATGACAGAAGATATGCTGAAATGACGTTTGTTTCAGGTTACCTTTAGTCATCAAGACACTAAGTCATTTCGTAAAATCTACGAAAATTGTCCAATTGTTTTAGATGATCGCTAACACATAGTGTTAATGTTAATTTGATATTGAAGAAATTTAGTTTGTTTCAGTTTACCTTTTGTCATCATCACCAAAGTAAATTTGTTAAAACCTCGAAAAAAATCCGAATTTTTGGTAACATATTAGCGCCGCAGGCAAAAAGTTTTTTTCGAATTTCGCACGAAATTCGAAAAAAACTTTTTGCCTGCGGTGCTAATTTGATATTGAAGACATTTCGTTTGTTCAAGGTTACCTTTTGTCATTATCACCAAAGTAATTTAGTAAAAACCTTGAAAAAAATGAAATATTGCTAGCACATTGTCATACATCAATAGCACCGCAGGCAAAAAGTTTTTTTCGAATTTCGAAAAAAACTTTTTGCCTGCGGTGTTAATTTGATATTGAAGAAATTTCGTTTGTTTAGGGTTACCTTTTGTCATTATCACCAAAGTCATTTAGTAAAAACCTTGAAAAAAAAAACGAAATATCGCTAACACATTGCCATGTTAACATCAATAGCGCCGCAGGCAAAAAATTTTTTTTTAATTTCGCGCGAAATTCGAAAAAAAAATTTTGCTTGCGGGGATATTCAGATATTTAGGAATTTTCTATTGTTTCAGGATACCTTTTGTTATCAAAACGCAAAGTCATTGAAAAAGCCCTCGAAAATAGTCTATTTTTTTAATATCGCACATGTTTTTTCACGACCGTGCCATCATTTTTGTAATATCCCGAATTGTTATCGATATTAGAGAACTCGCGATATATCGACTATATTTAGACGCTACTTCTGAAGCAATATGGCCGTCTTTTTGACGTTTAGTATGCAAACTTTAAATGCCTATATCTCGCTCATTTATTGAGAACGACTAAAGATTATTGCAGATTCGGAATCTGCGTGGCGAATATAGTCCGGTGACGTTTAAAAATCAAAAATCCAGGAGAGGTTCCTATACTGCAGTTATACCGTCTTTTGTAACTACGTGCACTGTGAGTGTGTGGTTAGGTCAGTGGTCAGCTAGTAGCCCGGTACTTCTTACCAGTCCAAGTAGATCACTGACCTTTAAGTTGGGCAGATCGCTGGGTTCAAGAAAGGCTCGTCCCAGTAAACTGTGTCTTTTGGCGGCGAGCCCTGGACAGCGACCAACAATGTGTATGCTGTCTTCAGGTTCCTCGCCACATATTCGGCAGTCCTTGCTCTCGGACAAGCCAAGGTTGAATAGATGAGCTCTAAGGGTCGTGTGTCCGGTGAGGAGACCGATAGTGGTTCTAAGGTTCTTCTTGCTCATGTCAAGTAGGGCCTTGGTTTTCTTCTGTAGTGGTTGCTCCATCGTGGCTCTGTTTCCAAGAAGCCCGATGTTCCTGCTCCAAGCAGTCCCTGATGATTTTCTTACCTGTAGCGAAGGGGACCCCTACAATTGGCTCCACTGGGCATTCCAGTGTGCCCAGTTTGGCCAGTCTGTCGGCCGCTTCGTTGCCGGGTATGCCAGATATGAATTAACTCGACATGTCAATTAAGTCCACCGAAAATTGAAGCCTTTCGTGTGTGACACATGCGATCGCAGTTTTGCATCGCGACAAGATTTAAGGGCACACATAAACTCGGTTCATCTCCAAATTAAGTATACTTGTGCGGAATTTAACAAAGCTTACAGGGGAGCCTACTCACACACATCGATGTATTTCGCCGTAATATTAGGCAATTTCCATGTACACATTGCAAACTTGAATTTGGTTTTAGATTTCAACTTCAAATACACGTGACTTCGGCTAAATCGTCACCTTGGGGCAACATGGTTCTATGTGTACAAAACATTGTTTTAAGTTTAAGGCTTAAATGAAAGTTTGTGACAATGAAAATAACCATTTTTTATTTAATTACTCACTGATTCATGGCTAGTTGTACTTGAAATATGATATACTAAAATTAATATAACATTTGCAGTACAAACTATGTGTATATTAAGATTATTCTATTCAGATAGAACTTTGAAACACTGAAAGTAATATAATTGTATTAGATCAAGACGGTTTTATGTACATGGAACCTTGATGTACTAAGTAAAAATGTAATCGGACCTTCTTTTACTTAAATATGCTTAAAATAATTTTGTAAAATAATATAGTACACAATTTTATCAATATTTTTATTTGGAAACACTAAACTAACATTCTATATATTTTCACAAATAGGTACCTAAGTAAAATTACACACCAATTTCTCTGAACAATGCTGAGAAATATTGCTTGTCCAGCAATGGCATCCACTTCAGATACGACCCGGTGGCATAGTGGTTAGGTTGCCTGATCTTACTTTGTAAGGTCCCGGGTTCGATTCCCGGCTGGGTCACCATTTTCCGTTGGGATCAAATTAACGGAATTGCATTCAATTCTGTCGATCGAATGCAATAACAAGACACACACTTACAGACATGTTACACGCACACATACATATAACACGTCATAGTAGGGTTGGTTGTAAGAGATTGTCATATGACAATAAACCCGCCCATTGTGACATTTTCACAATAAAGAGTATAAACAAACAAACAAACTTATTCGTGGATTTCAGAGCATCTACTTTAAATCTGGGAAGCCACTGTTTTGTTTCTCTGATGGGCTTAGGAGCAGGAAAGTCTCTGGGAAACTGCTAAATAATCTGGCTATTTCGACGATGGACTCTTTGTGGTCTTTGTACTGTAGGTAGAATATTTACATTCATCTATTCTTCCTCAGAATGACTGGTTTTATAGGCTGGCCACAAATAATTTTGAGTGAATTTCAATGCGGTAACTTTTGTGAAAGAAATTTTATCAAATGCAATCTGTTTAGAGCAGGCACCAAAATCCTTCATATCAGCCAACTAGGGATAGTTGAGTTATTCTGTATGGATTGGACTTGTTGACGTTCTTCAAGAGTTTTAGCAACGACACTGGTGGATAATATTCTGTTGTAGATAGACCCTTTCAACGCAGGAATGTAAATTGTCAACCTCTTGTATTCCGGAATGCCCCGGGGTTGAATATTTCATTATGATTTCTTTGATGTTTTTAAAGGACGTTAAAAAGTCCATTACAGCATAAGATACCAGTGAGTTCCTACTTTGTGGTACGCAGGAGTCGCTCCACAATACCAGTGATGTTATTTTCAGGGTTATCTTCATAGACGTCACACAGTATTTTTTGTAAAGCACTAGCTAAGTCATTTCCTGACCTTCCACTTTGTGCTTCTGTCCAAACAGCACAATATGCTTTTTCTGTCTTAGAGAAATGAGCCGTCATATTATAAACATTAAGCTTACTCTTGTAGAAAAAGCAGCTTCAATCTGCTTGTGGGCAAGTCAGGACATTTTGTAAATCAAAACACAGGACATTTGCATTTGATTCACGGTCTCCGTTTCTTACTTTGCGCAAAGCATTCTTTTTTGCCTGATGTTTAGTGTATTTTTCATTTAATTCATCCGACATAATACCTTCTTTTTTTGCCATTTCCCATCAGAACATGTATCACATTTATCTTTTTTTGGTTTTTGGAAAGCCAGATTGAAGGATTCAGTACCTACATAGCTAAATATTTTGCAGTACATAGTTTTTTCACGGGTTGAGGTGTAGCTTCAACATTTAATTCATACATTTTAGCAATGCTTAACGATGGTTCCAGATATTTTCTTTTGGCCGTTGATAGGAGAACGTCATAGCTAGCGATGGAAAATACATTAAATGAAATGCGCTTTCCAATTTGCATCGAAATAAATGTTCAATATCACAAAAAAACGAAGTTTTCAATGCAAAGACCTAATATTTACGAGTGTGCCGCGCATGCGCGATTAACCAAGGATAGAAGGGGGGCATATGTATCTATATCTTTCTATTCCGCTATCGCATTCACTCACAGTCCACCTTAGTACTCCCGCGGTCTATTCTAGTATGTCTAGGGATTTTAGTCATAGTCTCATTTCAGGACACTGCCTATAATACCAATAGGCAGTGTATTTTCTCATTTAGAACAATTTTTATCTGCCATGGAAATGTTATGCATGACTCAGTCATATTATTGAATGTATGGAAAATGCGGAAAAACGTGAAAGGGATGCGAAAATAAAAGAGACAGGATAGATAAAAACGGCGACGCAATGATTGATGTTGCTGTAGATGGTTATTGTATTAGAGACGGTCGTATAGAAAGAATTATTCTACGTTGTCTGGGGCTGCAACCGTTGTAGGTAAGGAGTTCCGCGAAGTTGTGTGAGATGGGGAAGAATGACGAAGAATGTAATATGGCGAAGATGGGAAGACGTTGGTGTAGAATTGCGGTAAGAAATAAATGCTGTTGCATTTATGCTATGTATAAAAAAGAATACTCTCTGCACACCAGGGTTTTAAAAGTATGCTGGAAGTAGTACAAGTATGGAAGTTGATACCTTAGTAGAGGGTTTCAAAAGATCTACAGATATGCATGGTATTTTGGATGATGTTTTAGTGTGGAAGATGTTTTTGTGAATGGAATGTTTATTACCGGAATTGGTAGATCCGAGTATACTCGGATCTACCAATTCCGGTTTCTTGTTATTACAAGAAATAAAAATGATTACAGGACCCGATTACATTTTAGAGCTTATCAAATTAAAGGAATCTAGGAAACTTTCTCTGCAATCTTTTCCAATAACTTCCACCAAAAAAGGACGGCTATCATTTTCCGCTGATCCAGAGAGACAATTCAAATAAAGATTAATTCAAATAAAGAAAATGATGCGACAAATATGATAGTAATACTAATATACAAAGTTGCATAATGGACAACGCAACAGATCACAACAAACTGATAGTAATTCAGTTCGATCATTACTGAGCCCGATTGCGTTTCTTTGTTAACTAAAACTGAAATTAGTTCAAGCGAACGAGATAGAGCAATATGTAAGGGCGGAATATGGAATATCGATAAAAACTACCTGTCGAACTACTCGTCCGAATAAATTTGAACATATTTCGTGCGGTGTTAGATTCAGATGCTTTATATGTTGTGGGTAGCTTTAATGCGAGAAAGTGACAACCGTTCATTTCACATTCCGCTCTAGCGTATTGCCCTGTCTCGTTCACACGGACTAATCTCCGATTTTAGTTCACGAAGAAACGCAATCGAGCCCACTATCAATGGTTTTTTCAATTTTATCGAAATCTTAGGCTTTTTGTGAGCTATTGTAATGACATTTGTACCATGCCAGTATGAGGAGAAGCAATGTTTCGCTGATGATACAGCCCTGTCATTCAATGGCAAAACGTGGTCGGAAACTATTGAAAAGGATGAATATGGATTAAAAATTGCCAAGGACCTAAAAAACCACATTCTAATTTACTAAATGCTAAAATACAAAATATAAAATTTTATTAAATCGGCTTAGTCTTTGGGTTGATCCCTTGGGAAGAAGGATGGCAACAGTCCTTGTAATTCCCTGGGGGTGGCGGGTTTGCCCGAAACCCCTCAACTGACGTTACACTTCTCAACTGACGTTACACCCGAAACCCCTCAACTGACGTTACACCCGAAACCCCTCAACTGACGTTACACTCCTCAACTGACTTTAACGATTGTGTCATTGCGGCGACGGGCGTTACGTTATATTCTATGTTTGAATTAATCCAATAACAAGTATCTATTTTTATTTCGGATCTTTTCTGAAATTTTCTAATACTATCTTATTTTGTTTGTGTGTGTGTTGTTTAAACAATAACTTTTTTTTAGATGTATTCCTTTTATTTACTAGGAAACTTTATAAAAGAGCACTAGTTCATTCCAATTTTATTTTTTCGCTTAAATTGTATCTTACTTAGTAACTGATTCTGAGGAGAAGTGAACCAAATCCCATTATTTTGAAAACGATTTAAAAAAAGAAACCTTTTACAAATTTTATAACCTATGTCATACATACATTACATGGCCTGCTCTGATAACCAAACAATGCAGACCATACCCAATAAAATACTAAATAATCTGATGTTTATTAGAATTACAATAAGATGCAATACGAATTACGTCTGATGCAATAAGAATTACGAAAGTTTTAATTTAAACATCTGATGATTAAGTCATGATCCTAAGCTTATTGATACATAAATAATTTATAAAAAAATAGCCTAATGTTCTTATTTTGACGGAATATCTCGAAGAAATAGATAAAATCTTAAAACTATATAAGTCATTCCTAAGAGTATTGAATCCATAAAGTTTATCTATGTAGGTACATTAGTTTCTAAGTAATATTATTATTCCCTAGAATTTTTTGGAAGGAAAATATTTGATTATTTAAATTTACTTATAATTAATTAAGTAAAAGCAATCTGAAATTATATTTTAGTTTTTCTAAATCATAAATCCTTACAGATTCAACCGATGAATTATCAGAATAATCCTCCTTGCAACGTTCAGTGACACAATAACACGGGCGTTTCCAGACCGCCGCCGTAAATTGGCAAGCACTGGACGCAGTGGAGATTTCAGCCCATCATAGCGCATAGTGAAGTGGTTCGTCAGTATATCAATAGATGGCGTTAAAAAATACTAAGCTGCTCCCAGTTTCGTCCCCCGCCTCGGCTTACCCCCTCGTCTATCACACGAAAAAGTCAAATTTGTTTTAGCCAACGGCGTCGCCTTAACACCATGCTATCTTAGACAAAAAGACCGACAATTCTCATACATTTCTTTCTATTAAAATAGCTCTATACCATATTATCTCCCGTGCGGCAATACCGTCCTCTTCTGAACTCGAACTCGGCGATTTTCGTCAATAGTTTTCAATATAAAGCATCAATTTTTCAAAATACATTAGTTATTGTTTCTGGTAAATAGTTTATTATTAAAAAAATAGTTTAACAAAACAATAGATAGGTACTAGGATAATAATGGTTGTCGGTGGTTGGTTAGGTGTTGTGGGTGTGGAAGCGCATCCTGGGCACGACTAGCGCCTCGTAGGGCGCGGCGCTCGGCGTGGCGCCGTCGATCGCGTCCACCGTCGGCGGCTTCTGGCCCGGCGGCACCAGGAAGTCGAAGTTCTGCAGCATGGTGACGGTGAACATGAACACGTTCGACCTGGCCAGCGACTCGCCCATGCAGCGGTGCTTGCCGATGCCGAACGGTACGTACGAGTCCGGTATGCAAATCTTGCCGTTCGACAAGAATCTCTCGGGCCGGAACTGCTCCGCGTCCTTGAACAGCTCCTCGCTCATAAGTAGAGCGTTGAAATTGGCAATAACCATTGCATCCTGCGGACGAAAATATTTGCATCAGTAAATTTGCACATCCGACGCGCTTATAACACTTCGATAGTGGTAAACCAGCTACTATTTACACATACCATTAGTGCATTGAAGTCTTAATTCAATATGACGTCTGGGGGTCGATCTTTGTCACCAATCGAAAACTTTAGTGTGGTTAATATTCCGATTACTCCCTCTCCTCTATGCTAAACCCTATCCTCGAACGCATTCCATAATAAATTCATAGTATGTACCTACGTACCTAACATGCCATAGTATGTACCTATGCCAGATGCATGTACCTATAGTATGACTACAAAATATGCTAAGTCATTATACCAAAATGGAATCGAATAAACGAAAAATCGGGAAGTATACTCTGTTTCTAATTCTCTTTACGAAAATAAATGTATACATCATCATTACCGTCGTTATATAGCTTGCATAAAAATAAATTAAATTAATTAGGTGTTTCCGCGAAAGCATTCTGAATTGTTTTCAATTTAATTATATAGGACATTTTTATCCCAGAACAATAAATGACTTATGTAATATAACACAGTTTTTAATTTTTGCATTCATTTTTTAATACTAATCACAATCCAATCAATGTCACATACATGTCAATACCAATCACATCCCTGTCAATGGCAATCATAAAACAAGAATTACACTTTTTTACAGTATTTTAAATAGCGAAATCAGCTATAATATTGTCATAGTTTATGGTGTTTATTTTCTCAGCCCTAGTAATATATAGATAGACCAAAGTGTTCAGTTTTCTTCAGATATTGACGACCTATAATAATTTTTTACTCGTTTTAAACAAAAAAAGCTGCTTTTTCCAGAACACTTTCTGGTTGGAGTGTAAAGAGCAATACGGAGAGCTATTATTTATCCAAGTGTGGGTAAACGTTGCACAGAGACTGGTTTCTGACAAATTTTGAAAGATTGAGTAAGTAATGGTGTTGATTCAAGTTTCTCTGTAGCCTTATTAAAGGAAACGTGACTGTAAAAATGTACACATTCCTAAACCAAATCATTTTCTAAATCATTGGGATAATTTTGCTTGAGAGACTGAGCTTTTTCTGTGTTGAAAGTTGACCTATTCTTGCCCTACTTCGCTGAATAGGATAGGATAGGAGAATTACTAAGTTGCAATGGGGACCTAAAGCATTTACCCCAATAAGATTCAACATTTAACAGATAGAAATCTTTATACACAAAGTGACTTGCTTGAGTATTACGTTTATAATCGCGAACGAATTCGACGAATTCTACTATACCAAAGCAAGCGCCCTCTGAAATCTGCCGCCCCTTGACTGCCGCTTACACGGCCTATTGACAAATCCAGCACGGACTTTATTATTCAAATCCAGCACGGACGAATTAATTCAAGTTTTAATAATGTATGATATTTTCCGATATGCACTCGTGAGCTTTGACATATCGCGAGCCCGCTTGCGCTTAGATCAATATAATATTACACACATGGGCGCCAGTAACATCAAACATGATTAAAATGGTATATTTTTGTAATTCCATAAATAAAATATACATTTCTTGTAGCGTAGAGGAGTGGTTTTTGGAGTGCATCCACGCTCACATATGTCGTATAACTTTGAGGTCGCGCGACTAATATCAATCGTGTCTTGATCATGCAGAAAAGGGCTGTCCCCACGATAGCACATGTACCTCAGGTTTCCGGGAGGCAACTTTTTCGAGAATGTGGTATATTGACATTCCCTGCTCTGTACATCATGGAGGTCGCAATGTAGGTACGAAGGAATATGATACGATCCCGAAATCAGTTTCGTTTGGTGAACCACTCGCTAACGAAGTCCGAGAATATAACCAATGTTACCGGTCCAAAAATTAACAATCACTTGAATATAACTAGCACAGAATCTTCTAATTTCAGCCTGGACACACCTGACGGCCCCAGTTTCACGGTGTGCCAATACAGCCGGATCATGTCATTGTTGGAAAAAATATATAAATCCTGTAGCTCAGGCCTAATGCAAAAACTTTTGTCTGACATTAGAATCGTTATGTCCTTTTGAGTGTCATAGGGTACCTTTACTGCCTAAATATCTAGTAACTAGTTGTCTAAATGTCCAAAGTTCAATAAATTAACGTATGTAAATATATCATGGGTCTATAAATGAAAGGTCTGATTGAGTAAATTATGGAAGTATACATATATCTATATGGATAAATACATAAATCACAAATATTTCATTAAAAAACCGTAATAAAGATAATTAACCGTAATAAAGACAATTATAAATACAATACAGTTTGAGTGAGTCCACACTATACTTGTTGGTTAATCACACTCCATATACGAGTATTTTGCAAGCGCCTACAACTGGGCAGATGAAGTGGCCATTTTTAGTATCCTGCAGAAGGTTAGCATATTCCTGTTCACGCACCTAAAATAGGTCATTGACGGATGTCGATTACTACGGGCGAACTCGCCACTATAGGGAGTTATAACGACATAATGCCATTCTGTCTCCCATGGAGTGAACGTAATTACTTTAAGGGTTATACGTAGTTGCAAGACCAAAAAAGTAGTTTTTTACGAGTTTTTTCTGAAAAGGGTTTTTATGACAAATACAAGGAGTATTAATAAATGCAGTAGTAACTTTAAACTTTATTCTGGCATTTTTAAGCTATTGCATAGCTTTTATCGCGGGCCTAGGCCAGCGCGGCGACCGAATGAAGAAATTTCTTAACGAAAATTAATGATTTTAAACTGATAATTACGTCTAAACGAGTACCTACTGCTTACGATTCGAAAAAAATATATGTTAAACAAGAACATTTTCCTAATATTCTTAGCTTTGAATATTTTAGATTTTGTTTATATTACATAGTGTAATTAATTTGTGAAATTAGGTCTAACCGAACACAAAAACGACTACCTACTACGCAAATACTATCTGGTGTATTATTATGAAACCTGCACCATTTTAAAGATAATTTAATTATATATCTTTTTATCTACGTTTTTTTTTCGAATAATCCGGTTTTTTTGCTTTATCGAATAAAAAATTCGTACGCGGCGCTCTATCGGAAGACGTTTAAGTTATTCCGAATCATTTGCTACCGCAGCCGCAAACGATTCGGAATAATTTCAACGTTTTCGGATAGACAGCAGTTATCTGATATCAGAAAAAATAAGATAAATAAATAATTATAATTGCATAAGTTGTTAAAAATGCTATGCTATGCTTTACCGCGGCAGTCCCCGAGTGACACACGTATTTTTTTATTTAAAAAAATATTGATTTACACCGCTCCTGTAGACGGTCTCCCGGAGGTTTTTCAAAAAAAGGTGTTTGGCGGTGAGCAAGATATCTCCGGGTTAATTTATATGAAATAAAAAACAACAGAAGATTCTATTAGTTTAAAGATAAATCTTGATATTGATCGAAGGAATAGACAAAATTTAGATTTTTGACAAAAAGTACAGCTCCAAAAAAAAACTGATTTTCGACAAAACAAAAAAATATAAATAATTATCGGAAATATTATTCCTCCGATCAATCTCTGAAGAATATATTTGAGAAGGTTGTATTAAAATTTCAGACCAATCGGCTCGGCTGTTTTTGAGAAATCGTGCTCACCGACTTAGAAAACACCGTTTTGAGAGAAACGCATTCGAAGTTTCAAAAGTCGTTTACACAACTAACGAAATTCACTTGTTTGGTATAAGAAACGACTACATTTAGCTATCTGGTATAAAATAGATATATAAATAGACCTATGCGAATACAATGAAAAGGGTCTACTCAGGTATTGCGCGGCATAAAAACAGCTGCTACTCTGGTCTTTACGCCGCCTACTTTGTAACGCTTCGAACGTCCTTACAAATATGCATGCATCTCCAGGAATATTTGCCGCATGTATTTGAATTTTTTAGAGAATATACTCAAATGTATGTACATTCCGAAAATACATTACAAAATAAAACATTTTTTTAGGAAATTTCTAACTGCGTATAACCCCTTAATGGAGAACACGATCCACATCCAAGCTACGCCAGCAGCCCGTAAGAGTCCAACGCCTTACCGTAAGATGCTGGGGAAGTGCACTAAGCGAGCTAACTACAAGGTTTGGATAGATTTCTTCATCCTCCAGTCTGGTCACTGATCAGAGGTCGCTTGCGCGTCCTCTGCCTGACGTTACCGTTAATTCAGATCGAATTTGTCGCGTATCCCTGTCCGCCAAGGTCACTCGGAATCGGTGGCCAACGGATCCTTTCTAAGGCCAGGTGGCAGCATGTCAACAACCAGCCCCACTTTATAGGAAACGTACGTCTCCAGACTATTGCGGTTAACCGACGGATTGCGCAAACTAGGTTGACCCAGTCCGTTGCGCAAACCGCCCAGCTCCCTAGGATCGGAGCCTCCGATCATAACTATCTAGGACTTTAAGTTACAGCCGCAAGCAGAGTTCACGACGGCCCTTCGAGGTTAGTCCATCTTCGAGGAAGCTACGGGTTGGGAGCTGAACAGCAAGTTTGGTCGACTTTAGAAAACACAGGCAGGTCACCAGCCTAATCTGCATGGAACCGTTAGTTCTGAATTAAGTCTATAAGGTCCTAATCTATTGGACAGTGGGGCGGTGTAGACTACAACAGGCGAACTCGTCATCCGTTATCGAACGCAAATCATCTAGACTGTTTCTAGCTGCAATCAATTCGCTGCCTACCCAGGACTCGTGGAAAGCACGGCTACTATCTCTTTTAAACGCAAAACTGTAATTAAAGTATTGCGTTATACATATTAATTTACATCATACTTTGGTTTTTTGCTACCTATCCATATATAATTTACAGCAGAATCATCTGTAGCACTGCTATTATCCTCGCAGGAAGTACCTTTGGCCTGTCACTATTCCAAAAGTGGAGAGGAGATGTCATACAAGATTGGCATTTTTATGCCTTTTACCAGATCTGGAGGCTAAGCTACTGACCCGATTAGGCTGAAACTTGTCATGTGTATTTATACATTTGTAAGTAGGTACTAATGTCTCGACGCAGAATATTCCCTTGAAAACCATTGAAAAAAGTGTATTCACAAAAACTATTGGTAAAAGTACCGATTAGCAACAGTAAGCGAGTAAGGTTTGATGTTCCCACTTTTTTAAATTCAATTTTTTAAAAATTGAACATGTATTATTTCTGTAAGTTACAATTTTTTATCAATCGATTAAATAAAGTCTCTGTTTCTTGAGAAGTTTTAGTTTTAGCCACAAAAGTATGCGAAAGGTAGTCCGAGTCGTGTCGGACCGCTTATTTTAATATGTATCTTATAACGCTGCCACCTCCAGTGCCGAGTTGTCGATCAGTAGTAAATGTTTTACCCATAAATGTTCCAAAATTCTTTTGGAGCATTTTCAATTAAATTTTCGTGTTAAATTATCTTCTGTAATAAAACTATATAAAATGAACATTAAAAAAATTCGAAAAGTATTACCAGAGTAGAAATCAAGTATTACTCACGCGCCGAATAATAATCAAATATTTAACGCGCTCTATACTCGAAAACCATTCATCGATCGACCCAGCTGAGTAATATTCAAATGCCCACGTCCAGCAGTGGACCAAACCAGGCTGAGGAAAAAGGAAGAAGGAAGACCTAATAACTCACGAGCTGCTGGCCCGATTTGAATGATCCGTTTTTGATTTGTTCACAATTACTTTGATCATACCTACTTTTGTACATAATTACTTTGATCATAATTACTTGGCTATAAATTAAAACAAAAAATCTCTCGGAAAATTTTACACGAATTTTACAATAATTTTACACGAAAATTTAATTGAAAATGCTCCAAAAGTATTTTTGAACATTTTGGGTAAAGCATTTACTACCGACTGACAACTCGGCACTGGAGGTGGCAGGGTCATAAGATACGTATCAAAATAGCCCGACACGACTCGGACTACCTTTCGCATACTTTTGTGGTGAAAACTGAAACTTCTCAAAAAATAGAGACTTTATTTAATCGATTGATAAAAAATTATAACTTATAGAAATAATACATATTCGATTTTTAAAAATTTGAATTCAAAATACTGGGAACATCAAACCTTACTAGCTTACTGTTGCTAATCGGTACTTTTACCAATAGGTTTTGTGTATACAGTTTTTCAATATTTTTCAAGGGTATATTCTGCTCCGAGATATTAGTACCTACTTACAAATACACATAACAAGTTTCAGTCCAATTCGGGCCAGTAGCTTAGCCTCCAGATCTTGTGGAATTGTTTAGTCCGTAGAAGTCTTCCCAGTTCCGCATCCGGCGGAACTGGGAAGACTTATTCGATTTCCTTGTTATTAGCTTCGATTCGGCCAGAGAATCACATTGCATTGGCGATCATTCGGAATTGCTGCTACATTGTTGGAAGGTAGTCGAATTGTGCATTCGGCACTGAAATTTCCACTAAATTTGGAAGCGAATGAAACATCAACGTGTAACATTTCAAAAAATTCTGCAATGGCGCTAGTGCTTCAAACATGCAGAGTTATAATCTGGGATGAATGCATAATGGCTCACACACGAGCGTTGGAGGCGCTGGACCGAACAATGAGAGACTTACGCGATAATCAAACGATCTTCGGATGTGTAATGATACTCTTGGCCGGTGATTTTTGATAAACTCTTTCTGTGATTCCACGTTCAACAGCAGCCGACGAATTAAATGCGTATTTGAAACCGTCTGCATTATAGAGACACGTGAAGACTCCAAAATTCCAACTTCAAAATGATCAATCGGCGGAAGTTTTTTGAGGTAATTGCTGGACATTGGGAATGGAAACGTTCCAGTCGACGTCGTCAGTGGCCACATCAACTTCCTAGAGATTTTTTGCAATTTGAATCGAAGGAGGAATTGATTCAAAAAGTCTTCCCAAATATCGTTCAAAGCTATCTAAATTATGGATGGTTGGGAGATCGTGCAATTTTGGCGGCGAAAAATATCGATGTCGACTCACTGAATTTTACAATTCAAAGCAAAATTGCAGGCGAAACGATGGTGTACAAATCGGTTGACACAATAACAAATCATGACGATGTTGTCAACTATCCGACTGAGTTATTGAATTCGTTGGACCTACCAGGAATGCCGCCGCATAATGTCCGAGTCAAAGTTGGTTAAGTTATCATTATGCTTCATAATTTGAATCAACCACGATTATGCAACGGAACTCGGCTGGCTGTGAAGGAATTAATGCCAAACGTTATCGAAGCGACGATTCTGAAAGGGGAGTACAAGGAGGGAGATGTGTTCATTCCACGAATACCAATGATTACTACCGACTTGCCATTTGACTTTAAACGACTGCAGTTTTCTGTACGACTTGCATTTGCTATGACGGTCAACAAATCGCAATGACAATCACTGACTGTTTGTGGAATAAATTTGGATAATGCATGCTTCACACACGACCAATTATACGTCGCCAGTTCGCGAGTGGGAAAACCGTCATCTCTCTATGTATTTGCGCAAGAAAACAAAACAAAAAGAATGTGTATCATAGAGCACTGCATTAAAATACATTCCATTTAAATTGAAACAAATTCACTTTGTTTCAGCCTAAATCTGAAAAAAAAATAGAAATGAAATCGATGGAGAGTCAAACAAAACCATACTGTTTACACACTTTTCTCTTCCATTTCGAACACAACGAATCCACAAATGGCAATTGATGAAACTGCTCTTTTGGTGAGACAAAAAATAAACAATCAGATTGGAATCACGATCGATACTTTAAATTTGTATTAATGATGCTGAGTATTCTGCTTCCAACGAAGACTTTGAACAAACAATGCAAATGTCAAACAACTGTCAATGAAAATTGTCTAAGTTAACGCCATCTGCTGCCAAACAAACAAATTCGTGGCGAAACGAAGTTCGCCGGGTTCCGCTAGTATAGTAATATAAATATCCTAATTTTAAAGAACATTTTGGCAGCCCTTACAACACTGATAAATGCAGGGGAAGCTGATAGTATTGATGGCCAAACTTATAGCAATTTATTTGGCCATCTATAATGACAATGATAAATAATAATTTAATATAAAGCACCGATTGATTATAAAAACTGAACAATTTAACCAACGATAATAATAATAACATTAAATTATTAGTGCTATCTATCGCATTTTTTATAGACTGATTAATAGGCTGATTAATAGGCTTGTTTATAAGCTGAGAGATAGAATAACTAATTCTATCTCAACTTAAAGTACGTAATTGTTACGTATTGAAACTGTATCCCAAATTAAATATTTACGCCTTTATGTAAATAAAAATAAAATAAAAAGAAGTGTGGTTTTAAAAAAATCGCTTATTATTATATTATTATTTTATACCGTATAGGCATGTTTAAAGCGCCATTTATAGTGCGCCCTTATACTGTTATACCACGATAGTCGCCATATTAAACATAATAATAGATTAATCAATTTTATAACTATGACTGACATCTACACGTTGCCTTTCGTAGTAAAAGCCTGGCTGCCAAATTGTAGTACGACGTTGTATAATCAATGGTATCTCAATCTCAATCAATCATCTAACACGCTATATAATCAATGGTAATAACAACGCTCGTAATAAGAGTTGGCTATAAAATAAAATAAAATTTGATTTTATATTTTACTCGAAAATAAAATAAAATACATTTCTATTTTATGCAAAACTAAGTATAGAATGACGAAAAACGTGTAATTGTATTTTAATTTAGGAGTTTCTTCCTAAAATTAAACTGACAATGGGCTCGATTGCGTTTCTTCGTGAACTAAACTCGGAAATTAGTTCGTGTGAACGAGACAGGGCAATAAGCTAGAGCGGAATGGGAAATGACCGGTTGTCACTTTTTCGCATTAAAACTGCCCGCGAAGGTCAAATCATCTGAATCTAATACCGCACGAAATATGCTCGAATTTATTCGAGTGGTTATTTTTATCGACGATCGTTCGTTTCATATTTCGCTCTAATTTATTGCTCTATCTCGTTCGCTTGAACTAATTTTAGTTTTAGTTCACAAAGAAACGCAATCGGGCCCAATGTCAACGACAATGACAGCTACGGATTAAAAGGAACCCATAGCTGCGAAGAAGTTGCTGCCACTCGGTGAGCGGCCATTTTGATTTTTGTATATCATCACTTCATTTTAAAGTGAAATCATTTCCCGCGTTTTTGTTCATCTAGTGCAGCGATTCCTAGCCTGGTGGAAATTTCCCCCAAAGGGGTAAAATTTTATTTTGTGATGAAACATAAAGACAAGCATTAAATCATCGTTAACTCAGAAAGTAGGTACATTCCATCAGCAAATATTTTACTGATTTGGAAAATCGTTAAGTAAGTGCTTGAGTGCTAAGACCTTTCTTAGTGGATGAAGGAATATTTTCAGATACTGAAATTGAAGCCAATGCACAATTGGTAAACTTGGCGAAAACAACACCTTGAAAATAGATTTCAAACATTTTGGCGAAAGATTGGTGGCGAAAAAAACCTTAAAAAAACTGATTCTATTTGCCAAACTTACAGAAATTTTCGACATTGGTGACAATGAAAACAAAGCTAGGATCCGATTGAACTCGGAACTTACGATTTGCATTGGCCGAAACTGGATCAAATATTGAATATTATTTTAGAATCAAGCAATATTGACGCATCACTGACTTGCATTGCTCCTTGATTTAATAAAAAAAATGCTAAAAAAAAGATGTTTACTTTGTTTAATTTTAAATGATTAAAATTTATTACAAATAAAATTTCTTTTTTGTAATTTAATGAAAAGAATGCGTTAGTTAATTTGTTTCTTAAAAGTAAACTTTTTTGGGGGTATTTGCTAATATCTAACCAGTTGTATGTGTAATAGACTTTAAAAGGTTGGGAACCTCTGATCTGTTTTATATTTACAACTATATCAGCCTGTCCATTTTGTTTTGGACTATGTTTTGTGAATATTTATATCATGCATATTCTGATATTTATATCATGCATATTCTGACGCTGATTTGTTTTTAGGACTGCGCCGCAGCAAAATTCTTACAGTTGTTGCTTCTAAACGTTGAATTTTATTATAGTCTGCAACAGCATATAATATAATTATAATCTTCGATATATTCTCAAAAATCAAATTAAGGGAAAGGTTTTGACTGGTGATTTGACCAAATACTGAATATTAAAACAAAAATTGGGTCCAATATACGAGTATTCGACCAAACGATTCCACATTATTTTATATTCTAAAAACCAATTTTTTATTTTACTTACACTCCAACTGGCTCCGAGTACTTTATATTTTATATAAGTGAACAAAGAACATGGCATTTTAATCATGTTCGATGTGACATGGCATTATAATCATGTTCAAAATGTACCTATAATAATTTTATATTGGTGTTCAACTTTTTACTTACGAAATGCGTGTTATATGATTGTCTTTCGAATATTCAGTGCTTTTTTCTCAGTAAAAGGCCACGAATAACGTCTATAGCCAGAAACTACCTACTGTAAAAAACTTTTTTTTAAAAATTTTTAGTCCAAAGAAATATTTTTTTTCTTTTACGCGCCTGGGCCCCGTTTATTGAGTTACAAGTGACTCCGTCAGTGAGTTACAAGAAAGCCGTACAACGATTATATCAGCTTCTTCGAGTTCAGTATAAGAGATTTCAGATGACATCGATTAATATAGAACAACTTCTTCGAGGCATTGGATATCTATTGAATTCATCCAACTGTCATTTGTCCTGCTATATATGCTCCATTTTAATAATTTCACTAAGATCTCACAACAGATTTTCTGTTTCAACAGTTTCAAGACTCATTCTCGAACCAATCGTCCGCAACATTTTTCTGCCACTTATTTGCAATTTCCAAATTTTTAAATTTCAAACTTCATGCACAATATTTTCACTTGAATATATTTTTTAAAAGTAGTGACGATTTTACACAAGCGTAAACATATTTTAGAAACACCTGTACTAGTAAATTTGTAACTTTGTGACTTGTTACTTTTGAGAATTGGGGCTCTGGCGGTACCAATAACAAGTAACCCGTATAACACAGTAACCATCGAGTTGTAATCAGTGAACTTTAAAGATATTAAAATTTCATATAGATCTACAAATAGTTTTTAAGTAAGACAATGTTTAATAGATTTCTTAAAATGATAATGACGGCTAGTTTGGTATTGACTATTGTAAACTTTACCTACTATACTTAAAAATAATTCAATAAATTTGAATTTTAGGAGGGGGGAAGGGTAGAAGGAAAGGCAAGTCGAAGAAGTGTAAAGTTTAATAAAGTTTAGCTAAACGTGTTTAAATCAGTTCAACCGTACGCTTGTGCATGTCGCCCTATATTTCTCAGTTTGTAGCTTTCCCATTTCAGCATTAATTTCATTCAGTATTAAAATTAATTGAACCTGCATAAAAATTATGCACAGAGTGGATAATGAGGAAGTAAGAAATAGCGGCGAGCGCCTGCGTAGACAAGTTTAGATCTATTATATATTCACAAATGATTGCGCAATCCTATAATTGCATTGAGTAAATGCATGCACGTAAGCGGCCATTTATAATAAAAGTATGTACATACTGTTAAACTACAAGTTACCTTAGTAAACCTGACTGAGGCTCAAAAAACGGGACGAGTAATCTAATGCAATGCCCTGCTCACCAGATTCAACGCAGGAGCATCAAATTTGACATAGAACATAGAAACAGTTGATGAAGGAGAACCAATAAATTGATTAACAGGCGGAGAAACAATAAATAGATTTTTGGCCATTCTTTATAATTTTTCTTTATCATTCCTGAAACTTTATATCTGGCCGTCGTATGGACGTAAGTAATTTGTTCGTTTTCTTGCGTTCCTTATTTATTAGTAAATTAGTTAAATGTGTTGATGTAACCGTATTTTTCAGTCGTGGTGTTATGAAGGAAAATGCCTTTGAGCATGTAGTACTTGTTTGTGTTGTGAGTGGTGCTTATTTGCGGAAGCACGTGACAAATTAACACAAATTGACAGGTCGGTGGTAGGACGCCCAAACTATCGATCATTTTGCCGCCGGAAATTGACATCTTTAACGTTTCCCTGTATATGTAGCATTTGAAGAGAGAGAGAGAGAGAGTTGCCTCTTTGACTTACAATAGAACAGGCCGTATTTATGACATGCTATCTCTATTGTTTCTTTGGTTGTTTAAATATATACCGCATCAGTATTGCTATTGCGCTTAAACTGAAAAGATGGATGTAAATATTGTTAAATAATAAACAATTCTTATACTTTTTACCTAAAATACCTTTTTAAGTGTGACATATATTTTTGATTTCATTTAAATTCGTATATTCAGGGAAAACACCGTGTAAACCAATAACTATAAAATATACAACAATAAGGCAAGAATATTAACTACACTGTTACACCGAATACATATTTTCCATTAAATGATAACAATTAAAATAAAAGACAAAGCAGCAAGACCGGGAGTAGTATAGCAAGGGAAGAACCAGGGATGAAAGGTTGTAACAAATGCAAATCCTGTTGTAACAAATTCAAAGAGGTGAAATTTTCAGACTAGTTTTATCCTGCGCGTTCTAAGCATTCTAGGTACCCAAATTGCGGATAGCTTTTCCCTTACTAAGCGGTGAAGTAAAATACGATGCGCACTTGATATCTCCACTTTTTTATCAATAAAACAAACTGTGACACGACGATGCGCCAAAAAAAATATTACAATTCTTTTTTCATTTCTTCACTGACTGCCATCGTAGGGCGACCGCGAGGGTCACCGTTTGTTGAAGTTTCAATGTAGAATATAGGGGACCATCAACCCCACCCCTGACAGAAAATCTAGTATTTTTGTAGTATTTCCGTGGCATCATAATGGATACTTTCCAATTTGGTCGTTTCTCGGCTAGTCTCGGGCGGCTCGACGTTATTATTTGATTCAAATGTGTGTCGTTTTTTCTTGTATCGCTTGTATAAGAGATATTGAAACCAAAATTTAACAATGTGGTTTCGACTCTACGACGCATCTGTGTAATAAATTTCAAGTCCAATATTTCGAGATTGAAGTATGACTAGCGCGCCCCCTGGTGGACCAATTTTAACATCAACACTTGCCATGATCAAATGATGCCTGCATGCCAAATTTCAGCTCAATCGGATGAAGCGTTTCGGCTATATCGTGGAGGAATATACAAAGCCAGACAGAGACAGACAGAGACAGACAGACACACAGACACACTGAAGTGCGTCCAAAATACTTTCCTTGCCAGGAGAGTAAAACAAGCAAAGGCAATTAATTATCGAGCGTAATTTCATATTTTTATTAATTTTCATCAACACGCTTCGATAAGATGCATACAAAAAACTCTTATTAAAAACAAAAAAAAAATATTAGCTGTGCCTGCCAGTATTTATTTTTATATGGTTTCAAAGAGGTTGTAAATCATTATCACATTTTTTGAACGCATTATTATCAAATAATACCTTTTTTTGTTGAATCGTTGAGAATCGCATTACGATTAAAAGAATATTTTTAGAAACCAAAGATTTTCAGATTTTTTTAGAATAATTACTGGTTAATTTGGTTATCATTATTGTTTTCCATTTTTATAGTGATTATTTGTTTTCGATTATTTTAATTTCGAAAATTTAGATTTTTAACTGTATTGGATTTTGATTATTTTAGTTTAATTTCATTAAATAGTGGTACCAATTAGAGGTGTGTCTCGAAAACCAGGTTAAGAGATATCCTGAAGATACCGATAACAGCCAAGTGGCATAGTGGTTAGGTAGCCTAATCTTAAATTGTAAATTTCCGAGCTCGATTCCCGCCTGGGTCACCATTTTCCGTTAAATTAACGGAATTGCATTTCAGTTCCGTCGAGAGAATGCCATAGTAATGAGCTTACACACATGTTACGAGCACACGTGCATATAAACACTTCATAGTTGGATTGGTTGTAAAAGATTGTCGTATGATAATAAACCTGCCCTTTGTGAAATTTCTCAATAAAGGGTAAAAACAAACAAATAAACATTCATTTTGTCTATTTTCAGTTACAATGTGTAATTTTGTGTTTTGTGTCTTTTTTGTGTATTGAAAGATGCAAATATATAATTTATTATTTAAAAACTATATATATAAGTAGAAGAAGATTTATGAAATTGATCAGCCCCACAGAGAGTTGTAGCATCTACATACTATTCTCCAATATGTAATTTACTATTCACTAGAGAAGATTAATTGAAATTTATTTCTACGGCTGTGAATGCGGCCCTAGCAACATTGTCCAACGTGAGATTAGAAAAAGGGATTGGGTAGGGTTCACCGCTAACACTGCCTTTTCATAGCGAAATGTTCGTGTATGATTGATTGTACATAATATGCGGATGCCTGAATCTCATAGTACATCACATGCCTGTCTGTTTCAATCATACGGTGCACAGAACCGACGTTTTTGTTGTTGACCACGTGGACGAGGCGACCTTCACGAAATTCGTCACTGAGATTGACACGACCAGTGGCGGATACATATAGATGGCGCGGGGGGGGGGGGGGCGCCCCCTTCCCCTTGACACGATCGGCCCAGCACCAAGCGGCATTATGACCCATGTGCTAATGACAGTTGGGCCATTATGACCTATGTCTTAGGGTCGGCCCAACTCACAGTTAAGCACCCACCGGCAGCCTCCACGCAGAAGCGCGAGCCCAGGTTAGACTTTGTGCCTGCGGGCCAGTTCCCGCAAGGTACGCAAATCGCTCTTTAGCGGGTTGCGTACCGTGCGGCGTCAGCCAATCAAATATGCATTCTGACTGATAACCGGGGCGCCTGGAAACAGCTTTCTTTCCTAAAGAGCGGGGATGGTTGTTAACCTCACGGTAACTTTAACACGGAATTTAAAAAATACATGTAATATTATAGATAAATAAAGAATTTTGATTTTGAATTTGAATTTAAACTGCTTTTGAAACGACCAATTCGGCCACCCTATCCCAAGTGGTAGGCGGGAAATGGACGCCGTGGTCCGCGATAGATTCGGTAGATATTGAATCACCGCTACGCAAGGGAGAGGACCGCGCAAGCAACCTCGAACCCATAACCAGTCGGGAGGTCGAAGAAATGTGGCCTAAACTGGTAGTAACGGCGCGAGGCCGCCCGCTGTGTGCAAATTCAGTGTCTCGCGGTAAGGCGTTGGCTTCTTACGGGCGAGTGGCGTAATTAAACAGTGGACTGTTTCGTCCCAAAATCTTCTACGATAACCTCACGGAAGGCTGTTGGCGCTGGTGGCCAACAGCCTTCATAAACTGGCGACTTCGTTATTATTATTAAGGATACTTGATAAAATGAACTGTATTGTGTTATTGCATTATTTGTGTAAATAAAGAGTCTAGAGTCTCATAGAAATAGAGAAATAGAATAGAGTCTCATAGAAAGTACGGAGGTATAATATTGATACCTGGAGGATACAAGAGGAACATGAAAACGTCACTTTTTAGGGACTCAGATTCCATAGGATTCTTGAAATGATAGCCTAACTAGGTTGCCACTCTACGGGAGACTACAACTAATAATAAGAAAGTAGAAATAAATGTTATTTATTTAAATTTAATATGACTTTATTTTATTACTAGCTGACCCGTGCCCACTTCGTTGGGCGGTAAAACTTATTACTTGTGATGAAATTATGAGTGTGGTTCGGTAAGTACTGAGTGCTATGATTTATTTCCTAAAGTTTCAGTTTAACTTTCAATGTGTTTGTCTTTACAGTATCTTTGATGCTTTTAGGCAAGGTGTTGCAAATTCTTGGGGCCAGAAACATTTAACGTTTTTGGCCAATTGGTAATACCATATGTGGTATATAAAACCATTCAAATTAATTTTGTCTAAAGGAAACCAGTTTCAGAGAACCCATATTATTTATTTTTTTTAGCAATCGCGATTCTATTTATTTTTGGAGTTATCTGTTTTTTGAACTCAGGTATCGATATGTCGATCGATATGTGGACGTAGTATATTGTTATAAAAGTGAATCGAGCATCGTGTTGTAGGGATTCAGCTCGGGTCATTAACGCGTGAATCATTCCAAGAATAATCGAAAAAAATGAATGCCAAAGGCATAACAATACATCACGCCAGGCCATGTAATAGAAATGATTGATGCGGTCTGATTTAAACTTGTTTCGTTAGATTACATAAACTAATTATAAACAACACATAACACGTGTTAATAATGGATATGTTCATAGAAACCGCCCAAACGTGATTCTTCAATAGTGTTATGTAAACTTGATTGCATTTGCGTCGACTCGCTATCAACTGGAAAAAGTCGGTCAAGAAATCGACGTAACATGATAAATCTAATATATCGAGAATAATCGTATCTGAGTCAGATTCAGCAAAGACCTAAATTATAATAGTGCTAATATATTACAAGGTAGCGACTTCAAGTTCGGTGTTTGACATTGACACGGTCATTGTTCGATTTGTGAGATGCCACTGCTAAATACAGCATCGAGAAAAATCACTCAAGACTTTCGCCGATGAGCACGAGGCGCGGACGCCAAATCAAATAAATATACTGAGTATTTAATCCGCCGAGGTCTAAGGAGAAAAAGCTAACGTACAGGAATATTGTACATGGTGATTTTTTCCCTGTTTAAGCCTTTTTTTTTTTACTTTTCTTGGAATATGCTAGTGCGCATAATAAATATTGAAACAAAAAAACCAAAATTATTTCCACCAAATAATCAAACCTAAGAGCACACTAGTCGCCATGTTGAAATAGAAGCTGTCTTTACCGCTTTAACTCTAGAAATACTTCGAGAAAAAGAGTTCGCTACTATAATTTAATTATTTGTGGGAATTACTAAGTATATTAAATTAATATTGAATTAGTTACTCAATTTAAGAAAGAATGATATACCGTAAATTACTGCAACATTATTCAAATTAACAAAAAATTATATAATATTAACAATTAAAAAAATGTTACATTAAAATACATCGGTAAGTACGATGTTGTAAGTATTTAAAATGTCGTTTTGCGAAAATGCTGATTTTAAGCAGATACACCCGGATGGATCTCTCGGATGGTGTCATGCTCATGTACTTCCACGGCCCACACGGCCCGGTGTCATAATGGTTAGGTCACCTGATCTTACATTGTAAGGTTCCGGGTTCGATTCCCGGCTGGGTTAGCATTTTCAATTGGGTTAAAATTAACGGAATTGCATTTGAATTCTGTCGATCAAATGCAATATTAAAAAACACACTTACACATTTGTTACAAGCACACATTCATATAAACACTTCATAGTACGGTTGATTGGAAGAGATTGTCGTATGACAATAAACCCGCCGATTGTGAAATGTCACAATAAAGAGTAGAAACAAACAAACAGACAAACAAACAAACTTCCTCATGGGATATTTCCGAGCTCTTATTGCAATAAAATTCGTAAAGAGCTTCTTTAACAAACAATGCATATATGGTCAATATCCCTAGTTCTTAGAAGTATTAAATACATGACTGCTGTGGACAAACACCCATTATCTCACATAAATATGACTCTTTTCTGTAGAGTGAAATTACCTTTCAACCAGCGCGTAATAGACTGATATCACCTCAGGTCTCTCCATTCAACTTCTGATCCGTAATAGAGCATAGCGGGCTGATGACAGTTAGGACTTAATATGCTCTATATGTAAATTACAGAACGTCGTTTTATTCAAGAGTAGGTTGAGAAATTGAACCGAATCCACAAATTCAACCGGGTTAGAGTATGAACTGTGTAGGTATAAATAAATATAAGCGCAAAAGTTACTGGAAGGTATATACTTGCAAAAAAGCTCATGAGAATACCTCGAAATTTAGATAACAAATTTGCGATCAATCTCTATGCCAGTGAAAGTCCTCCGTTTTAATGATTTTTAAGCAAGCATCCGTTTCAATGATTCTAGGACATTGTATGAATGTTTTTACATGCATCTTTAAAACAAATCATTACAAATGTTAGTAGCACCTGTGCGTTTCTATGCCTTTCCTCTTTTTAAAATAGGTCATTGTTTTCTTGGATCTCTATTTAGAATATCCAATGACGTTCGTGTTTGGTTTTTGGAATTCAATATTTAATTTTTGATCGATTGTTTCTTATCAAATATTACAGTTGCATCATATACTTTTGTACTTTTAATAGTAGGTTATTCGGGAATGGCTATCATATCCTTTTTAAAGATAAGACAGGAATAAGAGTTTCCTTTGCGATATTTAAGTACAGGATGTTTTAATGGAGCTGTCAAATTAGCTTAAATGCTCTGGAAAGTACGATTTCAATAGAAGATATAATTTTGTAATCAAATTTGTAAAAGCTTCGTCTATTTAACTTAAGATTACATTGAGTACTCCATTAGACGGTTTATTGGAATAAATAACTTTCAAGACTAGCGCATTACCACCAGAAAAAAACATTAATATATTTCGAATTAGAGAATTGTCGTTGCTTATACTAGTGAAAACTTCACCAACACAATTTTTTCACCCTCATTTTCCAACCGCACAACTTGAAAAAATACAATATTTATTCCGTTTACTCTGTACTCCGTACTACTAAATTACTCTGTTTGTAAAAGTAAGAAATATTTTTCTCACGTACCTTTGGTATGGTGTACCCGCGTAGTTTTGTGTCCCTCAGAGCTCTATGTGGTATACCAAATGTACGCCCCATGAACATTCGGACAGTCTCCAAAACGACTGCTTCATTGTACGGCATACTGCAAAAATATTACAATATTATTCGAGTTTATCAATATCTATTTGTTTTGTAGTAAATCCATCATTAGAAAAATCACAAAATGTCACTGATGTTACTTCATTGAGGCAATCTTCGTGATAAAATCGGGAAACAACTGAAAGAAACAGATATAACTCTACTCCAAACGAAAACAGGTCTAAATCTGGAATGCATGTGACCATATTTGTCGCTAGTTTTGCGGTTATTTAAATTATTATTGTACTTAGAGCATTTAAGTAAACACTTTTAAAACTAAGAAATATTTGAAAGGGGTAGCAAGACAGAATGGGAAGTAGATATTACTTCGGTCACCGCATACGAAACCTACTTAATTCCAAAAATCAATTACACTGTGTCGAGTTAAAATTGAGTCCTTTTTATTGATAGAAATTAAGTTCATTCATTAAATGTAGTATTTTTATGCAAGTAAGTTTACATTTTGAAGGCATGAAAAACAAATATGGTGGCCAAGTCACTCGTAATGTTGTGAAATTCACTAAGCATATGGTTCACATTTTGCTCCACTTATAGGAACACTATGGGACAAAATATTTTTTATAAATAGGATAGAAAACGAATTTACCGCGTGAAATTTGTAGGAGCCGACGTTTCGGTGACGTTGCAGCCGCCGTTGTCTAGGGTAGACTGAAGAGCTGTCAGTCCGTTGTTTTGCGGGTAGGCCGCAAACCGCTGCCGCCACTGCGTAGGGGGACCGGGCTCGGGGCGCGGGAATTTTGAAAATCCGTCTTGCACACAACACCCACTGTATCCTGTTTTACGTCTTACGTCTTACTGTCTTACGTCTGTATTCGTTTTCTATCCAAAATATTTTTTTTCCTGTTTTCTTGTTACATTTTTGGTCTGTTTTCTTAGGTGAATAATAAAATCAATGTTAAAATTGCGTATTCCTTTTCAAATAAAGCTTTATTTCTCATTTAAGCCTTAATATTTAGTTTTAAACGTTAGCTACCCCTTCTAGTAATAAAACTCCCCATAAATACTAATGTCTTCTCCGTTGATAGTTAACATTAATTATTTAAGCATTAAATTGATGTATAGATTATAATAAGTATGAGTTTTACTTACCTTTTTTTATGCGCGTTGCAGGTACAGTAAAATTTTATTACATCTGTTCCATGTCAAAACTGATCTAATAATATATTTTTGCCTTGAAATTTTATATTTTCTAGCTTATAGTTTAAATTTTGTCTAACAATTGATTACAATTAGTCTTCTAGATCCACTTCTAGAGCATTTCGAAATATAATTACTATACGCTTGTCTTCGAAATGGTCCCTTTTGATTTTTACACGACTGCCCAACAAAAAGAAGTGTAATGTTTTCAGGTTTTAACGTAAGTTTTCCGTTTTTTTATTCCACCATAACTTCTAAACACTCAAACCTATTAAGAAGTGTGTAGTATAGTTAGAATCGTTATATCATCCCACATGTCATACAGTACCGAAAATGTCCAAATATTATGTAACTAGTTGTCCAAATGTCCAAATCTCTAAATGTCAATGAAATATCATAAATATTTGGTATGGTGCATTAGCATAAATATAATAATATGTTAAATTAGTGTCAAATGAATGGTCTGATTGAGTATATTCCGAAAATATCTATACGGGTAAATCAATAAACCATAAATATTTTATATAAAATACCGCAATAAAAATAAATACAGTAGTCCACTTTTTGTATATATATATATATATATATATATATATATATATATATATATATATATATATATATATATATATATATATATATATATATATATATATATATATATATATATATATATATATATATATATATATATATATATATATATATATATATATATATATATATATATATATATATATATATATATATATATTTATATATATATATATATATATATATATATATATATATATATATATATATATATATATATATATATATATATATATATATATATATATATATATATATATATATATATATATATATACATATATATATACATATATATATATATATATATATATATATATATATATATATATATATATATATATATATATATATATATATATATATATATATATATATATATATATATATATATATATATATATATATATATATATATATATATATATATATATATATATATATATATATATATATATATATATATATATATATATGTGTGTGTAAAATCATAAGGGACCGACGACAAGGCATATTAGAAGAGTAGATAATAATTTCGAAATGCCAAAAGCAAATTATTATTATGTTTTTAGAAGACTAAATATAGTCAATTATTAGACAAAATTGAAGCTATAGAAAAGAAAAATATAAAATTTCTCATTCTTCATCAAATCAGTTTTGAGATGGTATAGTTGTAATATAATTTTACCGTACCTGCAAAGCGCCTAGATAAAAGGTAACTAAAACTAAAACGGTATGCCGTCTTACCGAAAAAAAGCACAACCAACAAAAAGTAAATCTCGAGATAAATGAATTTAAAGATTTTCTCAATTTTATTTGTAGAATAATATTCTGTATTTAAAAATATCCAAATTACCAAAGCAACTTTTAAAAAAAATATCAAAATCATACATTGTTTTCCTTATTCTACTACATATATGAGTACAGAAGTAGTGTTTGCATCTAAATCGGGGACAAGATGTATATATCTGTTTCACGGGTCGCGGTTCTGTTGGAATAAAAGGGTAAAGGGACATAGTATTTGTAACTATTTCTTTGATACTTACTTGCTGTGGGATGATCAATATATAAGTGTGACGTAGTTAGTATGTTTTTCCCTCAAAAACGAATTAAATGTTAATCTTCATACTCGTTCGTTGCTGTCATGTCACTTTTCACAATTCTACTTAGCAAATACTCGTAATGATTACTTTACTTACTTCATTCTATCATCTAGAGTGGGTGAGCGTTCTCGTCCTATCACCATATCGATCTCACGCTGAGCTTTCTTCTGGATTTCTGGTTCCCTCACTAAATACAAAAATGCGAATCCTAAACTCTTACTGGTGGTTTCCGTTCCTGCCATGAACATATCCATACAAATGGCCAAGAGTTGTTCGTCGGAGAAGCTTGGCTTTTTATCGGCCGATTTGAGCATTCGAATGTAAGCATCCATGAAGTCCCGATCTTCGTTCTCGAGCTTGAAAGCGTTTTTATGTTTGTCTAATTCGGCTCGCAGGAAGGTCCATATCTGGCTGTGCGTCCGCACGAAGGAGGTGTAGCCGGAGAGGTTCGGTGCGATGTAGCGCAGGATGGGGAAGTGGCTAAAGGTCGCGCCGACCATGTCGATGCTCGCGAACAGCTCGAACAGCAGCTCCTGCAGCAGGCACAGCTCGGCGTCCTCCGGCGAGTAGCGGATGCCGGCCATCATGCACCAGAGCGTGTTAAGGACGTACGTAGCGAACGCGTCGTGCATTTGAATCACCGCCCCGTTGTTGTTGTTGCTTCCGTACACTTTCGCCTTCATGTCGGCGAGCAGCTGCTCGGCCTCGGACTGCACCATCTCCACCATTCCCCTTCTTCCGAAGCCGAACTCCTTCAAATGCCTCACTATAAAACGCCTCTGATCCTTCCACACGTCTTCGTCCGTGAGGATGATTCCTCTGCGCTTCCCCCACGTCCTCGTCTCGTAGAAAGGCCCTTTAGGCCTCCCGTCTATATCTTCGTTGAGGAGCATCTCTTTGATCGCCTCCCATCCGTTCACGACCACTATTTGATCCTTACCTACCCTCAGACCCAGCACTCCTCTCGGGCAGAACATCTCCACTAATTTATTGCATGCCTTCGATAAGTAACCAGTTTCGGTTCGGAGTTTATTCACCGCGAGCGCACTTCCGAGCACTGGCAACCAGTTTGGACCTGGCGGGTAATTATGCGGTTTTCGGATGTCCATATACAGCAGCAGTATTATGATAATGATGATAAAAGCTACTGCGAACCACATCTGGAGAAGATAGAAAAGAAACATTTTAAATACGTGAAATGGTCATTCCATAATTAAAAACAACTTTTTACAGTTTTCGCATTCGTGTTACGGCGCGTAGTGCGTTGTGAAATTGTTTCTCAATTTATATGTTTTTTCCTGAGATGTAATAATATTTTTTGCCAAATTTAGAATTCAAATACGGATAATGAAATAACGATAGATGAATCTGATTCCGAACTCAAAACATAACTAAAAGATATTATTTTTATATTTTTTAAGGATTAAAAGAAATAAAATCGATTTTCGCCCCAAAATTTTTCTTTAACTACAAACAAAAAAAAATATAAAACTTTTTTTTTTTTTTTTTCATATAGAAGAGAATTTAATATTCATTAATAATTATTTTTTGAACAACTCCATCCGTCAAGTAGTTTTTTTTATCACCGGCGCAAAGCTGAAAAATATGAAGAAGAAATATTAGTAAGTTTTTTTACACTTAAAGAAACCTGAGACTATCAGCTATTCTAGAGGTTAAATATTCATAATAAGACTTCAAGTTTAGGTTAAAATAAATATTTTTTTCATTACATAAAAACATGTTTTTTTTTTGCTGTCTAAACCAGGCTCCCACCTTAAAGACTAATCTCTATTTCCAGGATGATTTTTGTGCTATTTTATAATTATTTTACCAATAGCTATGTGATCTGAATCATTATTAATTTGTTACTGCATTTTAATTTACATTGTTATAAATTTTTAACTCGTCATTCTATTATTTTACAATTTTATTTGTTTTATTTAAATTTATGTTGCTAAATTTTGTCTTTGAATTTTAATTACATTTTTTTAATTTACTAATTGGAATTCGTTGTGTTAATTTAATTTTAGATTTGTAGATTTTTATTTTTTAGTGTGTTATGATAAGTCTACAATTACCTATTTAATATACTATCTTATTAATTTCACTTATTGATTAGATTATTATGTTAGTTCTTTTAATTTTTAACTGAAATAATTTTCTAGAATTTTAATAGTTACTGAATATTTTATTTTTTTACCAGATTAGGTTTTTTTAATACCTTTAAACTGAAACTACTATTATGTTGTTGTCATAATTAATTATTATTGATTGACTATAAGAAGATGTTGTATAAGTAAGTAGGTACACATTGTATTTACAAATGTAATTGGTGTGTAAAAATTATTTGTAATTTAAAAAAAAAAGAAAGCAATTTGTTTTAAGTTAGTCATATTATTTGATAGTATTCGCCTAATGTTCAATAGTCGTAATATTAAAAGTAGTTTAGTTGTCAGATAACATCAGCTACTACTAAAAAAACAAAGACAGTCTATTTCATATGCCCACATACAGGCTGCTCGGTCTAGTTGGGCATTATATTATATATACTATCATGATCGTGTAGGTTATGTTTTAGTTTCCTTATTGCTTATGTAACTAATTAAAAAGTATATCTGCACGTTCGCCCTGATAACTCACTACCCGAATGTAAATAAATAAATAAATGATATATACAAGAGGAATTATATTTTTTTCAATCTATGTAATTATGTTAATTTAAATTAACATAATGACATAAATTGTAATATCTACCCTGGAACTCTTGCAGCGAGGTTTTGTCTCGCCATTAGTCTCTCTACAATCGAGGGCTGTAACAATGTACATTTAATAAAATTGCATATTTTTGAAAAGCATCTGTTGCTACATAGTCGGAATTGACACCGGATTGCGGTGTTTTCAAAAGAAATAAATGAACATTCGCAAGCAATTTCGCAATTATTGCACATGAGGCAGATTCGCATCAGGCGGGGGATAGGGTTATAAAAATATAGAGTGGCTACTGCAGGCATTGCAGCTAATGGCCCGTCTCGGCATCTGTTTCATAACGGCGCACTTCACGCACCGCACCGGCTCGGATGGAGAAAGTGGCCGGCGAGCACCAGAAGCCCATGCGACTGAGTTACGCCCGAGGCGCTGTCGTGCGTGAACATGCGGTTCCTAAGCCGCTAACCGCAACGCTTCGCTAACCGCATCGCTCCCTTAACAGCGCGCTCGGTTATCTAACAGCGCACGAAACGATGCCAAACGCGTTATATATCATCTCGAATTCTTCTTCTAACCCACTCGTGTGGCGATTATTAATTCGCATATCGTGAAAAAATGAGGCAGTGAGGCGGATTTCAGTTGCGCAAGTGCCGGTGTGTCGAAATTTTAGGAAATTGCACAACCGCGGCGGTCGGTATGCCAATATCATCGGAGTGTGGGTCATGATAGGAAATTGCGCCGATCGCAGAGAACCGGTCGCGCTTAAAACCCGCCTTACGTAATATAATTAAACGTAAATCGCGCCGGTGCGGTAGTAGTGTTTACATGCGCCACATTAAAATCCGGCGACGCGCCGTTTTCACTTTCGTTCACTGCGTTTACCTTGTTTGTGACGTTTGTGTGTCGGGGGTCAGCACGCGGACATCGCTCTGTCCTCGGAGGCGGCGCGGGCGCTCGGACTGGCCGATCGGGATGCGCGCGGCGCGGCGGCGACTGCGGCGGCGACGGCTGCTGCGGCGGCGCGGGCGACGGTTACGTCGCAGACGGTCAATGTGCGTGCTTCGGAACTTTCTACCGGCGATTGTTGATGCCGCTATTGAGCACACTCATATAAGCGTCACCCCACCGCCGAACCGCAGCGGCCGCCCGCTTCCTGGACTGCTGCCGCACCACCAATATAGAGCGGCCGCCAGCGGTATCTGACTATGCAAGCTCTGAAAGACGCGGTTTGATTTGTAGATCTGATAGAACTCACTCTGAGCTACCTAGCAACATATTGATTCATTGTTTTTACTTTACTGGCAAAGGAAATAATTGTGAACGCACTTCTGTGTGTCTGTGTGTCTGTGCTGTCTCCGCGATAGCTCCGATTGAGCTGAAAATTGGCATTCAGGCATCATTCGATCATGGCAAGAGTTGAAAAGTCGTAGTTGAAATCGGTCCACCAGAGGGAGCGCTAGTCGTACTTCAATCTCGAAATATTGCACTTAGATACTTAAAAATCGGTACTGAGATGCGTCGTAGGGTGGAAACCACATTGTTAAATTTTAGTTGCAATATCTCTAAGGATGGACTATCATTTCAAAATTGAATATCGTTATAATAATTGTAACTATTTCGTTACAATTTATTAATAAACCTATGATCGATCGGTGCCATCATTTCGGATGAAAATTGGCCTGCCCATAAAAAATAAAAACCGGATGTTCCTGTTCCTTTAAGAAAATTAAGATCGGTATATTTCCATGATTTTCGTTTGTAAATTTCTCAAAAACACACAAAAAATGATTTTCCTTTTCCTGTAAACTTTACAAACTTTTTGGTAGAGAAATTTTGGAGATTAGAAAGACAGCGGGGGGAGGAGGGGGGGGGGAGTGTTGATGTTTGCGCCTGAATTTTGGAGTTTGTCATCATTGAAAATACAGGTGACACACGGGAGACGGACGCTTTTTAACTACGTAGTACTGAGAGCGCAGTGGTGGGAGAAGATAGTGGTGGGGATAGTTAAGCTCTACACAAGACGCCATTTTATTTACTCAGTTATTATGGATCAGTGGGACTTCGTGATAAGTGGTGAGTCTGTTACAGCTACGCAGCGATTGTTTCGTTTACGGTTCAATGTCAGTCGACATGGAGCTGTTCCTAATCCTAACAATCCTAACACAATCCTGAGAATCCTAACACAATCATCAGATGAGTGAAACACTTCAGATCGTCTGGGAACATACTGAATTAGAAGCATCATAGCCCGAGAAGCAGTATAACGACACCTGAAAATGTTGATGATTTTGAGAAGAGGCTTGAGTCGTGCATTCTACATGATGGACATCACCCCGACGACATTATTTTTCACAAATAAGTATCACTAAAATGGCAATTAATGAGTTTTGATTTAATGTCAAAAAATTTTGCAATAATGTCAACATGCATTAATTTTCAAATTGGCTGGGTATTATTTATTTAAAAACCGTCCATCTCCCGTTTGTCGCCCTGTAGTTAATCTTAAGAAAAATAGTGCTTTTATTACGAAAAAATACGGGAAGAAAATAAGAAATAATAAGACAATATATTTCAATTTAATTTCTTTCTCTAACATTACAGTGTAAAAACAACTTATTTACTTGACTAGTATTTTACTTGACTTATAAGGGTTTATATCGCTGATTTCAAAAACAACACTTTTATTTTTTCCTTTTTTTTACCTCCATTTAAGAGAATTATCTAAAACATAAGCTGAAATATATGTGCCCCATTATCTCCAAAGTTTCTTGTCAGTTTTTTTGATAGACAAAACAATAGGTAAATATAACAGGGAAATGAAATAATGTCTAACTATGAAAATTTTAGAACATTTTACAAATAATCTAGAAACCAAAAAAATATATTTCGCGTCAGTGGAAAGTATTTATGGAAAGAAATAAAAATTATTAGACACGTTTTTATTAAATCTATTCGTCTATATAATTGAATTAAAAAAAATAATTATCTTTCGTATGTCTTATAAGTACACTAGTTTGCGCATAACCAAGAAATGAAAATTACAGAAACAAGCAAGCAAGAGAAAAAGCGAATACTGCTAATTATGATGTGTTGTACAAAAAATAATTAAATAAATAAATCGATTTCAACTGATACCAAACTATAAATATTAGTTGCAATTAAAAAGAAAGTAAACACTGAATGTGAAGCGGTGGCCATCTGAAAAAATAATTTGAACCGACCAGGCTATCTGCCGGCAACATGAGTTTCTAAGTAGGCCAGTACTAGTTCTATCAGATCCAAAAGTCAGTCTTCATCTTTCGGATATTTTGCCTACTCAGATACCCCTGGCGCCTGTACTAAGAGACCCGACAGTCATGGAAGGAGAGATATCCAAACTCCGTCCCACCAGAACGTAGCCTGCAATCGTAAATCCTGAATCCTCAATAGTAGCTTTAGAGCTGTGTTCTATATCAAACGTAGGCGACTATAACTATCGTGATAACATAATAGAAAAAAAATAGCAAAAAACAACCGACTCCATTTTTTAAAAATAAGCGCAGCAGCTATGTCATGATGAAACTTATAACGGGCTATCATAATTGAATGCGTATACAAAATTTCGTGTCTGTGCTGTTGACCGTTGAGGTGTTCCCTCGTTGCAAGCCAACCCTGGGTGCCGCAGTCCTATCTTGGTGAAACTTAGAACGGGCTGTCTTAATTAAATGCATGTGCAAAATTTCGTGTCTGTGCTATTGACCGTTGAGGAGTCTCCTTGTCGGGAGCCGATCATTGGTGCAGCAGCCATTTCATGATGAAACTTAGAACGGGCTATCATAACTGAATGCGTACACAAAATTTCGTAACTGTGCTTTTGACAGTTGAGGAGTCCCCTCGTCGGAAGCCAACCCTGGGTGTAGAATCAGATCATGCTTACCATAAAAAATGCATTATCATGTTGGTTCAGCATTATTTTCAAATTCATATGATAATATCTGAGGAGTTCCCTCAATTCCTCATGGATACCATCATCAGAACAGGATTTTGATAAAAATGGGACCAATCTGGAAGAATATCCTTTCAAATAAAAAAAAGATTTTTCCAAATCAGTTCATAAATAGTGGAGTTCTGAGGTAACAAATACTACCGAATTGAAAACCTCCTCCTTTTCTTGAAGTCGGTTAAAAAAAGGGCGCATCTGATATCCTGAAGTCATAATGAAGAAAAATAAATTATAAAGTTTTGGTAACTTTAAAAGCATGGTACCTATAAAAAGATGGTTCGTACAAGATAATAATATCCTTTCTTAAATTTCGCCCTTATGAAACTACAAACAATGCATCGCTTTTCTAGTTATCAGCTATAATAAAAGCGATTTTCAGGTTCGATTTTCAATTTTCTATCCATCATTCCAAAATTTTAATTATTACACTAGTATACGACTTACAACCAAGTTAGAGGTATTACTCTCAATATTCGATAATACTTTTCTTTTCCACTCTTGTTTTGATAATAACGAACTTTTCAAGATTAAATTTTCCGATTATATTATTTGTAATTCAAACCCCTGAAGATATTGAAAATTGACATAAGAGAGAGAGAGAGAGAGAGAAAGATAGAGAGAGAGAGAGAGAGAGAGAGAGAGAGAGAGAGAGAGAGAGAGAGAGAGAGAGAGAGAGAGAGAGAGAGAGAGAGAGAGAGAGAGAGATTAAAATCATTTGATTAAAATCAGTCAAGTTTAACTATCTGCTATCGACCTTCTAAGTAGCTATCAAAGAAACCGACAGCAGCCAATTCACCGAGCAGCGCATCATTCTCGTCGCGGTCAAATGCTTTCTTGAAATCCAGATAATCAACATTAAACTAGCTGCCTGAAGTGTTACACAATTCATTCGCCATATAATCGGTAAACAAAGAGATTGCTGGTAGTAAACCAACCGGGACGAAACTAATGTTGGGCGTCAGACATTATAGTGAATTTGGTTCATGAAACATTTAAATTTTCGTTCCTTTTTGTCTTTCTTTACAATTATAACGAAGCAGCTACTTTTCATAGCTTTCATACTTTTCATATTTTTTAATTGTAATTAAAAATTTAAACAAAATAATCATAGTTAGATGAATTTTTTTGTTTAAAATCTGTTAATCAGTTTAAACTGTATGACATAATAGGCCTTTAAGTTTTGTATAATAATATTTTTATAAAGTGTTGTACCTATATGCGGTGAGTTTATGAAAGTAAACCGATTATGAACGTTTATGAAGATGTGACACTGTCATGAAACTAAACTTTCCCGGCAAGTAGCCAGGGACTTATTTCATCTGAGTATTAATATTATCATAAATAAATTCGATGATCAGTCGGTGACAATTCCTGTTAATATGTGGGGCAACGCAAAGGAAATTTCAACTTCAAACACGCGTCATCTCATTCGATTTAAAGATCAAATTGCAAACGCGGGTCGCCGTGAGTCTTTGAATTCGAATTTCAAGCGAGCCACGCATCGCAAGCGTCGCCACTTTTAAGGGACTTACTATTTAATTAATCTTTAGCGGACTTTAAACATTATTTGTGTCTCTTATATATGAGGTATTTATACCAAAAAAAATATATGTGATTTCGGCCCAACAAGGCACCTGTCTACCGAACTTCAAGTCTCTAAGTCCAATATTTCGAAACGGAAGTATGTCTAGCGCGCCCTCTAAAGGATCGATTTTAACCACAATCTTTTTAACTCTTGCCATGACCAAATGATGCGAGCATGCCAAATGTCAGCACAATCGGATAAAGCGTTTGGACACTATCGTGGAGGATAGCGCCCAAACGCTACACACACACACACCACACATACACAGACAAACACTCGGACCTATAGGCAGACTTCAGTCTAGAAATGGTCTTAATCGTCTCGGGTCACCTCCCGGGAGGGGGGGGGGAGAAGGGGTTCAAAATGTATATCCCTCTTCATCTCGAAAAAAATATCACAATACTTCTCGTCATCTGGTAGGCCGGTAAAGTAAAATGCGTAGATTTGGTATTTTACAAGCTTTATTTTAACTTGCAACGTTGTAAGTTGTCCGTTTCAAAATTTGCAAACCATATTTCAACCACTTCCTAATATCCGGTTGAGCTGAAATTTGGCATAATTATGTAAGTTGTGTGACAATGCAATATTATGGTACCATCGAACTGATTTAATGATGAAGCCGGGATGTAGGGACTGGAACTCCCTGATGGCAAATGGTAGGACAGCCGAATTTGGACTAGTATGTTTTATTATCATGAGTACTTTCCATTAAGTATCCGTCGTCACCAAGCGCTAGCTCAGCGCATGGTTTACGAGGACTTTAACATTGATGGAGGCGATGAAATATGCGAAGCCTTCTCTAAGTACTTCGAATCGGTGTTTGACAGGGGCACACAACTAGACGCTGTTCCGGCTCCTGACTCCACTGAAGACTACCCTAGCAGTACAAATAGTATATCCAAAATTAACATTGACAAGAGACTTATCGGCAAGTATTTAAGCAAGCTAGACAAGAATAAAAGATCTGGAAGTGATGGAATTCCTCCCACCTATATTATAAACTGTGCAAGCCAATTAGCTCATCCACTCGCCTTGTTATTCCGCCGTTCACTGGATGAAGGTACATTTCCCTCTCCTTGAAAGAAGCCTTCATTGTACCAATACATAAAAGTGGTTTAAATAATAACATATCGCATTATAGGCCCATCTCAATCCTTCCGGTTTTTAGTAAAGTTTTCGAAAAAATTATATACGATCAGATTTATCCCGCCGTTTCCAATTCTCTTTCTCCATATCAGCACGGCTTCATGAGTAAGCGATCTGTAGTCACGAACCTAAGTCAATTCACTAACGAAATCCTCGATAACATGAACAGTCGGATGCAAACTGATGTTATATATACAGATTTCTCAAAAGCATTGACAGGGTAAATCATTCTATATTATTACTTAAACTTGAGAAACTCGGTATATACGGTGATTTGTTAAGATGGTTCACGTCTTACATTCATAATCGTCAACAGGCTGTCGTCGTAGGTGGCTTTAAATCAGAGTTTATTTCGATTCCTTCGGGTGCTCCACAGGGATCACACCTGGGGCCGCTCTTATTCAATATATATATATATATATATATATATATATATATATATATATATATATATATATATATATATATATATATATATATATATATATATTATTATTAGTTAATTTTTTATTTTATTTGATACCTAGCATATCTTTTAAATTAAGTATTCTAAAGTATGCACAAGCCACTCTACTTGGTACGCTTGCCTTAGTACGGGCCTAGGCCTAGTTAGGCGGCGTTGATTTTAAAAAAATTGGTCTGCGGTGCTTTCTATTTTGCTATTATTTACATTTAAGCCTATATTGTTAAACTTACAATGTACTGCCATAAAAAAATGTGCTTTTCTTTAATAAATAAATAAATAAATAAATATATATATATTAACAATATCGGTTCCTGTTTTAAATCATGCCAGTTTATCCTAAACGCGGATGACCTTAAAGTCTATTCTGTTATCTCAGGAGTGGCGACTGTTTACGCCTGCAGGATGATCTGAGCCGTCTTAGCGAATACTGTGTTTTGAACAAGCTCGATCTTAATGTCAAGAAGTGCCATCGAATCTCGTTTACGAGAAACAGAAATAAAATACTTTACGATTACAAAATTGGTTCCGATAACATTAAGGAGACTAACATTGTCAGAGATTTGGGGGTTTTACTCGATTCCAAAATGAAATTCGACCAGCACATTGAAATTATTGTCACCAGAGCATATAAATCGCTAGGTTTTCTATTACGGGCGTGCAAGCCATTTTCCGAGACATCCACCTTGATAGTAATATATGGAGCCTATGTTCGTAGTATACTAGAATTTGCATCCTGTATTTGGTCCCCCCAATACAACTTGTACAAGCAACGAATCGAGCGTATTCAAAAAAAAATCCTAAAACACTTGTGCTTTAGGGAAAATAAATCTGCCGAATCGTACAAGGATAGATTAGCTATCTTTAAACTCGATAGTCTTGAAGATAGGCGTACAACCTACGATATGATGTTTCTGTACAATACATTGTAATTGTTAATTACAATTAACAATATTTTTGACAGTGCGTATCTGGTCGAAAAGCTATCTATTCTGGCTCCTCCTCGTATTACCCGGAAACCGCATCTGTTTTATGTAAAAAGATATAACTCTAATTATACGAAGCATTCCCTAATTAATTCTTTTATTATACGTTGTCATGACAACGTATAATGATAGATTCGCGTACATTGATATTTTTTCATCAGGTAAAAGTCACTTTAAAGAAGCGATTAAAAAGTCTTATCAGTCCTTTGACCTCCCTATTTCATCTAATGACTATTAATCCCTTAAACGGTTTACATGAATAGTTTTTTGTAATATTTTTAAAAATATATTTTTGGTACAAAATAATTAATAATGGTTATAATCTTAAAATTTCATTCTTAAAATTTCATTCTCATTTGTTTTTTGTTCTTTCTCTTTGTCTATCCGTAAATCACTGTTAAAGAAATGTAGGTAAGTATAAATAAGGTATAATAGCGGAGATATGTAATGTACACATAGTATTAACGGTTAATAGTGTTAACATATAATTAGTCATAGTTTTATTGTTATATGTTGTATTTGTTATATATAAACGCTGTTTGTTAACCGAATAAAATAAAATAAAATAAAATAAAATAAAAAAAATAAAATAAAATTACGCATTATGAGGGTCTGTTAATGAAGCCGGAAGATTGACACTGGAACTACCTGATGGAAAGTGCTAAAATAGTCTAGTTTGGGCTCGTTTGTTTGATTGTCCTGAGTACTTTCCATTACGCTTAATGACGAGGATCTGAAAATGGAGCCGAAAGATTGCCGCTAGAACTCCTTGTGGAAAGTGCTACGAAAGTCTAATTTGGGATTATTTGTTTTGTTGCCATGAGTACTTTCCATTACACATAACGTCGAGGGTCTGAAGATGGAGCCGGGAAATTGCTACTCGAACTCCCTGAAATTGCTACTGGAACTCTCAAACCGCTGTACCCTGGGTTGCAGCGTTTTGTTATATGAGGGATGCGCCGCGTCGGAAATTTAGTAGCTTTTACATTTTATGGAACATAAATGTGGCTTTAACAATCAAGCCATCAAACAAAGGGTAGTGAAGTACGAGGCAACGGCTTTAACAATCTTCTTCGTTCTGACCGACCAAGTACATTATGCAATTCCTGCACTGCTTTGCATAATTTGCTAAGCTTCAATCAGAGAACCCGGTTGAATTTATAATATTTCGAGGATATATGATAATTGGCATACCATTATTTTCTTCATATATCCTCGAAATGGATTTTTCACCGATGGGATACTTGGTTGTATTCGCTTTCTTGCTTTCTTGTTTGTGTGTTTTGAATGCTCGATTGCGCGCAAACTAGTGGACATATAAGACATATGAAAGTTTATATTTACACTTCGTAACAGTTTTCTTGCTAGTCGGACTCGTTTACAAGTAATAACACAGGTCTGCAAAAAAAAATTTTTTTAACTGCATGAGATATTTTTACTTTAAGGTGCGCTAAATCCAAAAATGTCTTTTATTTTGTTTTATCGCGTACAGTGTTTTTCTGCATAATGGAGGGGTTGAAAAAAAAACACTAAAATAAGTATTTCACTAAAATACTAACTGAAAACATTATTTCCTAATTAATGAAACAATTTTATATTTACCCTTTCTTCTAATGAAACATTTTCTTCTTCTCTTTTATGCTTCTTCTAGCTCGTTTTCGTTTTCCGATCTTAGTTTCTAACTTGGGCATCCAACAGTAGTCAGCTAGCATACTAACGTCCCATCTGCCTTGGTAGCGTCTCTCGATATCACGGACATCCTGGTGAAATCTAGCCTCCCAAATTTTCCGAAAAATAGTTTAAACGGCCTTGAAGAAAATTAACTTTTAGGCTCATTTTGCATCCTTGAGTTTTATACACTGCTAGCATGCATCCTATTATCGTTTTGCAGTCGGAGTCTTTAGTATTGTCCAAAAACTTATACACAACATTCTTGAAAGAGCTCCACGCATCTTTTTATTTTTTTAGCCATTGTTTTCAAAAAGAAGGGATAATTTAAAAGTTTACATATGTCGGGGCCAGTAAAAATTCCCTCTTTCAACTTGGCTTTAGATAGTTTCGGAAGCTTGGAACATAGATATCTAAAACAATCCCCATTTTTTGGTAGTAACCTAATAAACTGCTTCATAAGCCCCGATTTAATATGCAGAGGTGGTAATATTTTTCTAGTGTAACCAAGGTCGTATTGATGACTTTCTTTCCTCCGGGGACTTAATATTTATTTTGATATTCTCCAAATCTTCATAAATTTCTTGCATATTCGAATTAGCCATAGGAAGAGATGCGAATGCATTTCTATTGAACAGCAAGACAAGAGATGCGAATACATTTCTATTGAATAGGCGCCACTCAGATGAGTCATATTCTATGTCTAAGCACTTTATGAGCAATTGAACATCACATCAAAAAACCACAAGAATGTAGTACCAGGTGATAACAGTTTTTTTAAGCCTTGATTCTAGCAATTGGGCTGCTTCTTTGGAAAGTCCTAAGTCTCTTACAAGATCATTGAGCTCACTCTGAGAAAAAAGTTGAGGTCCCTCTTCAAAGGAAAAATCTGAGGAACTTTCGTCGTGAAAAGGTAATGTGTCTCTGTTTTCCGACTCGCTCAAAATTACGTCATCCAAACTGGAAGGTGGCTATGCCACTGGTATTTCAAAGCCATGGGGCACTGGACGAATAGCTGAGTCAAGATTAGGGTACGATGTTTTCTTTTTATTTTCCTATTAAATCCTTTTACATCTAATAAACAAAAATAGCAGTCATTAGTGTGGTTTTTCTGTTCGCACCATATAATTAGAATGCCAAAATTAAATGATATTTTCTTGCCGAAAGGCAAGAAAAAAATTGGAATAATTACCACACACGAATATCTTTTGTCTTGATCCCCAAGCTTGACTACAAAGTAAGCAAAATAGAACTTCTTCACAAAATCTCTTATATTCCTTTGCTGACCTTTTATCGTGTATTCACCACAAATAAAACGGAAATTGTCGGGAGAAATAACGCAACCTCTTGGAGCCATAATATGGAAAAAAAGCACAAGCGAGCGCCGTAAAAACCAGATGTGAACAGAATTTGAATGTTGTCGTTGTATCTTTGAAAGGCCTGCGACATCTTCCACTATGTGTTATGTTAGGTGGGGCTTCTCGTGAGCCGGGCCTATTGACCCGGCTTTCATTTAGGTCATCACAGGGCAGCGCACCTCATCCTATCACCGTAAGACGCCTGACAGATCAGGCGTTCTATGGTGATAGGATGAGACGAGAGAGTGTACATGGCATCTTCTGAGGCGATGACTGATGTACTGCAGTACCCGCGCTGATGGTCCGCTAATCTAGCAGACTGCGCGGGTACGGCAGTCGGCTTCCAGACTTCAGTGGAGCGAGCTGACGGATGTGCTCGTGCGGCGAGATGTCCGCCCTCTGGTACATGGCACGCGCGTGGCGCTTCACGTAATCCACCACGGACTCTTTCTCGTTAAAGTCGCGTTCCAGAGTCGCGTTTCTGACGTACTATGGGGGCGAGTCCTGGTCAAGCCGCTTTTATCGACCGCCCTGGGGTCTCTAAATCAGGATTGGTAGCCCTAGAGGAGTGCAAAGATCCGCCGCGCTGACTTGAAATAGGAGGTAGTTGCGGCTCCAGCCGCAATTTTTTGCCGTGCAGCTCCTGAGCTGCAATGCGAGTATACTCAACAAAACATGCGGGGAAGAGTGGGAACCTGCTACATGAAAGCCAGGGCTATGAAGCCCGGCTCATGAGGTTCCCCGCACAAAGCGTGATAGCTTGCGGATTACGTTTCGGGATAAGGTCAGCTGAGCCCGTAGACTTAAGTACAGTTAGGCGCATTACTACGCTGCGCCATGGTCGCGCAGTCGATAACAGCAGAGCCGCGCTACAAATATTATAATGCAGGAAAACCCTATTTTTTTGTTATTTAATATACAAAGTGGATGATATCCTATGCATGTCTTTTAAATTTAAGTCCATAACTTATTTATATATGGCTCTAGGCTCTAGATGTATAAAAAAGGTCGAAAATAATCAAGAATCAGCAGTAACGTTTCAAATCAACCAGCTGAGGTCCCATTTCCTTAAAAACGGCCCGTTGGCCACCCGATTGCAATGACCCCTTTTTATGATCCACACTGCTTGCTTGACCCTTCAGGAGTCTAAGTTTTAAATTTCAAGTCGATCGCCCAAGGTCACTGTCGTTTAAAAACGGCCCGTTAGCCACCTGATTGTAATGATCCCTTTCTATGAATCACACCGCTCACTTGACACCTCAAGAGTCTAAGTTTCAGGTTTTAAATCAATCGCTTATGGTCACCATCGCTTAAAAACGGCCCGTTGGCAACCCTATAGCTATGATTCATTTCTATGAGTATAAAACACCGCATAGTATCACACCGCATACTTGACCACTCAAAAGTACGTTTCATATTTCAAGTCAATCGCCCTAGGTCACCATCGCTTAAAAACGGCGGCCCGTCTTGCAATGGCGAAATGATGCCTGCGTGCCAAATTTCAGCTCAATCGGATGAAGCGTTTGGGCGCTCTCGTGGAGGATTAGTCACAAACACAGACAGACAGACGCACATAAGTTCGTTCACAATTCTTTACCTCCTCGTCGGTTGGTAGGCCGGTAAAGTAAAAGAAAATTAAATAATCCACTATAAGGATCTAGGTTTTTATTAGAAGTCGTTTAGAATAGTTGGAATAAGCTACATTTTCATTACTTACCTATTTAGAAAACAACACGAGACACGGTGCATATGATATATTTATATTAAAGGACGTATAGTGCACACTATTAAAGAAATAAAACAAACCGTGGTCCATCAATAACATTTTTATTTTACAAAAATAGACAACGTTCCAAAAAACAAAATAAAACGAAATGAACGCCTTTACTAATTTTTGAACGTATCACGATAATAATGCTAAACAAAAATCGATATAAACCTAGAGGAAGCGACAGAAAACCCAAAATGAGATTCAGCCTCTTTGCAATTTCGACATTAATGGAATGAGACATTAATTAAACATCGTAAATCTAATATCAATATATGGCACCGACTCGTTACTTTAGTTGACAATATTTTATTTCATGTAAATAAGTACGAGTACATTTAAAAAAACTTGATACATTTATTCTTGTATTACACAGTATATCATAGTATCGATTAAGTGTCATCATATTATCTAGATTTAAGTGCAATGGTGTGATAAACAGTGGTAATTTTATGAGACATATCAATATCAAAGCTCTAATTCATACAATCAATAAGTACATTCATTTTAATAGCAAATATCAAATTTCGTATTAATAATATCAAATGCCATATACAGTATCTTCAGGACGTAAAATTCTTTTTGTTTCAGTGGGTGATCTGTACTAATAGGAAAATTAAGTATTTCTTTATACTATTTTACAAATTTAAAAAGAAGATTGTGTTATATCGTCCCTAATACCCAGAGTATTCCAAGAGAAACTAAAATTTAATATGAGCCAATAAAACGACGATTATTGGAAGTACCGGCATAATGTTGTAGCGACATTTAAAAGTGTTTATAAACTCAGACAGTTAAAAACAGAATTAAAAACAGACTTAGATCCGGGTTACTTTTAATTGTATAAAATAAATTTTTTTTTTTTGTATAATTTCCACGTAAAATGAGTAAATTCAGTATACTGAAAAGCGAAATTGTCGCTTGCTATTCTACTTTGTTATAAAATTAATCCAACTTTTGACGCTTATATTTTGTCCAGGTGGTGCAATTTTTAGTGGCTTTTTTGTAGAGATTTTTCCCAGTAGACATTAGCTTTAAAAAAAGTGATTTTCATAAAAAGTGTTACTTGTAATAATCTGGCTTTATAAGGACGATATGTCAAACTGTGTACAAAATTCTCGAGATACGTTTTTTTAAAATTTTCGTTTCAGTTTGATATATCGAATCACCCCCTTTAAAAAGGAATTTTAGGTCTGCAAAACCTGTATACTATTTTTTTAAAAACCTTCCTGGAAACTGCCCGGAAGACGACTATGCAATTTCAGTACGTTCCATTTTATCCAACCGTGTTGTCCGACCGTTGTTTAAAATAATATCGATACACAAATTCGATGTTATCAGATGATACGATTTATAGTTTAAGTACACAAATAAAATTATCAAGGCATGCAAAAAAGAAATGATAATATGACAAACTGTATGTGTACAGGTCGATGCAACTTTATTCCTCTTTAATAGGACAAACATACTTTGTACATTTAACTTTCATGGTATTATCAAAGGCGATACTCGACAAATATCTGCGTAAGTACAAGTTACTTCTCTACATAAGGCATCATACACTTATTAAGTTATATTCAGACAATTAAGGTTTTTATCTAACTTAAATTATAAATAAGATAATAATGATAATAAATTATTGTTAAGAAAATAAATAATTGTAAATGAGATTCTGAAAAATAAATTTAAAGCCCAGAAGGATAGGAAAAGATAAAAAATAAAAACCAATCAATTAGCACAAATGACCAAAATAACAATTATGTATTGTTATGATTGATTGTATGTTTATTTGCATATTAAACCCAATTTTAATCAGCGGCGCCATTGTAATTTAGAGAAAGGGGCAGGGGGTATTTACTACATTTGACTGATGGGCCATAAATGAGTATCAACAATAAACTAAGGAGAAATCTTTATCCCAAAGCCGCCCCCCTGCCTAACTCAAATTTCGCTATTGAGTTCAATATAGTAAAACTAAAGTATGACCTTTTTTGGATCACAAGAGTACAAAATAACAGCTAAATAAAATTAAAAGAAAAATGCTTAATCTGCATAATCATAATACTATTTATATTTTGATTATGTCACTTGCTCCATGATGAACACGGAAGACTTCTTTAAGATATCGAAAGTAAGAAGAGGACATGGCGTGAATATATCGTAAAAATGTTTGAAGAATGTTCCAGGAGCATCAATAACATGTCAGCTAACAATACAGACATTAGCTCAGGTCCACCCTTGTTGAAATCCGAGGTCAATCATGCACTAAGATCTGCCAAAACAGGCAAAGCTCTAGGACCAGATAAGGTGCCAGTAGAGGTTCTTAAACTCCTAGAAGAAGACTATATTGATGCTTTGACCCGATTCTTTCAACAGGTATATGACTGACTATAAATACCTGAAGACTGGCTACAGTCTACTTTCATCACAATACCGATAAAAAAGAATGCCAGAAAGTGTTCTGAATACCGCACAATTAGTTCAATGAGTCATGTCATGAAACTGTTCTTGTTTATAATACACAATAGGATACGTCTGAAATGTGATGAACAACTAGGCGAGAGTCAGTTTGGTTTTCGCTCCGGTATGGGTACAAGTGAGGCACAAATATGCAAAGACATGCAAACTGAGATCTCGTAGACTTTCGTAGACTACGAGAAGGCCTTTGATCGCATTAGACATGACATTCTTATGGAGCGCTTGAACGATGCCGGCTTAGATGACAAAGACCTCCGAATCATCCGAAACTTGTACTGGAACCGAAAGGCCACTATAAGAGTACACAATTCAGAAACCGAACAAGTTGACATTTGCCGCGGTGTTCGACAGGGATACATTCTGTCGCCCTTACTCTTCAACCTATACTCTGAAGCCATAATATCAGAAGCTTTAGAAGTCCTGGAGATTGGTGTCAAGATAAAATGGTAAAGTTATTAACAACCTAAGATACGCAGACGACACCGTTCTGCTAGCCTCAACAGAACAATTATAATTAGCTGTTGGTTTTCCTGAAAAAAAAATAAAATAAAGACTTACAACTCATATTAGACAGAGTACATAAATGCAGTCAGAATGCAGGGCTAAACATGAATGTCTCGAAGGCCAAATTTTTAGTCGTATCAAAGAACAAAGACCTAAACCCCAGAATCAAACTGTCAGGTTCGGATTTAGAGCGAGTCCGGCAGTACAAATAGTGGGTAAACGAAGAATGGGACTGCGAATAAGAAATTCGTACCCGGATTAAAATTGCTTAAACATCCTTTAAGAAAATGGAAAAGGTAATATGCGGCCGGAAACTTGGCATCAAACTCCGAATACGATTTCTCCATTGCTATGTGTGGCCTGTGGTGTTTTAGGGTAGCGAAGCTTGGACCCTGAAAGCTGACACCCAGAAGCATCTGGAAACATTTGAGATGTGGTGCTACCGTACAATGCTCCGCATCAGCTGGATCCAGAGAGTTCTCAAGGTTAGAGTACTCCAACTTGTCGGTAGAGATCGCGAACTTTTACCCATAATCAAACAAAGAAAAGTGGCGTACCTGGGACACGTGCTGAGACATGAGCGATTATAACTGCTTTAGCTCATTATTATGGGGAAAGTTTGCAGTAAACGACGGGCCGGAAAAAGAAAAAAGTCTTGGTTTCGCAATATCCAAGAGTGGACAAACATCTCAAGTGTAGAAGAACTATTTCGCTTGGCCCAAGACAATGAAAAAAACACAGAGCTGACTGACAGCTAACCTCCTGAAGGAGAGGCACTTTAAGAAGAAGAAAAATCTCCTTTAAAATAATTAATAATTTTATTGGTGGGTGAGCTTTGGACGTCGCCTTGAAATGAGATCATGTGCATTATGATGAAATACTTCATTATGACGAAGAATATGCAGTACCTACACAACTAGAGTTGTCAACTACAGCGGGCGAGCCCGTCACCTCAGGAAGTTTTAACGATTAGTCGTTCTGTCTCCCTGAAGTGATGAAGTACCTACACAGTAGTGAGTGGTAAATTCCGTATTAATCCAAAATCATGATATTTATGCCTTAAATGGCTATTGACTGAAATATTTACAAATGAATGCCAAAGGCAATCTGTACTAAAATTTAGCATGCGCAAGATGGATTTGGGATTTTATGACCTAAGAATATATGTAATTTGCTGGCATGACCTTGGACATGGCATATAGTGTCCAAGAGCAAAATGCTGTTGTCTGTCCGCGGACACCGTCAGCGCTCCAAGTTTAGAAAAAGCTATCTGTCTCTGTTTCTACCATACATATTTCTAATATAATCAATATTAATTTCGAATTCTCAAAAAATATCAACGTTTTTCAATTCGGATCACTGCATTCGATACGGAATGTAATCGGTGAAAGCATCTCAAAACGACCGAGGGATTTCTCCCCGCTGTCATACTATGACGAGCAAGGGACTACCAGGGAGAGTTAGAATCGTTCGAAAACAAACTTTTTTTAATTTGAGTCACTCTGAGATTGAATTAGAATGTTGACTGAGGTATTTATGTATAGATTTACTTTATGTATAGGTTCTCAGTAACGCATCTGCAGTTGCGAGAACTGTGTCATGCTTCATGTTATAAAACAAGTCATACTTTGAAAATGATTTACGAGTATAGTAAAATGCTTTAAGCAGAGTATGAGTACATGTTTTTTAATTACACAAATATTAGTGCAAAAAAATAGTTCTAAATTTCAAATCGCGAAATTTTAAAGATAAGTCTACTAACTTAAATTATTCTTCATTGTTAATAAAATGTCCACATAAAACAGTAGTTATGTTAGAATATTGAGAAAATAATGCATTATTTGGTCATAAGAAAAACAGTACGTTTTTTTACAATTTGTTTTGTAAACATTCTAAAATCTAAAGATACATGTTGATAGTGATTCAACGACATTAACTTTTTTTCTTCTCTGAAATATATTATAACTACAGTAAATATGTTTACCTGCTTCATATTCTATCACAATTGATTACGTCTAATAGCTTTGGTTAGTTTACATATTAACCATTTTGACATTGGTAAAGTTATTAATGCCCATAATCGATAAAAAGACAGATGACTCATTAAAATAGGAAAGGTCCCCAAAGCAGCGATGGAAATATTTTTCAAAACAGCATTGAATAAAATTTGTTTGGAAAATTATTTCTAGCACTCAAATTTTATTCGTCGGATATAATACAGAATAAAATCGGAGCTTCGCTGCGAAAACCTTTTTAAAAAAGGCTTGTCGATGTTGACTATAGTGGTTCACTGAGAATTTTCAAAACCACAGGGAAAAGTTATGTTTTAATATGGCAACGAGTGAGCCAGGAATCCTATCTGCCCGAGAGAGCCGAACTTGAAACGTCATCTCTTCTGAATGGTCTCAATGTGAATCTGAAATAGAAAAAATGTGTAAAGTGCCGATTTTATAAACAGGTAGTAATATTTATAAATAACGCAACAAGCGTGAATTTACATAAGTTATCCACAGAAAATGCTACAAACGTTTAGTTAATAGCATTTACCTGTTATAGGTACTTACATAATTCAAGCAGAGAATATTTTTCAATAGGCGGCTGAAAATTTATTAGAGATTTTGCTAAACATCTTAAAAACATTATATTTCGAAAACAAAGCGATAAATAAATTATGTAGGTATTGATTATTTTTTAATCTAAAAACTTCAACGAATTGGCAAAATATTATATGCGATTTATCTTTAGCTTGGTGATTATACATTGCCATGTTGGAAGAGAGGAATTGAAGAAACAGCTGCCAAGATTATTTAGTTGCCATATAAATCCACATTTTATATATACTCTATTTTGCCAGTCTGTAATCTGCTCAATTGGATTAAGAAAAGCGTCAATATTTTTGATTGTCGGCAAAATTAGTGAAGAAGGCGATGGCATCTCCAAGTCTAAGGTCTGATAGATAAACCCCTCTGCTCCCAATTTATTTGAAACTTGCGTATACAGAGTGTAACACCAACAATTAAAATATTTTTTAGAAACATGTAGAAGCATGTGAATATAAGTACTCGACAATGCCATTGATACCAATGGAGACAATATCAAAAACATTAGTAATATCCCGATCCAATAATACCTATCTTTATGATTCTCTTTGAAAAACCAGTGGAAGCACCGAAACTGAAAACATTTAAGAGGGGATACGTGGGGTAGCTCTAAAACAACACATGGTATAATTTAAATAAAAGGAATAATTAGAAATATTTTAACTCTAAATGTTACACAAATAGTATAGTTACAAATAGCGGGTTTTTATTTTTAATCTCTGACACAACAGAGACTTCTATAAGCCCGAATGTCTTGTGAGGCGATGCTATTGTAGAAGTTGTGTTCTAGTGCGTCTTCTAAACAATACTGCTTTATATCATTTAAATAGGATAGATTAAAAAAATATATCTAAATAGAAAGAAATACAGGCCTAAAGTTTCATGGCATAAAAGTTTTATTTAATAATCTTCTATATTTTATGAGTAATACGCGGAGAAATATAATGTAATTTTCTTATGTTTTATTGAATACTTACAAACTCTGAAAGGGATTTAAAACATTTCAAATGTTCATTATTTGTTTACTTACGTTGAACCAACGCTCAGAAATTGCTGTAAAATATTACGTCATTATACGTACTTCGCTTAGGATCACCCAGTTAGAGCTGTCGCTGTGTATATGAAGTCTGATAGCAGAGATCTTTCCCAGGTAAGGCTCTATTGGTCCTTTCGCAATTCCCAAGGTGTCGAAATTTCCCACTAAGGCGTATCCATCACTAGTGGCGTTCGCTGGAGTATTAGTAGCGAGTACTTCGATGCTGGTATTGTAGAATCGATCAGAAGGGTGCTCCACATTTCCACTCCTGAATAAGTACCTGGATGAGAAATTTGCAGGTAAATAAACTTAGTAGGATGCATCTTGTCAGTGTTATTGTTACCATAGTATTTATTTATGTACCTATGCAACTAATACGATTTCAATTATAAAATCTAATCCCCTGAAATCAGCCTATCCGTTCAACGCTACGCCAACCCGATGCGCCTGAGTGGTAGCGGTTAACGACCCTGCGATGCGAAGTGTAAAACTACAAATATAAAATAAACCAATAAAATAAATAAATAAATAAAATAAAAATAAAGCGAAGGGTGAAACTACAAAGAAGGAAAACATCTTTACCTTCTGCACCATACTCGCAATCCGTTGAAGACTTAACCCGGGATCTAAAACAGGATTATTTCCCCCATATGACCATGAAAGAGCCTGGCATAAATGCAAATAAGCAATCGAAATCTTTAAGGAAGATTAATATCGATAACAGGTCACTGAAGACATGACTTCCCGAGCTTCTACATACTCCACCTCCATAAAATGCGAAATAACTGGCCACCAGAAATGGGTTTACGAGTATGACATGCAAATAAGCTAATAGTCTTCGGAATAGCGCCTCGAAAATGAGCAAAAACCCTAAAATCGCATCATAGTCGGTAGAAAATCCAGTTATGCTGACAGTTTGCTTCAACTACGTGGCGACTATGTGGCGCAAGAACTACGAATATTTTTTAGAGGCGTTCACGCAGGGATATCCGCCGTAAATGACCAGATTTGTGGAAAAACAATGCATGGATTTTGCGCCAAGATAGACACCATCGCACAATAAAAATTGTGCAAGAATTTTCAGCCAAAAACTGAACGAACGTTATTGGCCAAGCACCGTACTCCACGTAGTAAGTCCCCGCCTAGCTTTTCCCTGATTTCTATGCTAATATAACTGTATCGACGAAGACGTTTTGATGGGATTGAAGCCATAAAAGAAAATTTTGGCTGAAAGAGCTGTAGTACTTCAATCAGCCTACGAAAAATGTTGGTGGACTGGGTCGTGGTGTGGTAGTTGTATTGTAAGCGATGTTGTCTACTTCGAAGCCGACAACATACATTTTAATTATTAAATTAATTTTTAGGTTTTAATAAACAATTCTGGATACTTGTTACACTGAATTTATAATTCAAAAAATAGTTACCGTCATTTGTAAATAAATTTTCGAGTTTATCGACTGATTATTCGGCATTATCCGACAAATTTCCGCTGTTTTCCGTAATTTCAAATATTGCGTGCAGGCAATAAGCTCGCCTTTTCTAACGAATAAAGCGTTTCTCTACTTCTTGTTCATCTTCTATGATGCTTATGTTTACTGAAATGCAATAATCGCAAAACGCAGAAAGCGTAATTATATGTTTGAATGTATGTATGTATGTTTTTCTACCATTATTTTTAACAATCCTTTATGTTTGAATGAATTTATTATGATAAAATAATAAGGAATTGACCACAGTTTGTATTGTTACAGGCGCGAACTACATAATATCCTAATTTCATACTGGATTGAACACTACACCAAGACACGAAGAATTGGTGTTTTATTGGAGACACACTATTGATCTACGCGCACGCCAGCGAGTTATATAACTATACTAAATTTTTTGTATATTATATACTACACCTTTAAGCTATATAAATATACTGTACTTTTGAACTGGCCCAGATAATCGACTGTACTTAGGTCCAGACAATCAGACGAATACAATTTCGATAGTACGGTTTGCTCAGAACCTTAAAATATATACACACTTAAATCTAAACACTTTAAAGTTGGATAGCTGACAGCGGACACCCATACTAGAGTTTGAAGAAAGCTCAGGACTACCCAGTCATTAGTCTTAAAAGACCTACTCAGTGTTCAAATACTGTTATTTACCCAAATTACAGTATATTAAAAACAATATTTTAAAATTGTTCATATTATGCCTCCTTTACCTTTTAACAGCCAAGGGCTCCCCAAACACGAAGGTGAGTTTGTCTCCAGACTCTGGCGCTTCTCCCCAAAAAAATGTCTCTCCTGCGTAAGCTCTTCCCAGAGTGAACTTCTTGTGAACTTTCACATCCGAGTGAATCGACTGCACAGACGGGTTTGCGTGCGGGTAAAACAGGCTCATTTTACCAAACTGCTTGTCCTGTGAATAGAGATACAATATATGATAGAAATACAAAAAATGTGAATGCCTTACAACAGGTGGGATAGAAACCATTCTGAAATATGTTGTTAAAGATGCAATTATATTAGGGCCACGCCGTGTGTCGCAACGCTGTCCTAAGCAACGGGCAGGTGATTATACTACAGTGTCGTGTCGCCGCGCGTTCTGACGAATTTTCGTATCAGTTCAGTGGTGGCCGTCATCGTCCTCACTTGTCTACGATGTTTTCGTTCAACTCAGATGCGGATGCTAAAGCAAATATTGTCTACCTACTTATGTTAAGCCTACTCGAGAATAAAAGAAAGAAGAGGAGATATTGGGTGCATCCAATAAAATCAGTAAGAGGAACTCGAAGTGAATAGCATTTATTGGTAGGTAAATGAACTAGAAAGCGACGAAACTAGATTTCACCAATATTTCACATTGACAAAAACACAATTAGACTACATACATCCTTTTATTAAAAATGATATTTAAAAAATACGTAGGTATGAAGTACGTATTAGTACGTACTGAAGTACGTATTACGTAGGTATGCGTCTGCTTACTTGCTCGGCCACGCGCGCAAATGCGAGTGCCCACGGCTGATTTTACTATAGTACGGGCCAAAGGAACGTTCCGACGGGGTAAAAAACCGAGCTGTCAACAAGGATGCGGCTAACGTCGATATTGCTTATCGATGAATTACGCTTGCTCGATGAAACAGTATTATACATCTGCATTTATTATAGTACCGATTGCTATATTTATTAATATTATCGGTTTAAGTATTATTTTAGAATTAGAGTAATTAAATAATGACCTAATTATGTGATGAGAGTTATTAAATGAGTACTTAATATATAACCGATTATCATAGCATGGCATATCATAGCAGTCCTAAGTAAAATGTTATCTTGGCATTTTGTAATAATGAGTCCCACATACATATAAATAAATACAAACGGAGCTGCCATGGAATTCACCGACCGAAGTCGGGCCCATCATAATACTATTTTTTTACACTTCTGGGGGGTGAGCAGTGGATTCCGGACTTACGAACCGGCTGTGGTAGGTTTAGGACAGCTGTCTTGCCACATGTGAGCGTTCACCTTACCACCCATTCACTCCCCCTTCGAAGCCATAGAATTTGAGATGCGCAAATCGCAGTTTTAGATAATTTTTCTAAGAAAGAGTTGATTATTTTTCTGGAAAGGCCAAGATCTTTAAAGAGGTGAAATAGAGATTTAGCTGGCTGGCCACGAGCGCCAACTTCCACCGCGTGAAGGTGAACAGTAAAGCCGTTCCGGGTTACGGCATTTGCAAGATCATGGTATTTATTTAATTTGTACTCGTGGTCTTTTGGGATATTTGATTCCCATGGAACAGTTAATTCTACAATAAGAGCCACCTTCCGAGATCGAGAGTAAAGAGTTATATCTGGACGGAGGGCTGTGCATCCGAGACTTTCAGGGAATTTATACTGCTTAGAGACCGAATCAACTTCAAGAATCCAATCTGTAGCTTTCTCGATTATTGAGAAAGGTTTTGTAGTTAAATGTTTTTTTGCCTTTAGAGCCATACCGCACAAACTGTATTGGGGGTTTGGAGGATACTGTCAAACCCTTGTTGGCACGAGCCACTGAGAGACTAATTACCTCGCGAATAACAGCGAGAACTTTGTCATGGCGGTAAGTGTACCGTCATTGATCTAAGGCCACCTTGCAGCCAGCTAGAATGTGTCTAGCTGTGCAAGGGGTATTGCTACAGAGGGGACAAGAACTATCCTCGGCAAAGCTCCAACGAGCGAGGTTACTGGGGTCTGGAAGTGTATGCTGAAAGGCATTCAAATAAAATTTCAGCATCTCTGGCGTCCAGTCATAGAGCATTACCTTCCAGTGCATTGGAGGCGGAATGCAAAAGTCCCCAATTGTTGTCCAATCATTCTGGCATTGAAGGCCAATAGCATGAGCCATACTCTTGCTGTCGTAATCTCCCCGCAAAAGAGACTTCTTCAAGTCCACGTCGCTCGTGGTTGTACTGCCATACCCCAGACCAGTGCCATTCTGGCTGATTCCAGTAAGGAACTTTTTGTGGAAGTCTACGCGGGCTTGTAGATCATTTGAATCACTACGGCCACTTATTACGTGCTTCGATATTGCCGGATCTTTGGAATTGCACAGAATCGAATTTTTGGTTATTCTGGAGTTGGCGTAGAGCAGAGAGGGCAGTTTAAGCGCTAGCCCAAAATTTTGTTTGGACCTGAAGAGAGTCGAGGGGTCAGCTGGTTTGGCTAAGGACAGCCAGGATTTTAAACTAGCTGTCACCAGCGCATCTAGACGGGACAGTTGGGTTTTGGTAAAATCGTAAATAAGAAAGGGCCATGACAAATGTGACGTTAGATAATTGTCATAAATCCAGGCCTTACAAGGGCAAGAAATTAGCAAGGCATCTATTTTCGCCAGGCAACTTTTGAAATGCTCTATGACATGATCGCCCGAGACGTCTTTTCCCTGATGGGTGATTTTTCTGCCGAGGAATTTGAAATGATTGTTTGGGTCTATAAGGGAGATATTAGAGCCCTTATAGACCAATTTGGGGTCATAGGATGTAAATTTTGTGCCCATGCGGGCGAGTCCAAGGCAAAAACATTTGGAGGGCTTCACTTTTATACAGCCTGACCAGTCGCAGAAAAGATCCACATTCTGTAATAGCAGGGAAAGCTGCTTGGGGCTTCTGGTGATGAAAGTTAGGTCGTCGGCAAAAGCGAGGCACGACGAGGTGTATTGGCCGTCTGTTTTAAAACGGTAGCCCCACTTCCTGTCAAACTGGGTCAGGCTTTCCAGAAGTATATTAAAAACTATATTAAAAAACGGTCGGGGAGAGGCAACAGCCCTGAAATAGTCCAATTGAATATGGTATAGAGCGGGTAGTCCATTCTTGCGTTTTAACATGGAAAGTCAGACAGTTGTAGTAGGAGGCTACAATGTCACGCACGACTGGTGGGAAGTTGTACCAGCGGAGTGCAAAGTGGAGGAGACTGTGTCGGACTGACCCAAAGGCATTCTCTAGGTCGAGCCAGCATACATTGATTTGGCGTTCGTGCTGTCTCGCATCCTTGATGGCAGCAGCCAGGAGAGAATTGTGCTCGAGGCAGCCCGAGACGCCACGCATGAAGCCTTTTTGAACTGATACTCCAAGGTACTCATTCCGGTGCATGAATTCGCTCATCCTCGTGTGGACTATGCTAAAAAAGATTTTGGCCACAGTGTCTGTGAGAGCAATGGGCCGAGCGTCCTTTGGTCCGGTGCAAACTGGGACCTTCGGAATTAAGATGACTGTCGCTCGGCCAAAATTCTGTGGGACTACACCGCTATTCCATATATTTCGGAAGATGGATCCTAAATATTGCAGAAGGCAGGGGCATTTTTTGTATACTAAATAGGGAATACCATCGGGACCCGGAGTAGAGCCCGACGGCTTCCTCTTTACTTGATTAAGAATCTCATCTAGAGATGGAGGTTGAGAAGCAAAAGCTACCGTAGGCAGGGGCGGAGGTGTAATGCCCGGCGGAGGGCTGTAATTATGGAGCCGCATTGGGTCCTCATACGTGGTCGAAAAGTATTCCGTGGCCATTTCTTCCGGGATTTGGATTTTTCCCTTGGCGGCAGACAAAACCGTTTTGCTCTAGTTAAAACGGTTTTTGTCGAACCGGGCTTCCTCTTTGGATTTGAGAAATGCTGCCTTGCGCTTGTCGTTTTGCGTTGCTACGCTCTGTATGAGTTTTAGTATAGAGCGGTACGCGCGCGAGAAGTTGTGGCAGAGGGCTTTATCCCCGGCTTTCTTGGCTTCACGTAACTGGGGACGAAGTAGCCGCTTTTGCCTACGGAGCTTTGCCTTAAATGCGTTTTCTCTGTGAACCGGGTCGACATGGGTAGATTTTGGGTAAACACCCGAGAAGTATTCATGGACCGCCACCTGGAAGGACGACAGCTGGACGCTAGCAGGGGCATTACGGTTCACAGAGTGGTCAAGAATAGAAGTTAAATTATTATTATGAAATTCCCAGTCCTCTTTCGCAAGTGAAGGGAATTTTAGAGGAGGGAAGGATACGATTTGCGCGGGTAGAGGAGACCGGTCGGGTGACAAACTGCGGGCAGATGTGGAGTCAAGGGACATGTGAGGTTCAACTCTGTCCGTGACTCCTTGCGACGGTTTAAGACACTGACGTGCAGCATCGCTATCATCGTGCCCAGCAATGTGTTTGTTTAACCATGCTATTCGTTTATATTGTTTCCCGCAGATAGGGCAAGCAAGGTCCGGTGTCGTTTTAGCCGTGTCGTTGTTTTGGGTTTCAACTGGGGTAGCGGGAATTCTCCCCCCCTGATAGGCCGCTTGGGGGCATATTTCCTTTTTTTCTTTTTTGCTTTATCGGGTCTGGCTTGCAAGGCCATCGACCCGATGCGTTCTTTCACGCCGTCCACCGTCTCTCCGGCTGTCACAACTCTTTCGTTGTTGTCATTCTGATGATCAGGGGGTTTACAATAAATACAAACGGAGCTGCCATGGAATTCACCGACCGGAGTCGGGCCCATCATAATACTAATTTTTTTTTACACTTCTGGGGGGTGAGCAGTGGATTCCGGACTTACGAACCGGCTGTGGTAGGTTTAGGACAGCTGTCTTGCCACATGTGAGCGTTCACCTTACCACCCATTCACTCCCCCTTCGAAGCCATAGAATTTGAGATGCGCAAATCGCAGTTTTAGATAATTTTTCTAAGAAAGAGTTGATTATTTTTCTGGAAAGGCCAAGATCTTTAAAGAGGTGAAATAGAGATTTAGCTGGCAGGCCACGAGCGCCAACTTCCACCGCGTGAAGGTGAACAGTAAAGCCGTTCCGGGTTACGGCATTTGCAAGATCATGGTATTTATTTAATTTGTACTCGTGGTCTTTTGGGATATTTGATTCCCATGGAACAGTTAATTCTACAATAAGAGCCACCTTCCGAGATCGAGAGTAAAGAGTTATATCTGGACGGAGGGCTGTGCATCCGAGACTTTCAGGGAATTTATACTGCTTAGAGACCGAATCAACCTCCAGAATCCAATCTGTAGCTTTCTCGATTATTGAGAAAGGTTTTGTAGTTAAATGTTTTTTGCCTTTAAAGCCATCCCGCACAAACTGTATTGGGGGTTTGGAGGATACTGTCAAACCCTTGTTGGCACGAGCCACTGAGAGACTAATTACCTCGCGAATAACAGCGAGAACTTTGTCATGGCGTTAAGTGTACCGTCCTTGATCTAAGGCCACCTTGCAGCCAGCTAGAATGTGTCTAGCTGTGCAAGGGGTATTGCTACAGAGGGGACAAGAACTATCCTCGGCAAAGCTCCAACGAGCGAGGTTACTGGTGTATGCTGAAAGGCATTCAAATAAAATTTCAGCATCTCTGGCGTCCAGTCATAGAGCATTACCTTCCAGTGCATTGGAGGCGGAATGCAAAAGTCCCCAATTGTTGTCCAATCATTCTGGCATTGAAGGCCAATAGCATGAGCCATACTCTTGCTGTCGTAATCTCCCCGCAAAAGAGACTTCTTCAAGTCCACGTCGCTCGTGGTTGTACTGCCATACCCCAGACCAGTGCCATTCTGGCTGATTCCAGTAAGTAACTTTTTGTGGAAGTCTACGCGGGCTTGTAGATCATTTGAATCACTACGGCCACTTATTACGTGCTTCGATATTGCCGGATCTTTGGAATTGCACAGAATCGAATTTTTGGTTATTCTGGAGTTGGCGTAGAGCAGAGAGGGCAGCTTAAGCGCTAGCCCAAAATTTTGTTTGGACCTGAAGATATATATATATGTATAATATAAAATGCTGCGCGAATAAAACATCATTACTTGCTTATCAGTTGAGCAATGGAGACCATATTGGCACCTGGAGCTATTGAAGTTGAAGGGTAATATTAACATGCAGACTCGGTGCTTTATACATAACACTTTGTCATTTTTTGAAGTACTGAAAAGTGACCCGACAAAAGTCGCTGCTCAATCTCAATAAACCTCAAGAAATTAAGGCGTTTATTTCTGGAGTAACATTGAGGACCTTCGGAAAAATAAAGAAAGAAGTTTTACAAGAAGGGCTTCCTTCTACACCAAGGAAGACATTAACGGTTCCGGCACCTGTGAATAATTTGGACGACTTCGATGTCGATGTGCTGAAACGCATCGTTTCATCACACGCATCACACGGTTGCGACACGCATCCCTACAAGCAGGTTGTAAAAGGGGCGGGGCCGGCCTACTGATTTATTGCCTCACCATAACGTTCCTTTGGCACGTACTATAGCGAGAAGCGAGCCAACGCGCCGTTTCCCCCACCACCGATCTAACGCCGATCGAAACGACGTTCATAACGACTCATTTTTATATTTGTCTAATGCGTTTGGAATATATTGAAGTTATAGGTATACAAAAAAGGTAGGTTTTTACAAAAAAAATGTATGATAAATGTATGTTTTGCGACGATTGCAAGTCGTTCATGTTAAGTTTGAAACAAAATTTGTCGTTGATTTTTCAAACGATATGATCATTTTCGACGTTAATAACGAAACACTCCCGAACAAGCAAGCAATATTCATGAAATTAGTTTCATGAACTTCTCGGGCATCCAGTACCTACACATGTCCGCACAAGCGCAGCCACCGCATCAGATATGCTTTTATGACATGGATTTTAGCCTGACGTAAAACTTCCGTGTTTCGGATGCGGTCTGAACGGCGAATGTTTGTGTTCTCCTGGAGGCACTACAAATGGATTCTATCGAGTGTGCGTTATTTCAGATATAAGCACCACGTATCTCAGAAACTAAAACTTTGAGTATTGAGGGGTGTAAATTACTAAGGGAGAACCCGTCTCCCATGGAGCGGAACGGAATGGCTCGTCTCACCCCGGTAATTCGCCGGATTGCGCAAGCTAGGTTGACACAGCCCGATGGGCAAACCGCCCAGTTCCGCCTGAGATGTTCTCCCTCCGATCTCAACTGTCAGCTACTGTAGGTTACAGCCGCAGGTAGAGTTCACGGCGGCCCTTACCAGGTTAGTGTCTCTTCGAAATGGCTACCGGATTGGATCTGAACCGTGAGCTGGGTCGACCTTAGAAACCCAAGCAGGCCATCAGGCCCAAGCTTTACGGCCCCGTTAGGCCCCAGAAGATTCTGCAGTACAATTACCATGTGAACAGAAATTTTCGTCGCTAACTTGACATCATGCGAGCGAAAAACCTTGGATCTAAGTTTGCCGAAAGCGGCCGAAGCAACGCCAATTAATTTCAGCGTTAAGATCGCTTTTTGAGTTATTATACAACAACTGCGCAAACAACCAAACATCGGGGCCAATCTGGATTTTGAATACCGGCTAGAAGATAGAGTATGCCGTTGGATATAGTTGGACACTGAGCGTAGAAGTAGAACCTACATTTCCAACAGCATCGCGGTGTGGAAGGCAAAGGAAAACCACATTTTTTCCTAGAAAAACCATGGTTTAGTCAGCCTTCAATGTGCCAGGGAGTGGTCTTGAGGAAAGAAGTCTTGAGTTTACAGAATCACTGCATTTTTATATCAGCCAGGCAAGAGGGCATTTATGCGACAAAAGAGAGTGAACGAGTTCATTGAGTAAATATTACCTTTAGTGTTTGTATTTTCCCTTTCAATGACGAATGTGTTCCAATGTGTTGAAAGAGGGAAGGTTTGTATGCCTTTAGACGCTGTCGACAACGTTTCTGAAATAAAAGAATAGAGGAAACTTAAACAGCAACTTTAGTTATGGCTTCTGAACCTAAAGGCTGAATACTCGTTCATTCAGCTTCAATGCAACTAACGTCGATAAAAATAAAGCATCAGTTTCAGTTCAATTATTTTGACATTTTAGAAAGTGTAGCAAGGAGATAAGATATCCTGCAGTTAAGAACATGGTATATATAGGAAACATGATTTTCTAGACACTACTTTGTTTTTTTTTATTATATATTATTTATAAAATAAGCCAGTTGATAGAAATCCCTAATATTGGTATTGTCGATTCGGTTTTACAGGATTCACCTTAAATGGCAAACTAGTATGTAAGCAATCAAGCAATCAAGCAAACTTGATTGTAATGTTAGAGTCCTGTCCACTCTAGAACGGGCTAGTCCCAGTTGGGTGAGAGAATCAAATAAGCAAAAGGTTAAGGTTTTGCCATTCGGTTTCTGTTATTTTTGTAAGCAAATCAATGTTTTATAGTAATTAATTTTTAAATAAATAAAAAAATAAATAAGCATAATTAAGTGGTGTACAGTTTGACTATTTTTTACACATTTTAAAATTAAATAATAATTAAATATATAATTTTAAAAAAACAATCTTTTAAAAATAATTTAAGCTGCTAAATACGAAAGTTGCTTAATACTAAGCTGCTAAATACTAAGCGAATATAAAAACGAATAGTTGGATATATTGTAGAATAATCACATTGAAATATTACAAATATAAAATTACAATAATAAAAATGGCACAATGGAAACTGTCAACATTTTTTTATATATAATAATCCAACTTTGATTATCAGAATGATTGGATTTACCAACGTAAATAGTCAATAGTTAGAAAAAATATGTCATAAATAAAATAATCATTAAAGGTTACAAGATTTAAAAGTGCTAAAGTCCAAGTAGAAGAAATTGAGTTCCTAATAAAAATGTCCTCAAACGTTAATATCGAAAAACCGCGAAAGTTTTAAAGATATGCGTTAGAATTGGTGTGAATGCTTACCACATCTTTCTCCAGACTGCAAACCTTAGCGTCGATCAGGTCATCCAATAGCCAGTCCACCGGCTTGAGGTCGTAAAACATTTGAAAGTACGTTATCGCCCACGGCAGCTCAGCGGATTTGAACATTTTCCCGATGAATCCAAGTTGGCAGAAGTTAAGTACGAACCACTCCTCATTCCTGGAAGTCACTTCAATCGCGTAGCTCTTCATCGTGCTGATGAAGTTCTTCTTCGCCAGGATGTCGTCTTCTAGCTGGACGTAGAAAGTGCCCTTCGGCTGGGAGTAAGACATGAGAAATGAGAAGTCGAGGTTCTGCTTCGCCCTCCACCGCACTCTCTCAATGGGGTCGCCGAAGGTGATCCTCAGCTTCTCCATGTCTGGGTAGTACGAAGCGGGTGGCGCCAGCACTTCGATGAATCCTGATTCGATATGGTTTGGAAATCTGTTAAAGAAAAAATGTGCTTGTAATTAAAATGTGGTTGTAAATTAGGTGAATTAAAATAAAGCCGATTGATTACCACTTTTACTCGCGTGACGAAGGTTTCGTACTTTCTTGAGCAAAGAGGTTCATGCTATGAGACATTTTCACACACAATGACTAAAAAAGGAGCTTTAGCAGTACATTGATATTTTTAATAAGCCTACGTGTTTACACACCCTTAAGTCTACATACCTTTTTAAAGATTGGATGTTATTTAAATTTTGGTCATTTAATTAGAAGAATTACATTGAATATGTTAGATTACCTTTTTCTTTTGACAGATATTACAGAAATTATTAACAATCTCCTGGATATCTCGAATATGATGGCATCTTTCCAGCGCCAGGTATGATAATCCATAGAACGGAATACTTGCACTCAACCTGCGATGGCTTTTTTGGAACATCGCATTGAGAAAGTTTACTATCCCGATACTCAAAGACGAGAAACAGACATTTATGCTTGGCTGTTTAAAACTTCTATTTACATTTGAAACTCGATCCTAACGAGGATTCCATAACATATGCTGTAAGATTACTCCGTATTGGTAAAGGTTGTTCGCAGTCGATCCTAGTAGAAATAGTGATGTTCAGCATGAATTTTGCAATCCTGGCCGAAAGCAAGAGGCTAAAAGGAGGCAATTATCTATAGACGAGGACTTCACATCGAAGCAGCGCGTAGAACGCCGTCTTCTCGAGCCTTATCAGTGCGAGAAACTGGGCAGCATACCTAAATTGTAAGGACGCGATTTTACTTGAATCATGTGAGATGTAGGCGCGCGTCTTGCCTCCGCTCGAATATATCTTGGGCGATCTGCCGCTTGGAATCTCTAGAACGGCTTTCCAACGGAGCACTGCCCGGTGGAGTCGCGAGGGACTCGTCTCCGCGGAAAAATCGTCAATCTGCGATTGACAATTTAAAATGCCAATAAGTAAATATCCCAATAAGTCACCTTAGGTTACAATATAACATTTTTTTAAACTATTTTTGCCCAGGAAAGAAGAGTTGAGAGGGTAAGGTTAGTGGCTGTGTGGAAGCAAATGTTCCTACATTTTTTTTTTTTAAATTGAGCAACGAAGGTGTACGCCTGACAGATTGTGGCAGCTGATTCCATAAACGACCAAATGGACCGTAAAAGAATACGTGTAATCAGAAGAGTGTTGTAACGGTATGCTGAGTGTGCTATCCCGGCTTGATCGAAGTGGGAGACCGTGGCCTCCTGAAGGGTATAATTGGAGGTAGGAGGGCGAAGTAGGGTTATAGAGATGTTGTAGAGTAGCGAAAACGTATGCGCATTTCTTCGATCGCGAATATGAAGCCACTTCTAGTGTTTAGCAATTTTGTTCTAGTGGTTGGTAATTTAACTTCAGTAATACCTAAATCAAGTACTTACCGTCCCGTAACATACGAAATATATCTACGAAATATTTATCAATCTAATAGTAGTCGTAAGTTTGGATAAATGAATGAAATGAAATACTCACTGCAGCTCAATTTGCTTGGCCGTCTGCATTATAAACTCGGCGTCAGTACTCGCAATGAAGACCACCACGAGGGTGTCCGCCTGCTCCTCATCGGTCATTGCCTCCGCGATGTTCAGCAAGGTCATCATGAGGTAGCTCTCCTTCTCCCTCTTCACGGTCGGAATTCCCAGAACCACGGACACTCCCGTCCTTCCGGCGCTCATAAGAAAAGCCGGCCTGAGGCTGTTGGCGTTGTCTAGAAGATGCGGAAGAAAGTGGTAGGTGGAAGGCAGCCGGACTGACTTGGCGAATGTCGTATTGAATCCCTGCTCCGAGCGTAGACCTGCGATTAACAGAAAACGGAAGCTCAGGAGAAGACTGAATATTTGTCCGTATTTATTTCCTTCCAACTTTGTTCTAGGAATTCTAGTAGAAGTTCTAGGACCTAGGAGCTACCCATATTTTTCACACAAAGAATATTAAAATATATATTTTTTTTGGTTAATTTTATCTCAAAGAAAAGCTTTGCGAAGCAGATTAACTCAAACAGATCGCAAAACAAATTGGTATAATTATATATGTCTGTCTGTCCATCTGTGCGTACGATATCTCAAGAACCGCTTGACGCACAGCGCCGACATTTTTTATAGTCATTAACCTAATAGAAACTGGGGTCAAGTTCGATTTTAGGCACTTTCGTGAGTAAATTATGAACAAAATAACGTCAAAAATATATTTTATTAAACGAGGATAGTTTGACGCACAGCGACGACATTTTGCATAATCATCAATCTAATAAAAACTGGTCATGTTTTGGTACATTTTTTCTCCTTACATTTTACTATCCCGACCTACCAACCGAAGAGGAAGGAAAGTATTGTGAAAGCGATTTTTTTTTGTTCTAGATGAAAAAGAAAATATTTATATCGAGCCTCCCTGAGACGATTAGGACCATTTCCAAATTGAAGTATGTCTGTGTGTCTGTCTAGTGTCTATATTCCTCCACGATAGCGCCCAAACGCTTAATACGATTGAGATGAATTTCGGCATGCAGGCATCATTCGGTCATGGCAAGAGATGAAAAGTTGTGGTTGAAATCGATCCACCAGGGATGCACAAGTCATATTTCAATCTCGAAATATTAGACTTGAAATTTCGTACACAGATGCCTTGTTCGGCCGAAATCGTACTGTGAAACTGTGTGGTTGAAATCGAATATTAACGCCTTGGGTAGCGCGGTTTATTTCTCAGGTAAGAACCCAACTAAGTTCGTCCGCCGACCGAGAGACTCATCGATTTTATTTATGAAATTAATATTCAGACAAAATCAGTCCTTGGCTACTTGACGAGAAAGTCTTGGGGAGACACGCCCAATTTCTGTTCCTGCTCGTCCGCCGCAGCGCCGCTTAGCGAACAGCCGAGTAGGCCAAATTTCGCGAACTATCGCGAGGCCTATCACGCGAGAGAAAATCTGGCGTGAAGTGTGTGTATGTGGGTGTAGATTTGTAGATGTTGGTGCGTTTGTGTGTATCTGAAGGGTGTATATGCATGTGAGTACATGTGGAGATGCGGTATGCTAACTCAATTCAATCTGATCTCCAGTTTTTTACGTACCTCATTAACAAAGGACCGACTTTTGTCGCGGTTATATACCATATGGTAATTTCGTTAAAGCTTACATTGTATGCAAGAACAGCACAAGTCAATAACGAATTAACATCATATTATGTTTCGCATAATACGGAGTTACTCCTAGAAAGGTTTTTCGCGATGTCGAGAACAGCCCGACGTTTAATAAATAAATTGTCGCGGAGCAACAAACATACATAAAACCCACCTACTCAAAATACTATAAAAGGAAAGGACCGGAAGAAGACTCCACCCGAAGGCGGCAGGAAATGGTATCGCCGCGGTGCAATGGCAATACCGGAAATAAGGAGATGGCGACGTGCAATGCCATCGCTAGGAATACCTACCCCGAACGCCCAATAATCAAACACGTCTTAAGTGCCTCCAACGAGGCGTTTATTTTATCATCACAAACAAGCCGTCAACGAGAAGCTAAAGCAAACATCGAAATAAATGGAAGAGAACAGTACAAACCGTCGCGAATCTATCCGCCGTGTTTCGCACGCGAACGTCACGAAGAAAACAAACAACGAAAACCACATCGCAGCGACTTCTCAGCAGAGAGCTTTTCATCTTATACCACGGCATCCCGAAGACTGGTGGCGAAGGGGAAGTTAACAACTGAGGGCGCAGCGACGCAGCGTAAACTCAAAAAAACACGAAAAAGCTAACGCGCAAACACGAATCACTTCTGGCGACTTTCCAGTCCAAAGCCTTCCATCCGGTGGCTACTCGAAGTAGGTCGGGGAAGGGTAACGACCAGTGGCGTCCAGAAGCGATAAACGTGCGAAACTAAATGTGCGAAACACGACACAACTGAAGCTCAAGCACCGCCCGCGGGACGTCAGCTCGCGGGCGCAGACGGTGGGCGACTGAGGTGTGGCGCCCCGAGCAAGTGTATATCTAGCGACCGGCAGGACTGAAGGATACGCAAGGCGAGAGGGAGACGAGGTGACCGCCGTCACGGCGAATAATATATATAGGCGATAGTGTGTAAGAAAATTTAATCAATTTGTACTCGGCATTTTGAGCGAAATAAACGACAACTGCAATTCGAACATCGATCGCGATGAAACATCGCGATCGATGTTCGAATTCATTCTGAACGAATTCATTCATAACGAAACCGTTTCCGTTTCATTCTGAACGACGGAAACCATCGCGACACTGGTGACCCCACAACCACGGCAAGAAAACGGATAAATCGCTAAACGGACAACGGCACGGACCACCAACAACCAGCGAATTTGGACGTCTTCTCCAACGAGTCAGACACACAGAAATCAAGATGGAACCATTCCACGACACAACGGAGTCAACACAGCCAAACCCTGACATCGCGACCCTGAGCATCGCTTCACGAATACCTGCACTCTGAGCAGATCCTGGCACCACAGAAATGCAGCGATCAAGACCGATTCTCATACGTAATCGCACAACTGGACCGAACAGCGTTACAGGAAGTAAGCGACCTGGTGCTGCAACCGCCCAAACAAGAAAAATTCGAGGCATTGAAGGAACGGCTAATCACAACCTACGAGGAATCAGAGACGCAACGACTGCAGAAACTCCTATATCAAACAGAAATAGGAAGCGACAAACCTTCGCAACTAATACGAAAGATGAGAACGCTAAACATGGGAAAATTACCCGACGGTACACTAAAAACATTGTGGCTCGGGCATCTACTCGCAACGATACGGGCGGTACTAGCAACATCAAACGAAAAAGAACTGGACAAAATGGCGAACCTTGCAGATCGAATGATGGAAGTCACAGCAAACGAAAAAACCGAGATCAACAAAATCGAAGCGACAACAACCAGCATGGCAGCGATAGAAAGGAAGCTAGAGGAACTGGCAAAACAGATCGAACGGCTACAAGCGAGAAGAGCAGAAGAAAATACCTCCAGCACGTTCAACATCAGAAGACGGGAGGAACAAAGTACCTGCTACTTCCATAAGCCTTTTGGAAACACAGCACGAAAATGCCAGAAACCGTGCGACTTCGAACAGACACCGCAGAACCAGGAAAACTACAAGAGGCGCCAAGAATAGCTCAACTTGGCGCCGAAACAAATAACCGCCTATACGTCCACGACAGGAGAACCCAACAACGGTTACTGATCGACACAGGAGCAAACGTCAGCGTCATACCCAAACGAAGATGCGACGCACAACAAATAGAAGAGCTTCTCTTACTGGCAGCTAACGGCTCAAATATAGCAACATACGGTAAGAGAACCATCATGCTGGACCTCGGATTCGACCAACAATTACAAGCAACCTTCATCATCGCTGATGTAAAACAACACATCCTAGGAGAGGACTTTCTACACCAACATCACCTGCTGGTGGACCTCAACCGAAAGAGGCTCCTAATGAAAATGAAGGACAACAAATACGTCGAGAAAAACCACATACCGCAACCAGCGGTATTCCCAATCGAGACCAACCAAGAATTCAAGAAGATCTTCGAGAGCTTCCCCAACATACTCTCGAACACGTCACAACCAAGACAACCTAAACACGACATAGTACACCACATCGAAACTGAAGGAAGACCGGTATTCGCGCGCCCGAGACCACTAAATCCGGAAAGATACGCGGCAGCGAAGAAAGTTTTCGATGAGATGATGGAGGCAGGTGTATTTAGACCTTCGAAAAGCCAATGGGTAAGTCCACTGCATCTGGTACAGAAAAGCAACGGTGAATTCCGTCCATGTGGAGACTACAGACGGCTGAACAGCATCACAGTGCCGGATCGGTATATTGTTCCCAGAATACACGATTTCACTCACGTTCTACAAGGAAAAACGATATTCACGTCACTGGACCTGGTGAAGGCATACACGCAAATACCAGTAAGGCCCGAAGATATTGAGAAGACCGCCATTACCACCCCGTTCGGATTATTTGAAATGACCCGTATGTCCTTCGGACTCCGCAACGGAGCACAAACCATTCAACGATTTATGGATCAGGTGCTCCGGGGCCTACCTTTCGCATACGCCTACATTGACGATATCCTTATAGCGTCAGAGGACGAAACGACCCATAAGGAACACATCACAGAGATACTGGAGAGACTGGACAAACAAGGCATCACGATAAACCTACAGAAATGTCAGATCGTACAGCCAGAGCTCGACTTCCTAGGATATACAGTCAACTCAACAGGAATACGACCAAAAACCGACAAGGTAGAGGCAAAAAAAAACTTTCCAAAACCAAAGGATGTCCAGGAACTTCGACGCTTCCTGGGTATGGTCAATTTCTACAGGCACAGCATCCCAGAAGCAGCACATCGACAAGCCAAACTAAACATATTCCTGAAAGAGACAAAAAAGAACGACCACACAAAAATAGAATGGACAGAAGAGAGCACCGAAGCCTTCAACCAATGCAGACAGAGCATAGAGGAAGCAGTTCTACTGGCGCATCCAATCACACATGCACCGTTGGCACTAATGACGGATGCGTCAAATACATGCGCGGGTGCAGCACTGCAGCAGAAACAAGGAGAAAAATGGGTGCCATTAGGATTTTTTTCAAACGCCTTGTCACACGCGCAACAACAATATGCGGCATACGACAAAGAATTACTGGCGATATACCTGGCAGTGCGACACTTCCGGAAGATGGTAGAAGGGAGAGAGCTGATAATATATACAGACCACAAACCGCTCATTCAGGCATTAAAAAAACTAAACGATACGCCAACAGAAACGCCGATACGCATTAGACACTCATCGTACTTCGCACAATTCGCAACGGCAATCGAATATCTCCCGGGAAAGAAGAACGTGGTAGCAGACGCCTTATCCAGGATCGAGGAAGTAGAATGCCCTGAGACGTTCGACTACGATGAACTGGCGAGACAGCAAGAAACGGACGAGGAATTAACAACACTACAACAGAAAGAAAAATTTAAATTCCAATTACTCAAACAAGGCAACAAAGAAACTGAAATCTGGAGCGAAACTACGGCAAACAGACCAAGACCATACATAACAGCGGCACTACGGCAAACAGCGATAAAAATAATCCACAACCCTAGTCACCCGGGAATTCGAACGACAAGAAAGATGACAGCTGAGATTTTTTTCTGGCTACGCATGAACAAAGACAGCGCAGATTACGCCAAAACATGCATCCCGTGTCAACGAGCAAAGGTAGACATACACACGCGTACGCCAATAGGAAAGATCATAGAAGCCGATAGATTAGAGCATGTACACATCGATATCGTGGGTCCGCTCTAAATATCCAACGGATATAGGTACCTATTGACGATGTTGGACAGAGGTGACAAAATGTTATATGGAACCAACATAAGATTGCCAGGCGAATTTTTCGAAAATGGAAAAAAACGACAGTACCAGAAGTCCTCCAACAATTAAGGGAAACATTCGAACATCAAAGACCGAAGAGGGAACGGGAAAACACAACAAGGATATTTGTTCACCCGGACTTGAAGGAAGCAACCCACGTCTTCATAAGAGACGACACTGTACGACGGCCATTACAAGCTCCATACAAAGGACCCTTTAGAGTGGTGAAGAAACGCGAAAAAGCGTTCGACGTAGAACAAAACAGGAGAATAGTCACTGTCTCTCTGGATAGACTGAAGCCTTGTTACATGTCTAGGGAAGACGAAACCTCTCAGGCAACAACGCAACAAAAAGAAAATAATACAACGGTATCGAGATATGGAAGAGTCATACGGCACGCACGGCAATTAAATACGATGACGTTTCGTCTTCAAAACGGGGAAAGTCATGTCGCGGAGCAACAAACATACATAAAACCCACCTACTCAAAATACTATAAAAGGAAAGGACCGGAAGAAGACTGCACCCGAAGGCGGCAGGAAATGGTATCGCCGAGGTGCAATGGCAACACCGGAAATAAGGAGATGGCGATGTGCAATGCCATCCCTAGGAATACCTACCCCGAACGCCCAATAATCAAACACGTCTTAAGTGCCTCCAACGAGGCGTTTATTTTATCATCACAAACAAGCCGTCAACGAAAAGCTAAAGCAAACATCGAAATAAATGGAAGAGAACAGTACAAACCGTCGCGAATCTATCCGCCATGTTTCGCACGCAAATGTCACGAAGAAAACAAATAACGAAAACCACATCGCAGCGACTTCTCAGCAGAGAGCTTTTCATCTTATAATACGGCAGCCCGGAGACTGGTGGCGAAGGGCAAGTTAACAACTGAGGGCGCAGCGACGCAGCGTAAACTCAAAAAAACACGAAAAAGCTAACGCGCAAAAACGAATCACTTCTGGCGACTTTCCAGTCCAGAGCCTTTCATCCGGTGGCTACTCGAAGTAGGTCGGGGGAGGGTAACGACCAGTGGCGTCCAGAAGCGATAAACGTGCGAAACTAAATGTGCGAAACACGACACAACTGAAGCTCAAGCACCGCCCGCGGGACGTCAGCTCGCGGGCGCAGACGGTGGGCGACTGAGGTGTGGCGCCCCGAGCAGGTGTATATCTAGCGACCGGCCGGAGTGAAGGATACGGCGCGAGGCGAGAGGGAAACAAAGCGACCGCCGTCACGGCGAATAATATATATAGGCGATAGTGTGTAAGAAAATTTAATCAATTTGTACTCGGCATTTTGAGCGAAATAAACGACAACTGCAATACGAACATCGATCGCGAATTTCATTCTGAACGACGGAAACCCTCGCGACAAAATAAATATATTATTAAATAAAGAAAGACTTTACCCCGCCAAACTTACCGTTTAGTGGAGAGTACATTTTGTGCTGACAAATTTCTACATAGTATTGAATCATAGTATCAGAATATGAACGTATACTTTTGGAATAACTTATTTGTAATTTTAAAAAAAATGGGTGGGTTCGTTCCTTATTAGGACACGGCCCGGTTAGGACACGTCTCTCCAAAAATATGCGGCCTTGTCGCTCGCATCTTGTACGTCCTGGTGTGTGATGGCGGTTGACAATTACGTGCAGGATAGGAGGTGATCTTCATCTTGCGGCGCTCCACAGTCGCCTATTGGATTCTCTGTGTACCCCTAGCGGACGAGATTGGTTCGGCATCGTGTCACACCCACCCTTAGTCTGTTGGGACTATGTCAGGTGGTACAAGGAAGAAGGGACCCCGGTTTTATGTCTTTCTTTACGCTCTGGCCAGGTGAAGCCATCCATTGAGTGATTGAGTTCGAATATTGACTACCCTGGAGCATTTGTGTGCGGCTAAAAAATGAAGAGAAGATATTTGAGGCGATTGAGGTATGGATCTTGCCCGTGCAGTGGGTGTCTTGGATCGTCTATCACTTTTAGGAGATAGACGGAATGGATAATAGGTGGTCAGATCAGAATCAGCGATGAGCGGAATCGATAATGGGTGGTCAGATCAGTATCAGCGATGAGCGGAATGGATAATGGTGGGTAGCATCGCTGCACTACCGTAATTGTTCAGTGTAAAAAATTCGTTCGTGGACAATTTTTCAGCACAAATTGTCCCTCGGCATCTTATTTTTTCTGCTCTGATCATATTTTAGAATTTCTCAAGATCTATACGACGACGCAGGAATCACTTGTGTAACCCTTTCCGTTGCGGTGTTATGACTGATTCTTTAATGGCGCAGAGTAAATTCGGAGACTCCTAACCGACCCCTGTCCTGCTCGATGATGTAGTACACAAACACTAGGATTTTACTACGAAACGCAAAGTGTAGATCGCAGTCATAGTTCCAAACATTCGAAAATCTTCAATTATGTTTAATGTGGTGGCGTGCGTGGTATAGCAGTGTGGAGGCGCACTATAGATGACGCTCTATTCGGTATCCTATCTCGGATTAAAATAATATTTTAACAACAACCGAATTTTGAATCATGGCTCTTATTACTTTAATATTATTTACATACAGATGTCAATTTTTAATTTGGTATACAGATTTCAATGCGTAATAAGCTCTCTATTGTTCTGATAGGCTAATAGATCGCATTCTATATCTCCGTATTATTTCTCTCATGTAATCATACTCTATATATAAATGCGATAGACGACACTAATAACTGAATCTTAATATTTTAATCATCGGTTAAAATATACGGTTTTTATAATCAATCAGTCTTTTATAAAAAACCATCCATTATCACTGTCATTATAGATGGCCAAATAAATTAATTAGTTTTGCCTTACAATGCTATCAGCGCTATTCGCATGTTGCCGGCGCAGACGGATTGTTACAACGTACTATGACGTTTAATAATCTAATACAATATATAATCAATAATAACAGTAAAAGCATTTTTTACAATTTGGACTGACTTTCACTAGGTAAATATCATAGTTTTTATGAGTTTCATAAAACGAAACGTTAATCAAAATGCACTTTAGACGTTTAGCTACCACCACATTTATAAAACTAAAAATATATAGTTCGTTATATTGCTTACATTAATAATTATGCGATGTGGTTTTAATAAGGGTTTTGAAGCCTTCGTTGATTATTCGTGTGGAAAAATAGAAACAGAAGATTTATTGTCACCTAAAACGAAACCTTTATAATTGAGGATTACCAACTTTTCCACTGTAAATAGAAAATGACTTAGTTGCCGTCGCGGTAGCTGAAATTGCAACTCAAATGGCAACAATGTATGTGTGTATGTACGACACGCAATTTGAAATGCAAAGCTTTCTCGCAAAGGCAATGCGATCCGTTGACATCAAATATGTAAGAGCAAATATTGCCTGGAAATACATACGAGTACACGTCGCCCTCATGATTATATCATTATGTATGTGAGTCAGGCAGGTAACTTTGATGCATTCGGGATGCTAGGAGGAATGGACTCAAATGGGATTATATGGAATAGCGATGTGCACAGTAAGACCGTAACCAATACCATTAAAAATATACAGTATTAGATTACTCCATACCATACTATGTTTTGGCAACTGGGATTTTACTAAAAAACACAAAGTATATATGACATTCATAACCCCAAACATTGATTAATCTTCACTTGTGCTCAGTAGTCTAATAGATGGCGCTCTAAACACGCCGTTGCGGTATGTTATCTCAAAATAAAAGAATAATAAACGATGTTTAAATCATAGATCTTACTCTTTTAATATTATTTACATAAAGACTTAAATTTTTAAATTGGTTTACAGATTACAATACGTAATAATTACGCGTTTTATTGTTCAAATAAACTACTATATGGCATTTTAATCTCTCCGTATTATTTCTGGTTTGTGATCAGCCTATATAAAAATGCGATAGATGGCACCAATAATTTATTTATTTATTTAAGAATTAATTACTATAAAACATTGATTAGCTTACAAAAATAACATGAACCGAATGGCAAAACCTTAACCTTTTGCTTATTTGTTTCTGTCACCCAACTGGGACTAGCCGGTTCTAGGGTGGACAGAACTCCAATATTACAATCAAGTTTGCTTGATTGCTTGGTTGCCTACAAATGTACAAGTTTTAGTAAAAAGCTAATGACACTAAATTGCCCTAAAATGTGGTCTTCAGAATAAAATAAAAAATAATAATAATAAAAAAATATTAAAAATATATAATAAATAAAATGCAATTCCATTATTAAATCGGCAATAAATATAATATAAAATTCGATAAATAAATAAAGTTATATGTGAGAAAAGAAAGAAACAGTCATTAATATTTAATATTATGTTTTAAGTAATATAAGATTTAATATAAAAATACCTAGTCTAAAAGTATAATTCATTGTCAAAGTCAAATATTTTTTGGTAGTTAGTTCAATGTTAAAAAATACTTAACATATAAGTTTAAAAATATGTTATTAAATTGTGCACCTAAGTTTTATTATACTATTATTTCTAACATTTGATGTATGGTTAGACAGAATTAAATTGTATTGTTTGTTATTATTGGTTAAATAATGTTTTTTTTTATAATGAATCAGTCCTTTATCAACAACCAATCATTATCAATGTTATTATAGATGGCTAAATAAATTGCTGCGATTAAGCGCCACCTTCATGAAACTGAAGCAAAAGGGTTGCCAAAACGTACTATGGCACTGAGCAGTCTAATCCCTCTTGTTCACCCTTGTTTTATCGCCGTGAAAATCTACGGTTAATTCGCCGTCTGTAGGCGCGTTCGTCAGTGTGGTATGGATCACTATGGAAGCTTGTCCACGAATCCTGCAGTATGCACCGTGTTTACCCCTCGGCGGCGGCGGCGAGCGTTTTTATTTACGGCGAAATTTTTTATCAGTGCTGTATGGCAGCGCGAGAGTTTGTGCACGACAACGGACGTCTTCACGGCGGACAATTACTTCGACCTTGATGTTGTTTACAGTTTTCTTACTCCAACGAGGTGGATGACGACAAAAGCCAATTCATCCACCACCCGGGCAGTTTCTTTCCCAGCTTAATAGTATATCCAAAGAATCAGAGGCTTCTATCCCCAGCCAGTCCCCCAAGGAGTCAATTATTTGTTCGTTTTATAATACATAATTTTTTTACATTTTACATATACATACACATACATGTACTTAAATTACATTTCATTACATAGTTACAATACTTATTACACAAAAATAAAAATAAACATATTATTGGCAGGTGGCAGTGCATATGCTATAATTAGGCAACATTCGCAAACAGCAGCAAGAAGGGAGTGGGAACAGAGCGAGCCTGGTGCGGTGTGGCACGGACACACCCGTTAGGGAGAGAACAATGCAAACAAAGTTTAATTTAAAGTTGCACCGGCGTTTAAAACCGGCACAGCGCGGCGAGCAGCATACATTTGATGGAGACGGCAAATCACTCGCACCTAGAGGAGAAGCGCACTGAAATCTTAGTTCTTCCAGCCGCGACGCCCAGTGCGTCACGAAGAAATGAAATGTTGCGAAGCACTCCTTGCTACTGACTAGGCCAGTGTACCAAATAGGATATCCACCTATGTGGCCACACATCGCGTCCAGCAGTTCGTCCCTGTTGTACGACAGTAGCGAGTACGACCATAGTATATGCTCTGCAGTCTGACGACACCACACACACACACCAAGGATCATCGGCAAGACCTAAGTCAAAAAGTTTACCCCTGAAGTCACCGTGGTCCCCGACCATTTGTGTAGTGTGGTAGTCAAACCGCAAGAAACTATCGTTCCGCATCCTGATTTCGACCGCCGGAAAAAAAACAGTGAGTTAAGCGGCCTTTGATACTGGTATCCCACCTCTCCTGCCATACTCTAAAACTGTCTGAATGGAGGGCGCGTACACAATCCGCCAACCTCGTAGTTTCCGGGTCGACAATAACGGAGTGGTACTCCACAACGCGACCCCTACGGACCCACAAAATGGCCGCACGCTGCAGTACCTTAAGATCTGCAGGAAGTACGCTGGTGATAACTGGAAGCGCCATCGTCGAAGTTGTACGATAGGCCGCGCACATCGCAATCAGAGGGAGCCGCTGGCCCCGAAGAAAAGCCTTTCTTCCAGCCTCAGCAAAGGTATCGGTAGCCCACGCACGAGCAGCGTATGTATGGGGTACGTAAAAACCTCGATAGATAGTTCTCACCACCGGAAAACGAATACCCCAGTTAGTGCGGGTCACACGTCGCAAAGCAAAGAAAATATCACGTGCCTTTTCGGAGACACCTTTGGCAAGCGCAGTGAACGATCCTGAGGCTTCAAGAATAACTCCAAGGTACCGTACTTGGGGAAAAAACAAAACGGAAGAACCCCCCAGGCAAATAACTGGGTTTCTCAATAGGTGCTCCCTTCATTAATTCATTGCCTGCGTCTTGCTCGGCGAAAAGGAGTCTATTTCGCTGGCCACATCGATGAATATCGTCTAGTGACGGATCCACTCTTCGCTCGATTTCAGACCGACTGTTTCCACCCACCAAGAGCAATGCATCATCCGCGTAGGCACAGATACAGGCCTACCGTACAAAGAGTCAGATCAACGTTACTGGTCCGACCGGGGCCACAGAAAGTCCGATGCTATCCCGGAGCATTGATAATATGGAGATTGAAACCTGCAATGAGCTCCTCGACCGCCTCGACCCTCCCGAACCTATCCCGTTCTCAGTCATCATGCCAGGCGATCGAGCGAGCGTTAAAGTCACCTGCTACGACCACTGGTCGACCGCGAAGAGCGTTCAATACCCCGGCGAGAGCGGCAACGTGGGGTCCAACATCGTGGCTGTACTGAAAGTATACCGATATAAAGTATAATTCTACACCCTCTACGAGCACTGACGCGCAGACGATGTGCTCACCGGAATACTGATCCAATAAAAGGGGGAACGGTAAAGCAGAAGTTACCACGATCCCCGCCATGGGTCAGTTCCCCTTTAAGAGTACGCCGCCCGCTCCATCAATGCCCACTAACTTTTCTCCGAATGTGTAGGGCTCCTGAACGAAGCATCATGTGGATACATTCCTCTTCCAGAGTAGCACAATGGATCTTACGTTGGGGAGACTATGCCCCATTCCCAAAGGTTGTGGATGCTATAAACCTCTCTACAGCCCTATTATAGACAGAACATGCAACCGAGCCGGTGGCATTTGCGCTCTCTCGCCTCATTTGGTTGCACGTAGCGCACTTTGGCGGAGTCCCTTGCCTCATGTCCCGGACAATCCCTTGCCTCATGTCCCGATCCTGCACAGTGGCCGCAAAAAACCTCCTTCTCTGTGCTTACTTTACGGATATGCTCATGCAAATGGCATCTATAGCACCGAATCGCTCCGATGTAATCTCGCACTCTACACGATGCTCAATCGAGAAACACTCTTTCTTGTTGAAGGAGAATAGCTTTTACAGCTGGATCAACAATCCACACCGTCTGCGTGACATCGCCGTCTCGTCTCCCGAAATTAAATGTTTTTCTAGTGGAGGCGTTAAACTGTTCTCTAGACAGAGAGCAGCTGCCAGAAAGGTTGCCCTCCCACATTAGATTTCTCATATCCTCATCTGTTAGTTCCTGTGGAACGTCATAGATGACAATTCGCGGGAGTCTGCCACGTGACTCAACCTCTTTCATACCAGCCTCTTTCAGACGTGGTGCAGCTGCCATCGCTCTCTCCAATCCTTGTCTTGTTGATGTTTGTACTAAAACGCCGGCCTTGCCGACCCGTCTCACTGTCATCGAACGCACCATCATTGTATCATTTTACTTTCCTGACAAGGAAAGTATTGTGGACGCACTTTTATTTATGTATCTGAATGTCTATGTGTATTTCTCTACGATAGCGCCGAAACGCTTTACCCAAATGAGCTGAAATTTGGCATGCAGGCATCATTTCGTCATGGCAAGAGTGGAAAAGTTGAATTATGGTTGAAAACGGTCTACCAGGGGGCGAGCTAGTCCTAATTCAATCTCGAAATTTCGGAGTTAGAGACTTGGAATTCGGTACACAGATGGGTCATTGGGTCGAACCTTCTGAAGTCTCTGATACAATTGCAATATCTTTAATACAAGCGACACAAAAAAATATAATTCCGACATACGTTTTATCATATAATAACGTCGAGCCGCCCGCGGCTACCCGAGAAACGAACCATATTTGAAAAATTAATCATTTTAAAACCACGGAAATACTACAAAAATACTAGTTTTGCTGGAGGGGGGGGGGGGGGGGTCGAGGGAGGGGGTAGTCTGGGGTGGGAGAGTCGAAAATATTCTTCTTCTTCCGTATATTCCTATTCCGCGTTATCTAGAATGCTTTAACGTCAAAAAAAATAGACCAAGTAAGGATGTATAAAGTTCCGAACGAAAATATTCTTCTTCTTTCATGGGTTCCTATCCCGTCTTATCTAGAGTGCTTTAATAGATACCCGAGTGCTTATAATGCAAAAGGGGCTTTGAGGGGGTGGTGTTGGAGAGGGAGAGGGGGAGGTTTAGGGGGAAAACAGGGGGGAGGAGTAGCGTAGGATGGGTGGTTTGGGCTAGGGGGTTAAGAGTTTTTTATTCATTGAAACAACTGTGTGCTTTCTGAATAATAATACAAAATTTTAACATGGATGCAAACATGTAAATTTAGAATATTTAATGAAATTAACTCGAATTGCTTGATTGATAAATTTGTTAAATTACTGACTTTCTGATTTTTATCTATTCGGTGGATTTTAACGAGAACGTATGGATCCATATTTCATTGAAAGTTACTAATTTATGCAAAAAGTTTTTCACTTGACCTTTTTATGAATAATAATTAGGGCTCAAACTTTCCAAACCACCCATTATAACTATCGAGGACGAAATCTATTTAAATAAAACTTTCAGAATCACCGTTATTATTAAAGTAACTAGATGACCCCGTGGACTTCGTACCACCTAAATGTGATTTGATTGTAACTCTTCATAAGTGTGATGGTGTTTGCAATCATGTCTCTCGGGTAACGCCTGGAACAGTTACTATCGAGCATACAGGGCGATATGTTGTTATAAACTTCGCGAAGTCCATAGATTAATATTCTTAGGCACCACTGCAAACAATTTCAGATTAACAGCTTCATATTGTATTTCGGCAGAGATGATGGAATCATCTCACATCAGTGCGGTTAACACTTGAAGTAGCATGCCGCACATTTGACTGACTTCGTCGACCTATTTTATCTCTTATTCTAGACATTGTAATGGACACTGTAAAACGACACGGATTTTTTTTTCACGCTCAATCAAATCGATCGAAATTTCCATGAGGTCTTTACAGTATTGAAATCCCCAATCTAAGTCCAAATTCGTGGTTATGTCATTAAAAAAAACTTTTTGTCACCCCAATACTTTCCTGTCAAGTAGCCAGGAACGTAATTCATCTGAATATTAATATCATTAATCCTACAACAACAACCCCCCGCCCCCCCATCCCCAACCTATCGACACCCTTTAAAACTCAAAAATCGAAATCGAAATCGACTTTGACTTCGACTTCGACTTTTTCCATTTACTTTTTTTCGACTTTTTTGACTTTTTTGACTTTTCGACTTTTTTGACTTTTTCTACTTTTCCGACCTTTTCGACTTTTTCGACTTTTCCGACTTTTTCGACTTTTTTAACTTTTGCGACTTTTCCGACATTTTCGACTTTTTTTACTTTTTCCACTTATTTGTTTTCTTTTACTTTTTGACTTTTAACTTTTTCTACTTTTTCGCCTAGTTTGACTTTTTCGAATTTTTCGACTTTTTTGACTTTTTCAACTTTTTCGACTTAATCCGACTTAATCTTTTTTGACTTTTCCGACTTTTTCGACTTTTTCGACTTTTTTGACTTTTGCGACTTTTCCGACTTTTTTTACTTTTTTTGACTTTTGCATTTTTTAAGTTTTCGACTTTTTGAAATTTTACACAATCTACGGAATGAATAACAGTTATGGATACTAGCAATATGGATGGATGGAGCTGTCAAACAATACGATCGCCGCGATAGCCATCTAGAAAGTGGCCAATGTTCCCAAAATGACCAATTTCGATTTTTTCGATTTTCAGTTGTTTCTTTGTGTTTTTCCCAGATATTTTTTTTGTAAACCACTCCTCAATCAAGGCGAACAAAATAAAAGAAAAATAATTCAAATCGGTCGAGTCATTTCCGAGATCCTGCGAGACTAACGCACGGCGATTCGTTTTTATATATAAGATTATAATTTATACGTTATACGTATAAATTATAATCTTATAATATAATAAATAGTTAATACGTATCATGTTCAAGTTGTGAACTAATAATAATTCATGAGTACATTGAGTACATGAATACATTGAGTACTTTCTTATTTTGTTCGTCCACAAAATAAATTTGTCACAATTTGGAATGACTAATTAATACTTATTTCATGATAATGCTTAGTAAATTCAATACATTCAGACAAAGACTAACAAAACAAATTTATCTTAGTATGACTGAAATGTCGTCTGTAGATATTATATACTAGAATGACTAGATCTTATATACTAGAAATATTTCAGCAAGGCAAGGGTAATGACTATGTATTCGGCGTTCATATACCAGTGTTTATTGTATGCTAAACAGCACCTCGTAGAAACTGCAAATAATGCAGACATTCACTCGCATCATACCCGCGGCAGCTCCCTTTTATGCGTACCCCGAATACGACTGGCAAAAGTACAGAAAAGCTACTTGTACCTTAGCATTAAATTCTATAATCTACTCCTTACAAAATTTACACAGCTGGTGGACATAAAAATGGACAGCATCTCAAAAAATAGGAGATGCTGATAGGCCACACTTTCTATAATCTGGCCGAATTTGATGGCCATGATTTCTCAAATATTATGCCCATTTAAATTACATAAAAAAGTAGAGTCTTATTGCCTGATTATTTTATATGGTCTTATATTATGTACTTTTAGTTTAAAATACATAGGGTAGATTTAATTTGATTATTTAACATTTTACTGACAATTTGAATATTACGATGAATAATTTTACTACGTATCTATTCGAATTACTAACTACTTCAAATATTAGGCTTCTATTTTGATTATTTATATTTATAGTTTGACAATCTAGTAGTTAATTCTTGACTACCTATGTATGTCCAGTAAAGACTAGTAACGAGACTTACTACCTAACCCAATTATTTTGATACATCCAAGAGCGGCCTTTAGCCGTCAATTGGACACGATGAAAATGTAATGTAATGAACTACGACGTAAAATTTTCATCAAATCGACCACCGTTTTAAACCACTAGGGGATGAAATTTGATAATTCCTGGAGTAATTTTCAAAGGATCGTAAGACACCCGACAACCAAGCTCCCATCTTTATCCATTTCGGAGATCCGCGATTATAACTACACCCCTCTCCCATCTCGACTCATTTTTACACGGTGTTTGATGAAAGGAGTGTAATGTGTTCTGGGTTCATATATGTATGTTTTCCTTTTCTTTATTCCACCATAACTTCTAAACGCTTGAACCGATTTAGAGGTGTGTGGTATTGTTAGAATCGTTATCTCATCCCGGTGTCATATGGTACCTTAACTGCATCCAAGTATCAACTAAGTAGTTTCCTAAATAGTAAAAAGGTCCAAATATCAATAAATTAACATAAATATATAGTGTTTACAGTCAAATGAAAGGCCTGCTTGAGTACATTCAGGAAATATATATGTATCTATATAGATAAATACATAACTACCAAATATTTTATCAAAAAACCGTAATAAAAATAATTATAGATACAATAGTTCACTTTCTGTAACGGCAGTTGTGTTTTTTATTCTTTTTAATATATTTACCTGGGGAGATATACGTTAGACGCTCTGAAAATCAAAACCCCCCGATTGTTAACGTAAGGGATGAATTTCAAAAAATCTCTTCTCAAAGGGTGCCTACGTCGTGAGGAGAAAGCATGTGAGAAATTACAGCCTTATTGCGTCGGTAGTTTCGGCTCGGCGATTACTATGAGTCTAAGGGTCAGGCTTCTGATGTTGTAAGTGTAGATAGAAGAAAGGTTTCTTTTTAATATATTTACCTCGGGAGATATACGTTAGACTTTCTGAAAATCAAAACCCCCCGATTGGTAACGTTAAGGGATGAATTTCAAAAAATCTCTTCCCAAAGGGTGCCTACGTTGTGAGGAGAAAGCATGTGAGAAATTACAGCCTAATTGCGTCGGTAGTTTCGGCTCGGCGATTACTATGAGTCTCTAAGGGTCAGGCTTCTGATGTTGTAAGTGTAGATAGAAGAAAGGTAGAAAGATAATAGACAGGGTGAGTGTAAAACTCTGTTTTTACTTAGGTACATGAATTGAGACAAATGTAATACCAGGAAGATTGTTTTTTTACCAGGCAGAACCCATGAATAGTATTTTAATATGTTCGTTCATAATTAATTATTTTAAAACACCTATTTATTTGTGTTTTTTTACGATATCCTGCCTAAACATTCCCACATGAGGATGAGAAAGGATAAGTTAAGAGAAAAATATAGTTTGTCATTTAGTTGCGACGCCATCTGACGCGGCTATTTGCGTCTCTTTCTTACCTGTTAGTTTAAGGTAAGTTGTGCGCAACTAAGGAGCAGTAACTATAGTAGCGTTGCCAACTATAAAATGGCTTAAACATTGTATGCAAAATTTTGTAAAACTATATTGACTGGTAACATCACTGAGAAACGTATCGTGCTATTCCTTTCCCGCCTATGCGAGAATTGTGTGGTGCCGGCTGAGGGTGTACGTGTTCAGGATGGTGTTAAGGATGTAGCTTCTATTATAAAGTATCGTATATCTGACGAGTCAAATCGACAAATATTCAAATCGTATTTTGCTATGATGCAGATTAGGATAGATGGTTGTAAAGCAAAATATTTGAAAACTACAGTATGTCAAATGGCTATATCACAGGAATTTGACGCGCGTACGTTTGCCAAATTTTGGATTCTAGTGGACGTGCATTTGAAACCCACAGCGAATTTATCGATAAAGCTCGAAATTATTTGACAAAAAAAGTCAAACAGCTAGACGGCAACTATTAGAAACAAGATGAAATTTAATGCTGATGGATGATCAAAATTGACGATAAATATTTAAAATTAGTCAGTATTCTTACCTAAATAAGTGCATAAAGGTATATAGTCAGTATTCTTACCGGTAAATTACACAGCGAGGAGATCGCATCTATTGTTTAATGTGCCCTACCATCGTACAAATATTTTTGTAGACAGGCCAGTGGGAAGGATTATAGCTATCCTTACCCACAGAAATAGATATCTTTTGTATATCCCTTTGGCAGCTAAAAAGGCAACTCCTTGCTATCTCATGTTTATCATAATCTGTCCTTTATTTATTTTTATTTTTTTATGTTTTTTTCTTGTTCAATGTTAGCATTAATTTAGTTATGTGGTCATTTATTTTTAGACTTACACTCTAGCTTTAATATTCAAGGGCTAATTGGATTCATCTGTAATGCCCATGAATACTATTTGAAACTAATAATAATAAATAATTGGCAAACTAATTTCGTGTCGCGTTGCAATTTTCATAAGTAATTTTTTAGTACTTTAGATTATTTAGAAAGAAAGTAATTATTGTTAAAATGTTATAAATGATTAGGTTTCCACAGTTTATTTTGAAGAGATTAACTTTTTTGAAAATTCCATTTAATGGGTGAGAGATGTCATTACCACGCGTGTAATTGTTTAAATTTTTATGCGTATAATATACCTGCTATGGTATTTTAAACTAAGATTGTAATATCTACATCATGACTAGCAGACTCAGGTATAACGAGCCCAGTGCATGCCAGTGCGGACACACCTCGCCGCACGAGCACATCCGTGAGCTCGCTCCGCTGTACACCAGGCCGCTAGAAGTCCGGAAACACCCGAGCAGTCTACTAGACTTTACTAGAGTAGCGGAGAGCCAGCGCGGGTATCGCAGCATAGCAGTCGTTCGCCGCAGAAGAAGAAGATTCGCTGCTGACGAGAAGTCCCGCCAAAGGGCAATTGCCCAGTTAAAAATATCACTGGCCTTGAACATGACCCGTCGACTGAATTAGAAAAGTGCGGATATTTTGTCGGTTGGAGGGGTCGGTCACGTCGCTTTGTAGGACACTCAAACCTCTTTATTACGTACCTGATATGCCGTGGATTGAGTTACTGGTATTATCACAGTTTACCCACGTGGTACCCGTATTATTATGAATCCATTATTGATTTGTTGTTGTTTTCAAAGATTTTTTTTTCGTTTAAGGATTGGTCAATAAACCAAAATCGAAATCTAGTTCTATGTATAGCAAACAGCCAGTTATGAACGGGGTTATATTCTAGATTTCTAGTTTTAATAGAACTTACCATACCAAATTTAGTAGCAGTAACTATCACCCATATCATATATTCCCATATCACCAACAATGACTTTTTGCTGATATGGGAATATACGCAGGGTCCGTAGAGATTATAGTGATATATGAAGGGGATACTCACCAGTTAAGTTCCTGTTGGCGTAAGAAGGCTGTTGGGTGGGACTAGCCTGCGTTGCTCCTAAGGCGCCGTTGCATCCCGCGGCGACGGGAGCGACAGGGCCGCTGCCCAACTTTGAGATTCTCCTTTGCAGCGTTACTACGTCCTCCTGTCTGGCCCGATAAAGGGAGTCCATGTACTGCAAACGAACGTGGATTTCTGCTAGCCGCTGCACCAGTGTTTGCTCGTTGAAAACCACTGTTAACAAAGAAATAGACAGAATAAATAGCTTATAGGAGAATGAGGTTTTGCACTGGGTCACAAAGAATTAATTTTAATCTAATCTATTTAATATTTTACAAACATTTAAAACAGTAAGTTATAAAGTTTAAAATCTACCTTGTTGGAGTGATGCCCGTACCAAGGTAGACCATTGTTTTTTTTATTTGGTAAGTGTAACATATTGTAAAATTATTACATGTGCTACCTCTATATTTAAATAAAATATTGTATATACTTAATATATTTTTATTATTATAATATAAATAAATATTATTTTAAATACCTAATTTATATGATATGGATAAATATACAAATACACACATATATCTAAACATAATATATATATATATATATATATATATATATATATATATATATATATATATATATATATATATATATATATATATATATATATATATATATATATATATATATATATATATATATATATATATATATATATATATATATATATATATATATATATATATATATATATATATATATATATATATATATATATATATATATATATTGTTAATATTTGATTGGTTTTTTGTAAAATCTTTTTTTAAAGAATTCGTTTAAAGGATGACACTTTGATGAAAAAATTAAAATAATAAAAGCCACTTACATAGCTGGAAGGTTTTTCCGGACTGGACTGGGAAATGCTTATTGTTTAAACGAGATGTATTCTTGGATGAGTACCACTTTCGACAGTACACTGTAGGTTTAATGGGATCCCTTTATCGCTAGCGAACGATCACCCTTCATCCACATCTCAAAAACAAAGCGTATCCTTTTGCAAACCAAAATAAAATGTCTTTATTAAAGACAAATTTAAGCAAAAAACAATGAAAAAAATCACAATCAATCGTCTCTTAAATGCGGAATGACATTTCGAAAATTCGATTTGAAATTCGAATATATCCACTCTTTAAAAGGACGATATACGATTGCTGGGCTCGCTATCAGCCAGCTATTAAATGAAAATAAAAATAAAATACTTCATTTGCTCGTTCCCTATATATCAAATATATATCAAATATATATATATATATATTTGATAAGGTTTGTAAAGAAATCCGTTTATAGGATGATGTTTTTATTTAAAATAAAATTAGTAAAAGCTACTTAAAAAGTAGCGAAGGAAATCCCAGCTTGTATTGGGAAATGCTTATGTTTGAATGAGATATACTTACGGATGTGCACGACTTTCGACGGTGCAATGTAAGTTTAAAGGTCCTTTTGCAGTCGACTAACGATCACTATTCATCCATATATCTCATAAATAGGGCTTATCCTTATGCAACACAAAATGCCTTCAATTGAGACGAATTAAGCGAAAAAAAAAAAATTTAAACTATTGATCACTTCGGCAAAGCCGTTTTCTAAATGAAAGTGACATTACGAAATAATTCAAATTTCGAATGCTACCAACATTTAAAATATGATACAATTGGCTGAGTTTGTTATCAACGAGCCATTAAATCGAAATAAAAATAAAAAAACCTCCATATGCTCAATGAAATGAAAGAAGAAACTTCAATCTTAATTTCTGGCACAGGAGTTTATAATAAAGATTGTATAATGTTATCAAAACAGGGTAAACCTATATAAAATTGTATAATATTAAAAAATTGTAAAGAAATATTGTAGAAAACAGTATAATATTGTTATATTTGATAAGGTTTGTAAAGAAATCCGTTTATAGGATGATGTTTTTATTTAAAATAAAATTAGTAAAAGCTACTTAAAAAGTAGCGAAGGAAATCCCAGCTTGTATTGGGAAATGCTTATGTTTGAATGAGATATACTTACGGATGTGCACGACTTTCGACGGTGCAATGTAAGTTTAAAGGTCCTTTTGCAGTCGACTAACGATCACTATTCATCCATATATCTCATAAATAGGGCTTATCCTTATGCAACACAAAATGCCTTCAATTGAGACGAATTAAGCGAAAAAATAAAAAATTAAACTATTGATCACTTCGGCAAAGCCGTTTTCTAAATGAAAGTGACATTACGAAATCATTCAAATTTCGAATGCTACCAACATTTAAAATATGATACAATTGGCTGAGTTTGTTATCAACGAGCCATTAAATCGAAATAAAAATAAAAAAACCTCCATATGCTCAATGAAATGAAAGAAGAAACTTCAATCTTAATTTCTGGCAAAGGAGTTTATAATAAAGATTGTATAATGTTATCAAAATAGGGTAAACCTATATAAAATTGTATAATATTAAAAAATTGTAAAGAAATATTGTAGAAAACAGTATAATATTGTTATATTTGATAAGGTTTGTAAAGAAATCCGTTTATAGGATGATGTTTTTATTTAAAATAAAATTAGTAAAAGCTACTTAAAAAGTAGCGAAGCAAATCCCAGCTTGTATTGGGAAATGCTTATGTTTGAATGAGATATACTTACGGATGTGCACGACTTTCGACGGTGCAATGTAAGTTTAAAGGTCCTTTTGCAGTCGACTAACGATCACTATTCATCCATATATCTCATAAATAGGGCTTATCCTTATGCAACACAAAATGCCTTCAATTGAGACGAATTAAGCGAAAAAATAAAAAATTAAACTATTGAAGACTTCGGCAAAGCCGTTTTCTAAATGAAAGTGACATTACGAAATAATTCAAATTTCGAATGCTACCAACATTTAAAATATGATACAATTGGCTGAGTTTGTTATCAACGAGCCATTAAATCGAAATAAAAATAAAAAAACCTCCATATGCTCAATGAAATGAAAGAAGAAACTTCAATCTTAATTTCTGGCACAGGAGTTTATAATAAAGATTGTATAATGTTATCAAAATAGGGTAAACCTATATAAAATTGTATAATATTAAAAAATTGTAAAGAAATATTGTAGAAAACAGTATAATATTGTTATATTTGATAAGGTTTGTAAAGAAATCCGTTTATAGGATGATGTTTTTATTTAAAATAAAATTAGTAAAAGCTACTTAAAAAGTAGCGAAGGAAATCCCAGCTTGTATTGGGAAATGCTTATGTTTGAATAAGATATACTTACGGATGTGCACGACTTTCGACGGTGCAATGTAAGTTTAAAGGTCCTTTTGCAGTCGACTAACGATCACTATTCATCCATATATCTCATAAATAGGGCTTATCCTTATGCAACACAAAATGCCTTCAATTGAGACGAATTAAGCGAAAAAATAAAAAATTAAACTATTGATCACTTCGGCAAAGCCGTTTTCTAAATGAAAGTGACATTACGAAATAATTCAAATTTCGAATGCTACCAACATTTAAAATATGATACAATTGGCTGAGTTTGTTATCAACGAGCCATTAAATCGAAATAAAAATAAAAGTATATATATATATATATATATATATATATATATATATATATATATATATATATATATATATATATATATATATATATATATATATATATATATATATATATATATATATATATATATATATATATATATATATATATATATATATATATATATATATATATATATATATATATATATATATATATATATATATATATATATATATATATATATATATCTATATATGTATATATATGTATATATATTATTAAATAAAACTGTAGTCACGTGAAAGTTTAGGCTTTAATCTACCTATATATGAATAATCTACATTTATATGAATAAAATGTGTAGGTAAAGCATTTGTAATTCTACCTTTTATTTCAAATATAAAAATAATAAAAAAAACTCTTTATTTTAAATGACTTGCGGCAATATCTATCAGTTGACCTGTATGCCATGTGGCTCTAGGGTTAATTTTTAGAATATGCCATGTGGTCTTTAGGTACAATGTAATAAAAACGATTGCGTCAATATTGTTAATTATTATTATTTATATTCATAAAGAAAAAAAACGTCGGTCTTCCTAAAATGAATTCAACTATTCGTTATTCAAGCGAATAGAAAAAAAAGACGTCGAATAGGACAAATGTCGAACGTTACCAAATATTTAGCACAATACTAGTTTTTATCCACGTTCTCTAATTTACTTAGATAAATTATTAATAGTGCCCTAACACGCAGGTGGTGAAGAGTTTCGTGCAGCTTAGGCCACAAGATTCATTTTGTTCACGGATCGGCTTAACTCACGATTCAGCTCCTATTCAGAAGCCTCCTCGAGTGAAAGGCTACCCCGGGTAAGACTCCCGTGTCTCAGGCCTCAGAGCTTGTTAATCGGTTTCTCCCGGCGGGATTGCATCCCGGCGCCACTCGACGGTATTCGCACCGGTCGGCGAAGCCAATCGGTTGTGCATTCTGACTAATTGCTGAAGGGGTCTGGAGACTAATGGAAATACACTGTTTCCTAAGCAGCGGGGGTGGATATTCCCCTGTTGTCATGCCACTCTTGAATTGACCTTAGGCCACTCGACCCCGTGTGGCTTTACGGGCAAAGAACGCCCAGGTCCGCGATAAATTCTAACTGAATTAGTCTGTATGTAACCAAGCGAGTAAAGCATTTGTAATACGATTACGATAAGGTATATTTGACCTCCTCGTTCCCTAGGTCAATAATTACAGGTTCCGACGATATGCGCGGTCTCTTGCCGTCTATCAGGTAAAAATGAGACCAATAATGTGGACCGATAGGTACTGGAGGGTCTCTAAATTATAAAGCCTATTGCAAACTGCCTTTCAAAATATTCTCTTCCTTATATTATTTTTCGCGCCACAGTCGCAAATGAGTCACTTCGAACGCCCACTTTTTTCAAAAACGCTTTGCCTCTGCTGTGCTTATACTTTCTTCGGCTATTCAAGACACTGAACACGTTATATGGGATCGTCGAAATCTTATAAAGGGGATCGAGATGAACGATATGACACGTTTCATGAGCCGATAAGTTACAGACTTTGCCTGCGCCCTTGCAGCTAGGTTAAACGATATGTACTTTAAATTTTAAAGACTGCGAAGAATATTACAATACGTTCAGAGATATACACAGTAGGTATAATACACGTGCGTGCAACGAAATCGTGCCATCCATCTCTTTAATTAAAAAAGGTAAATATTTTTGTGTCGATAATATTGACGTCATAAGTTACATTCTTCTAAAAGAAAAATCTTCTAAAAGACAATTTAATTGTATTTAAAATTGCTTTTAAAATAGGCCTACATTTTGTGACTTACTCTGTTAGATATTGAGATTCATAATTCAAATATTTTCTATTTTTTCAAAATAAAATTCAATCTAAAACAAAAAATCTAAAATGGCTGTTGTATTTTATTTTCATAAATAGTAATTTGATTATTAAAAAATACGTGAATAAATTATAAGGATAAAACAATGGTTAAAATATTATATTTATCTTAAAATAGAAATACGTGAAAAATGACGGTATATTCAAAGCAAGCAATGCAAGCAGCAGTGACGGTATATTCAAAGCAAGACGTAAGCAGAGGCAATGTTAAAACGTTTGATCATAATGAGTATTACTTTATAGCATATATATAACATACAACGTAAATACTTTATTACCAATGACGTGGACGACAATATAAAAAAGAAATCGATTTCAATAATATTATTGCTGAATGCAAGATATCTACTTCTACGAGGTTTTACCATACCAAAAGATGATGAAATAATTGCAGTTTAAACGAAACATCGATATGGTCGAGTCATGAAGATTGTTTTTTTATGGTTTAAAGAAGAAGGAATCCCATGTCATATCTTTTAAACCATTTTGAAAAATTCATCGATGGGAAGATTTTATTAGAAGCTGCCATACAAACGCAACCCAGCCCAGTGTCTGCATCTTTAAAAAGTACTGCTACTTAGCGACTTACTACTAGTTTTATTTTGATTTCGTTTACCTAAAAACGAATAAATATTATAAATAATAAACGAATAAATAACTGCGTCTGATTTCCGAATAAATTTTCATGCTTAAGCCTGTATATATGCTAGCCTATTCTATTTTAGAACAATTTCGCTTAGGAAAATGCGTGAAATTGTCGGAGAGGCTGTGTGCAAGGAAAACGTTCGTTTCGATTCTGAAAATTTAGCTAAAGCTTTGCGCAAAGACAGAGCGTCTACTGAATTATTAAAACTGGATTAGATTGCTTCATCTCCCAAGGGCAAATACGCGGAAAGCATACCTTTAGCTCTCTTTGTTCTCCCGTCTTTTGTTCCTGTATGAGGACTTTTAACATGCCATGAATAACAACTATATAGCTATACGTTTATGAAGGTTATATTCAATACATACATTTTATAAATTACATTTTATGCATTTCTTTGAAATAGAGATAAAAAAAACACACTCCACAATGTAAGATGTAAATGTTTATTTACATTTTACATTGGGTCTTTGACTACCTATCCAACATTTATACCGCAATACGATCTATGTAGCAAGAACTCCATGGATGATCATTTCAAAGTTTACTATTTTTTTACTAAAATTTGGTAGACACTTTGTGACAAAGTCACTTTCCGAGGTTCATAATTTTTGCTGAAAAATTTCGCCAAATTTTACTGAAAACTTAATAAACTTTGAAATATTTTCTAATCCTATTGGAAGAGGATTCATCAACTTATTGACTTATAAATTGACAATGCGATATGTTATTTTAAAGATCCGAAATTGAAAATTGAGATTTTGGTCGTTTTATCGATCTTTTCATGATCGATCATTATCGATCTTCTCATTAGAGATAGAATATTATTAAATAAAACTTTAGTCACATGAAACTTTAGACTTTTATCTAATCTCATATAAATTATTAGGGTAGATAGGTATAAAATATTATTCATAACATATGATAATATTTTATTAGTATGTAACAAATAATAAAAATCCTTTTAAAAGTAATTAATATTCGTGCACGACCATTCATAGACTTTAGTTTGTAATCAGTAAAATTAAAAATATTGCTTTCAACAGATATTTTTACTTTACCGGCCCATCAACCGACGAAATGGGAAAGTCTTGTGAACGCGCTTCTATGTGTCTGTGTGTATTCCTCCACGATAGCGTCCAAACGCTTAATCCGATTGAGCTGAAATTTGGCATACAGGCATCATTTGGTCATGGCAAGAGTTGAAAAGGTTGTGGTTAAAACCGGTCCACCAGGGGGCTCCCTAGAAATATTTCAATCTTGAAATATTGAATTTAGGGACTTGATATTTTGTATGCAGATGCCTTGTTGGGCCGAAATCCTATTGTGAAATTTTAGTTGGAATATCTCATATACAAGGTACACTAATAATATTTAAATTACGTCATACGATTTAATCAAATGTTAACGCCGCCTGACTTGAAATTGACTTGAAATCTTGAGACTTGAAATTTAATACACAGATGCTTTGTTGGGCCAAAATGACATTGTGATTTATTTGTTGAAATATCTCATATATCTACACTAATATTATTTTAATTCCGCAATACATTTTAATCAAATATTAACGACATCTGTTGGCGCTTGTCCCAACCCCGCCCTTAGCCGAGAAACGTACCGCCCTGCTCGAGGCGGCTGCCACGGAACCCAACCGGGTTCGTCCGCTGGCCAAGAGAGGGCGCTTATCGACTTAATTTATGAAATTTATATTCGGATGAAATCAGACCTTAGCTACTTGCCCGAAAAGTTTTGTTGTTTTGGAGCTCCCGTCTATGTGCCGTCCCCTAAACCGCCCCCGCGGGCGCGTCCCCTGCCTGAGGACCTTGGTTAGGCCGTCCCCCACGAGACCGCCCCATGACCCATACGTCTACATACCCCCTCACTAGCCACTTAGTCCCCAAGACATCCTGTCTGTGTTTGGTAGCCTGTCTTCGTTTAGCTTCAATTCTGTTTTGTGTTTATTTTATTATTATTTTTACGTCTATTTGTTATCTTCTTTTGTTGTTATCTTCTTTTGTTTTTTATACTGAATAAATAGGTTCTGGGGGTGGTACGGGGGGGGGGGGGGGGGGCTACCTTTCTTAACCCCCCGCGCGTATACTCTTCTGGTACGCGCGGAGTGTCGTTGCATGATATCCCGGGCAGATAAGACGACCACCGTCGTTATAACTGCCCGGGCGGTGGGTGGGTTCTCCACCCTCACCTGCCGCCTTGAAACCACTAAACTGTTGTTTGGAGTTATGGCATCTCGGACGAATGGGAATATCAGGTCAAACACTATTTTCATAACAAATTCGCTAAAAATTAGGAGATTTGATATTGGACGGTAATTATTAACATTGTTACGGGACGCTCGCTTATACATTGGGCAGATATAGCCTTTTTTCCAAAAGCCGGGACACACCTTTAAAAGACATAATAAATTCCAGACGAAGAATTGGTGGATGTTATCAGACCTTGGACTTTACAAAATAATTAATAAAACTGCTTAGATCTAGTCCAGCTTATAAGATTCCGGACCCCTTGGCTAAAACAACAATTATGAACAGAACTCATTCATAAACCGTGTGCATACCGATCGGTATGCATCGATCGATATATTCACTGAATCGAACGACGGATTCAAAAACTTGTTAAAGAAGGCGATGAAGATTGTAATGTATCTTAACACATTTTCTATTATAGGTATACCTACAACTATATTTCATACGCTGTGTAAGTAAAATGTATGTATCATATTTTTATGTATCATATTTCTATAATATGTATACATTTATGAATATAGCTATCTGTGATATCAGTATGTATCGTGTAACGTACATAAGTATGTATTGCTGTGCGTATCTGCCATTCCCTCCAAGGTTCCTCCCTTTTTATTCTACTCCAAATTTCGATGATACCTATGTGTTTTTACACGACTGCCCAACAAAAAAGAAGTGTAATGTGTTCAGGGTTCATCTATGTATGTTTTCCGTTTCTTTATTTCACCATAACTTCTAAACTCTTAAACCGCTTTAGAAGTAAATGGCATTGCTAGAAACGTTATGTCCTCCTAAGTTTCATAGATAACGCGCGACGACCCCTTGTTCTCATATAAGGAAAGAGCAGCGTTTTCGATATAAATCGCGTTACATGTTACGTGTTACATGTTAGTTACATGACAGCTATCATTTCAGTTTTTTTTCGTTCTTTTTCTACGCGGCCGCCAGGAATATAACCTGTATGGGGCCAGTAACGAATATAAGTTTTTGGAATATTAATTTAGCAAATTAAATTATTTAAAATATTTCATTATTACACTCTACAAAATATTATCAATGTTATAATGACCGTATTTGGTTCTTACGAATTTATTCCATTCTGACTTTTGGAAAATTATAAAATTACGTACCTAATTGTACCCACTCGGAAAAAAACCAGTATGTGTTAATGATGCACCCCGGATTTTTTTCTGAAGAATAGTTCATTTATTACACGGCTGCCCAACAAAAAGGAGGGTAATGCGTTCAGGGTTCATGTATGTATGTTTTCCGTATCTTTATTACTCCATAACTTGAACCGATTTAGAAGTGTGTGATATGTCATTCCAGGTATCATAGGGTACATAATCTGTTCAAATGTCAAATGAATAATTGTCCAAATTTCTATAAATTAAGATAAATTAATCACAAACATTATCAAATAAAAGGTCTGATTATGGACATTATGATTATCACAGAATGACTAATCGTCTTTAAGCACTGGATGTTTACAGAGGTAACACGCGTCAATGGGGATGTAACGAAGCATCCGTAAATTAAATTTTATTTCAACGAATATCGTTTCAATAAAGAACTGTATTCCCTAAAAACGTGCTTTCTGCGCTAACAAATTGGTTGTAATACATAATCATAAACACAAAAGTTATCTAAATTCATATCATTAGGTATTTTTTTTTTGGTGTAACAGTATATTTAAAAAGTTTGCCTATTTATTTTCGTAGACTGTTTTTTTAGGAATAAAGAAATTAATTTAAATTAAAGGCTTCAGCGAAACACGTAATGGGACCCGAATAAGTGTTGCCACTGGCGGATTGAAACACGAGAACGATTCTGAGCGAAAGAATATGAAGCGGAAAATAGCAAATTGCCTGTTATTAACGAGATTTTACTTAGGGACAATAAGAGAAACGGTCATCATGGAACCGGTCCAAGCTATCCGACTTGAGCTCTTGGCATTATTAGTAGGTAAGGTAAGAGTAAGATATACTGTGGAGGACGAAGTGCATAACTAAGAACGGGAGCCATTTCTTCTTCAAATTCTTCGTTCAAATAATTATTCTTTGTCTTCGTTTTCAAGTTCTAACTACGTAGACTCACTGATGGCAGGCGAATACTCTCAAGATTGGAATACACATATTGCGGTGTGTTAAGACTATGCCGCAATGTTAAAGCACAGTGGGCGTTCCTCATTATCAATCCTGTTAAAGTCGTAAGGTGAAATTACATAACTGATCAAATTTAACGTCACTTGATTAATATATATTAATACAATAATATTGTTTTTTTTTTAAAAAAATATTTAGGTAAAAAACAGTAATAAACAATTGTTTTAACAAATACACTTAAACAAATATTGTTTTAAATAATTGACGTAATTAGACTACACAACTAGAGCTATCAACTATAACGGGCGAACCCGTCACCTCAGGATGTTTTAACGATATTTGATCGTTCTATCTACCGTGAGGTGAGCGTAGAAGACTCGGGACGAAAACAGCCCGCTGTCTAGTTACGCCCGTAAGAAGCCAACCCAGTGGGCCGACACTGGCGCCCTTACTTCCAGTTGCAACTAGATTACTTCGGTCTCCAGACTGGTTACAGGTTCGAGGTCGTTTGCATAGTCCTCTCCCTTACGTAGCGGTGATTCGGTGTCTACCGAATCTATCGCAGACCACGTCATAATTTGCCCGCCTGTTCACCCGGTATCGGGTAGCCGATAAGTAGTTTCAAGAGCAGTTGCCGTAAGGTTAACAACTACCCCAGCTCTATAGCAAACAATGCCGCTTCCAGACTCCCCCGGCTATCATCGGAATTCACAATCGATTGGCTGACGCCGCACGGTGAGTTAACCGTCCTGAAGGATGATTCCTAGAGGAAACTGGCCCGCAGATCAGAGTCCTACCCGGGCTCGCACTTCTGCGTGGAGACAGGGCAAATTAGCTCCCACTCAGAATACACAGGAAACAGATAAGTTCCTTAGTGGCGAATGCACTCTTACCGATGCTCGGGATCAACTAAAATTCCATTCACTGACAGAGCTTGCGGCCACGTCAGGCGCCGCCGCGACTCAAACAACAAACAAAATACCCTTGTATGGAGGGAAATCGCAGTATATGTACGCGACAGCCGTATGCGAGGGTCCAGGAACGTTGCCTCTCCAAGCAAACATAATCCTCCGACAAACTCTTGTCGACATCGTGTTTTCCTTCGTGTAATTGATATTGCAATGGAGTGCGTAGCGCTACGCGTAGCGTCATGGGAGCAGGCGGGCGAGCGTTTTAGTCCAAGAGGCAGCGACGAGAAAATTCACGTCATTTTATTACAAAAAAACCGTAGTGTCACCCCCAAGACTTTCCCGGCGAGTACCCAAAAACTGATTTCATCTGAATATTAATTTCATAAATAAAATCAATGAGCGCCCTCTCTCGGCCAGGATGAACCCGATTGGGCGGCGGACCCGCCTAGCGGCTGCGGAGCGCGAGGGAAGCCGCCGCCGCCTGGGTCGCCGGCGTTGATCGTTTCTAGGCTAAGCACCAACAGACGGCGTTAATAGTTGATTACAATGTATGACGGAATTTAAATATTATAAGTTTCCTGGTCCACGGCACGTCTTTTTCAACGTATGGTGCGTTAGCCGCGCCGTTAAAAAAACGTGACCTTTTGTCCACTGCACGGTTTTTTCATCGTGCGACGCGTTTTGTATATACATTTTCTAAATCACTTCAAGGTGGCGTAATAATTGTCCGCCGTGAAGACGTCCGGGTGTATCGACAAGCTCTCATACATTGCCCATACAATACTGATACGAATTTCGCCGTAAATAAACACGGCTCGCCGATGAGGAAATACTATCTATACGGCGGCGGCGCCGTGCCGATTTTTCAAAGTATCCGTGGAAAAGCTTCCATAGTCATTCATACTTCACTGACGACCACGCCTAGACACGGCGAATTAACCGTGAATTTTCACGGCGAAAAAACATGTTTGGCTTAGTGTAGCTTGTATATGAGATATTTCAACTAAAATTTCACAACGTGATTTCGGCCCAACGACACATCTGTATACCAAGTCTTTGAGTCCAAATAATATTTCGAGGATTATATGTGACTATTATGCCCCCCCTTGGTCGACCGATTTCAACCACAATCTTTTCAACTCTTTCCATGACCAAATGATTTCAGCATGCCGAATTTCAGCGTAATCGAGCTGAAGCGTTTGGGCGTTTGAGTCTTAATTGTCTCGGGTGGGGATCCCTCCCCCCTGGGAAAGGAAGGTGGGGTCAAAACGTATATATCCGTCTTCATCTGAAAAAAAAAGAAGTTGAGCGTTCACAATACTTTCCCTCTGCGAGAAAGTAAAATCAACCGCTCTTCTTTCTGCCCTATTGTGAAAAAGGAGCCTTGCTACTTTTATTGTTGCTGATGCCGTTCGTGCTACCTTTTACACTTTACATGGTCTGAAATTCTCGGATGAGAATTCGAATTTAATTGCTTTGCCCTCCCTTGGCGTGGAATTAAATTTAAATTCAAACGGTCCAGCAAATCGCGTAGGGATCTGACACGGACACACTTATATTTTCCCTCCTGGTCGGTTAATGGGTGGGGAGAGTAATTATATGAAGTTATTAGAATGCCATTTGTTAGTCCATTTTAAACATTAAAGCGAGTAATTATTACGTATTGAAACCTATATACCAAATTGAAGGTTATCATCTTTATGTAAATAATATTAATATTACAACAACTATATGTTTTCCTAACGCATATTTGGCAATCGGATCGTATTCCATCGGCATTGAAGAAAGCCATCGTTGTGCCAATTTTAAAGAAAGGCGATAGCAGAGAATGCAAGAATTATCGTGGTATTAGCCTTCTTTCAATAGTCGGCAAAGTATTTACGAAAATCATACAGTCGAGGCTACAAAAACATCGAGAACAAACAAGCCGAGAGGAGCAAGCAGGATTTAGACCACATCGAGGATGCATTGATCAGATAGTCGCTCTTCGTCAGCTAAAGGAAGAAAGAATACGGTGCAGCAACGAACAATCGTCGTCTTCGTAGACTTTAAATCCGCCTTCGATTGCATCGATTGGAACAGCTTTTGGAGTGCCTTGGAAACAGAATACGTGCCACCAAAAATCATTAAACTTCTCCAATCATCGTACGATGGCTTAACCAGCAGCGTTCGAATCCGTAACGATTTGTCTGAGGAATTTCTGATTAAAACTGGTGTTCGACAAGGAGATGTCGCATCGCCGCTACTTTTTAACGTGGTAATCGACGCGATTATGCGGAGAGCATTCGACGGTCGACGCGGAATTAGATACGATGAATCAAACTTCATAACCGATTTGATGTTTGCCGATGATAGCGCTGTTTTCGCCGACACTGATGCCGATGCAACGGACATATCCGGAATTGCTCAATCATATGGATTTAAAATCAATGCGGATAAGACCAAAGTGCTCACTATGGACGGTTCGAAGGCCAGCGTTTACCTCGATGGAACCCACATCGAACAGGTCCCACAATTCAAGTATTTAGGATCGTTGGTTACGGAAAAGAAAGTAGCATCGACGGCCGATGTCCATAGCCGGATCGGTCAGGCAACAGAAACGTTCGCCTCGCTCAAGTGGTGCATATGGAAGCGAACGAATATTACCATCGAAACCAAAGTACGACTATACCGAACGTTGGTTCTTCCCATTCTTCTTTATGGATTGGAAACGTGGACGTTACTACAATCGGACCTCAAAAAGTTCGAAGTCTTCCAAATGCGATGCTTGAGGCAGATTCTCGGTGTCTCACTCCGCGACCGAATTCGAAACGAGACCATTAGAGAAAGATGCGATCTAGTAACAACGATCGAAGAAGAAGTACAAAAACGTCGACTACGATGGTTCGGCCATGTTTGCCGAATGAACGATAATCGCTTGCCACGTAAACTTCTTTAGCGAGACCGTCCGACTGAATGGAGAATTCAGCGATCGACACCGAAGAAAACCTGGCTAAATAACATCAAAGACGACCTTAAAAATCAACGATTATCGGCTAGGGATGCTCGAGACGTGGCAAAAAATCGTCAAGAATGGAAGCGAATCGTGAATGGAGTACGAGATCCAGCGGCACCGACAGCAGCATATTGGCTGCGAGGGCGACCCCTTTCCCAATCGCCGGCTACGGAATAAATATTAATAATAATAATAAATAATAATAATATTAATATAATAAAAGCTATGTTTCAAAAATTCGTTCGTTATAAAAAAATATATATATTCGAGTAACAGCGTGTTTAGAACGCCATTAATTTACTGGGCTACTAAACATAAGAGAAGTTTAATCAATGTTTGGAACTATGAGTGTCATTTATACGTTGCGTTTCGTAATAACATCCTAGCTACCAAAAGGTATTACGTCATTGAGCAATCTAATACGCTATAAAATCAATGATGTTAGCTAAGCTAGTCGGACTGTCTAGCTTTATATGAAGGAGTTTTTAGAGGCAAGAGATGTTTGAACTCATTCTACGTTCCTTTAATGGCAACATTTTGATACATATTCCATATTCTATACAATCGATAATATTACACATTCCTTTCACTAAGCCAAATATCGATAATGGTTGCCAATCCCAATTGCAAAGCCAATTTTCGATGATGACTTAGAGTTTCGGAAATATCGACCACTCAGTATAGCGTCCCTAGCTTCCCTATACAGGGTTTGGGACATACCCATATTGCACCTCTCTACTAAAATTGACACCGAAAGTGACCTCTTCGGGCGTCGAGCACATGAATCTACGACTTTGACTATTAAAAAAAAAACAAACTACGGTTAAACAATCGTCATTTAGGATCGTATTTTTGCTGAGGTTTTCATATTTGCTAATGGAATACATTTAAAGCACAATAGTACCTACAACCATTAATATGAGCCTGAAGGTTAAAATTTTCATTTATTTAAATAGAAGTGATCGACGTTTGAATCGATCGGTCGCCAGATCATGACCTATGTAAGACGCCTAATTTTGAGGATTTTTTACGTCATGTCTTACGTATCACCGCTAATGCCGGAAACTTAAAACCGGACACCGGAAAGTGTAATTTGAGTGAGGAAACTATTTTTAAAATTGAAATATATAAGTATTTTGGAAAGCTACAATAGATAACAACCAAATGCAATATTACCCAAACATATACAAGGACATGATATAAGAAGAAGAAGAATAATTCGAGTTCGTGTTCTCTATTTCGAGAGCTAACATTCAGAACAAAACTCACAAATCGCAAGCGGCTACGCGTATTGGTAAAACGAGACAGGATTCTACTATTTGTTTCTGTTGTCATAATTGCTAGTTCAAAGATCGCCCTCTGTACGGGCATATTAATATCCCATGTATTCTATTTGATTATACTAATTAATTAAAATGTCTCAATTTATAATATTCGATCTAAAATCTTTTGTTTCACCAAAAATATGTGCTTTATGACTTTGTCAAACGGTTTGGAAATTAATTATAACAATCAATGCAAGTATTTTGGACATAAAATGACGTGACGTTTTTCTTCATCATCTCTTAGACTATTGGTACGGGTATATAGCGAGCGACCAATCAGGCGCGGGGTGGTGGCAGGTCGCTACCACGAGGGACCGTCACGGGAGGCAATCAATTACATCGTGATGGTACAACTTTATGGTACACATTGTTCGCGAGCGTGGAAGCGCTCTGCGGCTTATTATTAAATTTAATGGACCAAGAAGGGCGGTTGGTGTCGCGACCTGGCCCTCCTTTTCTTGCTGCAGGCCGATCGAGATGCCGGATAATCACCAGTATATTTCCTTGCAAAGGCTATGCGGCACTTGACCTGCGCCATTGACGAAGAGGATATGTCAAGGAAAATAACCGGCAAGGTGCGAGTTTTACTCGCCGAGGGTTCCCACCATTCAAAAGTGGTTCAAACTATGAAAATTTTTACACAAATTAACTAGGAAAGTGGTCTAGCAGTTCGTTGATATCGATATGTTTCTATAAGATAAATTATAATAATTTCATGTGAGTTTATACACTCTTCTAAGAGCTCGAGAAGAAATTTAATTCGAAAAAAAACTGTAGAAAATGTCACAATTTATATCAAAAGATTAGGTTCTTTTTTTAATTTCACTGTACAGATCTCGTCCCATCGCCTCCCCCCCCCCCCCCCTGCCAAATTTATCTATTAAAAAAAAACAAAACTTTCGGAGGAAAAAGAAATGGCATACATTTTTGCGTACGTATTAATGATATTTGTTAGACAGAGGTACGAAAACTAAAAATCACCGAATTGGTTTAAAGAATTTTTCTTAGCCCAAAATCGACCCCTTTAATAACCAGATAAAAAAACTATTTATTGATGTAGCTGTTTGAAAGTATGTTATATACTATACCAAATTTCATGGCGATAGCTTTTAATCTAGTCGAGATAATCGACTGTGACCTTTTTCTATCATCAGGCAGATGACACAGTGAAATGCAATGAAATGAAAAAACAATATATTTGAATTTAAAAATACATTACCCACACGTGCTGAACGAGAATAGATAATAATTGTACATTATATATTTTTTACCGGCGGATTCTATTGAGTTTCGGCCCTGGAAAAAGCTGAAAAATAAAACCAGAGTCTTAGTTTTAGGTAATATTATTATTCCTGTAGTCGATATACAATGGGAGGGGGGGGTCAATATGTATATATCCGTCTTTATCTTGAAAAAAATGCGAGTTCACATTACTTTCAAAGTAAACAAATATAAACTTAAAAATGAGGTTAGCTTTGTCCTTCAAATTTCATAATTTTGTATCATATGTTTTGAAATAGCTGTAGGTTTTCTGTTATTAAAATATATGCGAAAAAATGATTTTTTTGTAAATCAATAATGTGAAGTGGAGTGACTAAAACAATTACTTAAAAGGACAATGTCAAAACGAACCATCACTATAAACGATTTTGGCTATGGGATTAACAGATAATCAAGCGATCTTCTTTCACCTCTACAATAGGATCAAATACCGTTTCAGTGGTCGCGCTGTAGGTCGACCCGCGCTGTACGATAAAAAAAGCCCTTCTTGAACTTAGGCGTTTAAAACGCACTGCGGCGCATAACGCAATCCGGAGCCATGCCTGCAGAGCCAAAACTTTACTAGAGAATGTATGGAGGTGCGAGCACTGGGCGGCCAGGCTCCACTGGCTCCAGGAGCCGGCAGCACGCGCACATCGACAAGCGTCCAAAAAGTGCGCGCACACGCGGAGCCGGCTCAGCAGCCATTTGTATGCCGCTGACACTGAGCGGCAACTGTGGCCGCCTAATCTTTTTTTTTTATTTTTTTTTTATTTATTCTGTTTCTTTATAGTTACATAAAAAAGATTGCGTTCATTTTTTTAACACATTTAAAAAGAATCCATATCAAGAAAATCGCGAAAGGGCATTAACTTGTTAGGATTACATCACCCCACTAGGTATACGCCTGTGTTGGGGTGATGGATACATAGTTCTGTGGTATTATTTGCTGAGCCTGTACGCCTTGCCTGCTGTCCTTCTTCCGTCTTAAAATAAAAATACATGTGGCACTCAGGGACTGCCGCGGTAAAGCTATTGCATAGCATTTTTAACAAGTTATGCAATTATAATTATTTATTTATTTTATTTATTTTATTTTTTCTGATATCAGATAACTGCGATCTATCGGAAAACGTTGAAATTATTCCTAATCATTTGGTAGCAAATGATTCGGAATAATTTAAACTTCTTCCGATAGAGCGCCGCGCACGATTTTTTTTTTGATAATGCAAAAAAACTGGATTATTCGAAAAAAATCGTAGATAAAAAGATAGATAATTAAATTATCTTTAAAATGGTGCAGGTTTCATAATAATACGCCAGATAGTATTTGCGTAGTAGTCGTTTTTGTGTTCGGTTAGACCTAATTTCACAAATTAATTACAATATGTAATATAAACAAAATCTAAAATATTCAAAGCTAAGAATATTAGGAAAATGTGCTTGTTTAACATATATTTTTTTCGAATCGTAAGCAGTACTCGTTTAGACGTAATTATCAGTTTAAATTCATTAATTTTCGTTTAGAAATTTCTTCATTCGGTCGCTGCGCTGGCCTAGGCCCGCGATAAAAGCTATGCAATAGCTTAAAAAACAATACGTAATATAATTTAGCATAATATAAATAATATAATATAACATATTACAATATAATATAATATCATATTTTATAACATATAAAATAATGTAGCATATTTATATATAATATAGTATAACATAATAAAATATAACATATTATAGTCTGTATATCTGTATACATATCCATAATTTACATCTATATATCCTATAATTTGTGGTTAGAAATAAAATATTTTAATCTGGCTCCCTCTTTTTTCTGGCTCCGGAGCCGTGGACGCCAGTGCGTTATGAGCGGTGTCGAGCGGGGCGCGAGGTGAAAAGCTGCGACAGGTAGCTTTGGTCGCCCGATCGAATCAATATTAGAGTGTCTTATCAGGTGCGAAGGCATAAAAAAGAAACGCAAAAAATGATTTTAATGACTAATACATACTCTGCATTGAAAGGCCTTGGATAAGAAGAGAAAATTATATTTCTGATTATAACACTACTTTTGTGTTATTCCAATCAAAATGCCCGTTTAAAGATATTCAGTATTAATATTAATTTAGGTATTATTAGGCGTTAAATAAATGTTTTACCGGCTTACAATAATGATTATGACTATTATTATAACAGACACTTTAAAAACATTCTAAATCGAAAGTAGAAATACAGTGTGTGTCAACGCATTCGTATATAGTACACTACGGTACGGTATTTCGGATTTGCGAAAGTAAAATAACAATTCGCAGAAATATGGTTTTTATAGTTAGCGGTAGAGGCGAGCATGAATTAGCAAATTACCGAAGCTTTAACACGTACATTGCCAAACTGAAAATTTGACGTGTGGTGGCTAAAGTTATTTATCCACCATAGAAACTCGATAGCGACGACCACGCGCTAACTCGTGAACGGCCGTTTGGTGATGAGCCGCAACACGCCATATCGCGTGAACTTCAATGAGTGTATTATTGTTGTAAACGATTAATTAAAATGTAAAAGCGATAAGTACGTATCACTCGTTCACGTCAGTAATTCGCTTCAACACGACACGGTCTCCAATGATCCCAGAATATCTTTTTTTAAACAATCAGCTTTGAATTCGTCTATAACCCACATTTGGAAACATCTAAAAGAATTATACCCTTTTATATTATATACCTTTGCGGTAACGGCCCATCTTATTGTCTAAGGACAAGTATCCATCAGGCGGCGCCGTTTATAAAATCACGTGGCAGTACACTGCCGGTTACCCATCTAAGTAATTACTACAGGCGACTACCACTGTAAGCCATCGATTTTACAGAGTCAATATCATTCCGTAACGGCTTATTATTGCGATAATTAAAAATCTGAGTTTGAATCTACGAATCCTGGCCGAGTTACATACCGTGTCAGCTTTTCGATAATTTTCTTTAGTACGAAAATAAATAAAAACTATAATCTGTATTTATTTTTTTGGGTCTAGATGCTACTCGCAAATAGCATTCCATACAAAAACTATGTAAACGGTAGCTATTTGTTATACTAATATTTATTAAAAAATTGATTTTATATAATTCGAACATTCAGTGAAAATAATAAAACATTCATTTTAGCTTTTCTAGCGTGCGAGCGAAACACCCTCTGTTCATAGCCACAGGAAGGATAAAGATGAAAAAAATCAATTGTCTTCTATGGGTCGTAACTTTGGTGATCTGACGAGAACCACCGAAAATTTCCACTATGGTCTACCACCGAAAATTTTCACTATATTATTTATTTTTATCGCTTAGTAGAAGCGTAACGTTATATTTCTTAGTAGAAACATAACGTTATATTTCTTTTATCAGTTCAAACGTTTAAAAGAAATATAACGTTATGTATGTACTTAGTGTAGGTATATAGTGTATATATATAGTGTATATATAGTGTATATATAGTGTGTATATATATAGTATATATATAGTGTGTATATATAGTGTATATATAGTGTGTATATATATATATATATATATATATATATATATATATATATATATATATATATATATATATATATATATATAGTGTATATATATAGCGAATTAACAAAATGAAAAAACTAATTTTTGAATAAAATTACAGTTTTGCACAGTGATCTATCGCAATACGTCAATCATATCTTACAGTCAATCGTAGTGTTGTTTAGACAGTTACCGGGTATTTTTTAAAGTAATAAGCGTAAAAATGCGTTTTAATAGTATATATACAGGATATATCCTAAAAGTATTTACAGTAACAGCGATTAAAAAAACATTTATTGATCCGATCAGTATAACACATTAAAAGATTTCAGAATAGGCTCCTCCTGCATCGCGACAAAGCTTTCAGCGAGATTTTCTGGTGTCGAAGTCGTCACGATAGGCATTTTCCGGAATTTCCTTTAAGGAGTTGGTGCAAGTTTATTTGACTTTATCAACTGTCCCGAAATGAAATCCTTTCACGGGAGTTTTAAAGCGCGGGAACAGGAAGAACTTTGCCCCCCCCCCCCCCATGTTTGGAGGTGGGCACGTCAGGACTGTAGGATGGCTGGGGAACCGTTGGAACCTTTGAATCGGACAGAAAAAGGGTCCCAAGGAAGGCGGTGTGCGCCGGCGCGTTGTCATGGTGAAGTTCTCTTCTGCAGATTCGTCACAATCTTGTGAACGGCACTTTTAGAATGTTTAATGTCTGTGCCTTTAAACGAACACTCATACGACGGACTGAATTCAAGAGTTCAGTCACGCGAGTCAAAATTTCGTCTTTCAGCGCGGGCTTCATCGCTGACCTCTTCACGGCCTTCGAAAAGTGCCTTATGCCGGTAGACTTGGCGTTTCAAAAAACAAGGCCGTTTTATCACCAAAGGAAGCATTTATCATGAAAATGCGGACTATTGCGGACTAGACAAGTTTCGCACACAACTTGATGGCAATCCTTTGCTCCATCTAGCACAGGATCGCGGCTTGCACGGGAGACAAAAATGAATTTCACGAAAATGCCTGTTTTTACTCTCCGGATGGTCAGGGGAGACTTAGCGACCGCGCGTGCGTACACGGAGAAAATAATGGAATTATTCTTACTTTACCATTTTGTTATTACGGTTTTAAACAGAATAACAATGTTTCAATCGTAATTTTGTTGAAACTACATTACTTTATTAGATGTATCAACATGTTCCTTATAGTTAATACGAAAATAAAAGTATTTTTTAGCAGTTACTGTGGTTTCAACATGATTTATGTGTTGGCTATAACCGTACGTATACTACTACATGCTGTCATGTTAAAAGCGAGATACCAAGGTCGCGACGTAATGAAATAACATTATGTTTTAACATTACGACACGGTAACTACCGTCACGCTAACACTGTCACGCATCAGGTTAATTCATAAGTATGGACCACAGTCCGAAATATATACGTAATTCTCGTTGAAACCTGAGTATTTCCGTGTATTACATCGTTATATTTTTCTCAGTGTAAGTTGACTCCCCACTCCACTGGTCCCAACTGGCCCGAGCGCGCTGCGACGTGTATTTGCTACCCAGTAAAATCACAGACATTCCTGTACATTGCAGAAGTCCTTCCAAAAGCCTTTTCCGTAATAGTGTTGATATAATCGACATACTATAATTTATCATAAAATACCTAGATCTAATAAAATACCTAAATCTCTAAAAACATATTTTAAAGATTGTTGGAATTAAAGAGTTGGTATTGGTGCGCAATTATATTCCATTTTCTAATAATCCGAACCGAGTGGTATTTGTCCACTCTAGGTGATTTTATTCACAATAAATAATTCTTTAGTGTGGGTCTACCTACAACAGAAAAATCAAGCGTTCTTCTTTTTCCTCTATAGTAAGATCAAACACCATTTCAGAGGCCTCGCTATTTTTATTGTTGCGGTTTTTTTTATTTTCTACTTAACTTGGTCTAAAATTCACGGATGAGAATCCGAATTTAATTAAATTTAAATTCAAGACGATCCAGCAGAACGCGTAGGGTTTGAAAGGTGACAGGGTTTGCAGGTTACGGCACAGACACGTACGATCGAATGGTCGATAATTTATAATCGATTCCACGATCTCGATGAATCCGTGCCTTCGCAGTATGGTGCATTCCACCACATTAGCCGCGTGCCTCGCCGCCGATATACGGAACCGCTATTTGCTTTATGTGGGAATCATCTCACAAAGGGTTTGGATTGACAATAGGTTAAGTACTAGTACTTGAGTGTATTGCGATGGGATGTAGTCTGTATGTCGACAGGCATAATCCACTCCATGAAGGCTTGCACTCCTAATTGAGAACAACCGATAAAGGTAAGAACAGACTGAGCCCACATACGCAACTGAGAGCACGTGTGCAACTTATTATGACATTTGGACCCTTATATTTGCTTGAAAACAGATGACTTCAAAATTTACTTATCGTACGCAACGCTGTCACACGATCCCCACACAACGTTGATATACGATCTTCAGATCGGCTTGGGAAGATTAAGAGGATGACAGTACGCTGTCCCACTAGTAAAACCAGTGTGTTTCCATTATTCTATTCCATTATTAAATTCGCAACGCGTCAGACACATAGAACGTTAGTGCATGTGCAGAGAAAAGACTTTCGGAATTACATAACGAATAATTTTTCATTATATTGCAATATCCGCATTAATGTATGGTTTTCTCCATACCGTTCTCTTAGTCTATTTATCTCATGGATTACATATCTTCTTTTCTTAACTTTCTTTTTTGATTTTGTGGCTCAGACATTTATTAAAAAATAAAAAAAGAGTTAATCGTTATCTAACTCCTCCCAAAATCAGAAACATCTTGTACAGCGATTGTATATATACATTCTGATGCCATTATACGTTGCATACGCGGTACAAATGTGCAAACTAAAGAGGGAGCGTTGCATCTTATGCATAACGTACTTGGGATCAGTCGGTCCTTACCATTGAATCAATATTTTTTTGTCTTAAGCAACTAAATACTTATTTGTGTAGACATTATTTACCAGTGTTATGTTAAATTATTGTTTCATATGATTACACCAATACATGATAATTACTGACCAAAGTACCGACATACCCAATTCTTGTTTTTACATTTTAATATTTCTGTTTCTATTACTTTTACCAATATAATTTAAATTGAGTGTTACCTAAATAATATTCATTAAATTATTTATTAGAATTTGCAGTCACAAAACTAAAGATTAAGATAGAAATTTAAAAAATACATTAATTATTTCTATTTCATCATAAGAAAATTATTATTGTAACCACTATCGTAACTGATTCCTATGTAATTATCGATAAATATTGTGACTATGGCAGGTAAAATACTATTATAATGTAATTAAAATAATCAAAGTAAAAACTTCATTGTAAGCATATAATTAATCTATTGATTAATTAAACGATTGTAAAATTCGAAAAAAAAATATAATGAAGTGTTAGATCAAGTCCATAAACGTAAATTTTGTTAACATCAAGTAGTGGAATGTCGTTATATCGATATAAAATAGTCAATAGAATTATCATGTGATTAATATAAGTCGTTATACCTTTCCACTTGTGCTTAAACTGGGATATTTCCCATTTTCCGTAGTGTTTTTTGACGTTACCCGGTAGTTCATTATAGATACCATTCCAACGTAGTTGGGATCCCTTTCAAATAGTTACAGATATAGACGAGAAAGAGCCAGATTATCTCTTCTTCGAGTGAAATGATTATGAATGATTTATGAATGAGTAGCGTAATAAATTCGAACTCATATAGATTTAGCAGGGCGAGGATATTAAACATTCTGAAGTGACCGCGCGATGATTCCATATGGCCCACATTAATTCAAATACTAATGGCCTGTTTTGAAGCAAAAAACTAAGTTGCCTTAAATTGACTGGGCACTATGCTCAGAATTCCGCAACGGAGAAGAGATTCAAAGTAAGCGAAATAAAGAGATATTTTGACCTTAGCACCGATAAGTTTTCATATTTGACGAAGTAGAAAGAGGGTACTAGAAATTATTATCTCTTAGTTGTTATCCATGCGCATCATCTCAGGTTTTGATATAATATTAGTACAAGAAAATTTGGAGTCAAATTATGAGACATCGACTATTTTACTTGTTGCAGTAGTTTTAAATAGGGGTAAAATATTTTATTATGTTTATTTGTTTCTACTCTTCATTGTGAAATTTCACAATGGGAGGGTTTATTTTCATAAGACGATTTGCTACAACCAACCCTACTATGGTTTGTATATGTAAGATGATATGTGCTTGTACCAAGTGCGCAAGTGTGTGTATTGTTATTGCATTCGACAGAATCGAAATGCAATTCCGTTGCAATGCAATGCGGCGAACAGGACTTAGCGAGTGTATCTATGATATACGGAAATTTCGGTTTCTAGCCGGTGAACAGGACTTCGCGAGTGTATATCAATCGTGCTACCATTTTAGGTTGATTTATAGAATTATACTATGAGAAAATGCATTCCATTGCCACTGTGTATTTGTTGCGCAAAAAATAGGCACTCAGAACCATGTAATAAATCAAGAGTTGACACTTCGAGATAGTGACACTAGCCTGTACATTCCAATGCTTAATTAATGCCAGCGAAATGTTGGAAATTATGAGCTTGATTCCAGTCGCCATAGTCACAATTTATTTCTTTGATGTAATTTATGACGGTATAGCGCTAAAATCATTACTACAAAATTATATATAAACCACATGAAAAACTAAAATCATCTATGGATACTAATGACTGGCATTGGCCGATGTGGCCCTACTAAGCATCGCTTGTATTCAGGCAGATATTGTAATCAACCTTATTGTAATTGATTTTGAATTATTTGAAACTAAAATTAGAATGTTAATGAAATCTAAAATTCCTAATAAATTAACAATTATGTTCCTCAGATTTTAAAAATCATGGGAATAGTATTTTAAAAAATAACACAATTATAAAAATATCTAACATAACTAACAAAAATATAACTAAAATTTTGTTTTAAGTTATGGCGAAGCCAATGAGTTAAATTAAAAAGTAATAATGCGACCGAAAAATAATTATTTAAATAATACTTACATTTTACATAAATAACTTAAAACATAGTTTTAATATCTTAATGATGACCGTCAAATATAAAATGTTACAGAGGGTTACAGTCAGTACGCACGCACGCACGCACGCACGCACGCATGCACGTACGCACGCACGTACGCACGCACAAATACTCACACTTGATAAAAAATATCCGCCATTTTAAAAATGGTTTTTTCCAAATTGAAGAAAATCATAAATCCATTATTACTGCTGCTGGAAAAATAAATAAATGTCAGAATTCTCAGGATATTGCCTACAACTCTCGATTACGATACTTTTCGACATGTTTTTCAACAACAACAGCGGGTTTCAATTAAAATTGTTATAATCTGAAAATTTAAAACAATAAAGGAGTTATAACAATTATGCCATAAAAGAGTTATGGCTTTCCTTTATTTTTTAATGCCAGAATGGCAACAAAAGCGTTCAAGAATCCTGAGAATAATGCCTCTTACTTTGTTGTAAGTCATTTATATTATCCGTTTGTTATTTACGATAGGATTTTAATAATGATGGGTAGAAAATTTAAGATGTAAAACTTTGAAAAATTAATTGTATTATAGTGTCGTCCACGTGAAAGACAAATTCGTCTGGTATAATTTTTGTCATCATGATCTTTGGGCAACAACGAGATTTGCCTGACGAAAGAATTTTTTAGTTTGCCATAGGCCATAGTTTTATATATATGGATTGTTAATTTTGATATTAATCTCTATCCTACCTACATAATCTCTTCTATCTATCCTACAGCATTCATTCTACAGCAAATATGTATGCTACATTAATTCAATCATTCATACAGAATTTTAAACTAACATTGATTTAAAACGTTTTACTCGAACTTCTGTACTAGCGTATAATCTGCATACGATATCGGTCCTAAAATCACAAGTTAACAAGTACCTAAAATTAAAAAGCGAATTAGAACTACTTATTTCAGTGGAAAACATTCAATGTATTATAAAGAAATTCAGCATTTTTTTCAATAGTTTCTCGAATCTACAGCAGTCACTGCACGAATTCTTTTAAAGAGAGATGGAATCATACGATGTTTCATTAAAAGTTAAAGAAACTCGGTGCGCCTTTCTCGCAAGGAAAATAAATTCTCTGCATGACGTTTGTTACTTTTACTCGTTAGTAAAGTTAACTTGTCGTTCCCAGTGAGTGACTCCACCCCTCGCCGCCCACTATACAAAGCTTCTACAAGTATAATAGGCCGGGAGCGAATTAGGACATTTTCTACATCATTTGGCCCACGAATCACAAAAATCTGATGTAAAATACTTCTTTAGCCGCCCTACCTACACGAACGTACGTGATTCGTCCGCTATATTATCGACCGAACGCATCAAAACGTATCCCTTACATTCAAGTGAAAAACGAAAAGAAAAGAAAACCCCTAATCCCACAAAGCTTGCGGGATACGTTAAATTGTTCCTACGATTCTAAATACAAAAAGGATCATAAATTGGTCTATTGTGTAAAAAAGTTTTTCGGTATATTGCAAACAAGTTTTGTTAATAAGAATGTAATGAAAAAAATTCAACGATTTTTTACCTACTTTTTGAATAATAACAGTTTATGGTATTATCGGTATCTCGTAAATATTTAGACGCATTACGGTATCAGCTGTAGGAAAGATTGAAACAAGACAGATAAAATGTAAGAATATAGACCTAATATGTTGTACTTTTTTTCTAGTCAGTAATGATAAATTAGGGGGTATGGCTGACGAAAGATAGAGTAGAAACCATTTTGTAAAATGCTGTTAAAGCAGGAGCCCTAATAAATAATCAAATGTTAGACTCGCGATGCAAAATTGTTTGTTTGTTTGTTATACTTGTGAGGACTTCGCCCACATATCAGTCAACAAAAGAAGTAAATTCTCTAGAATCGAAACTCCAAACACACTTAATATAACACGCGTCAACTAGCATTGAATTCTATATAATTTCGACAATTAACGCACACTCAGCCGATGACTAATTTCATTTCTTCTGATCGATCCAATTTGACACACTTAGTTTTCCCCCACGCATTGAACATTGCATCATACACACGATATATAAAGCCATACATTCGATCGATCATTCATCATCCTCTAGTGGACAGCTACCGCGATTACACATCATCATCCTCCTCCAGTGAGCACACAGCGCGTTTACACCTCGTTATCATCATCATCATCAAGCAGTCACTACATTATCCGCGATACCGATCTTCAAGTCTCACTCCGCGACTACTCAACGGCGCCGTATACTTCGAGCACACACTACACACACTCTGCGACTTATCAATCAAGGCGTTACAAACTGGCAACCGATCACATACCTTCTGAATAAATCACTTCAACTTCAGCAACACCGACTTTCAATACGGAGAAAACCCCTTGATGAGAACCACCCTTCACTCACGAGCAATTGGAGTCTAGTGCAGGGTGGCCCACCTCACATACTCTTTATTGTGAAAATGTCACAATGGGCGGGTTTATTTTCATATGACAATCTCTTACAACCAACCCTACTATGACGTGTTATATGTACGTGTGCGTGTAACATGTGTGTAAGTGTATGTCTTGTTATTGCATTCGATCGACATAATTAAAAATGCGATTCCGTTAATTTGATCCCAACGGAAAATGGTGACCCAGCCGGGAATCGAACCCGGGTCCTTACAGTGTAAGATCAGGCAACCTAAACACTATGCCACCGGGCCGTGTAATTTGTGGATGATAGATGCTAAAAATTGTTTTTACAAAATAATTCCTGACCGGCGAGTTTTATAACAAAATAAAATCTACAAACTCGAAGAAGATAAAATGATTAAAAAAAACATGTAAATAATTATTTTGTTAGTCTAATACGTAACGAGTTATAGTGGCGAAAATGTTGTCTAGATTACTTGTGAACTTGTGCTAATATTGCGTTAAGTAAAGGTACTAGGGTGTCCTTCACCAGAAACTCCGCTAAGGTGAAATTACGCTACACGCTCGGGGAGAATCACGTATTGATGTCCGAACACAATCAGATTCGATATCTAAGCGCCTTGGTGGTTATTGACATGCATCGCTGACATTGTTATATATTCTTTTTAATAAAAATAGGTATTCATAGAGCATACCTGCATTTTTTTCCATAACGGATCTTAACAAATATGATATCGTACAATTCAGATCGGCCTAAAAAAGAAACTCATAAAGTTTTCATTTATGCTGTTTTAAATAACAACGCTAAAAGTAGAACAAAAATGGATAAAATATAACAAGAGGGGGTGGTTCTAACTGCGTAAGACAGCGATAGCGAACACATACATAAATTGCATATTAGAAAGAGAGGGTAGGTAGTTCATGCAGTTCGGTGTCAAGCATAAACCTTTCCTTTTGCAGCAGGTATACATAAAGTGGAATTTAACAAAAATGTCCGCTCTAGTTCATACGAGAGCAGATATTTTACTCCATAAAATAACTACATATACTCGTATATCGTAATTCGTTTATAAACACAAGTCAGCAATAGTAAGTACGTAAAAAGCAATAATCGTAAAAACTAATTACTATATTTTTGTATGTAAATAAAACTCCATGATTCTGCAGAGTTCCAAAATTTAGGAAACGATTCCTGGGGTCAAATAAAGCCAGAAATGTATAATGAAAAAAGAAATCCTGAAAAATATATTTTTTTCAATTAGGAGCCTTTTAGGAGAGCATTAAAAACTGAGTTGAAATAATCTACAACTTTCTTAGTTTAGGCCTTCGTTACTGAGGAAAAGCAAAGCAGAAAATTGATTTTACATTTTTTCCTTTATTTAATGCTTTTTATTTAATATTACTCTCACCGCGCCCAGTAACCCCCTGGACTTAAGTGAATCGCTAGCTGTTTCAAAATTTAGAAGTCGACCATCGATTTGGTAAATGTACCACCACTGGTCTGTCACGATTGCTTCAGTTTGAGAACTTTTTTCGTTACTAAATGAGGTGTTACATTCGTGTGTCAGATGACGCGAGATAAACAGCATCGGGCCTACGGTCTACGTCCGACTAGACTGACTCACACTTAGGCGCGAGTCAAGTTGCCCCTTTGCATACAAATGAGCATTCAAACTGCTAGACAGTAAAATGTCCGCCCGGGTTATCTCCACTAGTACAAGAGCTCACAGTATGCAATCTAAGCTGGAGGAGAGAAATGCTAAAATAACATCGAATATTGAAAAATATTATGCAAAATAACATAAAAAGCCCTCAAAAATTCAATTTGCCTCATTGTAAATTAACACCATAATAATAATAATAATTCTTTTAAATATAATAGTTTACATAATTAGTCTATGCTGTATTTCCTAGAGTTTTGACCTTAGGTATCTAGTTTTACTCGGACGGCCGTTGCGCTTAATGATTCGACTAGCATAATGGTAAGGCGATTAATAGTAAATTTAATTTACGGGTTTTCTTTTAGCATTAAAATTTTAAAATAATTTATGTAAATTAGTAAGTAAGTTTTTTTGAACAATAAATAAAATAACTATATAAATAAAATGAAATAAAGAAATGAACGTTATATCATACAACAAAATCCGGCACATTGTAAAATGATTACGGAAAAATGTATGTTCCTTGTATCGCCACATTGTTGCAAAGCCGATTTGATTGATTAAAAAAATAATAAAAATTAAAACATTAGAAGACCATCACAAACAAAGAGAAAGAAAATAACCATATTTATATCGAATATACCATATTTATCCCGAAGAACCATATTATAAATATTGTGGCCTCAAAATGCTGAACTAGTAAGAAATGAAGTTTATTTCATTACTTACCAGAATACAATACATAGAATACAGAAAAATCAATGATCTTGTTTCATCAAAACACTGTAACATGATTTAAAAATAATAATAAAATAATATGATTTGATTTGATAAAAACCACGCAGCATTGGTGAACAAAGTTTGCTGCCATGTAATAAGTTGGATTGTTGTGCAATATTATACCCCCTCCCCCCCCCCCAGAATCCGTGTGTCCATCCCTGTTTGAAACAGAACTCTAGCATCCTCTCTACCATTGAAGATCATTTTACAGTATTGACGTAACGAATTTCCAAAGGCGAGTATCATGAACGAAATATGTCATGTTTGATTTAATTGATTATATATACATATGTCATTTGGGACTTTATTCATTAAGCCCATCCTGTACAGCATGTATATATTAGTTATGGTATACAACTAAAGCTCTGCCTGCCAATACCTAAGTAAGTTCTAAGCTACTTAGCGATTTTGAAATATAGCAGACGCGGGCGACCAGACAATGAATTTTAATTATAATTAATTATTCATTATGAAAACCACAGTATTATAAGGATATAGTATGCGAGCTCGCGCCCGTGTGGCTCGGTAGGAAATATAGCGTACCCGATTGCCATACAAATTTCAGACCCGATTGCCATACAAATTTCAAACGGGTACCCGGGAAGGGCTGTGTCGGGTAGAGCAATTTCGGTTTTATAATTTAATAATAATACCGTCGTTGTGCATACTACCTGTCTGGTGCAATCTATCTATCCGATCTAATGATAAAATGCAGATGCAATTTATCATTAGATCCTAAAGATAGGGAATACCTTTATACATATAAGGTACATCTAATCAGTTAATCACTGTATAGTGAATGGTAGATGTTCCTCGTATGAATTCATTTTAATTCACTTCACGCACTTGATGATGGAAACAGAAGACATGTAACAGAATTCCTTAGTGGCAAATGGTACACCTGCTGCGCTTGCGTCGATTTTAGTTTTCTCGGTAGTTCTAATAAAAGTGACATCACTTTAATGGTGATGAAAGCCGATATTATTACTTAAAAGCAGAGGTACCCAAACTTTTATGTCCCGTAGACCACTTGCTGTTTTCCGTAGACATAATATTGAATTTTCATATTATGCATAGCCTGCATAATATGGAATTTTCTTGAATTTACTAACTTTAAATGTGTTTTTGACAGCTGGCACAGTACTGATCACTTACATACGATTTTTGGTTAAGTGGACACTTGAAAAATTAAAAACATGTTAAATGTTTGGTTGTTCATTTCTAAGCGTCCACGACCTTGAAGTACAAAGCATTAGGAAAAAGCCGTACATAGCTGCACATATAGCATGTGAGAAAGCAGTACATATCTCGCTTTCTCATTTATGTGATGCGTCTATTCTACTCGCTCGCACGAATACCTATTGAAGCGCATTTTTTTCACATATCTCACATGCACCTCCCCTCGTTAGTCATGTGCGCTAGCCTCCTCAATCAACAATTGATGCAATTTGAGTTGAGTGTTGATTTCCTTCTATGATACTTGTGATGCGCGCGTTTGTTTATTGTTATTATTACAAGTTTAAAATATTATGCTGTACACACAATCTGCTTTAGAAGTAATACGACATTTACGGATCGCCGAAATGTTTATGATGACCTGCCTAGATGGGGTCCGCTAACTTGGACCCCCATTTACATCTCATGCACCTTGATTTTTTTTCTTACTGACATGGACCCTTGGAAGTCGAAATCGACCCCTGGGGGACCATATAGACCACTTTGGGAATCACTGAAAGGAACTGCCAGCGGTTATTGGTAGACCTGCTATATTTGGGCCATTTTAGAATGTTCGTCGCCATTTCGGCATGTCAAACAATGTATTATATACAAGTATTGTTACAATAAGTGTTTACAATTTATGGTTTCTATCAAAGCATAGAATGTTTAATAAAACTAGGTAGAATTATAATCGCTTACGCTGCATCATTTCCATGGATTGCACTAATAATCTTCCATGATACCATGACCCACCAAAACCGTAGCCATGAATTTTGCTTTAAAAATGTTAAAACAGTTAACAATATCAATATCAGCATGGACTCTAATAAAGTTCAGGTGGTTAACACCGCCAAATTTCTGGGTATTACAATAGACCAGAAATTAAACTGGAGTCTACATATCGAGAGTCTATCGAAGGACCTGTGTTCTGCTATTTATGCCATACGAAAAGTGACTATTTTTAAAAACTTAATTTGAGTCTGTTTGATTTGATATTTATAATTGATCTGATGGTGCTTGCCTTTAAGTATAAAAAGTGTATGTACACGTAATGAAATCGTAATAACTTCTAACCAATGTAAAATGACGTATTCCACAGTATGTACTTTTTGGAATTAATAAAATATGACTATGACTATGACTATACGAATATAGCCTAGTCAAAAACTCAATATATAGCTTAAGGTATTTAGATAATGTCGATTCCATATTCCAAGAGTACCGTACTGTAAAAGTGTCAAAGAGCGTAATTTTATTTTTTGTCGACGAACGCTGTATTGCTTGATTTCGCCATTATTTTAAATGTTGACCATTTTTGTAAAATGTTAATTACCTACTTTAATAACTATCACATTATTGCTATGATAATTATGGTTATAGACAAAGCTCTCTTCATTTATTCAGATTTTTTTATTATTACTTTTACTTTCCTGACGACCTATCGGAAAGGAAAGTATTGTGATCGCGCTAAAAAAAAAATTTGAGATGAAGATGGGAATATATATTTTGAGACTCCCTGAGACGATTGAGACTATTTCCAGACCGATCTCTGTCTGTCTGTATGTCTGTATGTCTGTATGTCTGTATGTATGTATTCTTCCACGATAGCGCCCAGACGCTTAATCGGATTGAGCTGAAATTTGGTATATAAGCTTCTGTTAACCGTCGGAGGAACCCATTAGTTTTTGGAGTCCCTGCGCCCTACGGTTGTGGTACCTCCCATACAAATTTGGGGTTCCCGGCGAAAAAATTGTTTCCGCGATAGCGCCCAGACGCTTAATCTGTCTAAGTTAAAATTTGGCATAGAAGCTTCTGTTAACCATCGGAAGAACCTATTAGTTTTTGGGGTACTTACGACCAACGTTTGGGGTACCTGCCATACAAATTTGGGGTACTAGAGTAAAAAATGTCGCTGTTTTTTCGCACCTCCCCGGATACTAGTCAGGAAAGTCTTGGGGTGACACAACCGATTTTTTTTTATAGTTATTGATGAAGTCACAGCTATCACGATAGCTATTTTTCCATAATTAGTTACATTATTGACAATGACAAGTGTAGCAATGCCTACCTACTGGAGTAGATTTTTTTTATTGTATTGTATTGTCTAATATCTACGCAATCCGAAAGGATAATTCCCATCCCATAGAACGTCGCTGCTCATCAGTGTGCCTATTTTGTGTACCTACATGACTAAGTATTCGTCTGTAAGTATTGCATATATTTCTAATAGTGACAACCCTAACACACACAAATAGAGAGTGCATCGAGACAGTGGCGACGGTATCGAGCGCCACAAAGGAGCCGAGCAACTTAAGTAATTATTAATCTATGATAAAAACATTTAAAATAGCCAGTAAACATGTATTCCTTATGTCCCCACTAAACGTTATCCAATTCTTGGCTGCACAGTTTTTCTTCGTCTTTCTCTTACATTTTTCACACGTTACGAGTGGTGCCGACTCGCCTTCACCTTAGCGACGTGGCCAAGCGTCGTTGGCCAGTTTGTAAAGGGAGCATTAACAGGAAAAGGCGCATGCCTACCTGCATGGAGCTCTCCGACTTATTTATACCGCTGAATATAAGTGTGCAATTTAGCCGCTGCCAACGAAAACACCGACCGTGTGAATAATCTCGTATATTATCAAGCACACACATGCAAACATGTATGGCACAATGGTATTCCATTATATTAAGTATTTATATACAATGCAAGAAAGGAGTCTCACATATTTCAACTAAATATGTGTGTGCAACTGGAAGAATGATTATTTCATAATGTGAGATGTTATCTGATTATTTAAACACACATAAGAAAAATAATCCAAGACCTTCATCGGGAAATTGGCTTTGGGATTTGAAGAGAGACACCAACTCACTTAAAACTATCTGAACGAACGACGGTATTGTTTTGTTATAGACAGTAATATCAAGTCAACTGATCACGGGGAGGCTAAAGTGACCTTACACAATCCAACCCATAGGGCTATCAAAGCTGGATCAGTATGTACCACACAGGCCTGACCGCGAGACAAACAGATACTTTGGCACTTCTAAATTGCAGACAGTGACACATCATAATAATGAAAACGTCGTAACTACAACGATAGCAGAATCATCGGTTGAATGACATTGTACTAGGCTGATTGAAAGTGGAGTTCCATGATCCACAATCACATATTCAGCAGAGAATTCTTCTGGGAGCAGATATTTATCTTATATTTGTTTAACAAGGCGTATCGGGAATCCATAAAATGCATCAATCACAGAGAGTTTCAATTACTAATACTATAACTTTGAACGAGACGCCATTTATCAACAGACCCCGTTCGTCCAAAAGGAACTCGTTAAAGGTGATTTTGGTGTGAGTATTTCCTTTCTATAAAAACTTTCTCGGGGTCGGGCACACTATAATAGAAATGAAGCATTTTGTAAGTTTCTATTAGATCTCCTCGCTGCCTACATTCCTCTAACGTTATTAAACGGAGTTCTTTTAGTCGTATTTCGTACGGTTTGTTCCTCAGTGATAGCACCAACTTCGTTGATCTTCTCTGAACTCTTTCCAGGTGCTCTTTATTCTTTTAAAAGTACGGATTCCATACCTGATATTAGTATTTGATATGAGCGGGCGAATGTATGTTTTATAGAGCTCGAGGAAAAATCGAAATTTTTTGCGTAAAATTCATCTGTAGAAAAAAAAATGAATTTTAGAGTAAAATTATGTGACAAAAATAATGTTTCATTCGAGTAAATAGAATTATATCAAAATATATCTTTCTAAGCGATAAAACTACTACAAAAAATACTAGTAAATGGAAACATTTCGATATAAACCATTTCACACACATCACATTTACAAATACTTTGGGTAGTACATTGAAACATTTCGACTTACTTATAGCCTTCACCCAAACAAATTATCGCAGTTTTAATAAAATTTATTTCTTATTACCCATTAGTCCAGCTAAATATTCTAACAATTATTGTATTCACATATTATCAATCTTCAATACTACAAATATCTTTCGTTGATAACAGAAAAAGTGCTCCCAAAATGTGAACAAAAATGTGCTCCCTGGAGTTAGCGGCATTAAAGATGGCGATTAATTAGTGCAATCTTTTTTTTTAATAATCTAATCTAATGTAATAATAAATAAACGTATTTTTTTTCAAACAAATTTTATTTAGTTTCATACATTGGTTTAATTGATTTCGGATATAACTTATCATAATATGGAATTTAAATTTTGTAAAGGGGTATATAATTCGGTATCCTTACGAAGAAAAATAGACATTACCGTTTGAAAATCTACATAGCATAATTAAAAAAAATAAATAGGCAAGTTTAATAAATTTCTAACATTCAATATATCTAAAATTAGTGATAATTAGGAGGACTTTACTCTAAAAACATCAAACGTTGTTTTTCGTCTCGTATGTAAGATTGTGTATACTTAACATTGTTGATAATTAGGAGGATTTTTTCTCAAAAAAATATAAAACTTTGTTTTTTGTCTCCTGAACAATCATCTTTTCGTCGATATCTCTTTACTTAGGCGTCACGGAAGAGTTTTTAAGTAATTTAGTCTCCCGATTCCATTGTATCGGTTGGCAGTTTTGAATATGCATACGTAGTGCTGTTAGGCACATTTAGAAACTATACACGGTTTTGTCTTTTTGTGTTATCATTAGGCGTTCCTATGGTCGAGTGGTTTAATGACATTGCATTTCAGTGTCCTTTTTGTCTGGCTGTGTGAATATGCGAGCTTTGTACAAAGTTGCAGCGGCAAAGCCTCGTCTGCCCGCGGCTATTTATCTTGCCAGTGTACCGACAAAGCCGGTCATTGCAGAAACAGGTTAATTACACGTAACAGAGTCTTTAGTGATGTGATATTTTTACTAATAAGTAAGAAAAAATAGATTTTCTCCGTTAATCTTTGCTGTGGTCGCACAACTGGGGGAGTCTTACACAACGGGCTAACCCGTCACCCCAGGGAGTTTTAACGGCATTAGGTAGTTCTACCTTCTAGGTAGTGCAGGTGAAACGTCAGAGTGCAAAAGACAGTAGGACGGTGTCGACTACAACGGGCGAACCCGTCACCCCAGGCTTGTATAACGATATATAATCGTTCTTTCAGCCGAGAGATGAGCGTAGAAGACTTGAGACAAGACAAATCTACTGTCTAGCTCGCCAGCAGCCCGTTAGAGGCCGACGACTTATTTCGAGGCACCGGGAAAGACATCAGAGGCCAGCCTCGCCCCCTAACTACCAGTTTTGGTAGGATATCTCCGTCTGGAATTAACCTTCAGGATACCTCCGTCCTCCTGACTAGTTACGGGTCCGAAATCACTTACGCGACCTCTTCCTGTTGTATTACAGCGGTAATTCAGTTAGAATTTATCGCGTACCTGAGCGTTCTTTGTCCGCAGTGCCACACGGGATCGAGTGGCCCAAGGTAATTTCCAGAGTGGCATGACAACAGGTCAACATCCACCCCCGCTGATTAGGAGACAGTGTATTTCCATAGTCTCCAAACCCCTTCAGCAATAAGTCAGAATGCACAACCGATTGGCTTTGCCGACCGGTGCGCAAACCGTCCAGTGGCGCCGGGATGCAATCCCGCCGGGAGAATTCGATCCACCAGCTATTGAGGCCTGAGACCAAGAGTCTTACCCGGGGTAGCCTTCCACACGAGGAGGCTTCTGAATAGGAGCTGAAACGTGACTTGAGGGGATCCGAGAACAAAGAGGATCTTGTAGCCCAAGCGTCACGAAACACTTCACCACCTAAAAGAAGAAAAGACTGTTCACTATCTAACTCCACCGACATCGTCAAACCTGTGATATTCCGACGCCTTACTGCGACGTACTGGGAAGTAAACCCAGTGGGTCGACCTCACAGCCCTCACTACCAGAATTGTTCAGATATCTCCGTCCTCCAGTCTGGTCACGGATTCGAGGTCGCTTGCCCGGCCTCTACCTGATGTTAGCGGTAATTCAGTTCGAATAAACAGGCCGTAGAATACTTATATATAAATATATACTATATAAATTATACTGGACTGGATTGCGTTTCTCTTGAACTAAATTCGGAAATTAGTTCATGCGAACGAGACAGAGCATTACGACAAAGCGCAATATGAAATGAACGGTTGTCACTTTTCAGCATTAAAACTACCCACCGAAGATAAATCAACTAAATCTAACACCGCTAGTAATTTGTTCAAACTTATTCTGGCGTCTATAAGTTCGAAAGGTAGTTTTGGTGCGGGAAAATCAACGATAAATCATTTCATATTCTGTTTTAACGTATTGCTCCGTCTCATTCGGTTTCTATTTTAGGTCTCGAAGAAACGCAATCGGGCCTACTATATATGTAATGCGTATATAGTAATACTATATACGTATACTATATACCTACATAAATATATACCTACTATACATATACGTAATACTTATTAAAATACACGGCGTAGAACGCCACGCAAACTTTGCCGCGCTTTGGCGAAAACGAACGAGTTGTCCCAGAGTAGCTAGTAGGAGTGATTTATTAGTCTCGTTATTACTATATTATTATTACGTTATATGTAATAAAAGAATATCGCGGTTGTCTGACGTCATAAAATAATTAAAAACGGGCAAGGTGGAAACAGACCAAAACGGAAACACGCACGACGGAAACAGGCACACGCACTCGATCCAATACAGACGTAACTAAGAAACCCAGCAGATCACAAGCATTCTCACCGTATGTGTAGAGCGTGACAGATTCGTAGTAGTAGTAAACGGAGTGGGGGCTTGTTTTCAGCCTTCGATGTCACCTGGATCTCTAACATCTTTTGAAACGACCCACTTTGTGGTTAAGTCAGTGGTCTGCTAGTAGCCCGATACTGCTTACCAGTCTATGCAGATCACTGACGTTCGAGTTGGGCAGATCGCTGGGTTCGAGAAAAGCTCGTCCCAGTAACCTGTGTCTTTTTGCGGCGAGGCCTGGGCAGCGACCAACGATGTGTATGTTGTCTTCAGGTACTTCGCCACATATCCGGCAGCTCTCGGTCAAGCCAAAGTTGAATCGATGTGCTCTAAGGGTCGTGTTTCCGGTGAGGAGACCGATAGTAGTTTTAAGGTTCTTCTTGCTCGTTGCTCTATCATGGCTTTTGCCTTGGGTGACAGATTAAATAAGATGCTAATTAATTAGTTTTAGGCACTTTCTATTTCGGTAATTTTGATGAAATCGTGTCGACCACTGTCACATAAACTTTTGGTATATAAAAAAGGGACGGACAGATAGTTTCTATTTCCGTTTTACAGGAAGGCGTGGATTTGCATGGCTTAGAAATATGGTAGCGATAAAAATTAAAAAGTCAGCAATTAAAAAGATATCCGGTTATCGACCACCGTTTATGGGAATTTGTGAATTATTTGATTTGTAGGTAAATATGAAAGAAGGATACATATTTATTTTTAGTGTGTATCTTTAATATGAAAACTGGCAATTTTCTATGCGCTATAGTTTATTTTTTAAGCTATTGCATAGCTTTTATCGCGGGCCTAGGCTAGCGCGGCGACCGAATGAAGAAATTTCTTAACGAAAATTAATGATTTTAAACTGATAATTACGTCTAAAGGAGTACTGCTTACGATTCGGAAAAAATATATGTTAAACAAAAACATTTTCCTAATATTCTTAGCTTTGAATATTTTAGATTTTGTTTATATTACATAGTGTAATTAATTTGTGAAATTAGGTCTAACCGAACACAAAAACGACTACTACGCAAATACTATCTGGCGTATTATTATGAAACCTGCATCATTTTAAAGATAATTTAATTATCTATCTTTTTATCTACGATTTTTAAGCTATTGCATAGCTTTTATCGCGGGCCTGGCCAGCGCGGCGACCGAATGAAGAAATTTCTTAACGAAAATTAATGATTTTAAACTGATAATTAAGTCTAAACGAGTACTGCTTACGATTCGAAAAAAATATATGTTAAACAAGAAATTTTTTCTAATATTCTTAGCTTTGAATATTTTAGATTTTGTTTATATTACATAGTGTAATTAATTTGTGAAATTAGGTCTAACCGAACACAAAATCGACTACTACGCAAATACTATCTGGCGTATTATTATGAAACCTGCACCATTTTAAAGATAATTTAATTATCTATCTTTTTATCTACGATTTTTTTCGAATAATTCGGTTTGTTTGCTTTATTGAATAAAAAATTCGTGCGCGGCGCTCTATCGAAAGACGTTTAAATTATTCCGAATCATTTGCTTCCGCAGCCGCAAATGATTCGGAATAATTTCAACGTTTTCCGATAGAGCGCAGTTATCTGATATCAGAAAAAATAAAATAAATAAATAATTATTATTGCATAAGTTGTTAAAAATGCTATGCAATAGCTTTACCGTGGCAGTCCCCGAGTGCCACACGTATTTTTTTTCGAATAATCCGGTTTTTTTACTTTATCGAATAAAAAATTCGTGCGCGGCGCTCTATCGGAAGACTTTTAAATTATTCCGAATCATTTACTTTCGCAGCCGCAAATGATTCGGAATAATAATAAACAACGTTTTCCGATAGAGCGCAGTTATCTGATATCAGATTTTTTTTAAAAATTATAATTGCATAAGTTGTTAAAAATGCTATGCAATAGCTTTACCGCGGCAGTCCCCGAGTGCCACACGTATTTTATTTAAATTTAATTAACCAGTTATCCAAGAGAAATTTAACTCGGATTATCTTAGTAGGGGTTTTGTGACGTTTCAGACTGCACCTACAAAGTTTGTTTAAAATTGTTGTCACTCGCACAGTTGTATACTAATCTGTGGTTACCAATTTTGAATAGAAATAGGCGACCATTTTCTTTAATACTCAGTGAGAACGGACATCTTTTGCAGGCTTTTAAGCTTATTTTCGAAGACCCAAAAAGCTGATTGACACTTACTCTTGGGCTCATATTGGGTATTTCTACGATTTATCACCTGACACGATGTTAAAACAGTATAAGACATTAATCTGTTAAGGCGTTGCGGCGTAAACCGCCACTAATTAACGGAAGCCGCCTCTTGCTAATTTTAACTACTTTTATTATTTAATGATTATTATTATTTTTTAATGTTTATTTTGTTTTTTCTTTTTGTACTATTTTACTGCAAGAAATTGGTAAGCATTTTTATATTAGAATATGAAACCATTAGATTAGAAACCTCTTTTTATAAAATTTCATATTAAATTGTTATTATTGGAACTTAGGTGCCAAGTTAGGAATGACGAAGAACCATTGTGTTTTAAAATATTTCTTATGTATTTTTTAATAATTAGTATTTAATAAATAAAATACTACAGAATTCGTCACTACTCTCGCAAATCCTCGTATCTCGATTTTTGACGATTTTGAGTTAAGGGGTGCATTCGATAGAGAAAAAAAATCTGCACAAGATAGACTAATTCTAATGTCATAACAGAAAACATTTTCTCGTAAATAGAAAACACCATTTTTGTAAAGTGCAAAATTCTCGTAACTTGAGATACGAGTTTCCTCATTCAAATATATTAAACCATTGCTACCAAACAAATATCAAAATCTCGTATCTTGGCAACATCGTTCCGTCGAACTGTCACTTTGCTCTGTCAGGTTTTGGCGCTATTTCGCAATTTTTTCATCAAACGCTCTTATCTTTTGGATATTATTACCTAATTTTATTATTACATAATATTACCATCTCGTAAGTCACCCACTTTCTTCCGCTGAGAATATCTTTCCGTCAACTGCCACGGAGATGGGTGATTTAGAATCAGACTTTTTTAATTTTCCGGAGGCCTCTAATGACAATATGTCTAAAAAGAGAAAACGAGCTCGAAAAGGAATGAGTAAACCGGACACCTGAAAAATAAATGCAGTAAAAATAGCACGACAAAAGGGAGAGCAATACTTTTCCCCTATAACTTCGAAAAGTGAAGAGAATATTGTGTCACGTACAGTGCGGAGAGAAAAAAGTAAAACTAAAGTTAGATGCAATTCGAAGCAATGTATTAAATATAGGGATTATAATTGTGTATAACTGATCAGGAAAGGTTTACCATTTTTGATAACTTTTGAAAAATGACGGATAACGAGAAAAAAATACATCTTTGCGATGGTAGCTAAAGAGTCCGTTAAATGTTGAACGAGAGCAGAAAACCTGAAACTGAATAACGAGCCTCTTCGTGTATGCAAAACCATGTTCTTGTCAACTATTTGCATTGGCGAGTGGACCGTTTTAGGTTGGCTAAAAAAAAGTAATATATTGGGTATGTATACTTTAAGTAATATAGTGCCGACGGAGAAAAATGTGCGAAAAAATGACATTATGAAATCATTTTTGGAAAAATTACCAAAAATGGAATCTGATTATTGTCGGGAAGGAACTTTAAAACTATATTTTGAATTAACGTTTCAATCTTTTGAAGAAGTGTATCGCGCATACCAACAATTTACTAAGGATGAAAATATACCCCAGACTGATGTAGTACAATAGGACGTATTTAGTAATCAGGAACACAAGCTAAACATTGGTTTATATCAACCTAAAAAGGACTAGTGTGATCTGTGTATTGCACATAAATTAGGTAATGTGCAAAATGACATATATGAGAAACATATCAAAGCTAAGGATGATGCAAGAGATCAAAAAGCCGGGGATAAAATTTTGGCAATTGCAGGTACACAAAATGTCTTCACTGTTGATGTGCAAGCTGTGCAACTTGTGCCTTATTCCCCCGCAGGTGGTCTGTATTTGAAATCAAAATTAGCTTGCCTTCAATTTACGATATATAATATTGGTAATAATGGTGTACATTGCTATGTATGGCACGAGGGCGAGGGAGAAATGATTGCAAATATGTTTTCATCATGCCTTACTGACTTTTTATCTAATGAATCTATTACAATTGTCTAATTAATTTATCTAATGATTCTATTACAAAAGACACATCTATTACAATTGTCATTTACAGCGATGGCTGCACGGCCCAAAAGAGGAATGTTATACTTGCAAATACTCTTCAACAATTTGTTAGTGATAATTATGCAACCATTTACCAAAAGTATTTAGTCAAGGGTCATAGTCAAATGGAATGCGATTCCGTCCATGCCCTTATAGAAAGGACAAAAAAACGAGAGTTATATGTGCCCGGTGATTTTGTAAAAATTATCAAGGAAACTGTAACTGAGAAAAGATACAATGTCAAATATGTCAGTCATGTTTTCTTTAAATTTTTCTCAGACATTTCATATTACAATTCGATTAGACCGGGAAAAAAAGTTGGATATGCATGCGTAGGCGACCTAAGAGCACAGGAAGGACCGCAGATACAGGAAGGACCGCACCATTCAGTACAAATTCGAGTTCCAAGAAAATTGGCAGGATCTTCCACACAATACCTTTTTCCAAGCAAAACAATATTGATAAAAATGTTAATGTAAAAAGTCTTTATTCTGGTCCATTAACGATTAATGAAAAAATATATAGGGACCTACAGTCCTTAAAAGAAGTAATTCCAAAAGATTTCCATCCATTTTTTGATGAACTGAAACATTAATAATTAAGATATTTAAGTACTCATTGTGCAATTCATAGTTCCTAAGATGTCTTGATTGTGATTGTTCTATAGTTTTATAATTTAAAAAAGTATGTGGTAAACTGCAAGACCAAAGAATAGTTTAAGTACATAATTATGTGTTAAGCTAGTTTAAGTACCTACGTAAATTATATAAAAATCCTAATAAAAGTGTTTTGTATAACCACACTGCAAAGATTACTTTAATTACATAATAATGTGCGAATCTAATTAAAAACCTAGGTAAATTATGTACAAATCATAATAAACGTGTTATGCGTAACAATATTTGATAAAGCGCACTACTTGTTGTCAAAATATGCTAGTTAAATTTGTTTGTAAGAAAGACAACACACACGTTTTGCTAAATGAACATAAATTGTAATGGGTAACAATGACTTAAACATAATTCGAATTGAAAACCTAAATAATGTTTAATTTCTTGGCTTCAAATAGTGAAAACGATGATCATGATGATATGCTCTATAAAAAATAAACAACAGAAAAGAATATGTTATTTTTGTAGTTTTCTTTACGAAATATGGTAAATAAACTATTATTTAAAAACTAAAATATTGTTTTTTATACTGCGAGAATCTCGTATCTCGTTCAATAATAAATACAAATAGGATACAGGATCTCGTAAACAATGTTTTTTTTAAATATATTATTCTATGATTGAAAAAAAAAGGTTAAAAATATCATATACTCATTTTAATAGTCTTTTTACAATTTTCTATAATAAAAAAAATAAATAAAAGGGGTTACTTGATTTTATATTCAGTTTTTATTCTCTCCTGAAAAGTTGTTCAAAATGAGATACGAGGATTTGCAAAAGTAGTGACGAGATATCGATACTTGAAGTATCGATATCTGTCTTTTGACATAACATCCCTAAATAGCATTGCCGTATCATACAAACGCTCTCAGCATAATCCGAATAAACTTCGTCTGTAAAACCGTTGACGGTCAGAACATATGAGTTTGACTACATATTTGTCATTACGGTTTAGTGGTAAAGCGAACTGATGTTTAGTTCAACGCTTGAATGTAACGAATCACACTAAAATTATGCAAAGCGAATATATCTGTGTGATTAGTTAGTTAAGTGTCTAGAGAGTTGCATATTATGAATTTGAACATGTCTAATTTACAGTAGCTTACTACTTTACTTAATTTTTATATACTTTTACGACTTTTTTAATATTCACGAATAATTATAAAATAATAGAAACAACATTTAGTGTTATTTTATTTATAAAATAAATAGTTTTGAAATGAATTATGATTTTGTTAAAGCTATTGTTTCTTAAATGAGAATTCTCAAAAAAAATATATACTTGGTTTAATATTTTTATTCTTCCTTATTCACAATATTAATATCAGACAGTTTTCGGCAAATATTAAAATTAATAATTATGCTAATAGGTATGTAAAATGTACTACTACTTTGTAATTATTTTTCTCTGATTTGAATTTAGTCGCTGACATTTTAATTTGCCACTTCTGATTTAATATGATTAGTAACTTTGAATATATTTTCGCATTTTTATTCTTTTTTTCATAAATGACTATTAAAAATTTTCAATAACATAATAGTAAATTCATTGAAGAAAAGATATATGCCATTTTTAAATACGGTATTAAACAAGCACGTACCATATTAAATGTTTACCTTAGAACAGGTCTCGGCCTAGTTAGGTGACATTGCCTCTGAATTATACGATGTATTAATTTTGTGGTATTGAATCAATGTAAATTTTTTTAGACGGTTATGTTTACGTTATAATAAAGCTTCGAATGACATCGATATGTTATTTGAAACGTTGGTTAGTTTTAGGAAAAAAATAGGCGATTTGTTGTTGCATTAGCTCATAGTTTAATTTGTTATTAAGTTGGTTTGTAGTCGGATTAACTAACTGTTAAATTTGTTATTGAGTAAAACGTTTCTTCTGGTTGCATAAGTGCTTGGTTTAATAAGTTATTAGTGCAAATTTGACTGTCATTTTATTTTTGCTACTATTTATAATGTTTTTTAATAATTAATGTTAATATAGGTCTATTTGTATTACGTATTTTTTTCACACAATTGTATATGGCTGATTTTACCTAAAAAAAAAAAGTTTTTTTTTTTGCATAGCACCTATTTAAATTTTGAAATCGTATACCTACTCACATAACATAAGTGAATTACTACAGTAAATAAATAAAATAAATAAATACTGTAAAGAGTGAATATTTTTTCTATTTTCTCAATTTTAATAGATACTGGACCACTGTATACTTTTCTATGGATAACGCTATGTTTTGCATCTTATTAGTTCCTAGATTATCTGTAGGGATGGATTACAACTTAGTTATCTTTAAGATCTGAAGAGTATCCAAATTCTAAGAATTGGGAGTACCAGCTGAGTCGAAATTCCAAGAATTGAAATGATACAAGTAGTAACTTGTTCCATTGCATAACTAAACTGAAAAGATATGTCCATTGTTTAACCTTTAACCAGTTGCGCTAGTCTTGGTCGCTCCCGAGTCTGCCGAGTCACTGCCGTTCTGATTGGTACCCCCAGAGGAGCGCAGCGCCGCGCCGCCGCGCACCTCCTACTAAGCTCCTACCTCCTCCTCCTCCTACTCCTAAGAAGTAGAAGGTAGCCGCGGGTACAGTCGCAACTTTCAGTATGCAGCCGTCTCTATGGAAGCCGGGTCTATGGACCCGGCTCATGAGAATCCCTACTCAAAGCTAGGGGAAGATGTTCCAGGCCAAGGTTAACTGGGTCCGGTTACAAAAATACTGATTGATTGTCAAATCAGTTCGCTTATGTTTGGTCACTGAGAGGTTCTCCCACCGGTAACCTTGGCCTTGGTTCTTCCGATCCTCGCCTGCTCTCTTGAGTGTTGATACTAAGGGTGCCGCCGTGTTATTCTTTTTTTCGCTCTTTTCTTCTTCGAGCTATTCTTCTCCCTCTAGTGCCGTTACCTAGGGTACCACCGTGTCTCGTCGGTTAGCTCAACCTGTCGACATTCTTCATCTTAACAATTTTCTTCTTCCTTCCGCTATCCATCTACTTCCTTCAGTGCCGTTACCTATGGTAGGTACAACCGTGTCTGTCAGCTATTCAGAAATATCACCTTCTTCTTCTTCTTTCAGTTCTATTTGTCCCTTGATTACCGGCTTCGATGTTCACACCGTATTCCTCCAGTTAGCCCAAATTAACACCAAACTTGTTCTTCGAGCACTGTTCCTGGGTATATCGTTCGTCGTATTTGAGATCTCACTTGGATAACATTCGAAACTCGTTTATAGTTTGTATAGAGTAAATAAAGACCCGTAAACCATCAAACCGTTTTGAAATTGATTACGATCGGAGTGTAAATATGCGAACTATAAATCATTATTTAACGAGTGTTATTTTCATTTTCTGTTACTGGTACACAGCACATTATTTTCCGAACAGAGGTAACAAAAGCCATTTAAGTAGGTAAGCACAACATTTTTACAATAATAAATAAATAAATATCTTAATGGATATAAAAACCATTTTGATGGAGTTATGATAGGGGTGGAATCAAGGGGAGCGTTTATGGCGTGTGAGGGAATGTATTTGAATACCATACATTCCAGTAATAGTATGTTAGTAGTGCGTCAATTCATGTAGCTTGTGACTGAACCAAAAAAACATGGAACGTATGATAGGCATATAAAACAAAAGGAATTGAATTGCCGAACTATCTCCTAATATTAAATTGTATACCCTCATGAAACGCATTTCCGTTATAGTGAATTGTACTTGATCCACAAATCCGTAAATTAACCAAATTACAAATATTCTTTGAATGTATTAGATTTTTCTTCAGTCGTCGAAGCGTATTTGCTGCATCTCAATTGTTTGTTGAAATCTTATCAACAACCTTAGTTCCATACAACTATTTTCCTATTTTTTTTATCTAACATATCCTTTAGAATAGTAGTAATATAAAAAGCTTTGCCGGCTTTGCAGGCTGCATTCCTGTAAAAAAAAGTGTTTTTGCGGGAAATTTTGTATAAAAAAATGTATATGGCTATGATTCCCAAGGGGAACACGCCCCTCCGGTTAGAAAGTCCTGGTCTAGTATATGTATCAAAGACTGTTTTATCGACGCAGGAATAATGGCAATGTATAATATTTCAGGGTCACTGTAAATGCTGACACCTTGAAACCTCAGTAAATGCTGACGTTGATTCTCACAACATACGGAGTATATTCCAGGTATGTTTGCCTCGTGTTAGAATAACTAAGATCCAAAAGAGTTACTTATCACTGAGTATTAAGTAGTACAATCTAATAAAGGTATTAAAATATTAAACGACTCACAATTTCGAAAAAAAAAACAGTATAAAAGTCAGCCGTTTTATAATTTGGACGAACTTCAGGCGTATGGTTTTGATAAGGAAACCATACGCCTCATAATGTTATGAACCTAACACTCTGGTCATAATGATATGTACCTAAAACGGTATTTATTGATTTTTCGTATGTAATTGTTTATATTTAAATAATATTTGAATTAGGGATAATTATAATGTATAACTATTCTGACTACATTAATTCTAAATTTTACTATATTGATTATTACCACTATGGAATGATGGTATTTTACTAGTTATCATTTTTATTTTCCTTTGACTATTTAAATATTCTTCAAAACAAAGACAGGCACAAAGTACATACCTACATTATCTAAAACAAACAAATCATCCTCTATTCTTAAAAATCATCTTGTAGTAGGTAAGTACTGCTCAAATTCGGTATTGCATAGGTTAAAATTTTGCAAATATTTAATAAGTATAATTGACTTACCAAGATGATACAATGGGCCCGATTCCGTTTCTTCGTGAACTAAAATCGAAATCAGTTCATGCGAGCGAGACAGGCCAATACGACTGAGCGGAATATGTAATAAATGACTGTCACTTTTCCTGCATAAAACTACCAGTCGAACATAAAGCGGCATAATGTAAGACCGCACGATATGTTTTCGAACTACTTCAGATGGATTTATGGTCGGCAGGTAGTTTTTATGCGTGAAAAGATACGATCGTTCATTTTAAATTCCGCTCTAACGCACTGTTCTGACTCATTCGCATGAACTATTCTCCGCTATTAGTAATATAATGTTATGTAATATATCGTACCAATCTTATTTGAATGTAACTGAAAAGATAAATTATATAAGAATACATTATCCATACACTGCGGGAGTTCAATTTTTATAAAAGCTAAAAAGTACGATTAAAAATATTTTGTATTGCAACACCTAAGTAAAACCATAACGATAATTATAAATATGGTGATTAGGTTACGCAAAAACGTAAGCAGACGTAAGACATCAATTAATTGGCTGTTTGAGTGCGATCCGCTTCGTTTGACACTGGTATTATATACGCCATTACGGACACTACAATACAAATCGACGCGAATGATTTAATCAGTAAACAATTAAGCGAGGCACTAAGGTCATTTAACGACTATTAGATGATCGAAGGACATCGTCAATTAAATAGGAGAGTTATTATAATTATTTGAATCAACGGATGAGTCGCCGACAGGTAAGATCAACTGTTAAAGATACCTAATTACTGGCTTACTTCATGAGTCCGAATTCGCCTTTCTATGGTTTCTATCGTGGTTTTAAAAGGTTAGTTAGATAATAAATTTGATTTAGAGGGTTCCCCTTTAAAGGGGGGGGGGGGGGTGCGGAATACACTCGCAAGCGCCAAAACAACGCAGCTCATAATCAAAATAAAATGTATTATTCCAAAAGATTTACCTGTTAATTTACGAGTAAAAAGATAAAGGCTAAAGTTTGATTAAAGTTGTGTTTAGTAATCTTATACATTTTGGCAGTAATACGCAAACAAATATTGATAAAAAGGAACCAAAATATTTACGATTTTAGGATTACGATTTTCAAAAAACTTGTCCATGTGTAAAATTTATATGTCAATAATTTGATGAATCATCTAAAGAGGTTGGATATATTTCAGATAGCAATAGTTTTTAGCTTATTTCCACAAAAACAAAATCAGGAAAAAGGGGTAAAAAAAGACATAGAAAATAATTAACAATAATTGATTTCTAGTGAAAATCGGTCAACCCTCAAAATGTTTGGTTTTTGTTTCTAACATTCTTCGACATTGAAATTAAATAAGTTACGTAAGGCGATGATATTTGAAATGAGTGAGAGAATATGATTATAGTAGATGATTTTTTACCACTTTTTTACTGACTTTAATCAGAGTTTACTTTAGACCTGTATGATGAGAATATAATTTATAGTTATTTAATTTTTAATATTTCTGAAGTTGCGATAACACAAAGTTTCTCGGTTTACATGGTGCCGAAAACGTTGCTTTTGCGAAATGTCGCTTTTGTTCCAAAATGTACATTTGAGTTATGTCACATGATCCTGGACATTGAGTGATGACCTATATACAAAATAACGCAAACATTTGACGTGACAATGTCTACATTTGTAGTACTTTGGGTATTAACACCGTATCTATGTCACGCTTTCATGTAAGGACGTAACCAAAAAAAATGGGTTGGGGGGGGGAGTAATAAGTAAATTTAATAGGATATATTTTTTTTAGCTGACATTTAAAGTGAATACCGCATTGTAGTAAGTTTACAGTAATATTTAATGTTGTTATGGTTAATTTGCGGTGTTGTGAGAGTCACGCTTTTATTCAGTGGCAATTCGTTGCTTTTATTATTTGAGAAGCTATTTAAGAAGGTTGCATTTAAGAAGCTTCTCTGAAAAACCCTGATTTCAATTTTACGACAATTAGATAAAATCAAGATGCAGAGATAAGATAATACGACTCTTAAACGAGCTAATTAAACTATGAGATTGGTTAAAAAACTTAATTAGGTTGAATTGCTTCACTGCCGTATTTTTTTTTGCATGAAAACGTCTTTCGTGAACAACTTTTCAAACAACTTTTCACCCGATAACTTAATTTATTTCTGCTCAGCTCGCTTTTTAGAATACCTTTAGATCTACACGACGACGCAAGAATAACTTGGAGTAACCCTTCCCATTGCAGAGTTGTTATCCCAGTTTGTGTTATAATTCGAGACGAATTTGTTATCCCAGTTTAAACCCTTGAATAGTAGGTAAGTGTCATCGGCATACGTAAAGATTTTACCTACTGGTGACTGACATAAGGTCATTTATGTCCTATATGAATTATGTCCACATAATTCTTATTTTTCGAATTCGCAACTTTTTTATTAATCTAGGTTGTTCGTGGGACGCAATCTAGATTGTTCGTGGGTCCTGTGCTGAGTCAGTATTTTTTTATTGCATAAACTTCGATAGCGGGAGTATTTCTGTCTCAGCATTGCATTGTCAAGTGATTTTATTAGTGCCTATTAGTGTATATCAAGTAATTTAAAAGGCGGTCAAACTTGTCCAAATTATCCTTATTTGTTCTCTAAGAGCAGCTACGAAGAATGCGCTGGAGCCGTTGAAGGCTATGAAAGCCTCGTTATGAGTATATTATAAAATTTCGATCAAGTAAATTTATTTAAAAAATGAGTATTTAGTCCATTCTACAAAAAAAAATCACCATTAATCAAATTATTGTGAAAAGGTATTGCAGTTTCGCTTTCTATTACAATCTGTGTCCTACTATACAATTTACGAAAATTCACTGACATTTGAGCAAGGGCCAGCAGGCAACGGAACCCTCGTCAAGTGGACATTGCTTGCGCTTGATTGTTTTTTCAAGGGAAACATGTTTTGCTGTTTGTTGAAAACAACCCCAACTGAATATACACAACTAAGGGTATATAAAGTTACTATTAAATCTATATTCAATTTTGTAGTAGTATACTAGTAGATAACAGCAAGGTACCCCGACACAAGTCGTCAAGATAGGATTTTTTCAGAGATCTATCTATCCCCACTGCACTAGATACATTATTGTCGTCGTGTCAAATACACTGCTTAAAACCGCTTTTAGTTGTGTCAAAATATTTGTGTTAGGTAGTAAGCCTCGTTACTACTCTTTACTAAACATACATAGATGGTTATGAATTTACCTAATAGATTGCCAAAAAATAGTACCTCAGAAAGTTTCATTTATAATTAAAATGGTCAATTATTTGGAATCTACTAAAATTTATTGATCGTAAAATCTTGTTTCAAAGGAAAATATCGGTATTTTAATTAAAATAGTCAATAATTCGAATGGGTACCTACTAAAAGTTATTTATCGTAATAACCTAAATAGTCAGTAAAAAGTTAAGTGATCAAAATAGACGCCTAATAATAATTGAAGTAATCAATAATTCTAATAGATACGTACTAAAAGTTATACATGGTAATATCCGAAGTAGTCAGTAAAATGTTAAATGATCAAAGTAAAAGTACATCATACATTTAAAAACTAAAAGTACAGATATAAAATGAAGTGAAATAACCAGGTAATAAGGCTCTGCTTTTGTAAGTATATTTGAAAATTCATATGTCTCAAATTCCGTTAGAGCTAATACGCATCCCTTGCTCATCATTATCATTTAAATGGGTACAATGTTTGGAAAGTAATTGCCCTCGAATTCGGTTAAATTATAGAATGACTGGTCTATCAGCATCTCCTTAATGTTTTTTTTAAAATTGTACTGTAGAAAGTCTTAAAAGATCCAGCGACTCAATCTTTTTTTGAATTATTGGATTCTGAAATTACTGGAACCCGAATTAAAAATCGGATGATTTGACTTAGTCTAGAATCCACTGTAATATTTCTACGTCCATGTGTTATTCTATTGGAATATTACATTATATTTAAGAGTGAGATGCAATTGAGTGGAATATTATATTTGAGTAAAATGCAATAGACTCCACTAGTAGTTATTGTAGTACAAAACAGTAATGCTATAAGCGCAAATGCACCGCCGCTCAAGCTCAAACCAGCCTGCGCATGAACAATAGGTGCTAATTGTTGAATTCCCAGTGGAATGGTTCCTGAATGGAGATCGGAATATATATATATATATATATATATATGTATATATATATATATATATATATATATATATATATATATATATATATATATATATATATATATATATATATATATATATATATATATATATATATATATATATATATATATATATATATATATATATATATATATATATATATATATATATATATATATATATATATATATATATATATATATATATATATATATATATATATATATATATGATAAGGTTTGTAAAGAAATCCGTTTATAGGATGATGTTTTTATTTAAAATAAAATTAGTAAAAGCTACTTAAAAAGTAGCGAAGGAAATCCCAGCTTGTATTGGGAAATGCTTATGTTTGAATGAGACATACTTACGGATGTGCACGACTTTCGACGGTGCAATGTAAGTTTAAAGGTCCTTTTGCAGTCGACTAACGATCACTATTCATCCATATATCTCATAAATAGGGCTTATCCTTATGCAACACAAAATGCCTTCAATTGAGACGAATTAAGCGAAAAAATAAAAAATTAAAATATTGATCACTTCCGCAAAGCCGTTTTCTAAATGAAAGTGACATTACGAAATACGAATGCTACCAACATTTAAAATATGATACAATTGGCTGAGTTTGTTATCAACGAGCCATTAAATCGAAATAAAAATAAAAAAAATACGTGTGGCACTCGGGGACTGCCGCGGTAAAGCTATTGCATAGCATTTTTAACAACTTATGCAATTATAATTGTTTATTAAGCTATTGCATAGCTTTTATCGCGGGCCTAGTAGGCCAGCGCGGCGACCGAATGAAGAAATTTCTTAACGAAAATTAATGATTTTAAACTGATAATTACGTCTAAACGAGTACTGCTTACGATTCGAAAAAAATATATGTTCAACAAGAACATTTTCCTAATATTCTTAGCTTTGAATATTTTAGATTTTGTTTATATTACATAGTGTAATTAATTTGTGAAATTAGGTCTAACCGAATTTCCGAAATCAACGAGCCATTAAATCGAAATAAAAATAAAAAAACCTGCATATGCTCAATGAAATGAAAGAAGAAACTTCAATCTTAATTTCTGGCAGAGGAGTTTATAATAAAGATTGTATAATGTTATCAAAATTCTGATATCACTCTGAAATTTATATTTTTATTTCCTTACTTTTTGAAGTTATTTTAATGAAATATTATCTGATTGGATGTTGTATAAAAAGGTATTAAAATGAAAGACTTTATTTATAGGAGAAAACTTCGAAGGGGAGTCGGAATTGGTGGAGTGCCATTCAACAGGCAATGAAAGATCTGTGGAGAACACCATGCTAATTTAAATGACGGTTCTACTATTTAATGGCTCCCTGTATGTAAAAACCAGAAGTTTTATTTCTTAAAGAATATTCACTCAAAAATACTTTTATGCAGAATTCGCGTTTAACTTACGAAATACACTTGACTTAACCATAGCCACTAATATTGGTGGAAACTATCTCAAAGTGGTAAACCGTCAGGAACGTAATTTCTCGCACAAAGGCTGACTGCATTCCTGAAATACTCGCGATTCGTCCTTGCTCCACACAAGGCGTTCCGTAAATTTTCCGGCTCTGCTTTATGCGAAATATCAGAATATAGAATATTTATTTCCACTACAACTTTACAATTGTGTGTGAATGACAACGTACATTAAATTAATCTTAAATTAGTTACTCATTTTAACAAATAATAATTTACAGTAAATCGATCTTAAATTATTTCAATTAACAAAAAAAATATATACTACACATAAAAATCTAAATTTAGGACATTAAATTATGTTGGTAGATATAATATATATTCAAATTATTTCAAACTGTCGATATGCGCATAATTGTTGATTTTAAACTAAACTAAATGTATGTACACTGTACACCCGGACAGATAAACCTCTTAAAAATGTCAATGTTTTTAATCGCATTTAATGTATCAGGCAAGTTTAAAAAATATATATCCTATTTCGAGTATACATGTAAAACAAATATAAAGTTTCATAATGAGACTAAGTTTTATTTCGAAATTTTCAGTATCTTATAAAAATACGCGGATAAATATTTTTTGATTCTGATTTCTAAATAGCATATACCTAGGTATGTACTATGTATATGTGTAGGAAAATATTGTTCAATAAAAGAAACTTTTAAAATTAAGACCCGTTTCTAACTTTTAAGAAACCGAATATCTAATGAATAGGAATGGTTCCTAATTTCTCATATTTTAGAACTAACCAAGATTAAGTGTGTAAGCAATTGTAAGCAAGTTTCAATAAAATAAATTGCAGACGATTTCTGATTTCTCATTTCTCAGGTGTTGGGATTCACGATTAAGCTCGTTACATTTGCAACTATTACGAGAAGGATGTAAGTACTCTGGATCAATTTATTTTATGTTGTTGTATCTGCTTTCACAAACGATATTGTAATGCATTCATGGTAAATGCGTCGCTACTCGAGCCATGAATATTTCAGAAAGGAAACTCACAATGCAGGAAGATAAAGCTGATGCCTCCACATTCGAAGCTCGCTTCTTTTACTTGAATCTAAAAAGACAAACGCCTTATAACTGAAAACTAATAAAACGGCTTAATTGGAAGTCGTGAATATCACGGAGCATTGTAATTAATAACGAATAGCTTTGTGAAGAGGGAGGAAATAGACGTACATTTTGGATATGGACATTTCGAATGATTTTATTTCCATATGCCAAACTACGTGTAAAAAGGGAACAAGTCGAGCCATTCTGACATTAAATTAGTAGAAACCTGATACGATTAAGTACTTTTTAAAACCCTAACGCTTAGCATGGCTTGATTTGTACATGGAAGGTCTAATCGGCTAATTAATACGACGAATAAGACTAATTAATACGACGAATAAGACTAATAAAATAACGACAGTACTATATTTTTAAAATGTATGATATTTTTTTAAACTACAATATTTTTGGAAGACACCTATCATATTTTTTGCAAAGTATATTTTTTAAAAGTACAATAATATTTCTGAAAGTACAAAATACGACATTTTCTGAAAGTGCGATATTTTAGAAAAGTACAATATTTCAAAGTACCTACGATATTATTTTTCAAGAAAGACTGAAAGAGGAGTGATGTAACGGGATGGCGAGTGTATTATCCCGGCTTGATCGAAGTGGATGTCCGAGGCCTTCTAAAGGGTGGAATTTCTCATTGAGATAGGAGGACAAAGTGGGGTTATTAAGGATTGACTGTATGAACTAGTATTAACTGTATGAACTATACTAGTATTAACTGTATGAACTAACATTGTGGAGTCCTATAAGAGTCTAACAGACTTTTGTTTAATTATTTTAAAATATGGGTGGCAACCTATTTAGGCCAGATTTATTAATAAAATTGTTATATATTAATAAATATAGAATAAATATTGTTTGTCAATTAAATTGTTTCTAATATAATTTCAAACACTAATAGCAATTTAATGTTTCGGTGCGCGGTCAGTCGCAGTGCTGCTATCAGACCTTCACCGTTCACGTGACGTATTCACGAAAGAGACGCTTTTTTCTCACGTCTCTCTAAAAAGGGCGAGTTGCAGGTAAAGGGACTCGTGACCTCACAACTGGAGGGGTCGTCATTCGCGTTACTCCCCATTCAAGTCCTACGCCCGTATTATCCATCCACTACGCGGGAGAATGGTAAGGCGATTACGTCATCAACCGAAATCCACATCGAATCAACTACAACAGAGAATTACGACAAAAGGCACTTCCCTCGAGGATGACATTAATTACCATTATTACATATGGTTCTACTACAAATTCTATATGGATATGCAAGCTACGTATGATACAAACAAACATTTATACCACAATATGATCTTTGTAGGTAGCGTGAAATCCATAGACCAAAATAGGAAAATATGCCTAAAAGGCTTTTCATGTGTGGATTAAAGTACTCGATGTGGAGATTTAAAATGAAAAATCTTTCGTAGATCTCAGAGCCAAAGGGTTGAAGAACGTAATCAAATTGTGTCCGCCCGTGCTCGGTTCTGCACGAACGTCAAATCGCCACCGCAATAAATGAAATATATCAGAATATATTTGCTAAAAGTAAAAAGTCTCTTTCCAACTTTATTTTGATGTTTGCTCAGCGATTTTTGATGTGATGATAGCATAATGAAGGCGCGTGTTTGCATGTTCACTCTCGTACTAAAAATTAGCATGTATGGAGAGTTGCCCTGCGTTCCCAATCTATCGGGCTATAAATATCCCATGTAGACTGCCTCGGGGGAGGTGGGAAATTTTTGCGTCTCAGGCTGTATTAAAGGCCTTCTTGTAGAGTATAATCGTAAATTTGTTGACTTTTTAAGGTATATTTCTCAATTCGGGTTGACTTTGTTGCAAGGCTGATCAATTAGGGGGTCTAATACATGCTCTAAAAGTTGGCCAATGGTTATGACTCTCTCGATCTTTCTCATAATTATATTGTTCACGTGTGAGGAGCGGTGCCGACTCGCTTCCAACTTAGCGTTGCGGCCAAGGGTTAGAGCGGGCATTAGGGACTGACGATTTCTTGATTACAAACTGCTTGGCAGCGACTCAGTTAATAACTCTATCCGTCTTGCTTACAGGGACATGGTCGCCTGGTTCTCATTGACGTAAAGATTTCCCATTTTCAACACAAAAAACAATAATTTATATTTTTATTTTATTTATTTATTAGTTACATACATATTCAAATCCAATAGCATAAAATAAAAGGACCCAGAAAAATCTGTCTGAGCCCAGATTAAAAAGCGCATAAATTAAATGTAAATGTTTGTTTTTCTAATGAGCTCAGTAAAGTACAACCGAGCCCGCCTTGCTATGCACTTTTCTGATCTCCTGGCAGCTGACTTTCGAAGTTTTATTGGAGTGCCACGTTTATTTAAAAAAAAAACAAATTATATTATACACTTTGATTAAATATTTTAACCGCATATTATATTCTACAAATGCGATACCACCCTTTTGCCGTAGTTGTAGCCGTTGCCATTCATACGAACTTCGTTTGTATTATTATAATATTGCCGGGAATATTCATTTTTGCACCAGCAATTGTTATCACTACACAATAGTTGTCAATACAAAAGCACTACACCAAAAATTGTATCGTTATAACTTCACATTTGCGATAGAAGCAAAACGCGCTTTAACGTGACTAAAACGGTTGATGCTTAGGCTCGAACTACATGATACATAAAAAATCGTGAAGCGAAAAAAACCTGACCACGCCTCCTTGGGGCTACACGGCGTGCGGAAATTTACTTGCCCACACTCTGGCTGACTGCGATAGGTAAAGTACGACGGCACGATGGATGCGCTAAATATAGAACAATTTTTATGTTTAGCCCTTGCTGTTAACACAATAAAAAAAAGAAGAATAAAAATAAGCGCACGTACTGGGTACATCCACTACATAACATATCGGTTAGAGGAAGGTGTGTTCCACAAGTTGTATAAAAAAAATGGTTTGTAGAAGTGTATCCCATTATAGATACAGGTCCTGACAAACGCTATTACATTCTATGACACGTCTTTCATGTTTCTGTCGTGATATTCTTGGATTAAAATGTTCCAAATACTTGGATACTTTTATATATATAGTATAAGAAATTCGGAGTCGGCCATGCTTACAAAAGACACCAAACAATCTAAGCAAATGCGCGTATGCATACGTGAGCACACGACCGCCTCGCTCGCTCCGCGCGCCCGAATGGTAGCGTACTTGCGCCGCGCGCCCAAATGGTAGCGTACTTGCGGATAAAAACGTTAGTGTAACCACTGCCAGAAAACTCCATAGGACCGTCGCGTCGGCCAGACCTTCTACGCGTGCCGGAAAATTCGGCTGCGGACAAGCGGACAAACCTGGACGCGCCGCTGTTTTTTTCCGCGTGTGCGGAATTACGCAAACGTGTAGCCGGTGAGTCGATGTCTCGTACATTTGGTTTAGGATGCTGATTCTATTTTTCCGGGAGGCGGGGCTAATAATCTCCGCTCAGGAGAAAAACAGCATCGTGTAGCCCGTGCCTTAATGTTGACTGCTGTGCTGGGCACTATACGCTGGCTATCCTGGACTTCGCCTTTTTGGCGTTTGAAATCGGAATGAATTTGGTATACAGTCGGGATGCGGGGCAATGTGCTCCAAATCGGGACTGTCCCGACAGAATCGGGATGGGTGTTCGTTTGGAGTATCAATTGAAGATGGGAGTTTACCAATTTTATTACAATCATTACAGATTTGTCAGATACAAAAGCTATCAATAATTATGAAGATTTTAAAAGGTTTTCTTTCGTTAAATATTTCCCTCTATAGCACGGCCCCTACTGTTCGAGACACTGAATAGCTGTGGGGTTTGTTATCGGCGGGACGCGTCCGTGATTTCCATAGGACTGGCGAATAACAGAAGGCGCGCGGGCAAAAGTATCGATAAGGGTCTGTTGACTTTTGCACTGATTCTTAGCATGTATGAGGGATAGGAAAGTGTATGTTTTAATGTAGTCAGAGTGAGCGGATTTCGTGCGGGTGTTTTTTATCCAGTGAGGTCAACTTTTCAGGACAGGCTAAAAACTGATTATCTTGGCCTGTGTGATATTTAAAAGGCCATTTTTTTCTAGAAGTAGTTTTGCATTATATTGACTATTCCAAGTAAAAAAATCGTATATAATACTCCAGTAATTTATAAAAAAATATTAAATTTGCTAGAATTTGTTGCAAAGAAAGAAAGAAAGTTGTTTCTCAAATAAATGAAAAAATATATAATTAGATAGAAATATTAATATGGATTTATTCATTTTTCTTATGCTTAAAACTTACTAAACTATTACAATCATGTGTGTACTTAGTCTACATCCCTAAATCTATTAATCCTCATCAGAGTTTACATCATGGTCGAAGACTTACCATCTGAAGATGTCGTAATAGAATCTTTTTACGCCTGTCTCTATTGTCGGACAGGAACCTTTTGAAACTTCTATATAACATCCATTTTGTTTACTTATAGCTCTTTTTTGAACTGGGCACTTCAGAGCTTTCGATAATGCTATAAGCCCACAGTTAGCGGCTTGAAATTGAAACGTATGTGTTACCAAGATCCAGATGTGTGTACAGTTCCAGGATGTTCTCTAGAATATTTGAAGCGCTTGAACGTCGATATCTTGAAATTTAGTTTATCGTCCTTGTCTACTTTGAGACTGTAACATTAATACGACCTCAGGTCTCAACGGACGGCTTGGTGCGTTTTAAAATCTTAGGCCACCATTTTAAAAAATCAACGAATGTCGTTGTCTAGTAAGCAATACTACATCCTTCTAAATCGGTTCGAGCGTTTAGAAGTTCTGGTGGAATAAAGAAACGGAAAGCAACATAGATGAACCCTGAACACATTACACTACTTTTTGTTGGGCAGTCGTGTAAAAAGTGAAATCGGCCGCGGAAACTTCGGATTACATTTCTCGAACTGCCTTGAGACGCCGTGTACCTAAGCGATGTGTCTGAGTTGGTGAGGCATTTTTCATTGTTTTTATTAAGTTTAGCTACTGGACATGACAAAATACATATCCTTTGGTATAGATGAGCGAAAGCAACCAGGAAAAGACAAACACCATTCGTATGTGGCAGTAACTGTGGGAAATCGCATGTGCCATCAGTCGGAACGTACGGTATTCGTCTAATATTTAATAATACTAATTGAAGAGTTTCTGCGATGGCACAACGAAGTAGACAAGACTGCAACACAACTTAGAATATGTATTTATATGTGTAGAATATAAAGAATTTTATTTTATTTTATTTATTGGTTTATGCTACTTTAGTTTACAACTTTTTGGTCTATATGTATATTACGACATAATTATTAAACAGATAAAATATCTAAACTATTAAGTCTAAGAGTCAAAGCCCTAATACAAGCTTTTTTACCACATACGCTCAAAATGAATATAACTAAATGCATGCTTATATAGAGACCTAAATTTGTTCTTGTGCGAGCTGAGAAAGACAATATATATTTTTTAACTACACTATCTTGTTTTGTAATCAACCTCTTTCATATACACTCACATCCGCTAGCATGCACAAACCCGCACACACACTAACGGACATAAGTACTTGGCCTATAAGCTAAAAACGAGTTAAGGCGACGTACTACTTAAAAAATAAACCGTATCTGAGTTTTTAAGCCCCGCCTACTTACCCCCTCCCCTCGCGACGGGGCAGGTGTTTATTATGTTGACTCATCTCGCAGCGATATTCACTCGCTATCGATGTCTGGACTAAACACACTAGGTATACACTATTGCAATGGGATTTATATTTTGGGATTATGCAAGTGTCATGTACCTACGCTGGTGAAGAAGGCTACGCTTTATCATCATCTAAACTTGAACATTATATTACTTTCCCGGCTGCCACTGGTATGGAAGGTGTTGTGATCGTGCGGAAAAAAATGTTTAGATAACGATAGAGATGTCCATTTTGAGGTCCACCAAGATGATTAAGACCATTTTCAGAGAAATGTATGTCTGTTTGCCTGTATGTAATCTCTCACGATAACTGCCGAGCCGTTGAACCGATTGAGTTGAAATTTGGAACATAGGGATAGTATCACCCTGGAATGCGCCCATTAGATTTTGGCTGTCAACTGTTAAACCAAACTATCACTGTCAAAAATTGACAGAAGCCATATCTTACAGAATTTCATTTGCGATAATAATATGTCATTTGAAAGCCCCTGAAAAACTGTATTAAGAACAGTCACCTGTCACTAATTAATTTTCGACATTTTAAAATTATTTTAAATGGTGATAGATGACAATTGGAGAAATGATACAGTTTTCCAAGGGCTTTTAAATGACATAAATCGCAATTCATGTTCCGTGAGATACAGCTTTAGTATTTTTTTTATAGTTGTAGTGACAGTTTTTGATAGTATTTTTTGGCAGAAAAAACATTTAGCATCGAATTAAAAAACAACATTGTGTATCGAACTATTTATTCGCGGTATAATAGTTCTTTGAGGAGGACATAACGACACCCATCATTAAATAATTATTTAATTAAAAAGTAATATAATTTATTTTTAGATACTGTAAGCACATCATTGTAAACTTTAAAGAAATACACATCATTAAAAATAAATAATTATTAATGAAAATATAAAATCATTAAGACAAAAAATCATGAAGACATTTCTGGTTGGCAAAGTAGTCTGTTATTTCTGAGTAGATACATACATATTAAATGTAAAGAGACGAATAAATACATTTAAAATTGCGCAGTACATTTGAGACTTCCTTTTTGTAGCCTTGACAGTGTCGCTTTGTAGTGGTGCGCCGACTTTTGTAATTAAAATTCATCAAATGGTAATACATTTTCAAAAGCCTGTTCATCATTATTAATTAGATCTGTACTCAGCACAGATTTGGAATATCGTGTACTTTTCGGTGGCTCTATATTGCTTGTGCTTTGCTTTGGAGTGTTATTGGCAAGTACATTCTCTGTGAGTTCTTTGCTCACTTTGTGATGGAATCACTGAAAACTAACTACCGCTTAAGCGTTGGACAAGGGAGAGGAACCGATTTCTTTCGTTTTATCGTGTCGTTTCTTTTATTTGCTTCTTTCAAAGTGTATTCAGGCTCCCTTAAATCCATATTCCTTCATACTCCTGGATCGATAATTTCAGGTAATACACAGTCCATATAAAAACAAACAAGTTTTTTCCATGACATTTGTCCAAATCAAATCATCCGTCTGTATATATTCGGTTTTGAGGAGATCGTTTTTACCAGACCAAAATGTAAATAGGCACACTTCCTTTCCAGTTATATCTATCGTTCCAGTTACAGTTTCTTTCCAGCACACTTTCTTTAAAGTTATCCACAATACCACAGATAGTTCATACCTTGTTGAAAACTTACGTTTTTTCGTTCCTCAGCGATTAATTCGCAATTCACGCACGTTTGAGGTCTCTCGTGCCAATACCAACTACGGGAAACATTCCATCGCTTATGGGCTGATATGCACGTACGACTCTTGTTTCTCCACCATCGACATTTTCAACCTCAACCAACCGACGTTCGTTAAAGAATTATTCAAATCAGTTGCACCTAACGAGCTTGTTAATACCTATAGTAATTAGTTATATACTTTCTATACAACATATCAGTAGCTACCACAAATATTTATAAATATCTATAAATATTTATTATATATCTATAAATACCTATAAACATCAATAAATATCTGTATCTATATATCCACTATACGACCTATCTATATCTTTATTTATATCTATATACATATACACATACCATCATCGTCTAACTCCTTCTTCCTAATCACTTCCAATTCCCTACCTCTCCCATCGGTTTTCTATATATTTTTTATATTTAACATGAACTTTGTTTATTTTATAATTATTTTTTAAGTGTAATATGCTGAAATCCAAATGTGTAATAAACGATTATAGGCGTAATGTTTTTCTTTTTTTTCTACATTTATGCACACGTATGTATATTGTATGCGCTGTATTTTTCCAGAAATAAAATAAAAAATAAATAAATAAAAAGAAATTATATATGGACCTGTCCTTGAACTTGAACGTACCAGTGATGTTTGATGCTGATTTCAAGTTTTCCATCTTTCTGTTTCCAAAATGTCACTTTTCTTTTTCTTGTCGCTTCCGTTAACCAGATTCTATGCGCTGTAATGGGAAATTTGACTTCAAAAATATAATCATCAGATATTCCATCTGGAGAAGCTCCCAAAAATGGAAATTTAGGGTCAATGAATAATCCACATTGCTGAATTTCCACTTTTTCTAGACATATTTTTCATTCTAGTGCAGTTGTTTCATTTTCTTTTCCATGGCAAATTGATGGTACGTTGCTCAAATCCCATTTTCAGTCAAGGATTTAACTAAATTGGCGCATTTTGTGTGTTGTTAACTATTGACAATTTTGCCAAAGTTAGACGCAGTTACCATTTTTCTTCGTAATTCCAACCACTCGCTGCTTTCACCTTGAATAACCGTAAGTTTTTCAATTCGCAATCGATCATTTTTCTATTTTCCAATTCTTGAAATAACAGAGCTTTGCTTTTTTCGAATATTTCTGATGGAACATCGGGTTGGTTGCAATGTTCTCCATAATGCGAATTATTGTTTTTTTTTTCAAAAAAACTTTCTGCTTTTATTTCTTTTATAAAGAATGGATTTACTTAAATGCCTCTGTCTTCTTTATTCCACTTTTGATATCCTGCCATAGGGACTTTTGCCTATATATTTTTTATGTAATCTTGACAGTGGCTGTTTTGTATTAAATGATATAACTGCCGCATTACATCGCGCTTGGTAAGACTGCTTTTGGATGTAATTTGTCCTCTTACCACCAATAAATTTTGCAATGATGCCGTTAAACCTTTCGAGAACATTACTATCTACATCATGAATTAGGCTTCTTGCATGTATTGCTACCTACGTTGTTATGTAACGTATTCTTTCCCAAATAATGTCACCCATCAAACAACTCATTGCATCCAGTGTTTCATTTTCCGACAAACAATTTTAAAAACTTCTACATTTATCATGGTTTCCAAATGCATCTATCGGGGCGTTCAAAATGTCATTATACAGGCAATCAATTTTCTCATCAATTGAAAAGTTTTGACATTTATTGTAAGCTACTGCTGATGTAATATTTCTTCGCATTTTTAGATTTTTTTTCACAGACATTACAAGTTGAATAAAAGCTTTTAAAAAGTAGATACCTACGTTTTGTTTTTTAAATTACAATTCTGCCTATCTGACGGTTTTCTATATTAGAACGGTCAGAATCGTAGCCTAATTGTATATTATATTTATACATGGTGTATAGCTCTGTCATATGGCTCTAACGCAAATGTATTGGCATTATTTACTGTCCCCTTATATACACACATTTTGACTCGCAGGAAGCAAGCTGAAGTGGCGCACTTATTTTAAACTCGCATAAGATCACACCGGTCGTAGGTTCAAAACCTACCGATATGTATATATTTTTTTTGTTTTTATACATAAAGAAACATTGTTATCAAATAAATGAACACTTTTTATTAAAAAAAAGTAATATTGTAAATAAAATAAAAAAAAAAATAAATAAATAAATATTATTTTAGTTATTATTGTTTCTATTTTTCAACATATGATTTATCATGTTTTTAAACCTCTTTCATTTACACGGTGAAATAGCCATCTAAAACCGATATTTTTTTACTTTCACTCTCCGATCCATCGAAATGTCAATTTGGTAATAATAAGTCATGAAACAGAGCGTCGCGAACGCAACCGCATATGTCGGCCTTCGAAGCCGAAATGAACCACGTTTCTAAGAGCCAATAACATTTCACTATTAAAGGTTGGCTGTTATGCCATTTGAATCAGTAATTGGCCCCACATAAGAACCATATTGACCCAATGTCGCTTGCGGCATTTTGAATGCCAGCGCGTCGTCGCGAGAAGAGCGCGCTCATCTCATTGTATGACAAAAATAATATAAACGGGCTCTGCAAAATATTATTTTTAAAATATACTGATATTTTATTTGAAAAAAATAATCGTCAGTACTACAAGTTTATTGTACATAGTTTATGTAAAAAAAAACAAACTTGAAAAAAAACACACAGTAATAAGTAATATTTAACAGTGAATATGGATGAAAGTTACACTTTTTATATATTTTTTTTTAACAATAAAAACTTATTTTTTTAAATTTATGCGAAAGCATTCGTCTTTACAACTATTGTTAAAATGCCGTAGTATTTTTTTTGAGTTTCTTGATCGTGCAGTTTAGTGTGAGGCACGTTTCAAAAAATGCTCTAAAATGAAAATTTCCTGTATAGCTCCCAGATTTAATTATTTTCCTCAATTTTCCAATACTTTAAAAAAAATCTGAAATAGCTATCTACTTAAGAAAGGTACCGTGAGTTACGATATTTTTGTTTTGTTGGCTAACATCATCAGTTATTTCAGTATGACTGTTCAAAAATTGCCAAAAAATGTAATTTTCGAAATTTACCTACATCGTCGCCTTAACATGCGCTCTAACAGTCACTTACCACCTATGGACAGATCGGATGGAGCGGAGAGGCAAAAACAATTCTAGATTCCCCTTATGAAGACACGAAAAGTCCTGATTAGATTATTAGTAACGAGTCTTTTCGATTTCTATCTGAACAATTATTCTCTGACTTCAACGTTCTCGTCAGCAATGATACATACGAACAGTCCTGATGCAGTTCCAGAGGAATAACAAAATTTTGACGACAAATCTACGTGATCGTGGACACGAATTCGTATTAAAATCAAATAATAACTGCCTTACTTTTAAACTATAAAAATATTACGTTGCCAATATATTTCAGCTCATGCTGTTCTCGCACTAAGCAGACATGGTGCGATTATATTAGGATGGATGGCTGTCGAACCGAACACGAGTAAGAAGCAAACTCTAGTCGGTGTCAGCATGAACAAAGGTAGCAAACTTAACACAGAACGTTCAAATAATTATAACAGGGTGTAACCACGCCTAACTCACCTGGCTTGGATAAAATGTCATGGGTACCGGTCCTAATAACTATACCAAAGAAGAATGGCAGAGTCCGAAACAAGTGTGTACAAGATTAACAGATTTGTGCAAGTATAACTAATAGTGGTATAATCCAACAGTCATCATTTATATTTTACCTATACTACGACATTTAATTCAAAATAATTAAACAAGGCCTTAAAAAAGAAAAAAAGCCACTATTTCACACTTAAAATCGTAAAACCAACTGATAATACAATCTAATATTCGCGAAAACATAATTATATGTAGAAATAAAAACATTGGTTGTGTCACTCCAAGACTTTCCCGGCAAGTAGACAAGCCCTCCTTCTCCACGCCAACTCAACCTCCAGCCGAGCGTCAGTTCGTAGACTATTTGTAGTATTTTCCGTGGTCTAAAAATAGTATTTTTCAAAAAATGATGTAGCATTTCTTTCTATACAGTATCTACAAAAAGTTTCTATGTAGTATCTAAAAAAATGATTTAGTATCTAGAAAAAATGATGTAATATCTAGAAAAGTGATGTAGATATTTTTTAATATGGCGTACTTTAGATAGTATTCGTGTCGCATGTATACGAGATATTCCAACCAAAATTACACAACTTGATATTCGGTCCAACGAAGCATCTGTATTTCAAATCTCTGATTCAAATATTTCGAGATTAAAGTTTGACTATGACGACTTTTCAACTCTTGGCATGACCGAATGATGCCTGCATGCCAAATTTCAGCTAAACCGGATGAACCGTTTGGGCGGTATCGTGGAGGAATAAACACCTAAAGACACACACAAACACAGAGAAAGACAGACACACAGACAAACTTCCGACTGGAAACGGTCTTTCAATCGTCTTGGGGGGGTGGGGGGGGTCAAAATGTATATATCCGCGTTAAATTTATTTTTTTTAGCGCGTTCACAATACTTTCCCTCTGCTGGGAAAACAAAATTAATAGAAAAATAAGATACACCTGATATTAAATCCGTAAATTAAAATAAGAACGAAATAAAAGAGAAATAACCATGTTACGCAGTTTAGCGCAATAATAGCCTTATTTTTTTTTAAATCTTCAAAACGACAAGAAAGAAAAATATTTTTTAGTGGATAGATATATTTTTAAAATAAATGGAATTTTTGGAATAGTTTGTATTCGTGTATATGGCAGATTGTAGAATTATCGTTAACCCAACATATACAATGCCGGGTTTCGAATTAATTATAAAAAAGAGGGTCATTTGAAAGCTCAGATTTATTCCATCATCATTTACATCTACAGGTTATATAATATGTGCATTCATATTACCTTTCTTGCGCTTTGCAATTATATTAAATTAACTTAAGTAGTATATCTATTCATGCATATTAACGGTTAAGTAAAACGGCGATCACTTTACGACTGGCGGGACGCAGACCACACGAAGTAAAAACAATAAAATTATTCACATATTAAAATTACGATTTCGTTACATTTACGAGTTTCATTCAGCAGCCCACAGACATAAAACGTATTATATTGGAAAATAATATAGGTTATTTAACCCCTCACGTTGCGAGGTAAAAACTCACCTATCACTTTTGCGCGCGACATTTTCGCGTGCGAAATCGACGCCAGTCGACGACCTTGATAAAAACGACCATAACTTTTAAACCACTATACGGATCATAAAAAGAAGAACTGTAAAATGATCGCATTGAAATTTGACATATAAAACATTATAACCTTATCTCGTAAATCAATTAAGATAATAATGGCGACAAATTACAAATTTGGCGAAGTGAAAAAACTCGCCTATTTATCATTTCGATGTTTTTATCACAAAATACGAAAGTCTATGCGGAAATTGTATTTACAGTTATGTTCTTTATTAAATGCTTTACCAAAACCATTATTTTGTTTTACTTCTTTGCATACAAAAATATTTAGTTTTTCAGTCATAATAACCAAGAAAAATTTGATGTCTCCTCGTAAATTTTTTTTTTTTTAATTTTGTATTTCTGACTACTTAGGGACTTTATTTATATGAAATTCTTTCATAATAACTTTTCCACTACACTACACTTCTTATAAAATCATATCAGACCTTTCAGCTTCGTCTGATATTACAGAAAAATCCAAACTTTTGCGAGTCGGTGACGAAAATTTGGTAATAACTTTGATAGGTCATAATACAAAAGTGGATAAAGTTTTTCAAATATATTGTGTTATTATGTGCTTATTATATGTCTAATAACTAATTATTATACTCTAAAGAGTCACATTTCATAGAAAAACTATAGGAAATCACGCTCAAAATATGGTAATTCTCCCATACTAATTACGTAAACAAATAGGTATGCGCACCCCGCGATTTCGCGAATATCGATAAAATTAGGCAGCGCGCCTGTCTATGCAATATCGCGCGGCGCGTTCTATTTGTTTAGGCAAATTATGAGTGTGATTTTCTAGTTTCTTCTATGAAATGTGACTGGAGTATAATAATTAGTTATTGGACACCTAATATGCGTCAAGTTTTCAATACATTTGAAAAACTTCTAACCACTTTTGTATTGAGCCTTCGCATTTATTATGAAATCAAAGACTATCGCGGTTGTTTGACATTATAAATAGCTTTATAAACGAATTTACCGCGTGAACTTTGTAGCACCCGACGTTTCGGCGACGTTGCAGCCGCCGTTGTCCAGGGTAGACTGGACAGCGGCCGCTGCAACATCGCCGAAACGTCGGGTGCTACAAACTTCACGCGGTAAATTCGTTTATAAAGCTATTTATAATGTCAAACAAACGCATTAAGTTTTTGATTTCATAATAATTGCCAAAGGCATTTATACAAAAGTGGTTTAAAAACGAATTTACCGCTTGAAGTTTGTAGCACCCGATGTTTCGGCGACGTTGCAGCCGCCGTTATCCAGAGTAGACTGGACAGCGGCCGCTGCAACATCGCCGAAACGTCGGGTGCTACAAACTTCACGCGGTAAATTCGTTTTAAAAGCTATTTATAATAATTATTATTAAAAAATCCTAGAAGAAAACTCAACAAACCATTTTTTTTTTATTTACTAAATTTCCAGTACAAAATTTTATAGTAACGACAGACTCATTTGATAAAAATAAAACAAACATGTAATACAAAATAAACAAATAAAACAATTGTACCGACTAAAATAAAAACTTTCATCAGTTGGATTAGGTATACATGTATTGGTTTCTTTATATTTATTTATTTATATAAGTAATGCAAATAATTAAAAAGTAAACAATTTCAGCTTAGGACTACTTACAAAATTGAATCAAAAGCAGAAAAAAGAATACAATGCATAGTATAGTGGCAACGTCACCTAACTAGGCCGGGACCTGTTCTAAGGTAAACGTTATTTTTTTAATGTGCTTGCACAAATACCGTGTTTATAAGAGTGGCAGATATTCCATGTATGCACAAAAATGGAATTGCAAAACAATATTAAAAATGACTACTTGATTAAATTAAATAATTAAATTTAAGTTAGAAGTGGAAAATTAAAATGACAGCAAATAAATTGAAATCATAAAAAAACAAAAAAACAAAGCAATTTAAAATAGTTAAAATTAGAATAAGAATTTAAACAAAATAGTCCTGCATTTTACTTATAACTAAGATTAAATAGTGTTAAAACTAAAACAAATTATCTCTTAATATACTTTAAAACACAAGAATAATAATAATAATAATAAACAAAATAATAATAATAAAATAATACAATATAAGATTCAAAATATTCAAATGTCCGGGTTAGGTTATAATGTCCGGTATTTTTAAAATTCCTTGTCTTCCCTCTTTTACAAGCCAGTTTCTAAGCAGCCTTTTAAATAAGGTCTTATTTTGTGCTGATTTTATGTCGCCAGGAAGAGCATTGAAAAACCTTGGGGCAATGAATGTATAGGTTCGCTGACCAAAAGTAGTATACCTTCTGGGTACTATCATATTATTATCTTCGGAAAACCTCGTTGATAGGGTATTTTGAGAACCACATCATGTTACATCACATATTTGAAACACATCATGTTACATCACAGCGTGATTACGTATGAATAAAAAAAATAGAATACAAACGAAACATAGAAAAATATAAACAATTAAAAATTTGCGGGGTATCGGCTTTTTCAACGGTAGTGAGTAGTGAGCGACGGCGGCAACTTGTGGCTTGCCGATGCAAACAAGCTGTACACTGAGAAAAATATAACGCTGTAATACATGGAAATACGCATGTTTCAACAAGGATTACGTATATTTCATTAGGTGCGACTTGGGATCTCGCTTCTAACATGGCAGCATGTAGTAGTATACGTACGGTTAGTCGGACACATGAATCATGTTAAAATATAATGATACATATAATCGAGTAATGGAGTTTCATCAAAACTCCTTGTAATACAACAAAATTTCGAGTAAAACATCGTTATTCTATATAAAACATTATGTAAGAATCAATCTAATATTTTTCTCAGTGTGAGTCATACAGTTTATCAGTTGGTACATAAAATTATACCTAATGATGAAATATAGTTATTACCAAGTATCAGAGATGGATAACTTTTATAAATAGGATAGAAAACGAATTTACCGCGAGAAATTTGTAGGACCCCACGTTTCGGTGACGTTGCAGCCGCCTTTGTCTAGGGTAGACAACGTCACCGAAACGTCGGGTCCTACAAATTTCACGTGGTAAATTCGATTTCTATCCTATTTATATTGTCAAACAACCGCGATAGTCTTCGATTTTGGATAACTTTTAGTTTGTATCGAGCACCGAGCCAACACCCCCCCCCCCCCAAATTCTACAGATCCAATCAATCATCACACATCCATCCATCCATCGTACTGAAATAATGATACTATAGGTAAACTAATGTCAACTATTTTTATAAAAATCACTATAAAACAGAGAATCAGTCTAATGCATTGTATGGAATTCCTTAAAACAAGGGGGTTCCAAACACAATGGCATTTCGCACTTCTCACATTGGTACCTGGTTCTTGGTCCAATCTTACCTGGTACTCGAGGACGACGTACTTTGCACCAGATACATTGATTTCGCGGAGTACTACCTGCAGGATTGGCCGGTATTAGCTCATGGTAATGTCCATAGGCTGTAAAACGTACAGCTGGTAAGTGAACGTCTCTGGTTGGTCGTACATGACTTGCTCGAAGAGGGACATGAGCTAAATGCTGCTCCATAATCTCTTCAATCAAATTTAATCGAAAGTTCTTGTGAGAAATCATTCTCTTCTCGGGAAAACACTTTCTGAAGACAATGCAACTGTTAAATACAGATACATTGAGGAGTCTCTTGAAAAGTTTCTTGTACCACTTTATATTTTTTTTAGTTTCAACCAGGAAAGGCTCTAGCTGTTGATCCTTCTTGTCAACACCACCCATTTTGAGATTGTAGTCCGCAATAAGCGCCGGTCTATAGTGTGATGGACGTCCAGGTCTACCGTCTATTAGTAGAGACTCAGTGGTATGGTATGTTGACGTCACGTAAACCTGTTTCTTATCTTGGTAAGACATCACAACAACATCCCCGGAATGCCGTGCTAGACAAGTGCCTTGATCAACCTTTGCCAGTTGGAGCAGTGCCGGCACATTTTTGCGCGATCTACGCAAAGTGCCAACACAATCTGTTTTGTTCCGCTTCAAAAACCTCGATAACAAAGGCGAATTGAACCAATTATCCATGTACAAAATATAGCCTTTGTTTAGAAGAGGCTTCATGAGGCGTGCGACAATCTCGGTGCTCTTTGGAAGCGGAGATTGATCAGCGTGATTTTTACCCGTATAAATATGAAACGACCACAGGTAACCAGTAGTCGATTCGCAAATTTCAAATGTTTTAATGCCGAATTTGGCGGATTTAGTTTGAATGAACTGCTTGAAGAGCAGGTTACCTTTCCATAACAGCAACGACTCATCCAACGATATGTCTTGTTCCATCACGTAAGTAGTTTGAAACTTTTCGTTGAAGTGATCAACCAATGGACCAAGACAGAAAGTCCTGGGTGAGTCGGGCGTGCGGGTAGACTTGTCTACAAAATGAAGGGCTCCGCTTAAATACCAAAAACGGTCTTTTGATATTAGATTTCTAAACACGGGGAATTTCAACAGGGGATGATTTGAAAATTTATCACTTTGTGATGGCAGCCTAACAACGCCGCTCAAAAGGTAAAATGCAAGAAGTATCATTATTTCATGCACATTCGTCTCGTACCAATCTCTAGCAAACCTTTCCGAAGCAGCCGACAGTTCTATAGCATACCGATTAGTTTCCTGCACGATATGCTCCAGAATTTGATCGTCCCAAAAAGAGCGGAACGCCTCATATTCACTTTGGACCTGAACGGTAGGACCAGCGCGACAATGAAATTCTTCCCGGCGGCCCCTAAAAGTATCCATAGGGAACCACTGGAATTGCATTGCCGTTCTATCTCCTTCGAACAGTTCCCGCGATATGATGGATTCCGCATCTACTGACAACTCGTTCTCGTCGCTTTCGTCCGCATTCGTGCCGACGTCCCGCAGCCGCAATAACCTCGCTGTCTCCCTAGCGCGCCGATCACGAGAAACCTTCTCCGCCTTATCCACTAACTCTTTCAATGGCGCGGGGATGTCTTCATCATTCTTACATACTTCAACATCTTGCGGTGTCAACTACAACGGGCGAGCCCGTCACCACAGGACGTTTTAACGATTAGTCGTTCTATCGCCCTGCAGTGAACGTAGAGACTTTGGACAGTACAACGTAGAGACTTTGGACAGTACATTCTACGTCCAGCTACGTCAACAACCCGTGAGAGTCCAACGCCTTACCGCGAGTTAGCCAGGAGTAAACCCGGCGGGCTCGAGATACTCGCGCCCTCACTTCCAATTGTGACCAGATTTCTCCGGTCTCTCGATTGGTACCGAGTTCGAGGTCGCTTGCGCGGTCCTCTCCCTTATGAAGCGGTGAAACGGAGAGCACAACCGATTGGAGCAAACCCCGCACGGTGCGCAGACCGTACAATCTTCGCGGACCAAGGCGTCCTTTGCCCGCCTCTTACCCGGGATCGGATGGCCAATGGTCAATTCCAGAGCAGTCGCCATAAGGTACGCAACCACCCCCGCTCTATAGGAAACAGTACAGTTCCCAGACTCCCCCGACTGTTAGTCGGAGAGCACAACCGATTGGAGCAAACCCCGCACGGTGCGCAGACCGTCCAGGGGCGCCAGAGGTTTGATTCCCAGGGGAGACCGGTTGACCCAGTGTCCTACCCAGGACTCGCACCCCATGCGAGGAGGCCGTCGGATGGGTGTTGACCCGTGAGTGTGACCGACCCTGGACACATGGGTCATCGTGGCCAACTCATCATGGGCCCGTTAGCCCCCTAATGGGCCCGTTAGCCCCCAAATGGGCCCGTTAGCCCCCATACTTCAACAATCGGATCGCCTCGACACCACACAGTCTCACCGAGCACAGCTCTGTTGGCGGCGTGCCTACCGCCTCTAAACCCCCTCGACCCCGCCGCCGCTCGCCCCCCGCCGGCTGCCCCCCGCCGCCCGGCGCCCGCCGCGCCGCCTCGCCCGCCAGCCGCCGCGCCGCCTCCTTGGCCAGCCGCCGCGCCGGCCCGTCCGCTGCCCGCCGCTCCCGCCGCTCCCCCCCGTGCGCCGGCTCTCAAGCGCCGGCCGCCCGCTGCTCTCCCCTGGACTCGCCCCGCTGCCGCCAAAGGGACGCTGAAAATTCAAATTTAAGTTTTGAGTTGTGGAACGTTAAGAGAAGCTTTAGATGAAATCACAAAATGGACTCAAGTCTGGGTTATTAAAATCAACCCTAAGAAATGCATCTCGGTATAACGATAACGGACAACTAGAAATGGGCAAACCATATTGAAAACATCGTAAAATGGGCAAACTCACTTCTATATTTGGTAAAGAAAGCTTTTCAAGTATTGACGATACAGACATTTCAAAAAATTAACCCCTCGCGGCCCGCGGTTTGAATTTTAATGTGTGCCTTACGGCCCGTAAGAAATTCGCGAGTCTCAAAAAAAAGATGGCGTTTCAGAAAAAAACGATTACTCCGAAACTGTCACACCGATCGTCTAAAAAAGACCTGTTTTATGTTCCTATTGAAATTTGCTATTAGATATTTGTAACGTCGTTATGTAAAGCGATAAAGATTATTCATAATTATTAGTCAAAGTTGTACTAACATAATTAGCGGTCGGCCTCGCCTGGCCATTTCGGGCCGTCTGGGGTTCGACGGTAAATATCAATTCTGGACGTTTCGGGCCGTCTGGTACGCGAGGGGTTAACAAAACCTACAGTCGTCCTCTGATTGAGTATTGTTTTCAAATCTGGAATCCTTATTTTGCCAAGGACATCGACCCGCTTGAAAGTATACAACGTAGAGCGACAAAACTGCCAAAAACCTTAAGAAAAACACCCTATGAACGTAGATTAAAAATCCTCAAACTGACAACTCTGGAGCGACGGAGATGCAGAGGAGATCTCATAGAGACATACAAAATACTGAGGCAACACTATGACTGCCCAGAGTTGGAAAGCATGTTTGTGTTCAATTCAAACCGTCACAGCCTGAAACCGCCGAGCGACCGAGATGCCAATGGGGTTCAAAAATCTGGAATACGCAGAACGACTCCGCAGATTGCAGCTGCCTACACTTAAGGATCGTCGGACCAGGGGTGACCTCGTTGAAACATATAAGATCCTCAACGAATGCTACAATTGCCCCGAATTGTCTTCTATCTTCGAGAGAAACTACAAGCATCATCTGCGAGGACACAATTTTAAGCTGGAGAAAACGCGATTCCACATGAATCCCAGGAAACATTTCCTGACCAACCGGATTGTGGACCAGTGGAACAGTTTACCTGCCGAAGTGGTTGAAGCGAGTAGTGTCAACATGATCAAAAATAGACTAGACGGACACCTAAACAGAAATTGTAGTTGTACTCAGTTTCATATTCAGACATATCAGCAATCATGCTGCCTGTCATGTTAATGTCATTGCGTGTTGAATAATTTCACCTGTTTATGTGTATGGCTTATGACCCCTAAGGGAAATAATCGCTATTCATATAATAATATTATTATATCAATCCCATATTATCATATTATTATTCCTCAGGTAAAAATCGAATAAAATGATCCGATACCAAAAGTACTCATTATCGCATGAAAAGTATTCGATGCTTTACTTATTGAATTGAATGAACTCTACAGAAGGGACATTTCAAACTGTTTCGTAATACCTAGTCAGAGTCAGTGTGTTTCTTCGGGTTTCGTTGGGTTAGTTAGTGCGGATTTTGCTGGTAATATAGCAGTTTTCTTACGTAACGTTGTTCATTTCGGTGATATATTTGCAGGTTAACAACTAAATAACCCCGAAATGTTGGGGAGAAAGCTAATCGAGCAAACGGGAACGTGGGTGCCTTCGCTGATGGCTTACGGCACCGCGGGAATGCTCTATTTCACAGACTGGAAGGCGGTGCTGAGATACGTGCCCATCTACGGGAGCAAATATCTACGTGAAGAAGAATCGAAGTAAACGAATCAATATGCCATTGAACGTCTAATCTCTTCACTGCTGTTGCTCCCGTTATTTTCTATTTATCGTCATTATTTTACTTGTTTTGCGAGAATAAATTACTTTAGTGTTCTCTTGACTTTCAATTGTAATGCAATAAAGGTAAGAGACAAACGCATTATGACATCTGGACCCTTAAAATTTGCATGAAAACTGATGTCTTAGAAACATACTTATCATATGCAACGCTGTCATGCAAGTCGACCTGCAATTTCGAGATCGGCATGGGAAGGTGGAGAGAATAGTAAGCTGTCCCTCGCTTTGAATTTCTGAAAACTTACTCGATGGTGTAAACAAAGTAAAAATAAGATAACCTTTAACTGGTCACGAGCGTTATAGTGCGCTTATATAGGAGTGCGATTTGATCGTTTTAAAACGTTGTCAATGAAAGCTTATTTATCAGTACCTATAGTTAAGAATAAAAGTTTCGTTTCTGTGCTGTTGACCGTTGAGTAGTCCCCTCGTCGGGAGCAGCCATAACACAAACATGGCTCTGTTTGCAGAATTTCGACGTTAGTCTACTCCATATATTACCGAAGACACGTGCGACCCCGTCGCACTTACGACGCACAATGGCAAATGTAGTCTGGCCGCTTCGGTTAATTCTCGCGTTTGTACTCTGTCTACTGTCTTGATGTACCTACCCCCACCAATCGATCGATCAAAAAGTCAATATAAAATGAATAAGTTCTAACCTTAGAGCACTCGGCGACCAAACAGAGGCAGGCGATAACGTGCCAGAGCCAGCGGGCGAAGACCGAAGAGCGCGCAACGGAGACCTCTGGAAAGTAAGAATATTCCGCCTTTACTATATTTGCTATATAAGGATTACAAAATATGGTGCGTGTATGTATGTGTGTGTGGGTGTGTGTATCTGTAGTGCGAATGTGCTTGTGAGTGCTTGTGCATGCTAATTCAATCCGATCTGATAATCAGCTTTTCACGTACCTCCTTAACAAAGGATCGACTATTCTGATGGTTAAATATGTCAATATCGTTAAAGCATACATTGTATGCATACATAACGCGCGGCAATAACGAATTGGAACCATAGTTAGTGTTGAACCTTGGTACGTAAAAAGTTGAGTGAGCACGTGCGAGTCGGGAAGGCGCTCGTATGCTCACCCTACTCCGGAGGTATGAACTGTCCAACCCAGTATGAACACTTTTATGTAGAAACGACATATCTGATACTACTCGCCGGTCCTCTAATGTCTCTAAACCGTAGCGTTGCAGACCTTCAGCGTACGACAAGCCGCTGGAAAATAAGCGGTAATTTAGATGACGTATAAATCGTTTTTGAATACGCTCAATCCTCAGCTTGTATGTAGCATACTGTGGAGACCAAATATTAGAAGCAAATTCAAGCAGGCTGCGTACGTATGCAACATAAACCGTTGTCAAAGAATGAGTGTTTTTAAGAGGTCTACAAACTCTCATGATAAAACCGAGGGTGCTGTAAGCCCTGTTGACGACTGAATCAATGTGCTTATTCATTAAAAGCTTGCGATCTAAGATGACTCCTAGATCACGCACTCGATCTACTTCCAGAATTTCATCATTGCCAATTGTATATTTAAAGTTAATTATATATAAAAGTCAATTGTCTATGTATATTGTAATTATAATAAAAGCCAATTGTATATAAAAGAGCTATTAGCTCAACATGATTGACACGATCAAAGGCCTTTGAGAAGTCAGTATATATCGCGTCCACCTGAATACGCCGATCCATACGTCCCAAAGTATAATCAGTAAAATGAGCAAGGTTTGTAACAACCGACCGATTTTTAAGAAACCCGTGTTGGTGCTCTGTGAACGAGCTAGCGAGAGCTTGATATAGCTATATAGATAATGCTTTATTTAAGAGAAAGTAGTACAAAAATTATGTCTTAAAAACTACCCAACTAGGTGCACGTACTAGGGTAGATTCTTTTCTTTTAAATTAAGATGCGCACGTAATTTTATACTGCAATTATAGAACTATGGTAATATTTTACTTGTTTATATAATATTTAACATTATACATATAATATTCTCATTTATATATAAATATATACATTTACCTACTTCTATTATTTACATACTATTATTATTTACATACATTTGCATTTACGTACATGTATTTATTAGTAATATATAATTGATTAAATTGATAACGTCGTTTTAAACGAGGATATTTTAGTCAGTTTCCCCTGGAAATCTACCTTCTGGCGCTCCTATACGGTCTGCGCACCGTGCGGCATAAGCCAATCGATCGCGCACTCTGACTAACAGTCAGGGGAGTCTGGAAGCAGTACTGTTTCCTATAGAGCGGGGGTGGTTGCGGACCTTACGGCGACTGCTCTTGAAACGACCATCGGCAACCCGATCCTGGGTAAACAGCCTGGCAAAGGATGCCGTGGTCCGCGATAGATTCGGTTTACACCGTCTCACCGCTTCGTAAGGGAGAGGACCGCGCAAGCGACCTCGAACTCTCGAATCTGGTCGCAATTGGAAGTAAGGGCGTGAGTGTAAGCCCGTTGGGTTACACTTCTGGCTATCTCGCGGTTAAGGCGTTGGCCTCTTACGGCTGTTATAGATTCCACTATGATATAATATTGATATTGGAAAATATTGATATAATATTGGTATTGGATAATAATATTGGAAAATAAATAAATATTTGTATTTCCTACCTCTCTGTAGCTGGGAGAGAGGAAATGGTCCGGCCAGTAGTAGGCCGTGCCGGGCGGCGAGCGCTGTTCAGTCCTGGGCGGCGGGCGGCGAATCGTCGGCCTCTTGAACGGCGACGGCGGCTGAGGCTCGGCGGCCGACGCGCCGGCACTGGTAGATGGTTGCGGCTCAGCCGACGCGCCGGCACTGGTGGACGGTTGCGGGTCCGCCGAGGACGGTGACAAGTGACTATCGAAAGATAAAAACACAATAAATAAATTGACTGATACTGTCTGACAGTCTGACTAGAGACTGACATATATACTTACAATTGTCGGAGAGTACCACCTGGGCTCTGCCAATCTATCGGCAAGTCGTTGAGATCGAGACAGCCCTCGATTTCAACGGCTTGCCGATCGATTGGCAGATCTATCGCCTGTGATGTGGCATCGAGATGTTCCTCGATATCAACATCACAGGGAACGTAGGCGTAGTCGTCGTCATCCAATTTATCGTCACCGTCCTCGTAACAAAATACCGGACCCGCTTCCTCGTCCGAATAGTCTGACACGGACCCCTCCAGGAGATCCATGAAGGCACGAGGAGGGGTCCGATCAGGGCTCAAATTGAATCTTGACATCTAAAAAAACAAAAACACATTTTTTAAGAAAAAAGTCAAAATAGTCATCCCAATCGCGTCTGTGCTTTTGACCGTTGAGGAGTTCCTCGCCCGTGAGTCAACCATGGGCGCAGCTACAGGCGAGCCCGTCACTTCAGGGAGTTATAACGATATTAGATCGTTTTGACTGGTCAGGTGAGCATAGAGAAGCTTTAGGACGAAACAGTCCAATTTTTTCTCAGTAAATAACCCCAAATTTTGAAAAAAACTTTTATGTTATTGCTGCATTTTTTATTTAATTATGCATGATAAGTTTTATGTTATTTTAGCCCCACTATAAAATCCAATATTCAAATATACAAATTTCTTCAAAAATAAAATATCGAAAAAAAAATTTCTGTCGGCTTTTTTTTTAGTTCATTATCGATAGAAATACTAAGCTTTACTATACACATTGAGAAATATCGGTTTTTACCGCCAAAATACGAACTCAAAAAAACTGGTCAAAGTTTCAAACACTTTGTATTCACAAAATACGTTTAATCCTATGATTATTTTTGATGTAAATGAAGTAATAACTATTTAATTAACGAAATAAACAAATATTACGTCATATCAAGTGATATTTCGTCGTTTCAAAAGTGTGACGAAATTTACCAGCCATTTTGATAAACAAGGCGCGTGGCTGCACAAAGTTTTTCACTCGAAAACAAATGAAGAAAAGGAAATGGGCTACGCACAATAAGTAATGCTCGTTGATTAAGAGTTTTAGAAAGGAAATCACTCACTTTTATTCACTAACTCGTACAAAATCGCACAAAAAAGCAGTTTTTAGTGGAGCCGGCCGCGTCGCAGATTAGTCGGTCAGAAATGATGTCATCGCTTTTTTTGTAAGGGACGTAGTTATTCATAATCCTATAATCGCATACGGCAATCGAGCAATTTCATAGTAAGGCATATTTGGCTATATTATGGCATCATTCGATAGAATATACAATCGCATTTCGAAATTTAAACGACATTTTCTTGAGCGGCGAGCGCGATATCCCGTATGGGATAGTTTGGATTTCAGCCGGCCGCCATACATATCCCGCAAAGGATGTTAAGTGCCGAGCGGGTTAAAAGCAAGCTTGGCGGGATTAGAGAGATCGTGTGTTTCTTATCTGCTAGATAGTAGTTTCTGTAATAAGGACCTTTATTAGAACTTTCACAATTTTTGACTCCACCCCTAACAATAATTATACAGTAGGGCGGTGTCGACTACAACAAGCGAACCCGTCATCCCAGGCTGGTATAACGATATGTGATCGTTCTTTCAGCCGTGGGATGAACGTAGAATACTTAGAGACAAGACAATCTACTGTCTAGCTCTGCTAAAAAGCCCGTTAGAGGCCAACGCCTTACAGCGAGGCACCGGGAAAGGTAACCAGAGGGCAGCCTCGCCCCCAACTACCAGTTTTGGTAAGATATCTCCATCTGGAGTTAACTTTCTGGATACCTCCGTCCTCCCGACTGATTACAAGTCCGAAGTCGCTCGCCGAAATAATTACACAATTATACCAGAGAGTAGCCATTACCTTGCTTGACCGACTTTGAAATAGTCTGAAACCATAATAGCACAATGCCGACCGACTTTCGTCCATTCGTTTTCTTTTTCGCGATCAGTTAGGAGATAGTCGACGTAAATAGTCATCAGATATTTTCCCATAAAATAGTAAAGCGTGCTATTACTTAGATGAGTACCATCGTTGATTATATAGGGTATTAGATTGCTAATGCCATAGTAAGTTTTGGTAACCCTTCTATGCCGGCAATATGCAGGTATCGCTGATAGCAGTTTCTGGCAAACTAAAGTAAAATTTAGCCATCTATAACAATATTGATACCAAATGGTTTTTATAAAGTACTGATTGATTATAAAAACGCATTATTTAACAAATGACAACAACAATAACATTAAATTATTGAATCTGATGCTATTTTTATATATGCTGATTTATCACAAAAATTATAATTAAAGATTGGTTGTAAATTATTGTTTTAAAAAAACAATACAAAAGTAAATAAAATAAAATACAAACGGATCTGCCATGGAATTCATCGACCGGAGTCGGGCCAACATAATACTATTTTTTACACTTCTGGGGGGTGAGTAGTGGATTCCAGACTAACGACCGGCTGTTGTAGGGTTAGGACAGCTGTCTTGCCACATGTGAGCGTCACCTTACCACCCATTCACTCCTTTTTCAAAGCCATAGAATTTGAGTTTTAGATATTTTTTCTAGGAAAGAGTTGATTATTTTTCTGGAAAGTCTAAGATCTTTAAAGAGGTGAAATAGAGATTCAGCTGGCAGGCTACGAGCGCCAACTTCCACCGCGTGAAGGTGAACAGTGAAGCCGTTCCGGGTTACGGCATTTGCGAGATCATGGCATTTATTTAATTTGTACTCGTGGTCTTTTGGGATATTTGATTCCCATGGAACAGTTAATTCTACAATAAGGGCCACCTTCCGAGATAGAGAGTAAAGAGTTAATTTATCTGGACGGAGGGCTGGAGACTTTCAGGGAACTTATACTGCTTAGAGACCGAATCAACCTCCAGAATGCAATCTGAAGCTTTCTCAATTATTGAGAAAGGTTTTGTAGTTAAATGTTTTTAAGCTATTGCATAGCTTTTATCGCGGGCCTAGGCAAGCGCGGCGACCGAATGAAGAAATTTCTTAACGAAAATTAATTATTTTAAACTGATAATTACGTCTAAACGAGTACTGCTTACGATTCGAAAAAAATATATGTTAAACAAGAACATTTTCCTAATATTCTTAGCTTTGAATATTTTAGATTTTGTTTATATTACATAGTGTAATTAATTTGTGAAATTCGGTCTAACCGAACACAAAAACGACTACTACGAAAATACTATCTGGCGTATTATTATGAAACCTGCACCATTTTAAAGATAATTTAATTATCTATCTTTTTATCTACGATTTTTTTCGAATAATCCGTTTTTTTGGTTTATCGAATAAAAAATTCGTGCGCGGCGCTCTCGTTTAAATTATTCCGAACCATTTGCTTCCGCAGCCGCAAATGATTCGGAATAATTTCAACGTTTACCGATAGAGCGCAGTTATCTGATATCAGAAAAAATAAAATAAATAAAATAAAAAATACGTGTGGCTCTCGGGGCTGCCGCGGTAAAGCTATTGCATAGCATTTTTAACAACTTATGCAATTATAATTATTTATTTATTTTATTTTTTCTGATATCAGATAACTGCGCTCTATCGGAAAACGTTGAAATTATTCCGAATCATTTGCGGCTGCGGTAGCAAATGATTCGGAATAATTTAAACGTCTTCCGTTAGAGCGCCGCGCACGAATTTTTTATTCGATAAAGCAAAAAAACGGATTATTCGAAAAAAATCGTAGATAAAAAGATAGATAATTAAATTATCTTTAAAATGGTGCAGGTTTCATAATAATACCCCAGATAGTATTTGCGTAAAAGTCGTTTTTGTGTTCGGTTAGACCTAATTTCACAAATTAATTACACTATGTAATATAAACAAAATCTAAAATATTCAAAGCTAAGAATATTAGGAAAATGTTTTTGTTTAACATATCTTTTTTTCGAATCGTAAGCAGTACGCGTTTAGACGTAATTATCAGTTTAAAATCATTAATTTTCGTTAAGAAATTTCTTCATTCGGTCGCCGCGCTGGTCTAGGCCCGCGATAAAAGCTATGCAATAGCTTAATAAATAATTATAATTGCATAAGTTGTTAAAAATGCTATGCAATAGCTTTACCGCGGCAGTCCGCGAGTGCCACACGTATTTTTTTTGCCTTTAGAGCCATCCCGCACAAACTGTATTGGGGGTTCAGAGGATAGTGTCAAACCCTTGTTGGCACGAGCCACTGAGAGGCTAATTACCTCGCGAATAACAGCGAGAACTTTGTCATGGCGGTAAGTGTACCGTCCTTGATCTAAGGCCACCTTGCAGCCAGCTAGAATATGTCTAGCTGTGCAAGGGGTATTGCTACAAAGGAGACAAGAACTATCCTCGGCATAGTTCCAACGAGCGAGGTTACTGGGGTCTGGAAGTGTATGCTGAAAGGCCTTCAAATAAAATTTCAGCATCTCTGACGTCCAGTCATAGAGCATTACCTTCCAGTGCATTGGAGGCGGAATACAAATGTCCCCAAATGTTGTCCAATCATTCTGGCATTAAGGGCCAATTGCATACTGTTGCTGTCCTAATCTCCCCGCAAGAGAGACTTCTTTAAGTCCACATCGCTCATTGTTGTACTGCCATAGCCCAGACCAGTGCGATTCTGGCTGATTTCAGTAAGGAACTTTTTGTGGAAGTCTACGCGGGCTTGTAGATCATTTGAATCACTACGGCCACTTATTACGTGATTCGATATTGCCGGATCTTTGTAATTGCACAGAATCGAATTTTTGGTTATTCTGGAGTTGGCGTAGAGCAGAGAGGGCAGTTTTAGCGCTAGCCCAAAATTTTGTTTGGACCTGAAGAGAGTCAGCTGGTTTGGCTACGGACAACCAGGAGTTTAAACTAGCTGTTACCAGCGCATCTAGACGGGACAGTTGGGTTTTGCTAAAATCGTAAATAAGAAAGGGCCATGACAAATGTGACGTCAGATAATTGTCATAGATCCAGGTCTTACGAGGGCCAGAAATTAGCAAGGTTTCCTTTTTTTTGCCAGGCAACTTTTGAAATGCTCTATAGCATGATCGCCAGAGACACTTTTACGCCAAAAACATTTGGAGGGCTTCACTTTTATACAACCTGACCAGTCGCAGAACAGCTCCACTTTCTGTAATAGCAGGGAAAGCTGCTTGGGGCTCCTAGTGATGAAATTTAGGTCGTCGGCAAAAGCGAGGCACGACGAGGTGTATTGGCCGTCTGTTTTAAAACGGTAGCTCCACTTCCTGTCAAACTGGGTCAGGCTTTCCAGCAGTATATTAAAAACGATTGAGAATCGTCGAAAAAATTCGTCGGAGAGATGCAACAGTCCTGAAATAGTCTAATTGAATATGGTATAGAGCGGGTAGTCCATTCTTGCGACATGGAACGTCAGACAGTTGTAGTAGGAGGCTACAATGTCACGCACTACAGGTGGGAAGTTGTACCAGCGGAGTTCAAAGTGAAGGAGACTGTGTCGGACTAACTCAAAGGCATTTTCTAGGTCGAGCCAGCATACATTGATTTGGCGTTCGTGCTGTCTCGCATCCTCGATGGCAGCAGCCAGGAGAGAAATGTGCTCGAGGCAGCCCGAGACGCCACGCATGAAGCCTTTTTTGCACTGATACTCCAAGACACTCATTCCGGTGCATGAATTCGCTCATCCTCGTGTGGACTATGCTAAAAAAAGATTTTGGCCACAGTGTCTGTCAGAGGGCCGAGCGTCCTTTGGTCCGGTGCAAACAAGGAACTTTGGAATCAATTAAATTAAAATTGGCATACCTAATTATGTAAATAATATTTAAATAAAAAGATCTATGATTTTAAAATTCTTTTGGTTTTATATTGTTATTTCATTTTGAAATGGCATACCGTTTAGGCGTTTTTAACACAAAAGAAGATTAATTGATGTTTGGAACTATGAGCGGCATTTACGTGTTGCGCTTTATAGTAAACATCTAGCGGCCAAAACGTAGTACGGCATTGAGCAATACAATGCCCTATATACGCAGTAGAATCATATATCATTGGCCAGCCCTAAGTTGTCCCCTGTCAGCCGTTATCATACTACTTGGCAGTTCATGCTAATGGCGATTTGAATCACAAATAGTTTGATTTTTGTACACATTCTGTACGGCGCCAATGTTGCAAGCTATAGATTAGCTGTAATAAATATCGTATTCCCATGTTTTGATCATTCTGGAACTAACAAATATGATTATGATAATGACTGAATATTCTCTCGGCCAGTTTGGTTTTGCAAAGAATAAGCTTGATGAGCGTCGCGACCGCTAACTAACTTCTAATAAACCGCTAACGCACTTCTTTACTAAAGATTCAAATTAATTGCCAGTGTGAGAAACCTCAAACAATGGGCCACTAATTTGCGGTTGTATCGAGGAACTACTTTGCATTAATAATTATACCTAAGACTGTTTGGATAATACTGAAGTTTCTTTCTTATTTATAGTTGTTATTATACCACAAGTAATAAGAAAAATATCATGAGAAAAGAAATAGTTTTAAAAAAAGCCATCCATTAATATATTTATTAGTAAGAAGAATCGATATAGTGAAGCAGAATTAACCAAAAAAAGGTAATAACCTTGCCATACTATTAAAGTCAATTTCTCGTTCATTTCCGTTCCGTTCCGTTTCGTTCCATCAAGTTCCGATCGATAAGTTCCCTTATAATGGTGGTTAATTCAATAAATTTAATTAGGTTTGTGATGACTTTTATACTATTTTTTTAATTTTGACACTATGCAGGTTGTTTATATCATCTTGTCAGGTCTTGCATTTCGTATCAAACGCAGAAAAATTATGTCGGTTTATCAGCATAGCCGTTTCGATGCCTATATTCTGCCAGTAAGCGCGACTGATTCTCAAACGTTTAGCATTAGAAGTGCTTAGATATTGATGAAAAAAATACAATTACATCAACAGCATGACGGCATTGTTGAATTGTTTTAATAAAAAAATACGTGTGGCACTCGGGGACTGCCACGGTAAAGCTATTGCATAGCATTTTTAACAACTTATGCAATTATAATGATTTATTTATTTTATTTTTTCTGATATCAGATAACTGCGCTCTATCGGAAAACGTTGAAATTATTCCGAATCATTTGCGGCTGCAGAAGCAAATGATTCGGAATAATTTAAACGTCTTTCGATAGAGCGCCGCGCACGAATTTTTTATTCAATAAAGCAAAAAAACCGAATTATTCGAAAAAAATCGTAGATAAAAAGATAGATAATTAAATTATCTTTTAAATGGTGCAGGTTTCATAATAATACGCCAGATAGTATTTGCGTAGTAGTCGTTTTTGTGTTCGGTTAGACCTAATTTCACAAATTAATTACACTATGTAATATAAACAAAATCTAAAATATTCAAAGCTAAGAATATTAGGAAAATGTTCTTGTTTAACATATATTTTTTTCGAATCGTAAGCAGTACTCGTTTAGATGTAATTATCAGTTTAAAATCATTAATTTTCGTTAAGAAATTTCTTCATTTGGTCGCCGCGCTGGCCTACTAGGCCCACGATAAAAGCTATGCAATAGCTTAAAAATATAAGTTAGGCATTATTTCCGGTTAAAAAGGCCAGAATGGACTTAACCAATATAGCGACCTCAAAGCGTAAATCTTCTGGACTAAAGGTCGATACGAATAGGCGTTTAAACGACGCTGTCGCTTCTGTAGTTTAACGGTTGACGCGATGTAGAATTATATTTTGAAACCTTTTAAAAAGCAATTGCGTTAATAAATAATTCAGTCGTCGAAACACTTGTGGATAATTTCAGAAATGGTATAGAGCTCCCTTTGCGAATTATGTTTAATGCTTTCAATAGACTCAAAAAGTCGTCCAAAAAATTGCAATCTAAGTTTGTGGAACAGGAATCTATCTTTGTGCTGCAAAAGAGGACTATTTGGTCAATTCACGGACTAGGTTCTACGAATACACTACGAAAGCTTTTTTAAAAAATCAATAGCCTCACAGTTGCTTCACCATTTATTTTGGCAAATAAAATGTATATTCGCGAAGACATTTGACGCTACAATAGAAAAAAAGTTTTTTTTACTTAAGTTTCAATTGAAAAAAGAAGGTTTTCTTTTTTATAAAAGCATTTTATAAAACAGATATTAATTCACTGGCAAAGATACACGGTCTTAATCATAGTACATATTTTGCACGATCTGTATCTTCAAAACTATATGTTTTTTAATTTCTCTTGTCTTACTATTTCACGAGCTTAATTCACGGGAACGACATGGACATGGACGTTCTTGAGAGCCACCGAGCCAAGAAGAAATTACAAGAAGTTATATACAAGAAAATAATCTGAAATAATTCTAATGTATAAATTCGATTACCTCAAATATTGTATCTAGACATCAATAGTACCAAAAAAGTGGCTATTGTTTCTTCGGCGGTTCATTCCAGTGAAAGAAAAAATAGAATATTTCGAATATAAAAAATATAAAATTTAGTATATCATACTATTAATATATTTTAACTTTCAGCATATGTAAGCAATACAAATGTACAGAAATATAAATTTTAACGTTGACTTTGACCTTATATAAACCTACTAGAATGGCCTCCCTGTTTCTCTGTATGTGTTAGTTTACTTTCAATCCCATCTTTTGAGTAGAAAATGTGAAGGTCTTTACCATTTCCATCAAATGGTATTTCCTGTATGGGGACAATAGCTAAATAATCGGCGGCGCACTTAAATTGTGGTATTTAGAATGTCTCGTCGAGGTAATCCATACTTTCTTGTCGAGTTGCAAGAGTTCTCTCATTACCCTAAAAATACTGAGGATAGACAGTCTCCCTCCAAATCCTAGTTTTACATATTTTGGTCAACGTCGTACAGCGGCATTTTATACATTGGCAAAAATAGAATAAATTACATTATTCAATTAACTAAAAATCATTACGATGCGTTCTCAGACAATTCTACGTGATAACCAGAACCCTGCGCATGCTCTCCTTATGTCCAGACATGTTGAAATCTGCCTCAAAATTAACAATAAAAAATACAATAATGTACAGGTTCACGAGTCGTTCAATCGCATTCGTTGATAATAGTCGCATTCGTAGTGTAATAGTCGGTTTGCCATTTGCATTGTGTCCCAAAGTAATCATATTTTTGGTCATGGTATGTACTTACTTTACATATTAAGAAGTAAAAATTATGGCTTAGTTTCCTATTATGTATTGGAACATTTTAAGACTTAATATCAAGTAAAATACCGGGTGTCCAAAAACACTGGTTTAGTTTCTGAGTTAACGAGTAAAGGGGTAATGCGCGGGCCCAGGGATCGGATAGCGTGGTACACTACCTTATATAATTTTAGTAGCCATGGACTCGTACCCGGGGACTCATCGTGATGTTTGCGTATGCGTGTATTATCGCACCAGTGATTCGAGAGTTACCGCTCAACGTTTGTATCGTGCGCAATATCATTGTCAGAATCTCTATCAATTCATTAACGAAGTCAATTAGATACTTAATATTAAAAAATCGCCTTTGCAGTTAATATTGAAGAAATTGCATCTCTTGCATCTCAAAATCTATAAATTTCAGTTCGTTCAAGAATTGAAAGTTACTGATTATGCTAAACGAATACATTTTGTGAATGAAATGCTGGAGCGGTTCAACAACTTCGAAAACATTCTGTTTAGCGACGAAGCCGACTTCTACTTGACAGGTCATGTCAACAATCAGAATTGCCGCTACTCGGCAAGAGATCGAAATCATCAAAAGCATCAACGATCACTTCATAGCCCAATGGTTGTTATATGGGCTGCAATATCCAGTAAAGGCATTATTGGTTCTTATTTCCACGAAGATCGACGAGGGCAAGCACTCACTGTTAATAGAGAGCGTTACTGCGAAATGTCAAGTGTCTTTTTGGCCCCAAAGTTGCAAGAATTTCAAGGCTTTTCTTCAAGAACATGGTTTGAGCAAGATGGAGGCAACTTGCCATACATCTGGTATATCAATTGAGGCTGTAAGCGAATTATTCCGGAACAAAGTGATTTCTCGTAAAAGCACCATTAACTGGCCTCCCGGGAGCCTCGATCTCAATCCACTCGACTATTTTTTTTTGGGATACCTAAAAGGTAAGGTATACGAAAACAAACTAACAAATCTGACGCTATTGAGGCAGAATATCATATTAGAAATGGCGGCACTCTTGAGAGAAATATACTAACGCGTTGTTACCAATATTCGGGTAGGTCGGCATCAAGACAACATCATCTCTTTTAAATAATTTTCCAGATCAGTGTCTATAAATAAATAATAAACAACCTACTTGATAATGTATACCTTTTGTTTTATTTAACTATCAAACACCCGCTACTGTTTTTGGACACCGGTATTTAATATAGAAAACTGTTTAAGTTTCAGAATCTACCTGGATCCACTTTACTAATAATTTTATGATTAACCTTCCTTATGATTAATGCATAATATCTTGCCCCAACTTGTCCATTGCAAGTGGTTTTTTTTTTCACAAGCGAGAACTCTGCGATAATGAAATTGAAACTTACTCAAATCGTCATTTTCATTCCAAATTTATCCAAAAATAACTCCGATTGCTTACCTGAAAAAAAAAGAAACATATTTAAAAGATATATTAAAATAACAAGTACTGTACTCTTATACGTTGTTGACGCTATGTCTGATATCTGAGAAATATCAATGGAAACAAACGAAAATCACCTTCTAATCCATTTGTTTCACCAAACTGTTGTTGATGAGTATAAAGAGCGAGAGAGAGAAAGAGTTCCAAAAACGTCTGTCTGTGTTTGATAGCGCTAAACCGAAGAACGGATCTGGATGCGGTTTAATAGTTAAATAGAGTGTCTATAGAGGAAGGTTATTGTGTAATACCATCAATATATTTAAAAAGGGGACTGAACAGTAGCAAGTTGTGTCAAGTCGATGACAAGGAGTCTTGTGTGTGGTTCTTAGACATTCTGTATAGCTCTGAAATCGAGATAAACTCAATATCTGCTAGACTGATTCTAGTTCAGTTTACACCGTTGGGTAGGTCATATCTCGGGTAGGTAAGGACATCAATATGTGTTAAAACACAATACTGACCTGAACAATGACGAGGTTTAGTTTATCGAGTCGACAGAAAACGGCAAGTGCATGTGATTTTGAAACTTACATAACTTAATAATTAAATCGATAACCGATATTTTTTCTATTGCACTCTGGAAATTGACATCGGTGACTGGACTGTTGCGTAATACAAATTTATGAAAAAAACTACTAATAACAAGATATGAGCCAAAAACCACGAAGTTTTCAAAACATATTTTAAAATTGGCCCTTATTATCATGGCAACATATTATTCCCTACAAAAATGCTTCTTTTTGTTAGCTCAGGAATGTTATGTAGGCAGAATATGTCGTTTATAATATATAACTATCATCACTAGTTAAGGAGTTATTTGCGTTGAAAGGCGGTGCAGCAATACCCTTAGCCTATAATATATAGCCTATATAATATAAGTTGCCAGTACCGTCGTGGGCTATAGACGTGTCACGAGCTGCAATATTTTCTCCTTTTTTTATAATGGAGGAAGTTCAAATTGCAGACGAATTGAGTGAACTAAAAAAAGTTGTGAGTGATTTATGTGCTCAAGTGTTCGCGCAGACGGACATCATAAAAGATCTTCACTCGAAAATCGACACGCTGACCTTCGCCGCAGGGGGCTGCTCCGGCACGGATAACACTTCCGCTAGGCAGCCCGCTGTGGTGCAAGCGTCGGTTGTTGCAGGCGCAACAATTACACCAGCTGCAACCAATGCGTCAGGAAAGAAAAAAGCGACAAAAGCGGTAAGTGTCGATAGTAAAAACAAACGATGGACGAGATCGTTCACATCCGCGAGGGTCACCGCGAATGCTACCGTTGCCACTGCCGCAGCGCTTCCGCTGTCGCGCCAAGTGACGCCAACGAAGGATGCAGTGTCCATCGATGCTGGCGTGGATGCCGACCTGGTACCAGCTGAAGGTGGCGTATTAGAAAGCGCTGCGCCACCCTACAAAAACTTTGCCGCGTGCGCCGCAGTATCAAATTCGCCGACTTCGAGCGCAAACTTGAACTGCCAGCGATCGCCGCCCGCAGTGGAAACTAGTTTAGCAGCCGCTGGCATCAGTTTTGCCGCTGCCAATGATGCTACTAAGACCTCGCACCCTAGCGTCGACGATGAAGGTTTCGTCACTGTTAGCCGTCGCCGATCAGCTCAACCCCGCCGGGATTGGAGGGAAATTATACGCGGGACCGGTGATGCCGATGAAGATTTGCGTACAGTGGAGCCGGTTACCCGCAAATTTATTCACGTGTGGTCGGTTTCTGCCGATGTTACCACGGATAACGTATTGAATTACCTAAAGAAAAGGGATTCTGTGTCACCATTCACAGTAAAAAAGTGATAAAGGCGAAAGGTGACTACAATTCGTTTATCGTGGGTGTTCCAGAATCTCTTTTCACCACATATATGGATCCCACTTTTTGGCCTGCAAGTGCGATGTTTAATGAGTGGTCCTTTCGGAGTGGAAAACGCACTGCCTATCCGAAAAAGAATCGTCTTTCCATGCAACACTAGTGACATAAATATATCCTATCAAAATGTGCGAGGTCTGAAAACTAAGTTGCGCCAATTTTCTGAAAACGCACATTTAATTGATAGCGATATAATTATTGTAACCGAGTCATGGCTAGACGATTCTGTAACCGATGCGGAGGTTTGCTCGACTGCAAATTTTACACTTTATCGTAAAGATAGAGAAACTTTTGCAGGCGGGGTATTCCTCGCCGTGAGGAACTCCATTTTATCGTATCGCATACCTAGCTATGAAACTGATGGTGAAGTATTGTGTGTGAAAGTTATATATAGAAATGTACCTGTATTCTTATTTGTAGTTTACTTTCCCCCTAAAACCGCTGATGAAGTATATATGTCTTTTTTAAATAAGGTAGAAGAACTTTTTGTTGCAGATAGGTTAAAAAATATTTGTATTATTGGCGATTTTAATCTGTTTTCTGCGACGCAACATGTAAATAAATATTTTGATTACTTTTTATCTTTATGCAACTTTAAGCAACATAATAATATTTTAAATTCTAATAATCGATGTCTAGATCTGGTGCTCTCAAATTTCCAACCTAATACCGTTACGGTATCCGAAGCCTCGATAGAGTTGGTGCGAGCTGACAGCTACCATCCGCCGATTGATGTGAGCATTGTACTGCGCCCAGCGCGTACGAATATTCAGCCGAGCGACAATCAAAAGTATAGCCCTACTAGTGGTAATTGTCTATTCCGGAATGACTGGAACTTTAAAAATTGTAATTTTACTCAGTTGTACACTTTTTTTGAAAATTTTGATTGGAAATTACTATACGATTTAAGTAACGCTAACGATTGCGTTAATTATCTCTATAGTGTCATCTACAATTGTTTCGATAGCTGCATTCCAAGCAAAAAACGGACTGCATTGACCAATAGGTATATTTATCCTAAATGGTTTAATGGCGACATTATCCGTGACATTCGATCGAAGTCGTATCATCACAAGTGCTGGAAGCGGACTGGTTCTCAGTTTCACAGGGAGCTTTTCGAAACTTTACGGTGTAGAGTTAAGCACAAAATAAAAGACTCTTTCAATTTATACATGCACAATATTGAGACGTCTATCCGAGAAGATAGTTCACGCTTTTGGGAATATGTTCGTAGTCAGCGAACTGCTGGTGGGGTACCCCAGAATGTGGTCTATAATGAGGCTACATATTCGGGTGCTGCAGCCGCTGATGTTTTTGCGAATTACTTCTCATCAGTGTTTCTACCGAACATACCGGCCTTAGACGCTGTCGCCGCTGAAGCGACTATTATGTCGAGTGACGCAAATTCTTCATGCGTCAACGTCCGCAGTGTCACTAAAGATGATATTCGGTTTGCAATACGCAAGCTGAAATCAGTCCGCACTATTGGACCTGATGGAGTTCCTCCTTATGTTATTAAAGCATGTTGTGAGTCTTTTATACAACCCCTGATGCATATATTTAACAGATCGTTGGAATCTGCAGTATACCCCTATAAGTGGAAGATATCTAGAGTAGCTCCAGTACCAAAAAGTGGCGATAAGGTGCAGGTTGATAATTACAGGCCGATTGCAGTCTTGTCAGCCTTTCCCAAGCTTTTCGAGACCATTCTCCACCGAGAAATTTATACCCAACTATGCGGTACACTATCGGGAACCCAACACGGGTTCCGTCCTAATCGTTCCACAACTACCAACCTATCCGTTTTTACAGATTATGTTACTGGTGAGTTGGATAGCACCTCAAGGGGACAAGTGGATGTCGTGTATTTGGATTTCAAGAAGGCCTTTGACAGAGTCGACAACGATGCGTTACTCCGAGAACTGGCTGCTGCTGGATTCTCGAGTAAACTGTTGAAACTTTTCGCAGATTACTTGGGGGGCCGCCAGCAATTCGTTAAATTTGGCAATTTTGAATCCAAACTATACAACACTCAATCGGGGGTTAGCCAAGGATCAAACTTGGGGCCTTTGTTATTCAACTTATTTGTTAATAATCTGAGTAAAGTAGTCACATCTGCACGTTGTCTAATGTTTGCTGATGACGTCAAATTGTTTTTATCAACTGGAAGTGCTGAGGCCTGCGAGCTCTTCCAGCGTGATATTGATGCAGTTTATGCATGGAGCCAAGCTCGTAACCTTCACTTCAATATTAACAAATGTGCAGTGATGACATACACAAGATCCCCTGATCATCTGATGTATGATTACTCCATCGCTGGATGTGTGCTTCCCAGAGTTACTGAAGTCAAGGACTTGGGAGTTTTTTTTGACCCCAAGTTAAACTTCAAGGAACATATTAGACAACTATCTACAACTTCTTTCAAGCTTCTAGGGTTTGTGATACGGCAATCCAAGCACTTCAATAATATTCGGGTTATGCGCACGTTGTACAACTCGATTATTAGAAGTCGCATGGAAACGAATGCAGCTATTTGGAATCCACATGAAGATACTTATACCCTCAAGCTGGAAAAGGTACAGAAGTGTTTTTTGAGATTTCTGTACTTCAAGCAGTACGGATATTATCCATTTTTGTATCCGACTGCATTTATCACAGGCATGGTTGGCTATAATTCTCTCTGTCTCAGAAGAGAAATGCTGACTATGTCCTATATTTTCAATCTAATTCGTGGTAAAACTGATAACCCTAGCTTACTGGCCAAGGTGGATCTATTCATACCAAATAATTATCTCCGTGCTCGATCGCACCATCTTTTCGCGGAGCCGTTCTCGCGCACTAACCTTACGAGGTGGAACTTGTTGGCGCGTGCTTTGCGGCGCTTAAATGAAATTCACTCGATGGCACCAGATTTTGATATTTTTACCGCCAACCCTCACTTGTTTAAATTGCAAGCTATTAATTATTTATTCTTACATGATAGCTAGTATTATAAGTGTCATTCTATTTGTATAGTTATGGTAATATCTTTATTAATTTTACTTCTCAATGCCTTGGTTTTACTGTTATGTTGATTAGTAATAAGTGAATAAACACAATAAATAAATATAATATACAGACTTAGGATATGATAGAAAAATTAAAAGTAAAAAAGATGTTTTAAAAACAAGCTTATATTCCATCATGTTGTTCCAGTGGCAATCTCTTAACTTTATCTTCAGATCTTCGTCATCATTTGTAATGGGAAGTACTCAATACAACAAAACAAACGAGCCCAAACTCGACTATCTTAACACTTTCCATCAGGGAGTTTCAGTGGCAATCTTCCGGCTCCATCTTCAGACCCTCGTCATCATGTGTAATGGAAATTACTCACGATAACAAAACATACTAGCCCAAATTGGACTGTCCTACCATTTGCCATCACGGAGTTTCAGTCTCTGCCATCAAATCAGCTCGATAGTATCATAATATGCATTGTCAATGAACTTACATAAATACGCCAAAGTTCGGCTCAATCGGATACCAGCAAGTAGTTGAAAAATTGTTAAGAAATTTTGAAATATTCGAATATGCAAGTTAAAATAAAGCGTATTGTAAATGTTTCTCTCATGGACAATTTTACTCGGACAAATTTATTGATTGCTTATTTTTCAAATAGCATTAAAATATTAAGTTTAATTTGAAAAATTCGCTCGTTTCCATATTATTATTTTATTTTGAGATAAGATACCCTATATGCGTGTTTACAACGCCATCTATAGTGCGCCGTCATACTGCCATACCACGATCACCACTATATGGAACATAAGAGAAGATTAATCAATGCTTGGAACTATGCAGAACGAACATAAAAGACAATAGCAACCGCAGAACGTTCCAAAAACTTTTAAAGGATTTTATTACATCAATTACGTTTTACTCTATTGACGAATTTATAAATTTTACAAAATGACTTTTTTAACAGCCCCTTTATTTTAATTTTAATGCGTATACTAATTATTTCATTTGTTGATTGTTTTAACTTGAATTAATTATTTTATTGATTGTTTTAGTTATATGGTATCTTATATTTAAATGTAATTAAAATGTATTTAGATTCTTCTTGGACAAAACATTATAAAAATTAGTTTGATTGATTATCTGATAATTATTGATGATTATTGCTTTTGTTTGATCATTTCTGATATTGATTATTTTAATTGTTGATGGTTTTAGTTTTACTGCTTGTTTATTGCGCCTTATATAGCTTCTACTTTATGAAGTTTCTTCTAAAACGAAATATTGTATGCTCTCTGGGCATTTTGCAACTTAAACATTGTATGTTTTTTTAATAATTCACACAATAATGAACTTGAGCTTGAACTTGAAAGAACTATGATTGCTAGCTACACGTTTCGTTTTGTAGTAAAATCTAGTACAGCATTGAGCAATCTAATACCCTACATACTCATTGCCAGTATTGTCAAAGAGTTAAGTATCAAAATGTAATCACTAATCGTTAAAAGATTGACTGGCGCTAAGCTTGTTTTATTTTAATGTATAAAAACGCCAGCCATCGCATTTCCTGGTCATCGGCCGCACCGAATGAAAACGAGATAACTACACGAAGTAATTTAAATTTTGGTTTAATCGTACCTCGTGGTTAGTTACGCTTCGAAAAATCATTCAGAGGGACAATTTCAAGTGGTCTTTTTCTATTGTGTTTTTTTCCACTACCGTTATTCACTACTGGATGAGTAAGCTTTTACGTTTACGAAAGATTGCTACTGAGAATTAGTGCTGTGGCCGCAGCAGCGTACAAACAAATAAATAAAACAATATTTACGGAATCTGCAGCGCAAATATCAGCATATAGCCCAGTCAATTGATAAATTCGACCTTACAAAAGCTTTTATTTTTTTTCATAATATTGTTAGGACCTGGACCAATAGTATCATACCATGTTCAAAACCTCGAAAGACCTATGCAAGCCGTGCACAGCCCAAAAAACAGCGAACTTTTTGCGCTTTTTGTAAAATGTTGCTCTATTCCTATTAAAGTATGCCGCAGAAAAATTACTCCAACCTTTTTTATTGTTGTTAAAGTATACCAAGAAGGTCGTCCTGGTTGGCTTAATAGTTTAATGAAAAAGGAAGGATTGGTAATGAAAGGACTATTTTACGGTTTGCATGGTGACATGGTATTAAAATAGTGGCACTAAATACTTGCATAAATCGCAGCGTGCTGTTTGCTATCCATTGCTGACACGGTACAGTCAAAAGTTGTCCGATAGTATATGAATATATCTCGTGGCTCAACGGTTGCGACGCGAAGTGGTGAGTATATTATAAAAATAGACCATCGTCCGTTGCTAAGTGTATACAGTCTTGTGTACTTATGTCATCGAGCAGGGGAGGGGTTGAATAGGGGTCTCGAAATTCACTCCGCGCGAACAAGGAATCAGTCATAACTTCGTAACGGAATCGGTTACATAAGTAATTCTTACGTCAACAAAAACTTGAAAAATTAATAAACAAAATTACAGCTAGGGTCAAGATTAAGGGACTTACAGTATTTATAATATGACTATTGAGCTTGTCGGGTCATTATTATGCGAAAAATATATCTTGCTTGATTTCTTGAAGTATAAAAAAATTATTTTAAAATAACCTACAATCGCCGCCGTTTTTAAAATACTAATGGAAAAAATACATAGGTGATACGGTCAAACCAATTAACCTCTCTATATTACAGTGACTGGCGTGTATCGTTGTTTTCGTTTTTTTACCGAAGTTACGTAAGTACCCGTCCCGGTCTCCGAGAGCGCGCTGAAATTTGATATTTCTGTATTATCGTGTAGCCAGAATTTACACCTGTGAAACTTCTCAAGGACAAATAGTTAAGTGTCGTTGGATTACTTACGTCAAGTGAGTCTCAACCTTGATTAGTCAAAAATTTTTTTTATATACGTAATAATACCATTTTCAAGATATTTTTTAAAGCACAAGCCTTTTTAATCTTATCTATTATAGGTAGATCAAAATTGGAAGTATTTTTTTTTACAAATCGTACATTACCCCTAATTGTTAATGTCTTTAAGGAACATTTATAACGAATTCAAATAAAAAACCTACATCGCGCTTATGTAACTGCGTAACAGCCAAATTTGGAGACAAACATGTCGACCTCGCTCCGTTCCGTCAAATATCATTAAAAGTTACCATAAATGGAAAGAGATTACATTGATCGGTTTACAGTTCAATATTGTGGAAATAAATATCCAGCGATCATACGGGAAAACAGAAGCCAATAAATAATGGTAATAGTCCATAATCAAAAGCTCGCTGATCGCCCGCCAGGGTGCCATTAATTATATGATGACTAACCAATTAAATAACGCGATTACATTTAAATTTTTAATACATTCGTCGCTACCTATTAGTGCAATCAACGCTATGAATTACAAATAATGCATACCCGTACATGTCCATGGAACAATATTCTAATGTAAAGAAAGTTGAGAAAAAGTAAAAAAAACTGAAACTAACCTCTAAAAGGAAAGGAAAAAATTGAAGTTGAATTTGAAATTTAACTCTGACGAAAGGTTTAATGTAGTAGTGACCGTCGATAATATAATAAAAATTAATATTCTTCATGGAATTTTTAAATATTAGTCTCCTATATTAGGGGTCATTCAGTCTTTTTCTTGAATTTCAGATATATTTAATATATATAATTATGTAATATAATGAAGACCTCCTAATAAAGAAATTTATGTTGGAGGCACTGTGGTACATAGTGTACTTTACTAATAAATGGGCGAAGGGTATTTACGGTACGGTACGGTAATGAAATTTGTCAAGATGGTAATGATACGTCAAGGGATGGTAACGACACTAGCCTGGAAGGTAATATTAGCTGAGGACGGTAATTTTCATGAGATATACAAACAAAATCAATAATGTATTGTTTCTTTACAAAATATATATATAAATAATTTTTCTCATGACTTTTTCTGCTGAAAATATTTCCATGAACAAAACAAACATTAAATAATTATGAAAGCTATTTTTAACGCGGCCACTGACGCGCTAAATCATGTAGGAAATTTTGAGAAATCTTAATTATTCTTTCTCACATATAGTCGGACACATGGGTCATGTTGAAACTACAGTATACTGTTATTTCCTTATTAACCGCAAGGAAAATTTTGATACGTATAATCGAGTAATGGTGTTTCATCAAAATTCCTTGTAATTCAACAAAACGATTGAAATATCTTTATTCTGTATAAAACCGTAATAACAAATTGGTAATGTAAGAATCAATCTAATGTTTTTCTCAGTATAAAGGCAATATATTTTTCTCACGGCTCTAACTTCGGCGAGATCATTACTGAAACCTACCATCCATTACTGGATCATTACCTATCATTATATTGTTGACAGTCTTCTCGCAGTGAAAATACATTCCCAGTTTACAAATTTACTCCATATCGATATCGAGGGGCGAAGAGACGAACGTTCGCATAGCATCGACTTGACACGGGCGCATTCTCCTTAATCACACCGCTGAGAATTGAATAAAACTGCGCAAAAACGGACTACCTTAGCGTCGCTCCTCCTATTCCACTTTGCGCGTTCCTTTGCCAGTTTACGCCTCCGTGCTTGCGAATCGTTTTACACTTTTCCCCGATGAAAGACGCCTGCCTTGCCTTGCCCTACTTTGAAATATTAGACGCGCAGGATACCGTACGCTTACCCGCATTTGCGATTTTTATATTATATAATAATATATCCGTCGAAGCCAATCGCACATCAGATTTGTATTTAGGACCCGCTGTCCAAAGAACTGGAGGCCTTCGAAATGTGAAATTTATTTCGGCAGGATGCTTAGCTCTTATTTCAATTTTACTGATATTTAAAAAAAATATGTAATAAAAACATATAGCTTTAATGTAATCAAATATAAACATAATATCTAACGATAGCAAAGCCAATGCCAATAGCAAAGCCAAATGTATATCTTGGTGTTTTTAGTTATTTTACTTTCAGCATGAACTATTACATGTACAATTAAAAGGGCAATATACTTACTAGGCAAACAGCAGGACTACGGTCAAACAGTCGATTTGTCAACACTCTGCATTTTTTGTAGCAATTAGAACGATGCATCATTTAAGAACATAGCATACAATTTTTATTATTTGAGATATTAAACAAATCAATTAAATCAAAGAGAAGAAAATAAAAGAGTTTGAAAATTATTGCGTTTATATAGCCAATTCCTAGAACAGCGCCGCATTGTATGTCGCTTCATCAAGACGACATTGGGTAAAGTATATGATACCGTGTATCTACCAGATTTCTTGAAATGAAAATAGTAAAAATATTGATTTGGTCCGTATTTGAATGGTAATATCCTGATATTGGTACAATGTACAAGAATTTATACGTGTTGTTAAAAATGTTATGCTTTTGGGTCAAAACGTCAACTTTGAAGTAATTTTGACCCGCATTGATCGCCGAAATATGGCTTATCGTATTCCTCGTATGATGATAGACGAAAATTTAAAAAAACTTTTTACCACGTATTTATCCGGTTTTGTTGCCAGCTCCTGGATTATTCAGTCGTAAAAGAACTTCTTGATGTGTTGATGCAATCCCCTTTAGAGTCACGCGTGGAGTATTCCTCTGCAAAAACCGCATTCCCAAAGTGCAGAGAAGCGACCATGCTCAGGTGCAGAATGCGAATAGAAAGGGAAACTTGCTGGAGCTGGTTCGTGCATCGGGTGCATCGCCATTATTATTGTACGGTTGGTTTTTACGCCGGAGCAAAAAACGAAAGTCAAACGCAATCGCTTTGCAAGTGCGGAGAAACTAGACCGGGAGGTATTTTTACTAGATTGTATAATACTAGACTATAGATTCAATCATTCAACCACAAATGTGTGAAGAACTGATTGATGATAAAGTCAGTGGCAGAGACGTGCCGTGATATATGCCTTCCATATGAAGGCATATTGATGGATTGAGAATAAAAGAATGTTATCTTGATAATTCTACATAGAATTTTCATTTCCATTTTAATATATTATTCTCTCTGCCTATACAATCATATTTGTATGTAGGTAATATTAAATATAATATTACAGCCATGAGAACTATCATTATAGAAATGTTTTTAATAATATTTTTTTTAGCATTTAATTTTTATGACGCATCTAAGTGTAGGGATGCCTATCTGCTGGAGTAATTTATTGTATTGTAAGAGTTTAAACATGTAGTAGAGATAAATGTGTGGCTGGGACCCGCACACACATTTATTTATGTTAGCTGAATAGTCTGAGCTATATAAGAAAAAAGTCGGGAGATTGGTAATGTGTGCTTAGGTAGTCTGTCCTAATGAGCACTAAGATGAATGCATTTAAATAAAGAAAAGCAGAATGCTCGCCCTGTCTGAGAGACAGACTGTCTCTTAATACACGGATTGTTTTATGCATATGGCACTCGTTTTTTTATTTACATACATGTTTATTATTTTTTACACTATCTTTTCACAATCCTTAAATATAGTACGTTGCTTCTTTAATGACTGAGTTTCAACGCGTGAGAATCTATACCAAGAACAAACAAATGATGATCTTTGATTAATAAAATCCAAGGAATCACAATAGAGGAGAGAGTTACATACGAAACAAGTGTCCCCCAAAACCCAATATCTTGTACCGACATAAAATAATATAAAATAATATTGCATTTCATATAGGTGACTAGATATACATGGATGATTTACGTAGACTCCTCTAATCATATAGATACATTAAAATACAAATAATAATATTTTATCCTTTCGGAAGCCAGTCGTAGGTACTACGCAAAATTTTCGCAGCCCACAAAGGGGCAAAACCCCGGAATCGTTGGCAAAAAGTCCCACTTGCAAAGTTTTATCTATTGTTCTGGTTTATAACTCATAAAGAGCAGGTATAACTAGCCGTTCGATAACCGGTTTTATTTCGGCGATTCAACACTAATACGATCAAGAAACGTCAGTCGAAACTTACCCTTCTCGCAGGGCGTACGAATTTGCCAAATTTTCAAGTATTTCAACGTCAGGTTTTTAAGTGATTATTTATTAAAAAAATATTATGGAAGCCTCGGCAATGGGTAAGTAATATAGTTACGCCTTTAAAAATGTATTTTAAACATATTTCTTAGTTAGATAATAGTTTTAACTTTGAATTAATAAAATGGTTGAGTAATTGTTTGTTTTTGAGTAAAAATAACGTTTTTAGTCCCACTAGTTGTCGCTAGGTGCAATGATTTTGGTATATTATTATAACAGATACTATACTCTTTCAATTGATAACAAACATGATTGCCCGTATTTGCCCAATTTATCTAAATTACTGATTTACTAGTAATATAACATAGTAAATAAAATTAATATCATTAAAAAGCTAGGTTTTTAATTTTTTTTTGTTTTAGGATCTGGATGTACTAATATTTTTATATTATGTACGTATGGACTTATATAACAAAATGATCGAGTCTGGCCATGAGAAACTCGACGACCAAGTACCATTTTTGAAGAAATACCTAATCGAGCGTATTAGATGCCCGGAATGGAAATATTCAGAGCTGAATACAAACATATCTTATTTTATTGCCGATTTCAAGAAAAGATAGTCTTCTTCGAACCAAACAAGGCAAAGGTTTCTCACAAAAAATGATAGTTGGCTTAAATCTTCGATAAGTTTCCCGAACTTTGTAGGCCGAAACTTAACATCGGGAAGACCAAAATTGGATTTTAAAGAAGCTTCGGATAGGACAAAGCGTTTGAAAATACAGGACTTACCGTCGAGTCACAGTACTGAGAAGCTGTGTTACGCAGCACAAATGAGCCTAAGATCTTCTGAGCAATTGATGCTGCTGCATTGCTAAAAGAAGTTACTCCTACTTCTCCGAGACGGTTCAAACACTATAAAGAAGCTTTTATGTGGTTTAACGTCTAAAGACTTTAATAATGTTAGTGAATGCGTGAATACTAGTATAAAGCAGGATAATTTAGAATTTGGAATGTCCACTCTTCACGCCTGGATAAGATTCTTTGAGTGTTTACTCAATGTATCATACGAATTGCCATTACAGAAATGGCAAGCTCGAGGCGCAAAGAACTAAATAATAATAGATAGAAGAAAACATGAAATCAGGGAAATTTTTAAATTAAACTTGGGTGTAATTATCGACAAACCTAAACCTGGCTAAACACGGCTCGACGCCTTTTTTAAAAATTCAGAAGTATCATGCGAAATAACAGAAGTCGATCTAGAAGTGATAAAACGATTTCGTACCATACTACGAGCAATGGCAAGTGGATACACCATTAATTAACAACGATTCCAATCTTATACATTGGAAAGTGCACGTTTCTTCATGGAAAAATGTCCGTGGTACTATATGCCCCCTACAATACATAAGGTTTTAATTCGTGGGCCTATAATAATTGAAAAAACTTTATTGCCTATAGGGCAACTAAGCGAAGAAGCCCAGGAGGCAAATAACAAAATGTTTAAAGGGTACAGAGAAGGATATTCACGCAAAATTTGAAGAGTAAGACGAAAGAAGACATCATTAAAAGGCTTTTGATATCATCAGGCCCACTCATCACCAATATGCAGAAGCCACAACGACATAAACATGCATTAGACGCAGATGTGATCCAACTTTTGTAAGCACCTGAATTAGATATTTCTGGCACATCAGAATTAGTTTCAAATGATTCGAATGATGATGATGAATGAAGGTTGTGCAATAAATGGTTACTATATTGCATTATTTTGTTTTCTTTTACTTATTATTTTTTTAGCTATCACAAGCATCGTTATACATTTTGAATTAATTTTTAGTTTTCAAATTAAGACTCTTTTGCGGAATTTTAAACATAAATAACAAACAGTTTTAAAACAGGAAGATGCATTGTGATGTTAGCTGACACTAAAAAAAATACGTGTGGCACTCGGGGACTGCCGCGGTAAAGCTATTGCATAGCATTTTTTAACAACTTATGCAATTATAATAATTTATTTACTTTATTTTTTCTGATATCAGATAACTGCGCTCTATCGGAAAACGTTGAAATTATTCCGAATCATTTGCGGCTGCGGAAGCAAATGATTCGGAATAATTTAAACGTCTTCCGATAGAGCGCCGCGCACGAATTTTATTTGATGAAGCAAAAAAAAAACGGATATTATTCTTTGACTATTCGAAAAAATTCGTAGATAAAAAGATAGATAATTAAATTATCTTTAAAATGGTGCGGGTTTCATAATAATACGCCAGATAGTATTTGCGTTGTAGTCGTTTTGGTGTACGGTTAGACCTAATTTCACAAATTAATTACACTATGTAATATAAACAAAATCTAAAATATTCAAAGCGAAGAATATTAGGAAAATGTTTTTGTTTAACATATATTTTTTTCGAATCATAAGCAGTACTCGTTTAGACGTAATTATCAGTTTAAAATCACTAATATTCGTTAAGAAATTTCTTCATTCGGTCGCCGAGCTGGCCTAAGGCCCGCGATAAAAGCTATGCAATAGCTTAAAAATGTTGAATCAAAAGAAAAAATAATTTTTGCCAACTTTTCATGACATCGGTCCCACTGTGCAGCCCTCAAAATTTGTTTGAATAAGGTGTGTGCGAGCATACTAAACTATACCTGTGGCATATTAAATGGCAGGCTTTAATTACAAGCTTTTACCTCAGTGGAGGGAGAAATAGGAGCGATAATTGAATAACCACGGACAATTCGGCTAATAAGGAAAAACGTCGAACAGCGTGGAGGGCCACCCAGGGGTTAATAGATGTTTGAGATGACATACGCGAATGAAGCGAGGCCGAGCGCATAGATATTCTGAGAAAGGGATAAGGACCACAAAAGATGCGACAGCCGAGGGGTCTGACACAATGGCGAAATAAATAAATGGGCGAAATAAAACAATAATTGAATACGGTCCACTAATTAATAATCAAAGGATACTCACACCCTCACCGCAATAAGCGGAGATTAAATAGTGTTCGATCCGGTCGTTCAGCGAGTAATCTGAAGCGGATTTTCACCAATACACACAAGCGAAACAATGGATGACGTCAGTTAATCCCACCAAGATAAGCACCCCGCCAGCCGCCTGCATCCCGCCAGCGCGCATCCAGAATCAATTCGGCATCAGCTCGGCAGGACGGATACGTAACGGACGGATACGAATGCGAGTTAGATACATGCTCGAGGGGGTCTCAACCTCGTATCTCAATTGCGTTACTTATATACAAACCGTACCCAATCGTAAACCGAATCATTTGCGGCTGCGGTAGCAAATAATTCAGAATAATTTAAACGTCTTCCGATTATGCGCCGCGCACGAATTTTTTATTCCATAAAGCAAAAAAACCGGATTATTCGAAAAAATTCGTAGATAAAAAGATAGATAATTAAATTATCTTTAAAATGGTGCAGGTTTCATAATAATACGCCAGATAGTATTTGCGTAGTAGTCGTTTTTGTGTTCGGTTAGACCTAATTTCACAAATTAATTACACTATCTAATATAAACAAAATCTAAAATATTCAAAGCTAAGAATATTAGGAAAATGTTTTTGTTTAACATATATTTTTAAGCTATTGCATAGCTTTTATCGCGGGCCCAGCGCGGCGACCGAATGAAGAAATTTGTTAACGAAAATTAATGATTGTAAACTGATAATTACGTCTAAACGAGTACTGCTTACGATTCGAAAAAAATATATGGTAAACAAGAACATTTTCCTAATATTCTTAGCTTTGAATATTTTAGATTTTGTTTATATTACATAGTGTAATTAATTTGTGAAATTAGGTCTAACCGAACACAAAAACGACTACTACGCAAATACTATCTGGCGTATTATTATGAAACCTGCACCATTTTAAAGATAATTTAATTATCTATCTTTTTATCTACGATTTTTTTTCGAATAATCCGTTTTTTTTTGCTTTATCGAATAAAAAATTCGTGCGCGGCGCTCTATCGGAAGACGTTTAAATTATTCCGAATCATTTGCTACCGCAGCCGCAAATGATTCGGAATAATTTCAAAGTTTTCCGATAGAGCGCAGTTATCTGATATCAGAAAAAATAAAATAAATAAATAATTATAATTGCATAAGTTGTTAAAAATGCTATGCAATAGCTTTACCGCGGCAGTCCCCGAGTGCCACACGTATTTTTAAGCTATTGCATAGCTTTTATCGCGGGCCTAGGCCAGCGCGGCGACCGAATGAAGAAATTTGTTAACGAAAATTAATGATTTTAAACTGATAATTACGTCTAAACGAGTACTGCTTACGATTCGAAAAAAATATATGTTAAACAAGAACACTTTCCTAATATTCTTAGCTTGGAATATTTTAGATTTTGTTTATATTACATAGTGTAATTAATTTGTGAAATTAGGTCTAACCGAACACAAAAACGACTACTACGCAAATACTATCTGGCGTATTATTATGAAACCTGCACCATTTTAAAGATAATTTAATTATCTATCTTTTTATCTACGATTTTTTTCGAATAATTTGGTTTTTTTCGCTTTATTGAATAAAAAATTCGTGCGCGGCGCTCTATCGAAAGACGTTTAAATTATTCCGAATCATTTGCTTCCGCAGCCGCAAATGATTCGGAATAATTTCAACGTTTTCCGATAGAGCGCAGTTATCTGATATCAGAAAAAATAAAATAAATAAATAATTATAATTGCATAAGTTGTTAAAAAATGCTATGCAATAGCTTTACCGTGGCAGTCCCCGAGTGCCACACGTATTTTTTTTTTTTCGAATCGTAAGCAGTACTCGTTTAGGCGTAATTATCAGTTTAAAATCATTAATTTTCGTTAAGAAATTTCTTCATTCGGTTGCCGCGCTGGCCTAGGCCCGCGATAAAAGCTATGCAATAGCTTAATAATTAAAAAAAAAAATACGTGTGGCACTCGGGGACTGCCGCGGTAATGCTATTGCATAGCATTTTTAACAACTTATGCAAGTATAATTATTTATTTATTTTATTTATTTTATTTTTTCTGATATCAGATAACTGCGCTCTATCGGAAAACGTTGAAATTATTCCGAATCATTTGCGGCTGCGAAAGCAAATGATTCGGAATAATTTAAACGTCTTCCAATAGAGCGCCGCGCACGAATTTTTTATTCGATAAAGCAAAAAAACGGATTATTCGAAAAAAATCGTAGACAAAAAGATAGATAATTAAATTATCTTTAAAATGGTGCAGGTTTCATAATATTACGCCAGATAGTATTTGCGTAGTAGTCGTTTTTGTGTTCGGTTAGACCTAATTTCACAAATTAATTACACTATGTAATATAAACAAAATCTAAAATATTCAAAGCTAAGAATATTAGGAAATACGTGTGGCACTCGGGGACTGCCGCGGTAAAGCTATTGCATAGCATTTTTAACAACTTATGCAATTACAATTATTTATTTATTTTATTTTTTCTGATATCAGATAACTGCGCTCTATCGGAAAACGTTGAAATTATTCGGAATCATCTGCGGAAGCAAATGATTCGGAATAATTTAAACGTCTATCGATAGAGCGCCGCGCACGAATTTTTTATTCGATAAAGCAAAAAAAACGGATTATTCAAAAAAAAATCGTAGATAAAAAGATAGATAATTAAATTATCTTTAAAATGGTGCAGGTTTCATAATAATACGCCAGGTATTATTTGCGTAGTAGTCGTTTTTGTGTTCGGTTAGAACTAATTTCACAAATTAATTACACTATGTAATATAAACAAAATCTAAAATATTCAAATCTAAGAATATTAGGAAAATGTTCTTGTTTAACATATATTTTTTTCGAATCGTAAGCAGTACTCGTTTAGACGTAATTATCAGTTTAAAATCATTCATTTTCGTTAAGAAATTTCTTCATTCGGTCGCCGCGCTGGCCTAGTAGGCCCGCGATAAAAGCTATGCAATAGCTTAAAAATGTTCTTGTTTAACATATATTTTTTTCGAATCGTAAGCAGTACTCGTTTAGACGTAATTATCAGTTTAAAATCATTAATTTTTGTTAAGAAATTTCTTCATTCGGTCGCCGCGCTGGCCTAGGCCCGCGATAAAAGCTATGCAATAGCTTAAAAAAAATACGTGTGGCACTCGGGGACTGCCGCGGTAAAGCTATTGCATAGCATTTTTAACAACTTATGCAATTATATTTTTTATTTTATTTTTTCTGATATCAGATAACTGCGCTCTATCGGAAAACGTTGAAATTATTCCGAATCATTTGCGGCTGCGGTAGCAAATGATTCGGAATAATTTAAACGTCTTCCGATAGAGCGCCGCACACGAATTTTTTATTCGATAAAGCAAAAAAAATTGATTATTCGAAAAAAATCGTAGATAAAAAGATAGATAATTAAATTATCTTTAAAATGGTGCAGGTTTCATAATAATACGCCAGATAGTATTTGCGTAGTAGTCGTTTTTGTGTTCGGTTAGACCTAATTTCACAAATTAAAAACACTATGTAATATAAACAAAATCTTAAATATTTAAAGCTAAGAATATTAGGAAAATGTTGTTGTTTAACATATATTTTTTTTCGAATCGTAAGCAGTACTCGTTTAGACGTAATTATCAGTTTAAAATCATTAATTTTCGTTAAGAAATTTCTTTATTCGGTCGCCGCGCTGGCCTAAGGCCCGCGATAAAAGCTATGCAATAGCTTAAAAACTATATAATTAAGATTACCTGCAGTATTGTTTTCAAAATACTTTCATGTTTACTGGTCGACATTTTCAAGTCTCTTTTCCACCATGTTCTGTCGCAAATAATACAAGAATGACCAAATGAATTACTCGTAAAGTCTTTATAAAAATCAATATGACTTGTACTGTGTTTATGATAATTTGTGTAAACTGGAATAGTACCATCAACAATAAAATCCATAATTTTTTCACCAATTCGATTGTCTCTATCAATCTGAATTTCATTTTCATGATTGTTATGGTTATCTTCGGTAGGATCTTCATTATAATTGTCACGGAATAGTTGAATATTGGCATCAACATGGGCTTCATTTTGGGTAGCGTCTTGTATTGTCTCCAATAAATCTGATACTTCATAAAAAGGTGTGAAATGTTGGTCACGAAGATGAAGATGAATCCAGTTTTGTGTATCATTCGCTTTAAAATGACAAAAGATAGTGTCTTGATTCGTTGTAGTTATGTTGTAAAAACAATAATGTACACAAACATTTTGATTGTACATTTTTGAAAATAAGTACAAACAATCCAAATCTCCGTAATCATTAGTGCTTGATAGAATGTATGCTTCTTGCGGATTGTGGCAGGAGTTTAAATAGGGTGAATCGCGTAACTGATTTCTCAAGTCACAAGTCTCAATTTGATGTTGCAAAACACTTATGAGCGAGTGGAATAGACAATTACCATCGCCAGGAATTCCTGTGTTCCTGTATAGAATAACTTCGGGAGTAATGCATTCATTACGCTGTTCATAAATTTGAAGTTGTTGGCTGTGAAATTGATTTTCTTGTAGCGTTACATTTTCTATATTTTCAACAGCTCTACATTGCACGACATTCTCTTCATTACTGTCCAATTTTTGTCTTTTCCTGTGAAAAAAGAAGTACAATGTAAAGTTCGAAATTCAAAGCACAATACAAAATTTCGAAATTTTAATTCGAATTCCGATATTATCGAAATTTAATCGAAATTCCGAATTTCAAATGTCAAAATGTCAAGTTCGAAATTTGAAGTAGAATGAATATTAAGTTCGAAATTTGAAGTAGAATGTCAAGTTCGAAATTCGAAGTAAAATGTCAAGTTCGAAATTCGACGTAGAATTGCAAGTTCGAAATTTGAAGTAGAATGTCAAGTTCGAAATTCGAAGTAAAATGTCAAGTTCGAAATTCGACGTAGAATTGCAAGTTAGAAATTCGAAGTAAAATATCAAGTTCGAAATTCGAAGTAAAATGTCAAGTTCGAAATTCGACGTAGAATTTCAAGTTCGAAATTCGAAGTAGAATGACAAGTTCGAAATTCGAAGTAAAATATCAAGTTCGAAATTCGAAGTAAAATGTCAAGTTCAAAATTCGACGTAGAATTGCAAGTTCAAAATTTGAAGTAGAATGTCAAGTTCGAAATTCGAAGTAAAATGTCAAGTTCGAAATTCGACGTAGAATTGCAAGTTCGAAATTCGAATTAAAATATCAAGTTCGAAATTCGAATTAAAATATCAAGTTCGAAATTCGACGTAGAATTTCAAGTTCGAAATTCGAAGTAAAATATCAAGTTCGAAATTCGAAGTAAAATGTCAAGTTCGAAATTCGACGTAGAATTTCAAGTTCGAAATTCGAAGTAGAATGTCAAGTTCGAAATTCGAAGTAAAATATCAAGTTTGAAATTCGAAGTAAAATATCAAGTTCGAAATTCGAAGTAAAATGTCAAGTTCAAAATTCGACGTAGAATTTCAAGTTCGAAATTCGAAGTAGAATATCAGTTCGAAATTCGAAGTAGAATGTCAAGTTCAAAATTCGAAGCATAATTTTAAGTTTGAAATTCGAAGTACAATTTCAAGTTCGAAATTCGAAATAGCATTCCAAGTTCGAAATTAGAAGTAGTAGAAATTAGAAAAGAAAAGAAGGTTTAAAAACTGTCAAATTTAAAAAAAAGACTGTCTACCCACAGCGTTAGAGTCAGTCAGTGAGTCAGATATGCGCCTAACTATGTTATAAGTAGAATTATTATGATTACTACTAGAGTTTTGGCTAAAAACCACAAAATGATCCTATTGCCACAAATACAACCCCCTAACCTAACCTAACCTAACCTAACCTAACCTAACCTAACCTAACCTAACCTAACCTAACCTAACCTAACCTAACCTAACCTAACCTAACCTAACCTAACCTAACCTAACCTAACCTAACCTAACCTAACCTAACCTAACCTAACCTAATAACCTTAAAATAGAAGAAATCTAGCTGTCGCTAAGGACAAAATATTAAATAAAGGACCGAAGTTTTGGGGAAAAGTGGAAAATCGCTCATATAAGCAATGTGCCCACGTGTAATGCGAGAAAGAGCGATTTTTGTTATACGGTCGCACGCGGCAAGACCGCATGGTCGGCATAGTCTGACAGAGGCGACCTAATGACCATGTTGTTTATGTTATTTATTTATTTATTTAGGTACATAGAATTAGGTACACAGTTCATTCATAGGTCATGTAATCTTATAATAATTATATAAATTATTTAATAATTAATATAGGGAGGTTTAACACATCTTACATGACCTTTACTGCCAATAGCACATCTAACTAGGCGATAATGTGTTATTTCCTTTCTTAGCAATTTCTTGCGGCAATTTATTCTCTTCATCAATAATTCAGGTTTTGGTGTTCGGGGCAAAGGGGCTAAATTGAATCGAATTTACATGAGACTTTCTAGGGCTTGCAAACTGCCATTTCCTAATAACCCATTGAGGGCTGTTCGCGTGCGTAATTTCTAAGGAAACCATCACGGAACGGTGAAACGGTAGCAACTAGGCAATTTAATGCCTGGCATGAGGCATCTAGCCTCATTTTGTACCGGTCATTCCGTTGGTTAAGCGGACTTCTACTACATAGGTAATTGTGTGACGGAGCGAATCACGTAACAAATATCGGTTCTATTGTTGAGAGTGTATATGCATTCGTGGGTTCGTATTCTGAAGCGTTTGGCCTAGATGACATTCAAAACAATCTTAAGCAAAAACCTATTCATCCATATTTCAGTTGTGGCATAATCCTTTAATTTTATAATGTTTGAAAATACATGTCAATCCATACAATTATTTTTATATTGAGTAAGTGCGTTCAAATTCGGTTATTTAAAAGAAAAACAAACATTTTCCGTTAGTCTAAGGCATATTTTACGTAATCCAAATACAGTATTTGACTAAACTGCTATTTACTAGTGGAACGACTCTCGGTGATAAAAAGGGCCATCGACTATCAGATAAATCTGGATTAGAAGCCTAATTCATATATTTTTAAAACTATTTCTTCTTCTCTGGTAATTAAATAAATATAAAAATCTAATAATTCTTTCCAAATTTATTTCAGTTATATTTATAAAGATAGTATCATTCCGAGAAAAACATTTTTATGACCTGTGTCATGCAAAATAGGTTTCTAAGAAATCACGCAACCCTTAGATTTGTGGTTACTAAAGACCATATTATTGCAACTTTTTACAATCAGTGAGAGCTATAAAAGTATTCAAAATGATGTGCAAAATATCTATAGAAACTTTTTTACACCAACCTCGATTGAAAATACATGTTATTATATAAATTTCCCAGAAATTTGTGTTGCATTCATCTTATTATCGTTCTGCGGACGCGCTTTATTTCAGCAACCTGTCTCTTATAACCAGGATCATAATTCCGTACTCTCGTATCCCAGATTCTAACTTAAGAAATAAATAGGATCAAGATAACGCGGTAATCCTTGTAACATACGGCCTTACCTAATAATGTATGTATATATTTATCGACATTCTATGACGATATGATGACAGTCTTACGCGATATAGCTGCGAACATTTATAAAAGTTTTGTTTTTAAAACAAATAATTAACAGTAAGGACGAAACGAATGCTTCATAGCGTTTCATTGCCAAATTTGCCGACGAAAGACGTCCATGACTATGTCAACTTTGAGTACCGGGATAATCAGTGCTATGCCTACAATTATTTAAAATGTGTGGTCCGCTTACGTCAATAATTACTACCTTGGACATTCTTATGTTCAGCGGGTATATCGTTCTACCTCGTAGAAGACATCTTCAGATGCTGATTTTAGCTTTGTGCACAACACTATGGCTAGAGATCGCTTTACTTTTATTATGTCCAATATTCACTGCTGTAATAATGCAATGCTTAGTAGCTTGTCAAATTGAGAGCTGCGAGGTCCCTGTTAGTCCGTCCGTCGACGCTCGTTCATGAGGTTCTTGGTACTGACGCTTACCTTGCTATCCCTTGGTTAAGCTTTTGCACACACTTTATTCGTAGTCTCTTGTATGCTGCTCGTGATCCTTTCCGACAACCCATCAATGTCCATGAGTCGCAATTCTCCTGGTTTTGTTTGGAGAGTTTCCTGGTACTCTAGCTGTTTGAGCTCTACTTCTCGGAGTTTAGGTCTGAAATTCTTCATCAACTTTTGTCTTTCGAGCTTGGTGCTGATTGCGATCCTGGATCTCACTAGACAGTGGTCGCTCCCGGCGTGGAAACAACTAAGGACCGAAACGTCAGTGCACATCTCCCTGGTGTTAGTGAGGATGCAGTCAATCTCGTTCTTCACGGTTGTTTGGGCTCTTCCACGTCCATTTTTTCTGGGGTGCCTTTTTGAAGTAAGTGTTAATGGAGAACAATCCTTCACTGCTAAGGTAGTCCAGCATCTACCAAAAGACACCTAAGCCAAATGGGCCTATGTTTGTGGGGCCTGCTTTGTTTTCTGCTTTCCTCGCAGCACTTACGTCTTCGTACATATATGTACATATAAGTACATACACCCTGAAAACATTACTCTCCTTTTTTACTGAGTAGTCGCATAAAAAGAGTTTATTTGGGAGACAATACTTAATATTTGATTTCAATTTCCCCATATATGATTTAAAACGATTCAAGGGATGGGGCACTTCGTGGTCAATTGTTGAAAAAATGTCATATAATATCGAAGACTTACAACTTGAGCGATGCGTAATAAAAAAATATCTCAAGTCATATGTATTGGAACTCAAGGAGGAATACCCAGCTAACGTTATAAGCGAATTATAAAGTCTTAAAAAATAAAAAAAGTTTCATTTTTTGAAATGAATATACACTTTCAACGTTTGGTTTATTATTCATCCTAAAACTGATACAAAAGAAGTTACAGTTAATAAAAACATGTCGTCTAATTGTGCCCCACAAGTGGGGCAAAATGAAGTAACAATAAAGTTTAAATAAATATATTTTTTTTTACATAGAAACTATTAAATTATTATTTATTTTGCAGTGAGGATAAATGAAAAACGTATTTAACTGTTCATGAGAACTGTCCATGCGATTACAAAATAAACCCCTTTCAAGAAAACAGCTGAAATACTCGTATATCATGTAGCACTGTGATAACAACGAAATAATTGTAATGTAACCGAATAACTAAATAGAATTTACAATAAATGAGTAGCATGAAAGAAGCATTTATGTGTTTACGACCACGATACACGATGATTATAAATAGGATAAAAAACGAATTTACCGCGGGAAATTTGTAGCACCCGACGTTTCGGTGACGTTGCAGCCGCCGTTGTCCAGGGTAGACTGAAGAGCTGTCAATCCGTTGTTTTGCGGGTAGGCCGCATATCGCTGCCGCCACTGCATAGGTTATAACGGTGGTGGGGGGCGGGCTCGGAGCGCGGGAATATTGAAAATCCGTCTTGCACACAACACTCACTGTATCCTGTTTTACGTCTTTGCGTTCGGCGTTCGGCGGCGGGAACATTTTAAGAAGAGGGTTCCACGTAGAAGAGAGTTTGTAGCCGTCGTCTCTATTGAAGTTCGGGGTTCTTCTTATTTCAATGGCTTCCCGGATCGTGCGAGGAAAGTAGAATTGTTCCTTGGATAGAACAATGGGATTTTGATACTGCATCCAGTGGTTACTTCCGCTATCCAATATATGTTGGCAGATCGTCGATTTTTCTCGCTGAACGTTTTTAACAGCTTTGATGTGTTCTGTCAGTCGCGGCTAGACAACGGCGGCTGCAACGTCACCGAAACGTCGGGTGCTACAAATTTCACGCGGTAAATTCGTTTTCTTTCCTATTTATAATGTCAAACAACCGCGATAGTCTTCGATTTCATAACACGATGATTAATCTAAAACTAAACGCCTGTCTACTGTCTACCATTTTCCGTTGGAATAAAATTAAAGGAACTGCATTTTCAATTCTGACGATCGAATGCAATAACAAGAGACACACGCATGTTTCACCCACATATACAAATAAACACTTCATAGTAGGGTTGATTGTAAAAGATTGTAGTATGATAATAAATCCGCCCAATGTGAAATTTCACAATAAAGAGTAGAAAAAACAAACTGTTTATAATATGAATCAACCCATGCCAAAGTGAAGAGAGCTAGAAACACCAAAAAACTTTGATGTCAAATATCTTCACGCTTAAAAAAAGAAAGAATGTATATACAAATATATACTTGCTTACATATACTTGCAAACATTAGTTTTCAAGAACTAGGGTAATGTGGGGGAATGGTGGCCAGGAGACACTGGCCAGGAGACAACGCCAGTGAGACCTGCTCGGCCGGCCGGTCACGCGCTATGTGGCTTTGAGTTTTTTGTTTGATAAAACTACAAGATAGGTCAACAGGTGTGGTTGGTTTTTGGTTATGCAACAAAATAAATATTTTTACATGTCGGGATTACCCAAGGTCACTTATGGGTTCTACGGTTGTATGGAATCGTTTGGGGATGGCATTGCGATCGAGATCAATTGGAATATTTAGGGACGACTACAAAATATGTTACTAAAGGGATTAAGAAGTTTAGAAGACAAAGAATTTTAGATTTTATTTTAGAGTGATTACTTGATAATTTATTATTATTGATTTTTTCATTTGTTTTGATTTTAGATTGTGATTATTAGATGTTGATTATTTTGATTTTGTTTAGATTACTTAGATTTTTTTATTTATTTGATTTATATTCATTAAATATTCATTATATTAGATTCATTAATATTATATTCATTAATATTAGATTCATTAAATAGTGGTGTCCTGTACCAAAGATAAGTGTGTCCTGAAAACCAGGTTAAGAGATATCATGAGGATATCCCTTAATTGCGGCGTTTGTAGTTCTATTATGGTAGTCTTTGTCTATTTTTAGTTTCTACTTTTATTTTTGTGTTTTTTTCTATATTTTTTGGTACTGACAGCTGCAAATAAATATTTTTTTGTTATTATCACTACTTTGCCTTGTTGAGAAGGACATTGTCAGTCTCCAATCGACGGTAACCTATACGGAAATATCTATAGAGCTATTTTACCCTTAGGTTTAAGATAACTTTTATTTCGATAAATATGGTGGTATTTCATATTGATTTAAGAAAGGCCAAGTGGACGAAGAAAGACCTACAAAAAGACCAAGAAGCCATAAATAATAGATGATCTGTCCGGACTACCTCAAACATATTCAAAATACCCATCAGTATACTAAAATCAGTACACCATCTGCATCATGTGCGTCTATATACAGGACTGCGAAGCCCCGTTAGATGTGCATAGCGCAATTCGTTATGTAAGCTGTGTGAATCTTAAGCTGTTCTTTACAGTGTATACATTATTTATGTCGGTAACAATGTACCTACTTTTCTTTGTACAAGTATTTAAAAAAATCAATACAGTAGTTTTTCCTTTTTTACAAGACTGCCCAACATAGTGTGATGTGTTCAGGGTCCATCTATGTATGTATCTCGTTTCTTTATTCCACCATAACTTCTAAACGCTTGAATCGATTTAGAAGTGTGTGGCATTGTAAGAATCATTTTGTCATTCAGTGTGTCATAGTGTAGGGTACCTTAAGTCTCCAAATATCAAGTAAGTAGTAGTCTAAATGTCCAAATGCTAATAAACTAATTAAATTTATCATTTTAGTGTCCAATGACAGGTCTTATTAAGTATGTTTCGGAAATATACATGTATCTATATGGATAAATACATAAACCACAAATATTTCATAAAAAACGGTAATAAAAATAATTATAAATACAATTGCTCACTTTCTGTAACGGCAGTCGGGTTTTTTTATTCTTCTTAATAGATTTACTTGTTTATTTGTAAACTTTTGCATGATTTTAACATACCATGAAAGTGATAAAAAAATTTAGGAGCTATTGACCTAAGTGCCTTTGCGTAAATTTAGTTCTGGTTTCTTTAATAGAGGCCACCAGAACCAGAGTGGCCCAAGTGACATTTTGGTGATTTTAAGTTTTATGCAAAAATCCATATAAAAAATCATTATTTACAAATCCAGGCCCAAAATTGTTTTATTAAAGATCACAGATGGCGCTATCTAAATAGTTTTGTCCTTGTAATTTTATAAGCATTATAATTAGACCACAGTGGCCCAGATTACCCATATCCGCAAAAATGATTTTTGAATTTGGGTCACTCTGGTTCTGGTGGTCTCAACTGGTGCGAATGTTATGTCAGTGCAATTTGTTGAAATAGTAAAGTAGGTTATTTTTCCCATAAATTTTCCTAATGTTTAAAAGTATCACGTCGTTCAACAGGTAAAATTATTTCATAAGGTATAATCATTCCTGCCACCGTTCTTTTATCTTATCTTACTTTTGCATCACAATAACGTATCTGTACATTTATCGAATAAAACATGAGAGTTTTTGGAGATTATCGCTGTGTCCTTATATCGCTCTTCTTACAGCCTTGATTCAAACCTGCGTGAGTTTTTTCTCTAAAATGAAAAAAAACTGACGAAGAAGTAGTTTCTGTTAACGATTGTGTAAGATTGTGAAATAATAACATTTGTAGTCTGTATTTTTCGACGTGAAAACGTCTTTAAAAAGGCTCCAATAAAGGTCCCGCCAGAGTTAGCGATAAAATGCTTTTGTTGTCCGAAATTATTTTGATATATCTCGTGGTCCAAGGGTTGCGGGACGAAGTGGCTTCTATACATTCCCTAAAAACAACCTACGATTTCTTTAAAAACATTTCTGATATTGGCTTTGAGATGCGGTAAGTTCTCATGACAATAATCAAAGAAACGCAATGGTTACACCTTATACGCACACCGTAAAGTCCTGATTTATCGGGAAATTATTGATGTGTTAGGTAATAATCATAATTTCATTCAAAACTAAATGTTAATGTGTGAATGTATGGCTGAATAATACTATGTGTACGTAAGTATTACCCAACTGTGAATGTTTACAACTTTTTTCATATAACTGAACGTATGTAATACCAGACAGCTCGCAAAAAAGCAATATCCTAAGTAAAATATCAGATTCCACGGGCGTTTTTGCTTAGTTAGGTATGCTATGAGCTAATGGCTGTGGATTTAATTTGATTCTCCTGCAAGATTTATATTAATGTTTATCGAATATCATAGCCCTTCTGCTGTACATTTCATTGTTCATAATAAATAAATAAATAAACGATTTATTAAATTAAAAAAAATTAATCCAGTCTTATCTTCTCCCTCTCAAAAGTCAAAGTTGAACATCGGGAAAATAGTTTTAACCGCCTATTTCATTTTAGTTTTCTTTATGAACTTCGGAGAGGTCTTCGAAACGTTGTAGTTTTAAATAAATCTTTATTGAGAAAAAAACTAATTTAAAAAATATATTTTCATTTTCAGCGTGACAATCAAGCTTTCAGTTGTGTCCGTCGGCCATTGTTTTTTATTTGTCCGTTTTTTTGCCGAGGAAATGTCTGCTGCAGAAGCGATTGTCCGTTTTTTTTGCCGAGGAAACGTCTGCGGTAGAAGTGATTGCGGCGCCACAAAGAGATGAAGGCCCTTTTCACGATACCTTTTCAGTTGCCCGCCTTTGAAAGGACACTTTTAACATAAGATTATTGTAATAATAACACCCCGCCTATTTTGTAAGAGAGATCAAATGCCAAGATGAATTTGTATTTCATTTTTCTCAATTTCACTCAATTATATAATGTTTTTTTGTTGTGTTGATAGGAATGCTTGTGGTTGTGGGGTCATGTGTTGTATATTGGTATGTATATGGGGGAACGAAATGGTAATCAAATTAATACTTTAATTATTTGTTTTTGATACATTTATTATTTTCTATTGCCGTTGACATTCGACATAACACGCGAAGGGTGAAAATAAACTGTTTGTTACGTTAATTTTAAATTTATACAAAACAAGAACGACGGTTTGATACGTAAGCTGTCTGCTGAGCTTCATTCGTTTTCCATATTCAAACAGGACGATAGCCAAGGAGAAAAAATATCGTGCAATAATATCGTACATATTTATACTTTGACTTTTTCATTCATTTGATGTGTGATTTATTTTGTTGATTATTTACAATAATACTATCGTTCATTAATTTAATTCGATTTGTTTTTTAAATATTTATTGTTTACATAAGTTAGTTCCTTATGACTATTAGAATTCAAAATGTGACTTTAATCAACCTTTAGATATATTATTGGTTTTAGTGCGATACTTTTTGTTATGATTTTTCATGACTTTTTTACTCTCATACTCCCATTATATATATTAAAAAATAACCGCCTCAGCTTTGTGAGGTGACAAAGCCATAACATTTAATTGAGCCCAGATTGTAAGGATGAGATGATATGAGCTGATGTGGATCGCTGGACCGCCGTATTTAAATACCTCTGGGGGCAGGCCGTCACAACCTGGGGCCTTTACCATTTTGGAGGCGCTCGATGGATTTTTCCATTTAGAACAAGCTGGGAGGTTCGTCAAGCTTGTGGATCACTGGTCTACTTGGCACGTCGTTCAGACAGGTAGGGTCGTAGGTAGAGCTTGGAGGATCGTCTTGTACTGATATAATGTAACATCAGGTGGTTTTGGTTGGTTTTTGCAAACAGCGTCCTCTTCGCATTCTTCATACATTTATTTTGGGCACCTCTGTGCATTTAGCACTGAGAGAGGTGTATTTAACTCATAAATCCGAGAAAAAATTGACAGCAGATGCTTTAACGTATGCATAAGGGCTGTTACTTAAAAAAATGGTAGAAAAAATACATGCTTTAATTTAGACCGAATGACTCTAAGTCTGGACGAAATATTACAAGTATGGGTCTGTCTTCCCATGGTTAAGGGAATAATAATGTATGTATGTATGTATATATGTATACATGTATGTATGTGTGTATGTATGTATGTATGTATATATGTATGTATGTATGTGTGTATGTATGTATGTATGTATGTACGTGTATGTATACATGTATGTATGTATGTATGTATACATGTATGTATGTATGTATGTATGTATGTATGTATGTATGTATGTATGTATGTATGTATATATGTATGTATATATGTATGTGTGTGTTTGTATGTTAAGCTTTGAGCGCGCTGTGCCATCAAGCCGTAGTGAAAATAAATGCGAATAAATCATTTTTGGGATATTTTACTTACCGCTAGATGGTGAAGCGCACTCAACGCTTTTTATATTTATTAAAAAATACAAATGTTTATCTTACACTTAATTAAAAGTTGCTTATTTGATCGTACTGATTCAGTTTTTTGCTCATCATTTCGTTCTTGATCTCGATTAGTCTCCTCTTACTCTATATTTACGTCAGCGTAGTAATAAATTTTCTATTTCCCCTAAATGGGGTTGCTTATTGCGTTGAGCGGAAAAAACTTAGTGGATGTCAGTGCCATTTGCCGGCAAATATAATCCCAATCTTGGAGGTCGGATAGAGAGATGAGGTTAAGGGGGTTGCGGGTTGAGGAAGGAGAGGAGCGGGGAGAGGAAGCAACTCGTCCGCCTAGATTAAAGGGCGTTCCTTCGCCCATCTTGGTGTAAAACAATTTATAAAACTGCAATGACAAATTATAGGAGTTTTTTTAAATTTTTTATATTCGAGTTTAATAAACGAAAACTATTCACGTGTCAATAATAGCAAAGCAAGGTAGATACTTTAAATAAATAAATAATAACACATTAAGTACGCGTTTAAACATAAATCAAAAGATTGACACGTTTAAACATACATCAATATGATGACTAAAGTTTTTGACACATTCAACCCGGCAAGACAAATCTATTAAGGGGTAACTGAGTATGTGAAACTAAACAAGAACACTGTAAAAAGCTTTGACCCCTATTGGCCTATTATGAATAACTAGATAAAAAAAAGTTTTAGATACATTCGACCCGGCATGACAAACCTTTTAAGGGGTAACTATATTTGTAAAACAAAACAAGGACACTTAAAAGAAGTTTCAGACCTCTATTGGCCCATATTAATCTTTAATCTATATATATATATATATATATATATATATATATATATATATATATATATATATATATATATATATATATATATATATATATATATATATATATATATATATATATATATATATATATATATATATATATATATATATATATATATATATATATATATATATATATATATATATATATATATATATATATATATATATATATATATATATATATATATATATATATATATATATATATATATATATATATATATATATATAAAACAAAGTCGGATTTGTTCGAACACTTATAACTCGAGAACGGCTGGACCAATTTTCACGGTTTTTTATTTGTTGTATTTGTCTTCGTCCCGAATAGCAGAATAACTATTAAAAACAAAAAATGGAAAATTGACGAAAAATTATATAAAAGAAAAAAAATCTAATACAAAATGTAAATCCGTGTTTTTCTCATGGTCAGTTGTACGTGGCATGTTCACGTGTTGGCAAATCATTCGCTTTATTTGTTCTTCCATCTGATAAAAAAAACAAAAAATGTCGTATATCACAATGAAGATAATTAAACCGAGTGCATCCCATGCTGCACAATATGTCAATAGTTTAATTCAATCATGTCTTGCTGACACTCGATTGATATAATTATGTTTTTTACTTTTAACCCCTCAAATGAATGGCGATTAGCTCGGGTTGCCTACGGCTAAATGTATATAAATTTATATTTACATTTACATTTACATTTACATAGAGCGGGGTTTACTATAGAGCTATAGCATTACTATAGAGCGGATTACTATAAAGCGGCGCACATTTACATTTATATTTACATTTATTTAAATTTATATACATTTTGTATACATTTTGCCAAGGCATCCCTTAAGGGACGCCTCACATTTGAGGGGTTAAACTATTGCATAGCTTTTATCGCGGGCCTAGGCCAGCGCGGCGACCGAATGAAGAAATTTCTTAACGAAAATGAATGATTTTAAACTGATAATTATGTCTAAACGAGTACTGCTTACGATTTGAAAAAAATATATGTTGAACAAGAACATTTTCTAATATTCTTAGCTTTGAATATTTTAGATTTTGTTTATATTACATAGTGTTATTAATTTGTGAAATTAGGTCTAACCGAACACAAAAACGACTACTACCCAAATTCTTGCTGGCGTATTATTATGAAACCTGCACCATTTTAAAGATAATGTAATTATCTATCTTTTTATCTACGCATTTTTTGAATAATTCGTTTTTTTGCTTTATCGAATAAAAAATTCGTGCGCGGCGTTCTATCGGAAGACGTTTAAATTATTCCGAATCATTTGCTTCCGCAGATGATTCGGAATAATTTCAACGTTTTCCGATAGACCGCAGTTATCTGATATCAGAAAAAATAAAATAAATAAAATAAATAAATAATTATAATTGCATAAGTTGTTAAAAATGCTATGCAATAGCTTTACCGCGGCAGTCCCCGAGTGCCACACGTATTTTTATATTTCTTTTTGTGTTATTATCTTAATAAAGTAGTGAACTTAATATTTATTTTGTATTCATTGTATTACTTTCTTAAACTCATAAATTAAGTTCAGCTAATCTGTAAAACCACATTCATTGACTGTTAGGCGGTACGAAGTTCGCCGGGTCAGATAGTAACTAGATAAAAATATATTTTGAGGGTGCGAGCAAGCAAATTCTTATGATAATATCAAATTTCATGTCGATAAATTTAAAAGCTGTCTGGATAATCTACGTAGATAGACAGACTCACGAAGTTTTTTAAATGCGTAGTTTTGTTATTTTTTATGCAGCGGAATTTTTCAAACCCTGCCCACCCCAGTCGTTTACTTCTGTCGGCCTCTTTGGTGAAGTTTAATCTACCGAGCTGGATGTTCTGCCCTAGATAGATATATTCCTCCACAACTTCGAGGCTCGCATTCACAACGGTCACCGATGTTACATCAACATCAGCATTTAGTATATCTTTTGAATACGAGTATACTTGGATTGAAAAAACATATGTTACCGTAACAAGCAGTAAATGTATTCTATCGGTATTTATAAAGATTATCTTTTAATATTTTTTATCGAAATCGTTACACACGTTTATTAGAAAAAATATATTTTAATTTTAGCTATATGGCAGCTACCCTCAATTTTGCGACTAAAACGATAAAAAGAAACACCTCAATGTACTCCACATATCATTTTTTTTATCAAATCGGTCTAGTAGTTTCTTGTGTGTATGCCGTAACATGACAGCGCTGACAACGGACACACATTTTTTGGATTTCTGAGACCTCAAAACGTGAGAATCCACTAAAATCTCAAAATCCATTTTTCGCCCGATCAGAAAAATTCCATTAGTCTGTTAACAATTACATATTTCTCATCGGTAATCGAAATCGTTGCTAAATATTTCTTACAGTTACTTCCCAATGCTTGAAAAAGGAAATACTTCTGAACGCCCAAATGATGCGCAAGATGGCTTTATAAGATAGAAAGGAGATGTTAAAATCAAAATCTGTACAAATCTGTCAAAATCAAAAATACACAACATTATACTCATATATTCTATATACATTAACTTAATATAACGTAACCTACATATATACCAACGTAACCATATATACCTTAACTTAATGCAACCTAATCTAACCTAACCTTCCCCTCTTCAACTTTAAGTCGGTTACACGCTGAAACGCCGCCGCCGCCGATGATTTTGTAGTCACACGCCGAAAACTTGGGCACTGGCACGCAGCTTGTGCCTCTCATAAAAATTGGCATAAGCTAAATGAAACACCGAATTCTGCGCCCACAGAGACGCCGCTGATGTCTGCTGTCGTGCGAGTGCGATGTCGGCAGTGTTAAGTCTACAAGATGAGGCAAGACCGATTCTTGTTGAACTTTCAGAATTAGCAAGTTTTTCTCTGAAGCGTCTTTCTGGGATATGTCATACCACTGTTGAGAATAACAAAACTAAATTTGAGATAAACTATCAAAATCTAACCCATGATTCTCGAGTTAATGCTCCATAGACAGAAAAAATATTCATAGTCATATTGCATTTTATGACTATTATTTAGTGAAGATAGGGGATGGGCTAAGCATAATCAATGTACTCGCGGTTAGCTCTCCTACTATATTTCTGTCACGTTCGTTTGATCTCCTGGTTTGTTTTTTCGCTGGCGGAAACTAGGGCCATTAATTATAATCGATGGAGCCATACGCCGCGCGCGCGAAAGCGACAACTAAAGAGGTGCCTAGACGATCAAAATTGCACAACTCTTACCGTGGCTTAATGACATAATAAGCATGCTTGTCAAGCATTACACGCATTCATCAGCTCAGCGACGCCGGGCCGCGCGCTGGAAAAAAATCGCGTGCTTGTCAAGCAGTAGAGCCGTAAGCAGCGGCCGTAAGCATGCTTATTAAGCTTTTTTTGTCATTTACCGACACCCGCCTTTGCGTCGCGCGCGGAAGGGGATCACAAACTGTAGTAGATATGCAAATATAAAAAATAACACATTTCTCAAAAATCGCAAATTTTGCAGTTTTATACCAGAGAGTCACGTTAATTAGACGTAATTTACGTTGAGACCCCTATACGTTACGGGGATGGAACGACACGACATTATAAAAGAATGTTTAAATAGATAGACCAGAAGAGTTGAAATTTTAAATGAATATTTTTATATTAAAAACTTTCTTTAATATAATCTTAAAACTCCTTATATTTTCAGAAATCGTGGAAAAATCGTTACATTTCGGTATTTCGGTAGGACATACCCCATATCGGTAGAAAGATCGAAAAATCGGTAGGTTCGTGACAACTGGACGTGAGTTGCTTGACAAGTATTCTCTAGACGGTCAAGCAAGGCTTGACAATCATTGCGAAAATGTAAATTCTCATCAAGCATTGTCATCTAATTCTCATCAAGCACCTATTTTGCTTCTCAATCCATCAAGCTTAGTTTCTAGACGTTTAAAATTTGTTAACCGTCTAGAACGGGCGGGGTTTGTTGGGAAATAATTAGTGTTTTCGTGACAAAATTGTGTGGCGCCATATCATCCTCCGAAGGCATATATTTTTTTAAAGTGCGCTTACGATCGAGAGCGCAAACATGAAAAGCAGACACTCCTGGCGAAAGGAAGGCGCTGTCCGTTTTAATATTGGTTCTAGGGCGGGATAAAGAGCGGCAAGAAGGAAAGCGACGCGCGCTCTATTGACAAAGGACAAACGATGTAATATCGCCCATAATGGTCGCTACACACCACGCTCGAATGTCACATTACGAGATTGAACGAAGACAGTATAATTTAATTTTTGTGTACTGTCGCATATAGTTCTTCTTTCTTCTTAACGGTTATTACCGGCTCCGCGCAGCTTGGGTCTGATGGCCTGTCTATATTGTTAGGTTGGCTCAACTCATGATTCAGCTCCAATCTGGTAGCCTCTTCGAAGGGGAACTAACCTTGAAGAGGCGATGAGAATTCCTGCCTGCAGTTGTAGCCTAGAGTAGTAGATAGTTGGGATCGGAAGTTCCGATCCAGGGGAACACTACAGTCGTAGACAGTAGGGATCGGAGGGTCCGATCCGGGGGAGCACCTCGGGTGGAACTGAGTTATTAGTTAATCGACTGTGAAAGCCGGCGAAAAGCCGTGGGAGTGTGAAAACGTGCATTTCCTAAGCAGCGGGGGTAGTTGCCGACAAGACATTTTTAATCCATAGAAGCGATCCGTTGAGCCACCCGATACCGTGTGAGGTTGACGGGCAAAGGGCGCCGCGGTCCGCTTAAAGTTACCTCTAACATCAGGTAGAGGTCGCGCAAGCAACTTCGAATCTGTAATCAGACTGGAGGATGGAGAAATCCATCCCAATCTAGTAGTAAGGGCGCGAGGTGGGATGCTGGTTGCATTTCTTACGGGCTGTTAAGGTAGTTTGACTGTGGATTGTGTTGTCCATTAAGCCTTTACGTCCACTTTATAGGAGGCAGAAATGTACGATGTCATTATAACTCCCTAGGCTGACCCTGGTATTTGACACCCTTACTGACCTGATCAACCTTTGATAGGGGGGGGGGGGGATGCGCTACAAGAAGAAGAATACTAAAGAACTGCACAGTTCTGGCAAGCAAATATTTAAATCGGAAGAAACGTCAGAAGACCGAAGACAGACAAACTTAAGCCATTAGGCTGATTGCTATAAAACCACCGAAGCTCGGTCTGTCTGTTTTTTTCAAGTGCATTCAAGCGGGGCATAAAAATAGACGGAGGCAGACGGAGGCAGTGCGATTATAAGATTTGAACCCCCGGAGAAATCCTATTACAAACTCGGCGCAAAATCAATTTATGCTTGACAGGATATTACATTTTCTAGCAGGCGGCGGCTTATCGGGAAGCAAACAAGGATAGTGAATATAGCTAACGATGTAAATAAACACCCCGAATCGAAATTTCTACCTTTCTCATTAATTGATGGAGCACAAAGGGTTACATGACATGGAAATAATGATAGTAAACGGTCTGGATATATTCGTTTCCTATAATATTTTTTATTTTTATTTATTGAAATACTTATGATTAGGTATACAGTGCATTGATCATGTAACGTTTTCTTCTTATAATAATTAATATAGGGAGGTTTAACACATCTTACATGACCTTTCCTGCTAATAGCACATGTAACTAGGCGATAATTTGGTCCGTCTCTAGATGTGCAAACATACTAGCCGTAGGCACGTTCCGCATATTTCTCTACATTTTCTATACAATCCTTAAGCGCACTACATTCATTTGTGTCACCCCAAAACTTTACCGGCAAGTATTCAAGGACTTCTGGAAAGATCTTGAGCCTGATGTTGGGAAGAAGGTTGACCTGATCGAAGCCGAAACATATAACTCTATAACTCTGCCGAAACATATAAACTAGGACCAACTTCATCGTGACAGGTTCGTGATCATGACACATTAGATTGCTTGTCATCCCGACAACATTTAATACTTACTTGTAGGTAACAATCGAGATAAAAGAAAATGATAGCGACGAGTGACGGGAGCGGGAATGTAAAGCTTTTATGTCAGTTTGATAGTCTATACGGCGGTATATAAATATTATTAGTGTGTCTTGAATATGAGATATTCCAACCAAAATTTCACTATGTAATTTCGGCCCAACAAGGCATCTATCTATGTACCAAATTTAAAGGCAATAAGTTCAATATGTTTAGATTGAAATATGATAAGTGCGACTAATCGGTCTACCAGCGGAGTGAACCAATTTAAACTACAACTTTTTTAACTCTTTCCATGACTAAATAATGCCTCTTGCCGAATTTCAGCTCAGTCGGATTAAGCGTTGGGGGCTATCATGGATTAATACATACACCTGACTGACACCTGCTCAGAGCAGAGACGTGCTCACGGTTCAGCTCCTATCCAATAGCCAAAGAACTCTTACCACGGCAGGTGGATCAGTTCCCCTGGGGGATGGCCATCGGGCGCTGCTGGGCGGTTTGCGCATCGTACGGCGTCAGCCAATCGACTGTGCATTCCGGCCAATAACTGTAGGAGTCTGGAAATGCTCTTATACGTTTCCAAGCAGCGGGAGTGGTTGTTGACCTAATGTCAGCTACTCTTAAAACGACTTCTTGGCAACCCGATCCCGTGTGAAAGATGGACAAAGGCCGCTACGATCCGCGATAAATTCTAACTGAATTACCGCTAGCAGTTAGAGGTCGAGCAAGCGACTTCGGACCCGTAACCAGACTAGAGGGCAGAGAAATCCAAATGTGGTAGTGAGGGCGTGAGGCTGCCAGCTGCGTCAACTTCCCAGTGCCACACGGTAAGGCGTTGGACCCTCACGAGCAAGTTGGCGTAGTTAGATGATGGACTGTTTAGCACTTAAATCTCTACGTACACTCCAAGTTGAAAGAACGATCAAGATCCTTATAACTCCTCAGGGTGACGGGTTCGCCCGTTGTAGGTGACAACTCTTTAGTGGTCGAGAGTACGTGGATATTATTACAATATAATTGTTTAGTGTGGCAATAGTTGCCTCATTCTGCCTCAAATATTTATTTTAATTTAAGACATTTTTCGAATATGATTTTCCGGCAAAGGTACGTTGCAAAGAAACATTTATAACAGCGAGAAATCCACTGACGTAATTCGGTAAAACTGCTTCAAAAGGCGATTATAATAACCGCCGTAGGGAGTCAAAGAAAGTGAAAACACTCGAAAAGAATTGGAAACTATTAAAATTCGGAAAATGATTGTTTATTTGTTGCGAGGTTTTTAGTTTTTGCTGAAAAAAATGTTGAATTAAATTAGAAAACTAATGAATTTTGGAGTTTTTTAACCCATTTAACATATTGAAGTCTTATCACCTTATTGACTTCTAGATATCTTATGTTAAAAATCGGAATCATTTTGGTTCATTATATGGATATTACTCGGCGTCTTTGTCAAAAGATTATTAAATCGATTATTAAATAAAACTTCAATCAAATGAAACTTTTGATATGTATCTAACTAATCGTGTAACATTTGCAATTACAAGGTTTATTTTTGATTACCGATACGATGTTTAGTGCGTTACAATACGAAGGCATATTGCTAGATTGACAATAAAATTATTTTACGTTGATTATTCTACATAGAATTTGTATTTCTATTTTAATATATGATTCTCTCTTACTATTTAATGACATTATTATACTATCCGCAGTACAAAGTGGCGAGTCAGGTAATTTATCATCGAAATCGTGCTATCTCTTTCGCACTTGCACGGCCTTATGGAGCGATACCTGTAACCGTAGTGTAGTAGTTTTACGCATACAAAAGGAATGTCGATAAAGTAATGAAACGAGGGAAATAAATATTATTTCAGTATTATAAAATCGAAGACTATCGCGGTTGTTTGACATTATAAATAGGATAGAAAACGAATTTACCGCGTGAAATTTGTAGGACCCGACGTTTCGGTGACGTTGCAGCCGCCGTTGTGACAACGGCTGGGTCCGAAACGTCGGGTAATACAAATTTCACGCGGTAAATTCGTTTTCTATCCTATTTATAATTTAGTATTGTTTCATTACGATAAATATTAAATAAGTTAAAAATATAAATATTGATATTGAATTAATAAAATAAAAATATAAAAGTATCAAATTTATAATAGTTGACAATAAAATAATTGTTATACAAAAAAAAAAAAAACTAAACAAAGAAAGTCAGCAAGCTATTCATATTCGTCTTCACTGTCACTATCGTCTTGTAGATTAATAACATGACAATGGGTGTCAATTATATTATGTGCTTTGGCCAGGTCTTCGTTTTGGAGATTTTTGAATCGATTCCGAATTCGATCTAGAGTTTGTTCGCTCGTTCCACAAACTAATGCTGCCAACTTTCTTGGTTGTGAAAAATCAATTTTCCTTATGACATCAGGGTCTTCTTTCAACATATGCAACCACTTATAAATGTTGAGAATGACATGCCGGCTTTGCTGGTTACCATCACTTCTTAACTTGGTCAAATTAGTTTAACAAAAATCTTCCATCATGATGTAGATTCACAAATAGAGTTCGTATAACGAATGAGTTATGCTCGTTGACATTATTAAGCCTTTTATAGCAGAATATTTTGTTATCAATAATGCCTAATGACCTACATAATACGCACAATAATTATAGTAGACGAAAACTAATTTGGCAAAAGTGTCGTTAAAATGTCATAAAATGTCGAAATCGAACTGTTACGGTTACCACAATTAATAGTCCTAATCGGTTAGCTACTTACCACCTATTAGGGTATTTACTCACCGCTTTTGGCTAAATCTAGGAATTTTATCTATCTACCTAATTTTAGCAGGTAAAAGTCTTTTCAATTTTTGGATTAATATATAGCCTATGACACCCACAAATAATGTGGCTTTTTATTGGTAAAAGAATTTTCAAAATCGGTTCAGTAGATCCAGAGATTACTTCCTACAACGTCACAAACTTTACCTCTTTATAATATTAGTATAGAAGTATAGATTACGATACGGTCGCGGTTCCATACCTATGTCGTAATATCTCTTTAATTATTTATGCAGTAAAAGGGAAAAGTCTTTTGTTTTAAACATTTGAGACGATAAGTTTACTTATTTTGATAAGAATTCATAATTAATATAATATAAAAGTTAGACATATGCTGTCACTGACTTTTTGGTAGGCATTATCAAGCTCTACAACTTTTCTCTAGAACTTAATCATATACATATCTCTCATCGTTAAGGCAGTGTTAGTTAGAAACGTTTTTGTTCGACCGCTTATTCTCCGACCTTCTTTGCAAATCCGACTACCACGAAAAAGTATTTTCATTTTTCGGATTAATATATAACTTATGACACTCACAAATAATGTGGATTTCTATTGGTAAAAGAATTTTCAAAATCGGTTCAGTAGATCCAGAGATTACTTCCTACAACATCACAAACTTTACCTCTTTATAATATTAGTATAGATAAATATTTTATCGACATGGTACCATTCCTATGTTAACTGTCTCTAATTGCCCCAGTCGCCAGTTTGTACTGCGGATACTATAGTAAGTAGGTAATATTGAATATAATATTACAGCCATGACAACAACTATCATGATAGTTATGTTTTAAATAATTAAAATTTTAAGCATTTAATTTTGTGACGCATCCAAGTGAAGGAATGCCTATCTACTGGATTAGTTGATTGTATTGTATTGTATTACAGTGCTCCTCTCCTTCAGGCCATCACTGCCGATACGCTGTGTATGTATGTATAGTATATATGTTTTAAAGCGCCCAATTTTGTTATGAAGAGAGTTCCTGATGATGATGAATAAGTAATTAGTGTGCGTTGGACTGAAACCCAATTAACTCTATAGCTAGCAAATTCAGGGACGGGAGATGGATTCAAATCACCGCCTCAAGCACCGTCAAAGGAAAGGGAAGGGAACGGCATTCAATTAAGTGACTTCTCGTTACCAGACCTAGTTGAGTGTTCGCACCTTCAGTCTGCCAGGGACGCCGGCATAATTGAGACTGCGCTGTTTTATAATATCGCTATTTATGTACTCACCTGAAACAAAGAAAAGGAACGTTATTGTAGAGTTTTTTTTAATTGCATTTACAATTTTCGTCTTATTTATGTAAATCACAATTCAAGCGAATTAATAGCCTTATACGGCACAGTATACCTACCACCCAGTAGCTATAGTCTAGAGCTACAAGGCAATGCGGGTAGAGGGTGCGGGGAATGGGGACAGAGGGGTTCGTCACGACAAACGCAAACAGTACGCATTAAGGGCAGGTAAAGGCTGCCGACCTTTTCAAGCGTTCGGGTATCTGTGTAGGCCGAGTACCGAAACATCTGGCGAACCATCCGAGCCCTTACGACTCCTGATGTATTTGCTTTGATTTCAATGTTTTTCTAAGAGAAGCTACTGTCTGGTATATTGTGTATACGGTAAGGACGCCTAAGGTATATTATAGTTCATGTAATATTTACGTGGTATTAGAGTAGTACCACTCTTTAATTGGAGTTGGTAAATAATGCCTGGGCTATAATACTCTGGCGGAGTTTTTTAATGTATCTTTGGAGTTATTTTTTCCATGTAAATATATATCTATATTCTGAAGAAGAAAAAAAATAAGTTTGTTTCAGAGAAGTTTGACGAGTACGGCGAGTTAGAATAGTCCCCCAGTCTCCCCAGTAGCACCTGCAACTTTAGGGCTGTTTGCTTATGAAATGTTTGGTCTCGCTTTGTCCTGCAGAAACAGTAGCGTTGACCGATTGACTAGTCTTGTTTTTTAATCGCGAGTTTCGACGTCGTTGTTTGCAGTTCTTGACAGCACATATTTAGGTTACCTGTTGTGTCAGTCACCGGCACAAAATGAGATGCGAAATTAAAGCGAATTTTCCATGATTGCGTATATACAAATAAAGCAATAACAAACGACGACAGAAAAACAAATTAATAACCAACCTTAACCGCAGTTATTCAAGTTCAAAATGGACGGTATAAAAATACGCAACGCTACGCTATGCAATATCAATTTAATTACAATTTATTAATTATAAAATAATATTACAATTTTATTTTCTTTGTCGTTTTGGGTCGGGTCAATTTACAGTTTAACTCCTCTCCGGTAGCCTCCTCGATGAAAGTCGAACTTGGAAAGGATTTTGTGAACCCTGTCATGGCTGTGTCGTAAACAGGTGGGATCGGATCCAATCTGGGGAACACCTTGCCTTGGGCGACGATTGGCGGTTTGAATAACCGGAGGGGTCTGGAGACGTATGTTTCCTAAAAAGCGAGGGTAGCTTTTGACCTGGCGCCACCTATATTTATACACGATCCGTTGGTACCCCGAAACTGCGTAACAAGAGCGGTCAAAGGGCGCCACGATCCGCGATAAATTAGAACTGAATTACCGCTAACATCAGGTAGAGGCCGCGCAAACGACCTCGAATTTGTGATCAGACCGGAGTACTGAGAAATTCGTCCAAATCTGGTAGTGAGGGCGCGAAGTCGACCCGCCTTAGTGCCTCGCAGTAAGGATCACTCATGTATGGAGAAAAAAGTATATTAATCAGAACCTCTCTATGTTTCCAAGGTGTTCTATGGTCCACGTGGCCCGACGACACGCCGAACGGTGGATCAAGCGCGTTTTGGAGTGGAGACCCCGGCTGGGCAGAAGAAGTGGGGGCAGACCACCGGCCCGATGGTCCAATGATATTAAGGGGACAGCTGGATCAGTCTGGATGAGGAAAACGGACAACCGATCCGGATGGAGAGTGATTGGAGAGGCGTATGCCCAACGGTGGACGAATGCGCGCTGATGAAGAAGAAAATATACCAACCGATCCAAGCCGATTATACGAAAAATAACAAAAAAAAAACATTTTAAAACTTTATACTGCTACAACGGGGTTGAAATTTTGAAAATAATAGAAAAAGACTTAATTTTGGTTAGATAATTTTAGACTCAAAATAATTGTTTTTTTACAATATAAATAATCTAAAAGTCGTAATTACTGACTAGTGAGTAATACAATGTATGCACATTGCAACATTTAATGACACAGCTCCCCATTCCTGCCCCGTCGATTCAGTTCGGCAATCCTTTAGAGCAGTAATACTAATATATAGAAAGAGGTAATCCTAGCTTTTTCCCGTCCCCCGTTTTATCCTTCTACCCCGTCATTAGCCGGAAGCACAGAGAAGCTAGCTGGTACGGCCGGAAGCGGTACGTCTGGAATCTTCCCCACGTGATACGACCCGACCACGTGGATAAACACTACCTACTATCAAGAGGTTTTCTTGCCACACTCAAGCTACAGAACGAATGGTCAAAATAGTCACGGAAGCATATGATGCTGTCTGTGGACCATATAAAGAAAGGTTTATAAGAAATCGCCTGGAATTAGGAAACCTCATGCGAGTCTTCATCATCAAACGTGATTACCGGCTACTATAATTTCGGCGGGTTTTTAGGTATTTCATAATTTAATGCAAAAAGAAGCTGTTCTGGATCTATTTTTATAACCAAATGGTTACACGTATGTGTCCTCTCGTATAAACACTAAACTTCCCGTTTCACTTGAACATTAATTACTTTAACTTGTTACCATAAGAGGCTCAATTGCCTTAACTTCCTTCCTCTTGTGGCAGTGCGTAACCAAAAAAAAGTATTTTTTTGGTACCATAGAACATCTTATCCGCATAGGTAGGTTTTGAATATATATATATATATATATATATATATATATATATATATATATATATATATATATATATATATATATATATATAGAAATATTTGATAGTTTTTGTGTATATATTCTTTTTAGAATTGATCAATAAGATGATTATAAAGTAAATAATTATAAAAGCCACTTACATCGTGACGAAGGGAATCCTTCGTCACGATGTAAGTGGCTTTTATAATTATTTACTTTATAATCATCTTATTGATCAATTCTAAAAAGTATATATATATTTATATATATATATATATATATATATATATATATATATATATATATATATATATATATATATATATATATATATATATATATATATATATATATATATATATATATATATATATATATATATATATATATATAGGTATATATATATATATATATATATATAGGTATATATATATATATATATATATATATATATATATATATATATATATATATATATATATATATATATATATATATATATATATATATATATATATATATATATATATATATATATATATATATATATATATATATATATATATATATATATATATATATATATATATATATATATATATATATATATATATATATATATATATATATATCCTTTAATTGAATACGACTAGTGTCGAAATATTCTCAATCATATAATTTCTTCTAAAATAAGTTACTAACATCCATTTCTGTTACAGAAACCATCCTCCTATACGTATTACATCCAAGGGCATACAGTAATTCGGCTGCAATAACTAAGAACATCATAGGTTATCAATTGCGGAAACAGGTGCCGCTGCCCTAAGTATTTAAAGAGGACATTAACTATCGTTTAAATGTTTCTGGTCCACCAGGACCCCAGATAAGTAACTTTTCATGAATCTAATTTTATATATTATTGAAAATAATTTAAAAATATATATATATATATATATATATATATATATATATATATATATATATATATATATATATATATATATATATATTTTTTTAAAGAATTCGTTTAAAGGATGACACTTTGATGACAAAATAAAAA
>OX155980.1:41255864-41274053 GCA_944548615.1 Micropterix aruncella | reverse complement strand
CATGGCGATAGCGTATAGGTCGCGTCGTCAAGGCAGCCAAGCCCCCGCCCCGCATCATAATAGCACGTTTCTCCCGCAGTCTTAAACACGTTGGATAAACATATTAAGTTAATTCGCGTGGGCGACCTGCTCAGACGTCTGGCGCCGACCGTTAAATTCTACGTGACGTAATAAAGCAGTGTATAAAAACGACCGAAAAAGTTTTCTAGATCGCCGGCCCGTTATAAGTAATTTTTCTCCGAATGCTTACGCAGTTAAAAAGCGACGATGCAAACTTCCGGGAACAGGTAAATAAAGGTAAGCCGACCGACTGACTCCATTTCGGCGGAATGCCTTCGAGAGCAAATTCTTGGATATATTAGCTATGTGTGTACAGGGTCTGTCTAACCCTTGCACAAAGCCGGCACTTCACTATTACATTACATTACATTACATTTACGTCGTGTCCAATTGGTGGCTAAAAACCGCTCTTGGACGTGTCAAAATATTTCTGTCGTCCCACCTTCCAATCCTTAACTCTAGACGTTGTCCTGTATTAACGTTGGCCTGCCTGCTATTTATTAGCGGGTTCAGCAAACGTTTTTTCGTTATCGAATTTCCGATAAACTATATCCTAAGGGGATTCGACATTGAGTTCGACATTTCAGTTCGACAGTTCGATTGCTGTTGCTCAAAGCAAAATCGACACTGTCGACATTGACTTCGACAGTTCGATTTGCTGTTGCTCAAAGCAAAATCAAAAAATGAGTGAAATTTCTCGTTATCCTGCGCCGTTCAATTCTCGTGTGATGGCCGGACGGTAGTTGATAGTTGCCATTCACACATTTGACGAGAGACGCGGTACTTTTAGAGAGATTGGTTGTGAGTGATTTTCTGTCAAAAAGACATTTCTGTGGAGCTACGCGGAACACAGTCGGCCCGTGAGCTCATAATGGATATACAGGCGACTCGAGATTTGGCGACTCATGAAAAAAATAAATAACTTCGAAACTATTGACTTTTGCATAAAGGTAAATATGGCTGTATATATAGCAAATAACCTCTTCTACAACAGCCCCAAAGGTATCTATCGAGGAACCAATACCCTGTATAACAAAGTGCGCCCCTTCCTGGTGGAACGATTTCAGCCACAATATTTTCAACTATCATCAAATGATACCATCACCAAATGATGCCTGCATGCGAAATTTCAGCTCAATCGGATGAAGCTCTTGGGCGCTATTGTGGAGGAATACACACACATAGACGGATACAGACATACAGTCAAACACACAGACAAACAGACAGATTCCAATTTGGAAATGGTCCTAATCGACCCGACCCACAAGGGCTCAAAATAGATATTTCTTTCTTCATCTCGAAACATGCGCGTTCACAATACATTCCCTCATGTTCGAATGGTGGGCCGGGAAAGTAAAACGGACAATATACATACAATAAACCTTGAAAACATTACACCCCTTTTTATTAAGTAGTCGTGTAAAATAAAAGTCGTGTAAAAAGACACTTTCCTATGTTGTTCAGAAAAGCCTTTTGTAAAAAAAAACCCACGCATGGCAAGCGCAGCATATATCGAATAAGATCAATAACTGAATAAATAAATAAAAGTTGACGCGCGATTTTGATTTACTATAGCCTAAAATGGTTGGAGGAAAAGCTTGCGAATGCAAACGATTTTTAGTGTATTTTATTTTTATATTATGCTTCTGAGAGAGACTAAGCTTCAACTGCGTAGAGAGTACTGTCATCCTTTATTACTTCAGAAGCCTCAGCTTATTACTAATTTTGAGGCCATGGCTACATTTAGTAAAATTGCTGGAACACAATTTCGTAAAAGCAGATCTGGCTTTTTATTTCTCGTGAACGTCCCCACGGCGTTATTGCACTTTGCTCTGACATTAACACCATTACCGGTGACGATCTTCACTTTAATTTATGTAGAATAAAGTCAGCGCGTTCTATTGGGCTAGATAGAGTACCGTCCTATACTAAGTCCTATCCTACACCGTCCTATACCGTCTTATACTATATTTAACGGTTTTAAGTTTTGTATATTTTACCTGCTTAAGTATTTTTTATATACAGTCTTATATCTATTCAAGACTATGTAAAATATGTAGGTAGCACCTATAAATAAAAACAGCGTGGTGCTATTTGGACGATATTCAGATGGATACTGAAAACTATGTCCTAATGATGGATACGATAAACTATGTTTATCTTAGTAATCGCCTATTTCCAGCGTTAGCGGTTTGATTACGTATATTAACTTGTATATACAACACGTGTCTTCAGAACAATGAAGCCATTTCGACATCCGAAATCCTTCACATTCTTCTATACGTCATTAATTAGATCGGCACTGGAGTACGGACCAGTAATTTGGAATTCGCTTTACAGTGGTCACAGCGATGTAATAGAACGAGTTCAAAAGAAATTCAATCGCATGCTGTCGAACCTCGTAGATTTTAAAACAAGATCATTAACGATATCAGGTGTCTCCATAAGCTTTCACATAATCGACTAGATAGCCCAGCTAGTCTAGCAAATTTTCAATTTCGTGTGCCACCGCGACTAACGAGGAGCTCTCAGATATTTTAAGTTGTCGCTTGCAATAGCAATATCCTGTCGAATAGATCGTTCACCAGAATATGTCAAATTTGGTATACCACTCGTAAAGGACTAGACATATTTAATGATTCCATGAATTTAATTTAAATAAATATTAAATTAATGTAATCAAAGAAATATTTTTAATAAAAGATTCAATTAAACCTAGTGTCCTTCTATTTTCTAAGACCGAACAAACTGACATGCTAGTAAATTATAGGACTTTATTTTTATATTATATTATTTAAAAAACATTAATATTTAATTATTCATAATATATTTTTTCTTTTTATACCACATTTTTCTTAGTTATCTATTATTAAAGTGTTCATGTAATTTCTATTTTAAGTTGTTCTAGCAAGCTTTGTAAACTTTTCATAGGATATTGAATTAGTTTCGTATAAATAGGTTTTGCAAATACTCAATCATGTATTTACTATCTGTAAGTTTACTGTAAAAAAAAGTAATATATAAATGGGTCCCATTTTTAACCGACTTCCAAAAAAGGTGAGGTTATTAATTCGGTTGTATCTTTTTTTTAATGTTTGTTACCTCAGTAGGTAGTCCGTCATTTAGGAACCGATTTGGAAAATTCTTTTTTATTTAATATGATATACTTCCAGATTGGTCCCACTTTTATCCAAACCCTGTTCTGATGATGAGATCCATGATGAAATTAAGGGAAATCCTCAAATATTATCATATGAAGATGAAAATTTACATGTTGGTTTAGTTCCGATGACAATGCAATTTATTCTGGTAAGCATGACCTGATTCTACAACTTGCGGTGTCAACTACAACGGGCGAGCCCGTCACCACAGGACGTTTTAACGATTTTCTCGTTCTATCGCCCTGCAGTGAACGTAGAAGACTTTGGACGAAACAAATCCAACGTCCAGCTACGTCACAACCCGCAAGAAGCCAACGCCTTACCGCGAGATAGCCAGTGTTACCTGGCGGGCCGACACTCGCGCCCTTGCTTCCAATTGTGACCAGATTTCTCCGGTCTCTCGATTGGTTCCGAGTTCGAGGTCGCTTGCGCGGTCCTCTCCCTTACGAAGCGGTGAAACGGTGTGCACCGAATCTATCGCGGACCAAGGCGTCCTTTGCCCGACTCTGAACCGGGATCGGATGGCCAATGGTCATTTCAAGAGCAGTCGCCGTAAGGTAGACAACCACCCCCGCTCTATAGGAAACAATACAGTTCCCAGACTCCCCCGATTGTTAATCGGAGAGCACAGTCGATTGGCTTGCGCCGCTCGGTGCGCAGACCGTCCAGGAGCGCCAGAGGTTTGATTCCCAGGGGAGACTGGTTGACCCAGTGTCCTACCCAGGCTCGCACCCCATGCGTGGAGGCCATCGGATGGATGTTGACCCGTGAGTGTGACCGACCCTGAACACATGGGTCATCGTTGCCACCTCATCATGGGCCCATTAGCTCCCATTAGACCTGATTCTACACCCAGGGTTAGCTACCGACGAAGGGACTCCTCAACGGTCAACAGCACAGACGCGAAATATTGTATACGCATTCAGTTATGATAGCCCGTTCTAAGTTTCACCATGACATGGCTGCTGCACCCAGGGTTGGCTCCCGACAAGGGGACTTCTCAACAGACAACAACATAGACGCAAAATTTTGTATATGCATTCAATTACAACAGCCCGTTCTAAGTTTCACCAAGACAGAACTGCGCCACCCAGGGTTGGCTTACAACATGGGAACTCCTCAACGGTCAACACATAGGCACGAAATTTTGTATAGGCATTCACTTATGACAGTCCGTTCTAAGTTTCACCATGACATGGCTGCTGTACTTATAAAAAAAATGGGGTCGGTATTTATTTGTTGAAATTTTTATTATTTGTGATTTGTATTTTTTGCTGCGGATGAAACGTTTGAATTTGAATTTGAATATTCGACAAACTATCGAATGTAATACACATGATACTTAGACAATTCCAAGACGATGACGTGATATTCTAACTCCGCAATGGAGTTAGAATCGCAGTGGCATTTTCCTCCCTAGAACGCATTTTATCGATGTTCACCGTGACATTTATTACCACCACTAGCGGTGAGTTTCCGATGTTTCCGTTGCGATGGCAGGCGAACTTTTGTTTACCACAATGTGCCGCACCTCTAGTTCATTAGAGAAACGCCCCTGTTGAAATGGGCGATCGATTACATCGAAATGCGCCGTAACAGGGCGCGGTTCGTTTTATTTACATCACCATTAATTTGACACGCATTGAAGGCAACCTGTCAATTTGTAATTGACACGAGTAAAATTTAGGTACGTTAACAAAAAAAATAGGGGAAATGTAGCTACAGTGGCGTTCCTCGGTTGCCATATTAGATTCATGGCATTTTAAGTAAAACCTTCGCTTACATTGAAAATATGTATTTTACAATACTGAAAAAATCAGCAATCTACTGAAGACAGCTTCCTATGAATGGTATACGTTATATTGGAGACAATTATTATATTCAACAATTCAACAAGAAGTCAACAATTTTGATATCATAATCATTTTATTCATCTCAGATTGTAACAAATTTTAACATACCCATATCTTTCATTGATATAAGTTAGAAAAAAACCTAAATTTTTGCTCTTTGTCTATTTTTAATTTAAGAATTTCAGCTAGGTATTAGAAATACCTAGATCTAATATTGCAAATATTTCAATTGTATATTTTAATAATATTAATGTTAAATAGGTAGCTAATAAATTCAAACCTCTGTGATAATTGAATATTAATAATTATAATCATAATTGTCTGTCCGAAAATCGCAGATATAAAAGAAAACAAAATTTTAAAAATATATATATTATATAAAATAAAAATATTAAATATTTGAATATTTCGTTACCGAAAATTCAAGACTGGTTTTTAAAGGATGTCCATTTCCCTATTTTAATCGTATCGATTATACCGATTACTAATGTATGAAAATATTTCCTGGAAAATTAGGCAATATTTCCGCAGCTATATCTTTTAGGTTACGTTACTAGTCTCTATTGTGAAGTTTTGCAATGGGCGGGTTTATCTTACGACAATCTCATACAACCAACCCTACGTATATTTGTATAACTACATACCCTACATATATTTGTATAACAAATTTCATCTTGACAATCGCATCGATATATTTCATGATAGTTTATGCTCCTTCAAAGTGTCCCTCTTTAAAATACTGTAATTCTGGTATTGTTGTTTTTTTTTTCCTTTTTTTATACGTAGTTTTTTAAAACATTCAACCATTGTTCATGCATTGTGCTAATTGTGTACTCATATAAAAAGGATATTGATGTAGTCATGTAACTGTAGTATAAATATGTCACTGTATGTGTTGTCAATATTCTGTTTGGGTACCAAATAAAATAAAATAAAATAAAGTATGAAAAGGTATGTATGTATGCGTGCATTCTGACATGTCTTTTACTGAATGTGACATGGCATGATTTGTCATTGCATTCATTTGACAGAATTGGAATGGAAGTCCGTTAATTTAATTCCAACGGAAAAAGGAGACCCAGCCAGGAATTGATCCTGAAACCCTGTAATATAAGATCAGGGTATTAGATTAATTATATTATCCGTAAGTATATGTCGAATATTATGTCTTTAACTAGTTTAATATCAGGGTGTAGGTCACAAGAGAAACTGATTGTTTGTTTTTCCATATTAAATAATTTGTTATCTTTATTAGTAGACATCTTTATATAAAGTATTTTAAGCAAACAAAAGCAACAACAACAATGAATACATGTATTTATTTGGTGAGCTGAAGTATAAAAAGAAAAGAAACTCAAAAACGTAACTCAAATACACCCCGCGATCGAAAATCTGTTTTTTTTTCATCGCAATAACATCTTAACATAACATTTTAAAAAGATTATACACCACCTTTTGTAATGCAAAGTTTTTTTTGTCGCTCCTGCTGCAGCTATTTGTATACAGGTTGGTAATTCAGAATGATCGTGCGTGTCCGCAATTCCAACTGTGGTTAAGGGGTGGAGTTTTGGAAGCAATCAAGACTGCGGTCTTGTTGGTTTGATTGCGGCTGGCAATGATCTTGGATGATAAAGGTCAGCCATTACTCTATAGACAACAAGAATGTTATTTCGAAGACTATCGCGGTTGTTTGACATTATAAATAGGATAGAAAACGAATTTACCGCGTGAAATTTGTAGCACCCGCCGTTTCGGTGACGTTGCAGCCGCCGTTGTCCAGGGTAGACTGAAGAGCTGTGAATCCGTTGTTTTGCGGGTAGGCCGCGTACCGCTTCCGCCATTGCGTAGATTATAACGGTGGTGGGGGGCCGGGCTCGGAGCGCGGGAATTTTGAAAATCCGTCTTGCACACAACACTCACTGTATCCTGTTTTACGTCTTTGCGTTCGGCGTTCGGCGGCGGGAACATTTTAAGAAGAGGGTTCCACGTAGAAGAGAGTTTGTAACCGTCGTCTCTGTTAAAGTTCGGGGTTCTTCTTATTTCAATGCAAGCGCAATGAGGCAGCCACTCGAAATCACAACACAAATCGATTGCTAGTGAGAAAGTTATTCGACTTTTTCGAACCACCCGGTCTCACAGACATATACGTCACCAGTGGCGGGTTAAAAAAAATAGTTACAAGTGTTTGTTTACCCATGTAACTTGTACAAAAATAGTTACAAGTTACATGGGTTTGTTTTTTTAATAATTCTTACTTAGAGAGCCCAAAAACTATTAGGTACTGCTAAAGTTGTTTCATATTTTTCCAAACTTAACAACACGCGACTTTTATTTGAATATCTTGCCTGTTTACGATTTGGCGTTTTTTTTATTCAGTAGAATTATATCTGTGTCATAGAACATCGAAAGCCCGTCGCTCGCCGTGGACAGCGGGCTTTCGCTGTTCTGTGATAAGTTTAGAACTTAATAATCTCGTCTTTTTTTTTAAACTGTGCGTTATTCTTTCGAATTGCCCCAAATTTGGTTGGTCAATTCGATACTTGCATATTTCGAAAATTTATTATTTAAAAAAATACCTTTTTTATTTCTAACATGAAAACGAAAAACTTAACGAATACCTTTTCCAATAATAGATTTTATCTTCTGTTCGATGCATAATGCGGAATTATATTTAATAAAATACGGGTACAAATACGGACACTACATTATAAGCCATTATACAACAAAAACATATATTTCTTTAATTGAAAATTGCGTTAATGCCACAGATGAATGTTTGGAATTATACAATAATTAGAATTATACAACAAGATATTTTTTTTTCATTGTATAAACAAAAAGGTAATTAAAGGTCATTTTTTCGATTCTTCAAGTTTTACTCTTTTTATACGTATTCCAATGACTTTAATTTTAATATATTTTACAAATTTTAATCAAAATTTTTCATATATTGTACATATCTACTTTATGTACCTTTTACAGCAAGCTCTGTATTTTTAAACGTAAGCCACAGATTGCAAAAAAAATCATGGCTGCATAAATATCGTTATTAAGTTTTCTATACGTACTTTTATTTTTTAATAATAATATAATCTACTATTATTAAATATAAAAAACGGGTCATGCATTGTGGCGCCATAACTTACATCCGGCCCGCAAAGTCGCCCTTATAAATGTGTAAAAAAACACAGAAATTTAACTTAAAGACTTCATTTAAGTTTAAGGCTACCTACAAAACAAAAAAGGAATTTAGAGGTTTTATTTTTCTTGGAATTTCTCTATTCAGCAACGGATTTCTTGCATATTATACCACCGATCATTGAAGTGGCATTCAAGGTGTGTGTATGAGATCAATTTTAATTACGTTATTCTTTTTCTGTATTCTTGGCAGAACCCTTCATCTTACAATCGCCCCCTGAACCTTCATTGATTATATATGGTATTAGATTGCTAAACGTCATAGTATGTTTTGGCAACCCTTCTGCGTCGGCGACATAAAGGCGGCGCCGATAGCATTGACCGGCGAAATTAATAATAACTTATTTGGCTATCTACATATAATAACATTGATAATAATTGTTTTTTTATAAAGGACTGATTGATTATAAAACCCCAATAATTCCACCTATGATAATAATAATAACATTCAATTATTAGTGTCATCTATCGCATTTTTACATAGGCTGATTACAACGAAGAAATAATACGGAGAGATAGAATGCCATCTATTAGTCTGTCTGAACTTTGAAGCGCGCAATTATTAAGTATTGAAACCAGTACACAAAAATAATAAAAATGTATATCTTTATGTAAATAATGTTAAGAGCTATGATTTAAAAATTCGTTTGTTATTTTATTATTTTATCTCGAGATTAAATACCGTATAGGTGTGTTTAAAGCACTATCTGCAGTTTGTACTATACCAAGTTAGAAGCAGTAACTGCACTCTCGAGCGCAAGGCGTTGCGGGGATAAGATGTGAGGGAAGTGAGCAGAGGGATATTTCTCGCCGAACGCCTTCGCTGGGGCGTTACGCTGGGGTGGGGATATTGGCACGTTTAAATATCTGCGTCGGCGGAGTAGCGCACATGTGGCAGCCTTATGCGAGCTTCTATAACTCGTGTAACCGCTCGCTTTAATTTCAATTTTGTTCTAAAAGAAGCTACTGTCTGGTATACTGTGCTAGAGTGCCGCCATACTGCCGAACCACGCACGCCGCCATATTGAAGATCAGAGAAGATTAATGTATGTTTGGATCTATGAGTACCATCTACGCGTTGCGTTTCAATCAATGAGCAATCTAATACGATATATAATCAATGGTACCTTCTATCCTAGCTCAACATGTGTTAGTCTCGCTTCGCTGTTCTGCATTTGCACATTCACTATTCCGAATAGATTTAATATAGAATGAAGACGGGCGAATGCGGCAAGGATAACAGATAAATGAAATTAGGGCTTTGAATCAATTACACTGTCTGCCATTGTGCTGAGAGTGAGGTGTTTGCGCTCAGTCGGTCACGGAGCGGGTGGTGCTTTTCGTTTAACTCAAATTTCTCCTAATGAATATGAGGATATAATACTGAATGGAATACAGGCGAGATGGAAACCTAATCTGATGCCAGACAATAAATAATGCATACTTTGATGTATCATCGGTGATCATGGCGTAGATTGAAAGTTGTATTTTTTTAAATTGTTGCACTTTAGTTATTTTTGCACTAGAATAGAATAGAATAGAATAACTTTATTGTGCTATAAAAACATAACTTAATGAATATTACGCTGGTTTTCAAAAAAAGTTAATTTATGCACAAATGGCGGACTTATCGCTATAGCGATATCTTACAGTCAACCATTCAACTAGAGTGTATTTATCTCGTGTTAGATTCGTGTATTATATTGTAATAGATTACAGTCAACTAGAGTGTATTTTGCACTAGAGTTATGAGTAAACTAAAAAAAATCTTAAGAAAAATGAGTTTGCTTTTCAAGATCTCTGTCGTTATGTCATCTATCATTATCAATGCATCAGCAAGATGAATGATAAAAGATGATTATGGAAAGTAATAAACATAATGGAGATAATATTTAAAAAAAACTCAATAAATATACTGTTGAAAAATAATACCTCATTTTGAGGAGTACACAAAAAAGGCTATGTTCTCCTTTAGTTATTATTACTACCAAGATATTAAAAAAATATTTTATATTTTATATTATATTATAAAATGCAATGTCTGTTTGTATGTCCAGTATCTGTATGAATAATAACTCGATAATCACTTGACTGATTTGGATCGCGTCGTTTCCTATATGTAGCTTGCTTATTCCTATAGCTTATAGGCTACACGAGATCAAATCGATGAAATAGTTTCCGAGATATCATACAAAATGACAAACAATTCCAAAATGTCAAGGTTTAGGTAGTACAAAAATCTGTCCGGATTAAACGTATTATTTAAGTAGGTTTACAGATTAGTGTACATTTCAAATATATATTCAGCGGTTCTCAAAATATAAACTTTAAAGTTAAAATTTACTGAAAACATTTGAGTTCGCAGGAATTTCGAGCTTTTACTGTTTTAAAGAATTTCTTTTAGAGAATAACAGCATTAATAAACATCACATTATATGCAGTAAATCAAATTATAAGAAAGTCTCTCTTTTAAATTATGTACCTACGACTTATAATATAGTCGATGACCAAGAAGCGATCCAATATCCCGTCGAATTCCTTAACTTGTTGTTCAATCATTAAAATTATTAAAATCGAATTCCTTGTTTGTTCAATCATTAAAATTAAAGGTTAGATCACCGATGTATGCTGCAAAACTTGATTCCGTCAAAATTCTGCAATGGTAAAAGTTTGTAGATCGATAAACTACAAAACTACCTATTCGATGCTTAGATATTGAATTGATGCGGCGCCGAACCGAAGGTCCTAATTCCAAAGATACCTATAGTTTCTCGTTAGATTTTGATTTGTAACTACAGTGAACAAATCCCAAGGACAAACGCTGAAGGTAGCAGAAGATGATCTTGAGTAGCCGTGCTTATCAGTCGGCTAGCTATGTGGCGTATTCGCTTGTTAGTTCCAGTGGAAATCTTTACATATTTTCTCCTGTTGTTGTGACCAAAAAAAAAACAGGTCGTTTACAAAGAAGCTCTTGAATAATCAGCCATTTACAATAACGACAGCATAGTAGTAATCTTCTATACCTTCTTAGAGATTTGTATTAACATGTATCAATACTAACCGTTGGCTATTCGTGCTCAGAAAACTCTTAACCGCATACTTAAAAATCAAGTTCTCATCATCACTTGAGGCAGTGTAAATATTTATATACAGTTTGTAACAAAAAAAGTTGATGTGGAGATGTTGGATGACTTTTGTGAAGTGAAGTGAAGTGAGACCTCAAGTGAAACTTTTCCTGGTAACCAAAGAACATGGTTTCAGCAGGACAGAACCTTGTCACATACGTCCAATCCTTCTCTGTCACGAGTTCGTGAAATTTTCCCTCACATATTGATCTCCAGGTGAGGTGACATAAATTGGCCCTCACGCAGTCCTGATTTGAGCTTGATGGACTTTTCCTTATAGGAATATCTCATATCCAAAGTGTACGTCAATAATCCGACTTCTCTGGCGCAGCGGCAACGCCAAGAGAAATTTTGCTGTACGTTAAAATTAGTGCCGTGTTGATGACATTATTTTAAATAAATAAATTGCTAAACTGTGTATTTTAATATTTAACAAAGATTATATCGACATACGTCAACCGTTGTTTTATATTGATACATCAAATATAAAGTTTCTTTTAAGACAACCTGTATTTGGGTGTAATATTCTGTTTCGACACTCTTTGCATAATATTTAAATATAATATACTTTTTTACCACACATTTTACCCCACCACCACTCATTGCCACCCACTCGCTGTTGTCGTGGTAGAAAACCGCTTGGCCTCCCATCGATAATAGGTAAGAGACTTTCATAGCGGTGTCTTGGCGTGGATAGTAGTAGATGGTGAAAATATGAACATTGTTTTCTTATGAGAGACCGAGAATGCTCCTGAATGTTCTAGAATGGACTCACCAACTGAGTGGCGGTGTCGGAAAGCTCCAGAATGTACTAGAATATAGCAGAATATTCTGCAATTTTCCAGGAGGTTCCAAAATGAATGGAATACATCCACCCCTATATCTACGAGCAATTTACTATATTTTCCATTCAGGTGAATCGCGTTGAAATGCATATCTTTTGTAAACGTGATGTCGAACAAAATAAACATTTCACTCCGTTTGCCGCGTTCAATTCCCGCGACTATTTCCTTGAAGTCGTAAGTATTCTTTGTACGTGCTACTGCAACTCAGAGAAAATTGAATATTATATTATGCATTCCATTGTTGGTTATTGAATCTCTACAAGTTTGCATTTTAGAAATAATATTCACGAATGTTCTTAGAATAAGCAATTGTGGAGTATTTTTATTTTATTTCGCTTTATTATGGAAACAAACAGATATATTGTTTCTAAATCAAAAATTATATATCTCCCTAATCTCAACTATACAGGAAGCCAATAGAACGTAATAATAAACTTAATGAAGTTATAATTGAAAAACAAAAAAAAAACAGCGGGTTGCATTTCACAATTTATTAAAAAATGAGAGTAATACCTATATAATATATATACTGATTTATTTTTTAGTAGGAAAAAAGTAAATAGCAGATTCTTTATAATTATTTGTTTTTTTACATTGAGTTTCTGAATCAAAATAATACAAATAAGTATATAACTATACAAACATATACATATGTAAATAATTTAAACACCAAATAAATGTTTTAGGCATTAGGAGACTCATGTTACAGAATATTATTCTACATTAAAAACTAGTTTAAAACAAGCGTACAACTTTTTTTTGATTTAGGCTCTTGTTACCGAAAAAAAACATTTTAGGTCAAATTTAGAAAATAACTTTTCCAATTATCAGTTACGAAAGCCTAAAAAAATGTTAGAAATGTTCAACTCAGTTGTTCATGGAAAATAATCTTTTGTAAAACATCTCCTAATCCCAAAAAAACACCTCCATATAAAAATATCTCTATATCCAGAGCTACAAGATAGGCTTCATCGCCAAATGCCAATTGAAGGCTCTGGCATTTGCCACAGACTTCAATAGATTTCTCTAACTGACTTAAGCCGCAGCAAAAACATCGACATATAACTCTTAGACCCCGGGACCAGCATGAGAATGCATCAGCCGAATAGAAAGAGAGAGCTGCATACAGCACCCCCTCCATCCTTGTCTAGTCGTGCATTCACGGAGACACGTACATATATCACTATGGCAACGCGTTTATATCACTATGGCAACACTTCGACGCCATAAGTCTGCTATGCTATGGACAAAAGCGCATGCGCAACTAGACAAGGATAGAGCGAGTCTCATATGCCCCTATCTCTTTCTATTCGGTGAACGCATTCACTCACAGCCCGCCTTCGCACTCCCGTTCTCCATTTTGTTACCCTCTAAGAGCAAAAGTCATAGCGCGAAAAAAAATCTCGAGCCTAATTCATTGTAATTCCTATACACAATTTTCATAACTATGTCACAATAAAAAAAAAGATAATCTCGCAAGTCAAAAAGTAACATGTTCCCAGGAGTTCCATTTTCAATTTTCGTGATTGGTTTTCTATTTCTTGTAACTGTGGCCAGTTCCAGAAACTTTCAGTATGCCCCACGTATACGTGTACATACACATATACATACATGTAAATTACACACGAACGAACTGATGTTTCATTATTTCCTGCCGATCGAAACTACTCCCAATTATCCTTGTGTATATTATTATCGAAGTGGGCTCAGTCACGTGACCACATAACGCCTCATCCTCACTCCTCTTTCGATCCAAATGCCTGAGCCATAGTCCGCTATTATAATACAAGCCATGCTGCGCGGAGGGAATGTCAAAGTTGCAAATCCCAATTCACGTGGTCCTGCTTCCCAAGCTCACGAAATGCACTAATCGATTTCAGATTGTGAAATATTTATTATCAAAGTTAAATGCAGTTCATTTACAAATATTATTTTGGTAAAGTTTATTTTGAATTAGCTGGAAGAACGCAAAACAACGTATTTTCAAAATTTCAAAAAATACAAAATTTCACAGTGTGTTATCGGTCCAATGAGGCAACTGAGCACCAAAATTCTCTAAGTACAATATTTCGAGACTGATATATGACTAGTGCGTCTCCTCGTGAACCAATTTTAACCACAATCTTTTCAACTCTCGTAATGACCAAATAATGCCTGAATACCAAATTTTAACTCAAACGGATTAAGCGTTTGGGCAGTACCTACATAAAGGGATACAGAAAGATACACAGGCAGACACACACACAGACATACTGACACAGGGACAGATTTTAATCCGGATATGGTCTTAATCGTCTTGCTCAAAATGTATATTTACCTCTTCATCTCGTTTTATTATCTCGTTCATAAAACTTTTCCTCCTAGTCGGTTGGTGGGCCGGTAAAGTAAAATAGTAATATTACGAACCTAAGAAAAAAAATTATTTAATGAAAAATCAATATGTTATACTTAGGTAGGTACTCGGGAAAACATTCAGCATTTGCATAAATTTTTCATGGCTTGTGTCTGCAATAATAGCTGGCTAAAGATTGGCCTGTAATTTCATGATCACACAACCCACAATATGTTAGTATTGTGGTGTGTATTCCGTTACCAATATTGAACATTTATTGCTCGATTGCCTGTATTATTGAATATAGCAGGCACTTCGTCATGTGTAATAGTGGTTTAATTGCAAGGGCCACTATCAAACATGATATTTATGACTGATCTAATTGGTTCAGAATTATGGGGTATCTGTTTCTTTTAGGCTCATTGGCAGGCAAAAGGCAATTTCCGTAGGGGTGATATTAGCAGTAAAAATGATTGCGCTATAAAATATATATAGATGGGTACCTATAGTAAAGACCCAAGGTAAGATGTAAAAAATATATTATACAACTATATGTTAAAACATAGCGATAAATAAAGATTTAAAAACCTTTCCCTGTAAGAATCATAATAATCACATAAAGAGATATAAAATGAAAAATCTTTTGATTCAAAGAGTCGAAGGAAACTGTAGACAAAATGGAAACCTTTCGAAGTTAACTAGTTTTTGTTACTAAAATTGGGCAAAATATCCCTTACTTTATTTTTGCTTTATTCTTTGCAGAAAAATGTTGAATTTTACGATCAATCAATTTATACTCAATGATTTAATAATCAATGATATTCAATCCACTGAGTACAACGAAGCCCTTGGGATCGATCTATTTCGAGGGAACTGGGGTATTATATTACTTATGTACTTACTTATTTAAAGCCGTTATAATCAAATGCATACATACAAACATACATATATACATACATTTATACATACTTAGATAGATGCATACATACATACATACATACACACACACAAACATATACATGCATACATACATACATACATACATACATATATACATACATACATACATACAAACATATATACATACATATCTACATACAACTACATATGGAGAAGCCATTACCAGCAGTAGTACCGTATAAGCTAGAAGAGAAGAAAAACATCTAAAAATAATATACGAGTATACACCAGCAGTGCAAGTCTGTTATCGTGTCTGTGTCCGTGTACGAAGTAACTGCAACTGGGATATCAATTCGAAGATAGTTTTCATCAAAGTGCGCGATAATTTGCAAAAAAGCACCTTCGGTACTTCTACCGTGAGACCATTTTAGTATACGTAGGTAAAGTATCTTGTCGACGGTATTTGAAAATATACATTTATTCAGAGATTATTGAGTCACTGACTGATCCAGTACCTATACTTTAAGCGCAACTAGGAAGACAATGATCTTTGAGGTAAAAATGCATGTAAGTTTTTGTTAAGGTTCCCATACAAAAGTTTTCGTTAAGGTTCCCACAGCCAGATGAAAATTTTCAATGCAACGAAAATTTCCCGAATTTCATGGCGCGATAACTTAGTAAGAAATAATAACTAATAGTATCCAACTCAGATAACTGACACTTGTAAGATTCTAGCTAATTAGGTTATGGCGGTGGCAGATGCAATCTTTGCAATCCTCGAGCGCGGAGCTAACTTCGGGAATATTTAGAAATGCTGAAATTCACTTACCTTATGCCTCGCCGATAGCTATGGATTATTGCTGCGATTATCGATTACCGATATCGAACCTATTTGAGATCTTGATGTTAATATATTTCTTTTTACTAAATATAAATATATCTTTTGGATTTTGTTCTAAAGTTTCTTATTAATACTAAATTTATGGAAATCTTCTCATAAGATAAAAAAACCAAAATCACGATTGAACACCAGATCTTGGCAGGTAGATTTATTTATTTTTATTTATTTAATTTATCCCTAGTTTTACATTATACAATTTCCTATAATATATTTTACATAATTGTAGATTGTCGATTACAGATTGTAGATCACATAATTGTAGTTACGCAGATCATAGAGCCCTGGAAATTTAACTAAACAGTGCGACTTCGACGGGATTTTGTCACCTCACTAGGCAGAGCCTGTATCGAAATGATATTATGTACTGCTTTCATCTGTTGTGTGTACTCGTGTATAGGTAATTGCTGCATTATTGGGTTATTATATAAGTGTATATAGTATAACTATTATCGTTTATATGTTACACAAAAACTTTAGTTAAACTTAATTGAAATAAATTAGACACGATATATATTCGTATATGGGAGATATATTAATACAGTTATAAGGCTAATAAGATAATAACAATAATAAATAAGTTAAAATATCTATGTACCTAAATAATAACGCTAGTTACTAACGACTCACAGTGCTCCCTCGTCGAGTGTAACCACCATAATGTTACTAGTCTTTTGTAATGGGCGTCATTATGAATGATTGTAGCCTGGTCTAGTTGCGTGTTAAATATTGTTATGGAGTTTCTTTGGTAGGTACATATAGTGTCTTTGTCCAAATGTCGTTCTCATTCTCGGTTGTACATGTCTGATTTTCTGTCTTGTAACATGTTTATGAGCGTTAATGTTCGGCTTGCCGTTGACCCGTTGGATTTCCTTCCTGTAGCATATCAAGACCTGCCGCACGTATAGCTGTCTTGCATCTAATACCATAAAGTCTCTGTAGAGCTGGTCACTAGAGTAGCGGTATGGCTTCCTGGTTATAACCCTAATCAATGCCTTTTGGGCCTTTATCAGAGGATCCAGATTTGTTTTGACCATACCACCCTAGCCTAGTTGTCCGTATATTATCAGAGATTGGGCTAACGCGTAGTATATCGTCATTTAGCAGTTACATCGTACACGGACACAGACACGATAACAGATTTTCACTGCTGGTGTATACTCATATATTATTTTTAGATGTTTTTCTTCTCTTCTAGCTTATACGGTGCTAAGCGTAGTATATAAATGTAGTTATATAAATGCTACGCGTAGTTAAATATTTTGTTTAGTTATATGTAGTTACCTGATATGACGTGCTTATCATTGTCATTATACGTATTGTAATTAGCTCATCTAGATACAGGCCTTAGTTGACCTAGTTAGATGAGTTTTAGGCAGGTGCCAAACACGATGTGACGGTTTCTCTGAACTGTTTATGTTTGATTCTTGAACTTGTTTGGTATAATTAGTCGTAACCATTGTAATAAGTACTTATAAATAAATAAATAAATAAATATAGTAGCATACTTTCAAGACACGTATTTCAAAGACGTTTCGAATATTTTTGAAGACAAACATTAGTTTTCTCATTCTTGACGCTGTGATGTCAACGTGATCATGTCATTTTAGGTTATTGTCAATAGTGGTGTCTAAGTATTTTACTTGGTATGTTCTTTCCAGTGGGTGACAGTTTCATGAATGAGCAAATCGACTAGTTAAATAAAATCAATTTTAGTGTAGTAATTAGACTTAACATTTAGAAATAAAATAACAATAAATTATTTGCGTCCGGAAATTGAATTTATCTAATTGAAATTGAGTAAAACCATTTCATTG
>OX155980.1:41155864-41253364 GCA_944548615.1 Micropterix aruncella | reverse complement strand
ATATATATATATATATATATAAATATATATATATATATATATATAATATATATATATATATATATATATATATATATATATATATATATATATATATATATATATATATATATATATATATATATATATATATATATATATATATATATATATATATATATATATATATATATATATATATATATATATATATATATATATATATATATATATATATATATATATATATATATATATATATATATATATATATATAGAAATATTTCATAGTTTTGTGTATATATTCTTTTTAGAATTGATCAATAAGATGATTATAAAGTAAATAATTATAAAAGCCACTTACATCGTGACGAAGGATTCCCTTGATCGGATTCGGGAATGCTTTAGGTTTAACGAGAATGATGAATGCCTCTCACTTGCGGAAAGAGGAGTAGGTTTAAGTTGGGCCCATTTTACAACTAGGTTTAAGTTGGTGAGCGTTACTAGTTGTAAAATGGGCCCAACTTAAACCTACTCCTCTTTCCGCAAGTGAGAGGCATTCATCATTCTCGTTAACACCTAAAGCATTCCCGAATCCGATCAAGGGAATCCTTCGTCACGATGTAAGTGGCTTTTATAATTATTTACTTTATAATCATCTTATTGATCAATTCTAAAAAGAATATATACACAAAACTATCAAATATTTCAAAATATTGAATTTTTACATATTTTATGTTTCGTTCATTGTAAATAATCCATTTAGGTTAAAGGTAATCTTTCCAACCAATAGGAAAGAGCTGACTGCTTCCTTTCATTGATATGAGGGCATGTCACGCCTTTAGTTTTAAGTTTTCAGCTGAATATTGATCGCAGCTTCTTTATATCGCACCTTTAGAAAATAAAAAAACGAAATTCGAAATTTTAAATTCTTCCATCTGTCAAGTAGCTCGTCTTGTCTTGTTATTTCCCTTGAAATAATAGGAAATTGAGTGAGTTTACGTATAAAGAAGGATTGTAGCTTAATTTTTGAGATAATTGGATGAAGGGTGAGCGTTACTAGTTGTAAAATGGGCCCAACTTAAACCTACTCCTCTTTCCGCAAGTGAGAGGCATTCATCATTCTCGGTAACACCTAAAGCATTCCCGAATCCGATCAAGGGAATCCTTCGTCACGATGTAAGTGGCTTTTATAATTATTTAATTTATAATCATCTTATATATATATATACATGTATGTATATATATATATATATATATATATATATATATATATATATATATATATATATATATATATATATATATATATATATATATATATATATATATATATATATATATATATATATATATATATATATATATATATATATATATATATATATATATATATATATATATATATATATATATATATATATATATATATATATATATATATATATATATATATATATATATATATATATATATATATATATATTGCGAGTATACGATTATACAATAAAACCTGTATGTATAATTCGCTAAAATTTAAAAATAATAATAATAATAAACTAATTATTCCTTTTATTTATTTTTTAGTTATTGTAACAAATAAATAAAATAAATGAATAAATAAATAGTTTATTTGCAGGTAATAGTAAAAGTGATTGAAGTTATATAAATTTCAGAAAAATAATTAAACAAAATCACGCACGCAACGATCGTTGATGTTGATTACATACGGCACCGAGACGTGTTTGCTAACTATTTGCCTCATAGACAAGCTGAAAATCGCCCAACGAGACAAGGAGAGAGCTATGCTTGGAGTATTGCTGTGTGATAAGAGTCCAAAACAAGGAAATCATCAGACGAACCAATGTCACTGACATAGTTCGTAAAATTAGCAAGTTGAAGTGGCAATAGGCAGACCATATAGCTCTCAGACCCGACAATCGCTGAGGAATAAAGGTTCTTGAATAGCGGCTACGAATCGGCAGTAGGACGACCACCCACAAGATGGCCCGATGACATTGCCACGGTCGGAGCAAGTAGGTGGATGAAGGCGGCTCAACACCGTCCGTTTTGGCATTCTATGGGGGAGGCCTGTGTCCAACAGTGGACGTCTACGGGTTGATGATGATGATGATCAATCGGTAAGAAAAAAATAATACTTGTGGCACTCGGGGACTGCCGCGGTAAAGCATTTTAACAACTTATGCAATTATAATTATTTATTTATTTTATTTTTTCTGATATCAGATAACTGCGCTCTATCGGAAAACTTTGAAATTATCCCGAATCATTTGCGGCTGTGGAAGCAAATGATTCGGAATAATTTAAACGTCTTCCGGTAGAGCGCCGCACACGAATTTTTTATTCGATAAAGCAAAAAAAAACGGATTATTCGAAAAAAATCGTAGATAAAAAGATAGATAATTAAATTATCTTTAAAATGGTGCACGTTTCATAATAATACGCCAGATAGTATTTGCGTAGTAGTCGTTTTTGTGTTCGGTTAGACCTAATTTAACAAATTAATTACACTATGTATTATAAACAAAATCTAAAATATTCAAAGCTAAGAATATTAGGAAAATGTTCTTGTTTAACATATATTTTTTTCAAATCGTAAGTAGTACTCGTTTAGACGTAATTATCAGTTTAAAATCATTAATTTTCGTTAAGAAATTTCTTCATTCGGTCGCCGCGCTGCGCTGGCTAGGCCCGCGATAAAAGCTATGCAATAGCTTAAAAAAACTTTTGTTAAGATGGTAAAAGATAAACAACTAATAATATAGTAATAATTACATTATACATAAATATATAGATGCTTACAGAAAACGGAATTTTTACTGCTATTTATTTAATAGTTACATGCACATTCAAATGCAAAAGTGCAAAAGAAATGGAATTTGAGACTCAAAAATATCTAGTCATATGCTTTAAAATTTTAGGTATACACTTGTCTGAGCTCAGGTTGAATAGCGTATAAATTAAATATAAATATTCTTTGTTTTTCTAATGTTCTTAGCAAAGTGCACTTTAGGTACTACTGCGATAAGGCAGGACTACTTTCTGAGTCTCATTGAAGTGCCACGGTTGAGTCAAAAACAAACGAAATATGTTATTAAATACTTTAATGGAATATTTTAATAGCAGATTATAATATACAAATGCGACACCGCACTTTTACTTTATTAGTGGCCGTCGCGTCGCATTGTAACGTACGAATAAACCGATCACTTAGCTACAGGAAGTTTTCTACTTCCTCAGTATGTTTCTTCTTTTGTGCTATCGCTTAATGCACACATGTTAGTAATACATGATAATTGTATTATAGTAAGTGGGTAATTTATTGTTATATTGAAAAGAAACTAAACATTAGCAAAAAAATATGATTTTATATATCTTTAAGGGAAAAAATCTGTTTAATAAAAAAAATGTAAAACCACTCAGTTTGATTTTTTTAAATAATGTAAATTTGCAACGACCTAAATTTTCATATAAAAATGACAAAAATTGTGGCGTTTTTCCTTAGTTAATACTTGGTCCCTCGCACCCTACTATAGCTACCAATCCCCATTATCAACATTTATGTAAAGTCTTTTTTTTGGCGTATTCCTATTTTATCAGTAAATTTAACTTTTATCATAATACGGTATGGAAATGATAAGGACTATGAAGTGAGAACTACAAAATAGTCGCCGCACGATAAGAGATCAAAGCTTTTAAGACGTCCGGGAGCTCGGCCGAAAGTTCATTTTCTCTCTCCATTTTATGTCTATTACAAACTTGGCTAGGACAATATGAGCCGCCGGCGGCCGTTTCCACCGGCTTCTTTCCTCTGCTCCTGAACGTCTTTTCTGCCTCAGTCTTTTTTGATAGTAAGAGTTTAGACGCTCTTTACCTTTTAATACACAGTTTACTGAATCAAAGAACATTCGCTAATTAAAAACGTAACGAATGGAAGTTTTCCTCGTTTAAACTGCCTAATGAGAAAATCGGAACTCTCACTATTCCGGATTTTGCTGTTTCAAATATCACCCTTTTTCCTTCTTTCGAGCAGTTATTATAAATAAAAGAGAGAGAAAATCTTTATTGTCGATTTATGTTCTTCGGCGCGATGAACTCATTTTGGCTGCGCGAAATTTTAATAAGAAAAGGCAGCAGGATAAACAGAACACAAAATACCTCAATAGACCTTAACATGTGTGTGTGTGTGTGTGTGTGTATGTTTCACGGTGAGTGCTGTATGTGTGTGTTGGTTGTGTGTGTTGGTTGTATGTCAATGTGTGTGTGTCGGTGTTTCTGTATGAGTGTGAGTGTCAGCGTCAGTGTTAGTGGATGCGTGTTTGTATCTGAGTGTGCGTGCATGTGTGTGTGTGTATGTGTGTGTCTGTGTGTGTTTTTGTATGCGTGTGAGTGCGAAGTGCGAGTGCGAAGGCCAGTGCGTTTGCGTATTTGTTGACATCTGTGGGTTCGATGACCACAATTATGGACTTAGTGTCTCTCTACAAGACGTATATAATGGCCAAAAATCGGTCAGCAATGCGACTAAACAAAGATAATTTGATAAAATCACGTTTTTTCTTTCAGTGCTTGCAAGATCGACGCAAAACATCTGAATCAAAAAGTATACACTTATCTCGATCTCTCAGTTGTGGTGGCAGGTTGTTTTATTCCTTGGACGCCGCATATAATTAACTATTGAAAGCAGATAGTCTGGGTAGCGGAATTGTGAATTTTATCTCTTGACTGCTAGTGTTGAAACAGTGGGATTCTGTTACTTTGTGTAGCTTTCAAGTAGATACACAGCTTTTACGCCTTGTTATATTTTATGCACTAACCAAGCCACATTCTTACGTTCGCCGGCTGCCTATATTCAGGGCATTGTTCTTATTTAGAATGGGAGTTGCGCGGATCCATTTTCGGGTGTGGCAGGTGAATCTAGAGCAGGCGATTATAACTTTCTACTGAACCCTATTATTTTAAAACCATTAACAATATCTTCATAATCGAGAATAAGGATCAATATATCCCAAAGTAATTATAATACGCTATCATTTTGTACATGTACTTATCATTCTGTACCTGTAAAGGGTTGTAGGAATATTATGGGGCTTTTAAATACCGACAAATATCTCGCTCAAGGCACTCAATCTCAACTTAAGTAAAGCGATCGAAAACCACAACCTTAGGTATAACTTTATGAACGCACCAACTAAAAGTTATTCGATCCGCAAAGTTATCAAAGTCGTTTAACTAACTTGTATTGCAATCAAATCCAGTTTCGATGTACAATTAAAGTTAGCGGGAGTCTGCTGGGACAACCCTTCCTGCTCGGACACTATGCGGTTATACTTGCACCGTTAACTATACATAAACCTAACCATACAGGTGTGGCCGTGGTAATGTGATCGTTCAACATACATCTTGCACAGGGGTGACATACATAGCATTAATCCGTTGGCTGGCCTTGAGCCGTCGAGCCGGTCATGGGGAATGGACTCACAGAACTCCGAATATATACATTGCCATGTATATAAAGCCGTTCTTTATATACATTGCCATGTATATAAAGAACATTCTGGAAAATTTTCACTCGTTTTCATTTAGTCCCTTGTCAGATATTGACCTGAGAAAAAAGACGTTAAACGGCTTTCCGCCTTTTTTGAAAAGCTCTAGAAAAAAAGGAGTGCGTTCTCAGGACTAAAACTTTTACTACAGGTAGTTATGTAAGTATTCAATACAGGAATAACATATTATCAGTAATACTCGTTTCCTTTATTAAAAAATATGGTCTTAATAGTAACGAATGATATTCTTTTTCCGAGTTTTTACAGAAAGAGTTTAACTGATTTCTCGCAAATTACAAAAATTATAAGAGAATTTGTTATATTCCTATGTTTTATCAATGCTCTGTTTATTAAGGGTTTAATAGTAGCCACTAACGTGTCTATATGAAAGCTAGTCCGACTTTTATTGGACCGTTTATATATTGCATTATATATTGCATTTTCTGCATCCTGTAACGATAATTGAATATTATAGGAGCAAATACCGTGGTTAAAATAAATTGTAGCTAACCTTACTGCTGTATTTATTAGTCCTGTCGATAATTAGCGACTGCAATTCTAATTAATTATACAGCAGAGGAGTTGGGATATGGCAAATGAACTCGCCTAAAAGCATTGCGTAATTTTAATGAGGCAGACCAGCGGCGGACACCCTCATTATTATTCACAATGTCTCCCATATAATTATCCGATGTCCGGGTCAACGGCTTTGTTAACTCGGACGGACGCTGTCTGCCTGAAGACAAGCTGTGTTTCTGTCCATCGGTGTTCGCGACAACACATTATTTTATTTTATTTTATTCCGGAAACGAGTTTCAACAAACTTATACAATTATGTTACATAGTAAAGATTTATTATAGAACTACGTATTTCCACGATATATGTAATTTTTGTTCATGAATGTATATGTGAATTCTATAAGAAAAATCAAACATGTTTAACCCCTCAAATGTGAGGCGTCCCTTAAGGGATGCCTTGGCAAAATGTATACAAAATGTATATAAATTTATATAAATGTAAATATAAATGTAAATGTGCGCCGCTTTATAGTAATCCGCTCTATAGTAATGCTATAGCTCTATAGTAAACCCCGCTCTATGTAAATGTAAATGTAAATGTAAATATAAATTTATATACATTTTGCCGTAGGCAACCCGAGCTAATCGCCATTCATTTGAGGGGTTAACACAATCGCATATATGTACACACGCATGATACAAGGAATAAGTCACTTTATATCCATTCATCGCAGGCTGCCACTTTAGAGTTCCAACGCACAAAGATGTATAGAAGCGTACATTTTTATAATAAGTTGCCACAAAACTTGAAATATATTAATAATTATGTTGAGTTTAGAAAACGAACGAACGATCGGTTAGATTGTACATTGTGTTTGTTACGCAATACGATCGACCGCGTTGCTTGCGCGCGAATTCGGCATGAATATTCCTTGAAGGATTATTATTGTTTTATTCCGTTTCAAGATGGTGGTCGTTTTAATGATTCTAATTCACGCGACATCTACTGTTTGCAGAGCTACCAGTAAATATATCAATGTAAAAGAACTTAACATTTTACTGATTAAATATTATAATTATATGGGAAATATGAAAAAAAAACTATTAAGCACTAGATGTGCTGCCGTTCCGCGCTGACGGTCGAATTTTTCCCCGTTTTCTGACACAGTTGTGAATTCGAAACCGTTTTCCAGCTTAAAGTCGATTTTTTGTGTATTTTATTGCCCGATCGTAGCCGTGTCAATGCCATTTGACCTGATATTGGCTTTTAGAATATCACTTCCACTAATTTTCTCACCGTTCTCGAGATATTTGTGAAAAACTGTAAAGTTGCACGTCGCAAAAATTATTCATTTATTTATTTATAGGTTATTAGGTTTCATCTATGTATGTTTTTCGTTTCTTTATTCCACCATAAGTTCTAAACACTTGAACCGATGTAGGGTGTGGTATTTATTTTTCGAATCGTTATGTCATCTCGAGTGTACCTTAACTGTCCAAATGTCAAGAAAATTGTTGTCTAAATTGTAGCCTTCTTTCAGGATAACTGCAAGGGTTACAATATCAAAAAACAATATAAATTTAGAATTGGGCGCCGGAAAGACTATAAGCTAGCTTGAGCAAAAAGACAATCAAATACACGGGTCGTGAGAAAGGTAAATTAATCAATCAGTGTTTCTTTCTGGTATTTATTAAAAAAACATTATTTATACGAGGCCTAGTGCACATACTAGAAGACCTAAAGTGTACATATTACAAAAAAACGGCAACTTCCGGAATGGTTGGCAGCAATACGAAAAAATATACAACAAATACGGGTTCTACTTCCGACAGCGTAATACCGGACTTCGTCGCGGAAATTCAGTTCCCTCGGCCCAAAACCTACTGCGAAAAAGCCGGGCCTGGGAGTCAAATGGCTGGTCGAAGGCAGAGCTCAAAGATCTTAGAGCTGTTCTCCAGCCCAAGATAAATGCCCTGCGAAATCACCCAAAATTACATGAGTGACCGCTCGAAATTTCGCACTACTCAAAAATATGGAAAAAACGGATAAACAACTCACAGATATTCCTGGACTTTTTCACGAACAACGGGAGAACTGGCACTAACTCCGCAGTTAAATTTTTAACAAGGTTTAACACCGATTTTTTTGCCGAAACTGATTTTTATATTTAAAATGCCGCAGCCCACACGTATAATTCGATGAAGCGCCTTTTTTTTTCTCCCGAAAGTACCCCCAGCTGTCTGTCAACAATTAAATCGAATATTCCACCCACTATGGACATCTAGCGGAATTAATAGGCATTTGTTTCAGCCAAGAAACAAACCTTGATAAACATTTTATAAAACAAAAAAGGTGCCATAGAAAGGAAATTTAAAACAAAGATATAAATTTAACGAAATTCGTTATAGCCCCCCTTCTAAAAGAGTGACCTGGTAAATAATGTAAACAGGAAACGAATTGCATTGCCCTCAATGCATTAAAAACAAGAAAAAAGGCAAAAGCAACAAAAATTTCAACAAATAGCTCGTAAATGTTCGAGAAGAACGATGAGAAATCACAGTTTAGTCGGGTTATGCAATGTCGAGTGATACAGAAACAGCAGAGCCAATACAGAAGTTTGAGCAGTTACAATGAGACAAAGCTCAATCTGGTAAGTAACCCAACGAAAATGATAAACTGCAACCTTTCCTATACACTATGCATGTTCGAAGAAAAATGAGAATTCCAGTTGCAGACTCATGCATCAACATTCACTTACATACATACAACAAACTTTCATCAAGTACTTACTACCAAAACGTGATATTATAAATCACGCTGCGGACCTTACACGCTACACTGCATTGAACATAATTTAAGAATGAACAACGCAATTACTGAACTCATATTCTGAAGACTAAATGAAACCATCGAACCCACGAAGATTAAAAGATAACAAGGCGGTTTTAAGCATCAGACTGAGGTTTATAATCCAATTTCAAGTCTTTTGCATGCCATTTTCCTAGAAATTTTCCATTCATATCGGCTAAATCATAAACCAAAGAAGAATATTTACGAATAATTTTACATTTAACGAATTTAGGAGCAAACTTGGCAGAAAAATATGTGCCAGCATTACTTTGTGGATACGATTTCTTCCATACAATATCCCCTACATTACAGTCTAAGTTTCTTCGTTTACGATCATAATATTTTTTATTGGTCGCGTGAGAATCAATCAACCGGGAACGAACTTTTTGGAAAATATTCTCAAGTTCCCCTAAGTCTTGCGCGAAATCCGACCTATTTCCAAAAATTACATCCTTTTGGAGAACAGGATCTTGCGAATAAAAAGTACCACACAATACTGGTTCTTGGCCATGGGCTAGAAAATGTGGACTAAATCCGGTAGACTCACAAACGGCAGAATTAATCCCAAATTGAATCTTAGGGAGGAGTAAATCCCAACCTCGATGGTCAGTATCAGTAAAAACTGCCAGCGCGGTTACGATAGTCCTATTCTGTCTTTCAGTAGTATTAAACTGAGGAGTGTACAAAGGAGACAATTGAAAATTAGGAACGCTATATTTAGACATCAAGTCACGAAAATCTTTGCTAACGAACTGCTTTCCGTTATCAGCGATAACAGTATGAGGAACTCCGTACTTAAGAAATACATCATTTTCCATATGTCTACAAATGGATGATGCAACAGACCTTCTTAACGGAAATAACAAGCAATATTTTGAAAAGCAACAAGTGACGACAAGAATATGCATAAATTTATTACGCGTCATCGGATAAGGACCTAACAAATCTGTGCTAATAGTTTGAAAGGGACGTTCACAGACTTTCGGACTTCCAAGCAATCCAAAAGGTGACCTATTCGGAACTTTGTACGCCTGACATTTCTCACATCGATTAACGTACTGGGTTACGTCAGCATGCATAGAAGGCCAATAGAATCGTAAGCACAACTTCTTATGCGTTTTGAAAATGCCAAAATGCAGAGAAAACTCAGAGTCATGACAATCTTTAATTAACGCTTCTCTTTCAGTTAAAGGAACGACTAGTTTCCAATCGAAAGAGTTTGTCAAACGATATTTGCTTTTGCAATAACGGAATAAACGTCCATCTTTAATACTAAAATTAGGATGTCCACCAGGGTTTGACGAAACGCCGTTAAATAATTTTGTATACCAAGAATCGGAATTAGTTGATATGGCATTGACAGGTAACATCCGAGAAAGCGCATCTGGAACTACATTATCAATACCGCGACGGTGAAGAATTTCAAAATTAAACTGAGCTAAACGGAGACCCCATCGAGCTAATCGACCAGTCGGGTTCTGTAACTTAAGAAACCATTTTAAACTTGAGTGGTCCGTATAAATCGTAACTTTTGAACCACCGTCATAATAAGGACGAAAATGTTCCAAAGTGAAAATCACAGCTAAAGCTTCACGTTCTGTGGCTGAGTAACGACATTCAACGGAAGATAAAGTTCTACTGCAGTAAGCAATAGGATGATCTACTCCTTCAAAATTCTGGGTCAACATACCACCTAAGCCATACGCTGAAGCATCGCAATGAATAGAAAATGGTAACTCAAAGTTTGGACATGAAAGCACAGGACTAGTAACTAAAGCAGTTTTTAACTGTTGGAATGCTTCTTCTGCCAAATCCGACCAAATAAATGGAGGTGAATCCTTTCTAGTACTGGTAAGACGGGATAGAGGAGCGGCAATAGAAGAAAAATTGCGAATAAAACGCCGATACCAACCTGCGGTTCCTAAGAACATCTTGACTTGTTTGGGATTGGTAGGAGTTGGAAATTCCAAAATTGACTTAACTTTTTCGGGATCGGTACGAAGACCACGTTCGTCGACCACATATCCAAGATACTTCAACTCCTTCCGGAAAAATTTACATTTACTGCCATTGATCGAAAGATTGGCCAATTTTAAGCGTTCGTAAACGCGATTCAGCAAGGATAAATGTTCCTCAAAGGTTGAACTAATGACGATTATGTCGTCCAAATATACAAAAACCTTATTATTGAAACTAGGATCAAATAGTCTGTCAGCAAGTTTCTGCATTGTGGCGGGACTGTTGCATAACCCGAAAGCGGCGACCGTAAAATGAAACATTCCGCGGGCAGGAACAGTAAATGCAGTTTTTTCCTTTGACGAATCTTCCAAAGGTAATTGAAAAAATGCCATGCTAAGATCGATAGACGACAAAAATTTTGCACCCCTGAGGTTATCCAATATCGAGGAAATATAAGGAAGCGGATAAGCATCTGTACGGGTCACAGAATTGAGCTTCCTGCTATCCAAACAAAAGCGCAAAGAACCATCAGGTTTGGGCACAAACAAAGTGGGACTATTCCACGAACTAACACTAGGTTCAATTATTTTAAGTTCTAACAATCTATCAATTTCCGAGTTTAATACAGCTAAACGAGCAGGAGAAAGAGGGTAGTATCTTTGCTTTATAGGCGCAACGGTACCAGTGTCGATGGTAAGCTTAATGAGCGAAGTGCGACCTAAACCTCTGACTTCTGTCGAAATCTCGTGGAACTGTTTGAGAACAACAGCCGCAAGCGACCTTTGTTCTTCCGACAAATTATCAAAATCCTGAATAACACAAAGTTCATTAACAGAGTCCAAAAATGAAGAGTTATCAGAAGTATTATTCTTGATCAAGTTTACTAAATCTGGTGCCAATTTAAAAGATTTAAAAAAGTCAACACCCAAAATTAATGGTGAAGATATATCAGGAGCAACCAACGTTTTAATAACATGACAAATATTGTTAAATTTAAAAGGAAGGTACATGTAACCTAGTACTTTAACCCTAGATGAATTGGCTGTATTAAGAGTAATATCGTCAAGAGAATGTATAGAATAACCTAATTTGAGTAACTTAAGGTGTGCTTTTGCACCTAGAATGGACACAGAAGAACCAGAGTCAAGCAAACCACAAACCTTAATATCACCTAAATCGATTTCTAAATATGGACGAAACGAATCCCTATGTTTAGAAAAATAAACCGAGGCTGCTTCCAAAAAAGCCGTATAGCAGTCTCGAGTTGTCAGTTTTTTGACGAAGGCAAATCGACAACAAGCTTTCCATCCGACGAATTACAATCAGGACAGGTCCTTTTTGTAAATCCAGGTTTATTGCAGGAATAACACCTAATTGACTTTGCATCCCTGGGTCTTTTGAAACATCTTTCGGAAGTATGAGTCGACTTTTTACAGTAGGAACAAGATGAAACTGCAGCGACCGCTAACACGCTATCGGAGTCATCAGAGTTCTCTGTACGATACGAGCATGAAGGAGTTGAGAAAGCTTTTGCTAAATCTTGTAAATCTTCAACTTCTCTACCAAAAGACAACAACTGTGCAATCGACGTAACAGGTCTAGACGCTAATTGACGAAGATAAAAAGGACGAATATTATGACGATAAATTTCAAGTTTCTCTGCTACTGACAAAGGGGCAGATAACCTACTGAAAAGTTTCTCCATGATAGGCACAAAAATATGCATGGGTTCATCAACTTTTTGTCGACGAGACCTTAAAAACTCCCTTAAATTGTATTGGAAATCTGTCTTCGAAAAATCTTTTTTTAGTTTACATACCAGTGAAGACCAATCTTTGCAAGTGGGAGCATTTCCACGGAACCAAAGCAATCCGTTACCCGAAAATAATTCATAACCTGAACGTAAAAGACGATCATGTGAAATATTTCTTGCGAAAGCAATCTCTTCTAACTGTTCTAAAAAATCAAACACACAACCTTTTCCATCAAATTTTAACCCTAAGTCCAATGGTCTGAGAGAATCCATATACCTACTTCCCTCAGTGAAATTATCACATCGGCTGCTATATGTATTATCCGGAGCAACAGTGCCACTTCGGTGCATGCTATCTTCCGAAACATTAGCTTCTGTAATAGAAACAGTAGGAATTGAAAATGAACTTGGTTCACTACGCTGCGGCGAAGGAGAACGCCTTCCAACATCTCGATAAACCAATTTCAAAAACAGCGAAGAAACAATATCTTTTAATTCCATTAAAGATTTTGCCTGTGAAAGATTTTCAGGAGTAATTCTGTTTAATCTGTGGAAAATATGAGCAGTTTTAGAACTCACCCGTTTGTCAACAAGCTTACTATCAGATTCTTCTTTTACCAACGCAGCTAGTTTTGAGGAGCAAATCTCGAGTTCTGAATCCACTGCGAAGACGGTATTTTTAATAGAACCTATGGGATGTGACTTCGAGAGTAAAGCCATCTGTTTCCTAAGTAAAGGCACAGTAAGTTCAGGTTTCTCGCCTCTGATCAAAACCTCATATTCTAGTTCAGATTTATCTAAAAGTGAAAATGATATCAAAGGGATCGACATATTGATTAAATTAAAAATAAAATTATATAATCAAAGACACAATAAGAAAGACAAAACAAAAAACCACTTAAAAGATGATGTGCAAAAAAAAGGCAAAAAAAAACAATTTGCAAATACGCAAACAAAATGAAATGTATCGAGCAATTATTGCAATGTTATATTAATTAGGACACATTTTCTAAAAAGCACATATCCATAAACAAACAAAAGTATAGTAAAAATGTTACATCATAATACATATGTTAACTTACAGAATACCATTCGAAAGGCATCTAAATACAATGTATACAATTGTATACATTTATAAACAATGACATTTATATATAATTAAACATACCAATGCATTTATTGTTACCGTAAAACGATTTTTCCGAAAAATATATAACAGAAAAATTAAGGAAGAAAATAGCATAACGTTTTGATTTAAAAACTACAAAGCAAGTTTACAAATTATAATAAAAAAGAAGGAAAAACTGATTTTCTGGCCCTAAAGTTGGGTGGCCATTTATGTAGCCTTCTTTCAGGATAACTGCAAGGGTTACAATATCAAAAAACAATATAAATTTAGAATTGGGCGCCGGAAAGACTATAAGCTAGCTTGAGCAAAAAGACAATCAAATACACGGGTCGTGAGAAAGGTAAATTAATCAATCAGTGTTTCTTTCTGGTATTTATTAAAAAAACATTATTTATACGAGGCCTAGTGCACATACTAGAAGACCTAAAGTGTACATATTACAAAAAAACGGCAACTTCCGGAATGGTTGGCAGCAATACGAAAAAATATACAACAAATACGGGTTCTACTTCCGACAGCGTAATACCGGACTTCGTCGCGGAAATTCAGTTCCCTCGGCCCAAAACCTACTGCGAAAAAGCCGGGCCTGGGAGTCAAATGGCTGGTCGAAGGCAGAGCTCAAAGATCTTAGAGCTGTTCTCCAGCCCAAGATAAATGCCCTGCGAAATCACCCAAAATTACATGAGTGACCGCTCGAAATTTCGCACTACTCAAAAATATGGAAAAAACGGATAAACAACTCACAGATATTCCTGGACTTTTTCACGAACAACGGGAGAACTGGCACTAACTCCGCAGTTAAATTTTTAACAAGGTTTAACACCGATTTTTTTGCCGAAACTGATTTTTATATTTAAAATGCCGCAGCCCACACGTATAATTCGATGAAGCGCCTTTTTTTTTCTCCCGAAAGTACCCCCAGCTGTCTGTCAACAATTAAATCGAATATTCCACCCACTATGGACATCTAGCGGAATTAATAGGCATTTGTTTCAGCCAAGAAACAAACCTTGATAAACATTTTATAAAACAAAAAAGGTGCCATAGAAAGGAAATTTAAAACAAAGATATAAATTTAACGAAATTCGTTATAAAATGTCCAAATGTCAATAAATTAACAGAAATATATTGTGTTTAGTGGCAAATAAAAGGTCTGATTGAGTACATTGCGGAAATATACATGTATATATTGGTATATGAATAATAACATAAACTACAAATATTTCATAAAAATCCGTAATAAAATAATATATAGTTCATTAATACATTAATACAGTAATAATACATTAGTTCACGTTCTCTAGCGGCAGTCGTGGTTTATATTTTTTTCAATATATTTACTTGTTTATTTATTTACTTACATCTTGTTAATCACGCATGATAATACAGATTTTAGAGCCCTGGAAATTTACTAAAGAAAGCGGCTTCGACAGGATTTTATTACTTTACTAGGCAGAGCCTGTATTAAGGTGAAATTTTGTGCGGCGCTCATCTTTTGGGTCTTATACGGAACTTATATTACTGTATATGGGATAAATATTATAAGTATAAAATATTTCACAGAAACTTTAGTTATTAAATTAAGTAGAACATTATTATATGTGAGATATATTAATACAGTTATAAAGTTATATAAATAATAATAATAACATTATACAATATCTATGTACCAATTTCATTAAACAACGCTGTTTATTAAAAACTCACAGTCCTCCCTCGTCGAGTTTATCAACCAGTATGTCACCTGTCTTTTATAATGGGCGTCATTTTTAATGCGTAGCCTCGCGTAGGTTTGTCATGAAGGCGTTGGGGAATTTGTTCGAGTGGTAAATGTGATGTCTTCGTTTGAAGGTCTCTCATTCTCTGTTGTACATGTCTGTTTCTCTGTCTTGTGTCGTCTGTATGAGCGATACTGGTCAATTTGTCGTAGTCTCTTTGAAGGTGCTACCTGTAGCATATTAAAACTGATGTTTGTATAGTTGTCTTGCATTCAATACCATGAAGTGTCTGCAAAGCTGATCAGAGGAATAGCGGTATGGTTTCCTGTCTTTATCCCTAATCAAGGCCATCTGGACTTTTATCAGAGGATCCAAATTTGGTTTGGCCATATCCCGAGCCTAGTTGTCCATATATTGACAGGGATTGCGCTTGCGCATAGTAAATGTAGATAGTATGTTTAAAATATGTCCCTTGTTTAAAGGATAATGTGCAAAGTTTCTTTTAGATTGGATAAAAACTGTGGATTTGTATAAAGAACTAGATGACCCGGTGAACTTCGTACCACCTAAAATTTATTTAATTGTAACTCTTCATAAGCGTTTATTAATCCTAATGAACCTTCCAAATCTAATTCATTGAAATCTATAATATGGCCGAATCATGTACGGTTTGAGTTCCGTTTGGTGATTAAATGAAAGTCGTTTGTGATTTAAATAAATTCAATGTATTAAATTTACATGATAATATATAAATGCAGTTCATATTCAATACAAAACATTCTGGTAAAATATTTTTTTCGTTTTGTTTTCCGGCGCGTAAATAAACAAAAATGATGGCTTTCCGACCGATGGCTTAGCGAACACATGACACACAGTTGTCTATGCGCGAAATACGGAAATTCCAAGTTAATTCCGCAAACTTCCAATACGCGTGAATTGTCATCGTGAAGGCCAGACGCACGGGGAATCTAAATTCCGCTTTCCAGAAATTACCAAGTGTACAACTGTAGACTGTCTTTCGTATGTCGCAAAGGAAAATATGCGCCAAATCGCCTCGTTGCTGCTGACATAGCGATACGTCTGATACTGAGATACACATCGATTGAATTCCTCACAGCGAAAACAGCCATAATGCTTTATTTTACGTATTTGCATATGTAATTTATCGAGTTGATGAAGTTGCAGTATTCCACATTAATTTGCGCTTAAAAGCCTTGGACAATAAGGCACAATCTAACGATTGACCACATTTACATCTTGCCCTTTGACCTTCACAACTGCAGATCGCCCATTCTCCGCAACTGATCGGCGACGATACAATGGGTATCCGTCATTGCCCGTGATGGTGTTAGCAATCAGGTCTCTCGGGTAACGCCTGGAGCAGTTACTATCGAGCATACAGGGCGAGATGTTGTTATAAACTTTGCGAAGTCCATAGATCAAATTCTTAGGCACCACTGCAAGCAATTTCGGATTAATAGCTTCATCTTGTATTTCGGCCGAGATCATGAAATCATCTCACATCAGTGCGGTTTGCACTTGAAGTAGCTTGCCGCACATTTGACTGACTTCGTCGACCTATGTTATCTCTTCTTCTCGACATTGTAATGGACACTGTAAAACGACACGGATTTTTTTTTTCACGCTCACTCAAATCGATCGAAATTTCCATGAGGTCTTTACAGTATTGAAATCCCCAATCTAAGTCCAAATTCGTGGTTATGTCATTAAAAAAAACGGTTGTGTCACCCAAGACTTTCATGTCAAGTAGCCAGGAACGTAATTCATCTGAATATTAATATCATTAATCCTACAACAACAACCCCCCCCCCCCCAACCTAGCCACACCCTTTAAAACTCGAAAATCGAAATCGAAATCGACTTTGACTTCGACTTCGACTTTTCGACTTTTTCGACTTTTTCTACTTATTCCACTTTTTTACTTTTTCGACTTTTTTGACTTTTCCGACTTTTTCGACTTTTTTGGCTTTTTTACTTTTCCGACATTTTTGACTTTTTCGAGTCTTCGGCCTTTTTCGACTTTTTCGATTTTTTTAACTTTTGCGAGTTTTCCGACATTTGCGACTTTTTCGACTTTTTGACTTTTTTGACTTTTCCGACTTTTTTGACATTTAAGTACTTTTTCTACTTTTTAGACTTTTTTGACTTTTGCGACTCTTTTGACGTTTTCGACTTTTGACTTTTTTTACTTTTTCGCCTTCAACTTTTTCGGCTTTTTCGACTTTTTTAACTTTTGCGACTTTTCCGACATTTTCGACTTTTTAACTTTTTCGACTTTTTTGACTTTTTGTTTTTTTTTACGTTTTTGGCTTTTTCGACTTTTTTGACCTTTTTGAATTTTTCGACTTTTCCGACTTTTCCGAATTTACGACTTTTTCGACTTTTTTGACTCTATCGACTTTTTCGACTTTTATGACTTTGCGACTTTTCCGACTTTTTTGACTTTTGCATTTTTTATTTTTTCGACTTTTTGAAATTTTACACATTGTACGGAATGAATAACAGTTATGGATACAAACAATATGCATGGATGGAGCTGTCAAACAATGCGATAGCAGCGATAGCCGTCTAGAAAGTGGCCAATGTTCCCAAAATGACCAAATTCGATTTTTACGATTTTCAGTTGTGTCTTTGAGTTTTTCCTAAATATTTTTTTTTGTAAACCACCCCAGAAGCAAGGCAAACAAAACAAAATAAAAATAATTCAAATCGGTCGAGTCATTTCCGAGATCCTGCGAAACTAAAGCACGGCGATTCATTTTTATATATAAGACATACAAATAATACATACCTTCATTTATATTACACTTATATATTTTTTGATAGCTAAAATTGTATTCCTGTTTGAGACTAAACCTAACTACATCATTATCGATTGTTGATATTCCGTGAAGCCTCCATTCAAGCTCTATGTCAGTCCTATAGGGGGGTAGTGCTAAGCACACAGGAGCTCAACGCCCAAGGGGACTATATTTTCATTACTGTTTGAATGCTCTTAGCAAACAAAAGAACTCAGACTACGCGGCGGAAATGCGTCCGTATAAAATAACATTAGTAATATATGAGCAAATAATGGAAAAAGCAGCGATCGTCACGACTCACCTTCGTAGTAGCTTTAGGCCTTGTTCACAAGAAGGTTTGTTTTTCAGTATAATTGCTTAATACATTTATTATGTAGTCAAAATATAGTTACTCTATGACCGTACCACTAAGGTATTCTGCGTGAGACCAAAAATGTGACGGATTCGATTTTTTACTTTGAGCACGAAAAATTAAACATAGCATCCGTACGCACGCAAATGAATGCGACTTGGCGACTGGTGCCGCGGCGGATTTGCGAACTTGATCCGCCGACTCAGCTGGCATCCCCAAAATTTCCATTAGGTACATATAATGCATCTTTAAAAAATCACAAATCATTATTATATGATAAAATATGTCTATGTCCTAGTTAAATGTAAGCTTAACCTACCTGCTGGAAAATAAAGTGTTTGCATATTTTTCCGAAAATCATCCCGTCCCCCTTCTTGCCGGAGCTCCTTCCACCATCCGTTTAATTTGTTGCATGTCTATCAAACGCTCGTCCAGAGTGTCCGACCACTCAAATAATCCTGGTGCCGTCCTTTTTTTTACCCATGATTTTTTAAAAATTTATTTATTATTTATTTATTAAAAGTAAAGCACGAGATTTAAATTCCTGCAGCATTACAAAAAAATGTGTTTGGACCAGTAGCGAAAAATAGAGTACACTGCAGCTACCACTGCGAAAACACTAGTTCAAAACGATGTAATAACGAGGTCACTACAACGCGTATTTTATCTATATGGTGTTCTATAGCCAGATGCAGTACCTAAACACAGTAAAGTCTACTAATAAAATAAAAAGATCAAACTGTTCAATCAGTGTTCAGTTTAAAGAACCATCCAATCAGTTGTCTACTAGATTTGATTAATAAGTACCCGAAATCACGGATAAATGGCGGTAGTAGCCTTTGAATGCATTTCGCCATAGTCGAGTTTCATCTTTCTTTTCGAGTTTCTTAATCTAAATATTGATACATCACATTTTCCTTATTTTTTTTTCTATTTCCCCTGCAGCCATTATTATACCTAACTCATTAATGACTTATGGACTACTATTTTGGGGAAATGCCGCAACCATTAAAAAAATCTTTCTTTTGCAAAAGAGAGGACTGCGCAGCATGTATCAGGTTACGACTAGGACCTCATGCAAAGAATATTTCAGCAAGGCAAGGGTAATGACTATGTATTTTGCGATCATATACCAGTGTCTAATGTATGCTAGATAGCACCTCGCAGAAACTGCAATTAATGCAGACATTCACTCGCATCATACCCGCGGTAGCTCCCTTTTACGCATACCCCGAATACGACTGGCAAAAGTACAGAAAAGCTACTTGTACCTTAGCATTAAATTCTATAATCTACTCCCTACTAAATTTAAACAGCTGGAGGACATAAAATAAAAAAATAAAAAATACGTGTGGCACTCGGGGACTGCCGCGGTAAAGCTATTACATAGCATGTTTAACAACTTATGCAATTATATTTATTTATTTATTTTATTTTTTCTGATATCAGATAACTGCGCTCTATCGGAAAACGTTGAAATTATTCCGAATCAATTGCGGCTGCGAAAGCAAATGATTCGGAATAATTTAAACGTATTCCGATAGAGCGCCGCGCACGAATTTTTTATTCGATAAAGCAAAAAAAACGGATTATTCGAAAAAAATCGTAGATAAAAAGATAGATAATTAAATTATCTTTAAAATGGTGCAGGTTTTATAATAATACGTCAGATAGTATTTGCGTAGTAGTCGTTTTTGTGTTCGGTTAGACCTAATTTCACAAATTAATTACACTATGTAATATAAACAAAATCTAAAATATTCAAAGCTAACAATATTAGGAAAATGTTCTTGTTCAACATATATTTTTTTCGAATCGTAAGCAGTACTCGTTTAGACGTAATTATCAGTTTAAAATCATTGATTTTCGTCAAGAAATTTCTTCATTCGGTCGCCGCGCTGGCCTAGGCCCGCGATAAAAGCTATGCAATAGCTTAACATGGAGGAGATGCTGATAGGCCACCATTTCTATAATCTGGCCGAATTTGAGGGCCATGATTTTTCAAATATTGTGCCCATTTAAATTAATTAAAAAGTAGAGCCTTATTGTCTGACTATTTTATATGGTGTTATATCTGCACTTTTAGTTTAAAATGCATAACGTAGATTTAATTCGATTATTTAACATTTTACTGACAATTTGAATATTCCGATGAATAATTTTACTACGTATCTTTTCGAATTACTAACTACTTCCAATATTAGGCTTCTATTTTGATTATTCATATTTACAGTTTGACAATCTAGTAGTTAATTCTTGACTACCTATGTATGTATGTTCAGTGATGAGTAGTAACGACACTTACTACCTAGCCCAATTATTTTGACACGTCCAAGAGCGGTCTTTAGCCGTCAATTGGACAAGACGAAAATGTAAACGTAAATGTAAATGTAACTAGCGTTTTCGCTTGGAAAATGTTAGAGTCGGGCTCCAGGCATCTTTGATCTTTTTTGTACAGGAGATTGGCCTTCATTTGCCTATGAACCATCCCGTCGGTGTAAATATTTGTTTTATGAAATGTTCCTGTATTAACAAAGTCCTCACCCTCTGGAATTATTATCCAGCACCGGGGACGCAAAGTTTCGTCAAACTAACGAAAGCTTCAGGCACGCAACTTAATAGCAACTCGGCGATGGCTCACTTTTTCGCAGCGTCCACTCGAAGAAATAAAATACACAGTTCGCGAGCAAATTCCGAGAAGAGAAAAGAGTAGAAACACTACTGAACCCACCACACGATGAAGTCGAACCGATTCAGGGTCACGCCCTTATCCAGCCGCTGCGGTGTTTTTTGCCCCGTCCCCACATTAGACGCCTCTCGCCATTTCTCTCTTTCACAGCTGCTCTAGCTTTCACCCTCTTCTCATCTCCCCTCCCTATCATATCATCGTGTTCGTGCTCTCCTCTCTCGCTCGGATTATCATTTATTTTTATTTTATTACTGGTCTAGGCTTCCGATTAATTCGCAAGGGATTCAAGAAACAGTGGAATGTTACAAAGTTTAAAATGTCAATGTATCAATATTCGTTTTTCCCCAAATTGCACGTTTGCGTATTGTTTACAGGAACGATTTTCCATATTTTCTTTCAAAAAACTTCGTTTTTTTTAGTTGTTGTTGTCCGGTGGCTAGAGTTTTCATAGCTGACATCTCTCTTATTATCTTCTATTAGGGTTGCAAGAAATATCCCTAATAATCCTTTTAAGCTATTGCATAGCTTTTATCGCGGGCCTAGGCCAGTGCGGCGACCGAATGAAGAAATTTCTTAACGAAAATGAATGATTTTAAACTGATAATTACGTCTAAATGAGTACTGCTTGCGATTTGAAAAAAATATATCTTAAACAAGAACATTTCCCTAATATTCTTAGCTTTGAATATTTTAGATTTTGTTTATATGACATAGTGTATTAATTTGTGAAATTAGGTCTAACCGAACACAAAAACGACTACTACCCAAATTCTTGCTGGCGTATTATTATGAAACCTGCACCATTTTAAAGATAATTTAATTATCTATCTTTTTATCTACGCATTTTTTTGAAAAATTCGTTTTTTTTGCTTTATCGAAAAAAAATTCGTGCGCGGCGCTCTATCGGAAGACGTTTAAATTATTCCGAATGATTTGCTTATGCAGATGATTCGGAATTATTTCAACGTTTTCCGATAGAGCGCAGTTATCTGATATCAGAAAAAATTAAATAAATAAATAATTATAATTGCATAAGTTGTTAAAAATGCTATGCAATAGCTTTACCGCGGCAGTCCCCGAGTGCCACACGTATTATTTTTTTTTAAATTAATTTTGCAATTTTCGAGAGTTAATATAAAAATAAATGATACGGTCTGGAGAACTCGTTCGCGTGACTACACTACACGGAGTCGGGCGCAACATTTGGTTCTCTGTACGGTAATGTACGAAAGAGGTCTGTCGAGACTGGCGAGGTCGACGCTGGCGTCAGGTATGTACGATATGCGTATGGTTGGGTGGTATGCGCGTGTGACTCGCTGTGACTCTTGCCACTCGACTAGCATTTTTGTATTCTTTTTATGGACGTAGCGGATTGTATGGGATCCGTCTTTCTTAGGACTAGGTTTCTTAGGATCTTCTTAGTTATTGAGGACTGCCTAGGTAAATTGTTTTTTTAACCAATGGATTCGGATATCATTTGAAAAGGCTCATTTGGCTGATTTCAAAATACTAATGCGTTTATTTGTTGTAAGGTAAAACCAGATTACTCCGTGTTATCAGCTAAATTAGTGATATAGTGTTTATGGAGTGTTGGAGAAACCTGTACGAAGAGATTTTTTTTTGTAACCCTACTAACAGATAACTTAAATCGAGCCGCTAGCTGTATCGGGTGGCTAAGGGTGGTCACTAAACTACTGGTGATCGTCAAACTTCAAGAACGATCAAACCTGACTGACCAAAACCGACCGTCAACCCGACGCGAGTAACTTAGTCAGTACCTCACTTATTGATGTCAAAGTAACTAATGGTTGCAGCTTGGGCCCGATGACCTGTATGTTACCACGTCAGCTCAACTCATGATTCAGAATAGGGACTAACCTAGAAAAGACTGTGAACTCTGTCTGCCGCTGTAAGTCTAGTCGTAGATAGATAAGATGGGAGGTTCCAATCTGGGGGAACACCTCGTGCAGTACTGGACATAGCGCATCGTGCAGCGTTAGCTAATCAACTGTGCATGACAGCGAATAACCGGGGTAAATTCGAACTGAATAACTGCTAACATCAGGTAAAGGCCGCGCAAACGACTTCGAATCTGGGGCCAGACTGGTTTACGAGTAATCACCAATTAAACATATCAAAAAACCTTTTCAGACGTTTACCAATAGGAATAACCCCCATTACCTATTATAAACTATGGCGACTATATGCGTGGACCGAGTTTGCGTAGCAAGACTGAGCAGCGGATGCAAAGAATTCAAAAATCTAGTGCTAGATTCAGTTTCAATATTCCTTCTCTGCATTGCGTGTCTCCCTTCCTCCCCAGGGCATCCAAGTTAAACAGAAGTCAGCGACTGAAACTTCACCTCGCACCTACGTGCTAAAATTGGTCCGGGGTAGAGCATCCGCTATACCTCTACTTATTTATGAACTGACCACGGCGCCCGCACTGTGGAAAATGGTAGAACAAGGGCAGGCCAACATATAACAGGATTTTACAAATGTTGCAACTGACATGCTTTCTTATTTTTATATAATAGCTTAATGATTAAACTTACCTATAATGTGGGCATTTTATATAGGTTATATAGAAAAATATTGTTTCCAATGCACCAAAATTTATTATTATTTTGGATGTCCATGTCATGTCTGTTCACTTCATCTATTTAAAAGTTTATTACCCGTTAAACTTGTAGAAATAGGTATATAGTACTTCATATTTATGAAAACCTCATCTTTTGCAGATTTCAGAACTGCTAAAAGATTTTAATGTTATTCTTCAGGTTAGGTGTAAATAATTAAAAAATAAAATAAGGATAAAAAAGTTTTTTTCTAAGTTCATCGAGATTTTTAACAGTTTTTCCACGCTTGCCCACGCTTTATAATTAATGTTGTCTAATAGCTTAGATATCCATAACAAACACATAAAAATTGGCTGCTAGTTTTTGCTAATTCTAAAGTTATTGGAAAAAAAATGTGGTTAAAGTCAGGGAACTTAAAACCGCTATCTGTTGTGGTCTCAATTGAAGATTATTAATATCTATAGTTTGCGGTAAGTTTTGTTACCAGTATCAATAGTTTATGACTTTTGCACTTGACTTTAGCATTTTCGTGCGTAAATATAATCAACAAAACACACGGTACCTATCCCTATAAATAAAGAGTTGAAACCTTTATTTCACTTTGAAGTTGAAACAATTTCATAGCGGTAAGTAAACAGACATTCAATTGGTACTAATAAATTCGTCATTTTGTTAACTTTTTAAAATGACTGCTTTTAAGTGTTCTTAACGAGAATTAATGATTATATATTGAAGGAGGAAAATTACTTGAGACACTATCGAGAGTCTTAAAGAAGTTATTAAGATTCTGCACACAACAATTGTTTTATCATCGGTGATATTCAGAGGCATATCATTCTTTCGTTTAATAAACGATGGACGAAGCGTCTCGAAACAAGAATTTACTTTTAAAGAAAAGGTTTAAAGAAAGGAAAGGAAATATGAAATGATGTAACATATTTCTTATAACCTTTCTTTCCAAACATGGTTAGCAACGACTAAAGAAAAGAAACAACTACAACAAGAAAAGAAAACTGGTACATAATCGTTTTCGTGAGGAGCTAGGATTGGTCACCGACAAATCACGACAAGTAAGCGGTAATACCAATGATGGTAATAATAGTGCTAGAAGATTTTAAGCTATTGCATAGCTTTTATCGCGGGCCTAGCCCAGCGCGGCGACCGAATGAAGAAATTTCTTAAAGAAAATTAATGATTTTAAACTGATAATTACGTCTAAACGAGTACTGCTTACGATTCGAAAAAAATATATGTTAAACAGGAACATTTTCCTAATATTCTTAGCCTTGAATATTTTATATTTTGTTTATATTACATAGTGTAATTAATTTGTGAAATTAGGTCTAACCGAACACAAAAACGACTATTACGCAAATACTATCTGGCGTATTATTATGAAACCTGCACCATTTTAAAGATAATTTAATTATCTATCTTTTTATCTACGATTTTTTTCGAATAGTCAAAGAATAAAAGAATAATATCCGGTTTTGTTGCTTTATTGAATAACATTCGTGCGCGGCGCTCTATCGGAATTATTCCGAATCATTTGATTCCCCAGCCCCATATGATTCGGAATAATTTCAACGTTTACCGATAGAGCGCAGTTATCTGATATCAGAAATAAATTGAATTAATACAGTATGGCCGCGGCCACTGTTACGGTAGGATTCTGACATTGTGTTCCGAAAGAAGCCGAAATAAATTACGTTATTAAAAAAAACAAAATGGCTAGAAAATCAAAATTTTTACAACATAAACGCCGTATACTGGAGAAAAATAGATTATTAAGGTAAGTAACGTGTATTATTACGTGTATATTATTACCATTTCTCTGCTCTGACGTTTCTTGCCTGACGTCACATTGGGGTGACTAGACGAATAGGCTTCGTGCAACACGTTAACTAATTAACAGTTATAAAAATACGTCATGTATTTCATAAACTGACGTGATTACTGTTAGATCAAACTTGAATACTTATTGATTTTGAAAATCGATTTAGGGTCGATTTCAATATGAAACCTGCGGGTAAAAGTACCTACACATAAGTATAAGTTGAACCGTCGATTTGCTAAATTCATTCATAAAGCGACAAAATTTCATTCGTGATTTTCGTAGTATGACGTAAATTATACTTTGGTTGGAGGGGGTTGTATTTGTGGCAATAAGATCATTTTGTGGTTTTTAGCCAAAAATCTAGTAGTAATCATAATAATTCTACTTATAACATAGTTAGGCGCATATCTGACTCACTGACTGACTCTAACGCTGTAGGTAGACAGTCTTTTTTTTAAATTTGTCAGTTTTTAAACCTTCTTTTCTTTTCTAATTTCTGCTACTTCTAATTTCGAACTTGGAATGCTATTTCGAATTTCGAACTTGAAATTGTACTTCGAATTTCAAACTTGAAATTGTGCTTCGAATTTTGAACTTGACATTTTACTTCGAATTTCGAACTTGATTTTCTACTTCGAATTTCGAACTTGAAATTCTACGTCGAATTTTGAACTTGACATTTTACTTCGAATTTCGAACTTGATATTTACTTCGAATTTCGAACTTGACATTCTACTTCGAATTTCGAACTTGAAATTCTACGTCGAATGTCGAACTTGACATTTTACTTCGAATTTCGAACTTGATATTTTACTTCGAATTTCGAACTTGAAATTCTACGTCGAATTTCGAACTTGACATTTTACTTCGAATTTCGAACTTGATATTTTACTTCGAATTTCGAACTTGCAATTCTACGTCGAATTTCGAACTTGACATTTTACTTCGAATTTCGAACTTGACATTCTACTTCAAATTTCGAACTTAATATTCATTCTACTTCAAATTTCGAACTTGACATTTTGACATTTGAAATTCGGAATTTCGATTAAATTTCGATAATATCGGAATTCGAATTAAAATTTCGAAATTTTGTATTGTGCTTTGAATTTCGAACTTGACATTCTACTTCTTTTTCACACAAAAAGACAAAAATTGAACAGTAATGAAGAGAATGTCGTGCAATGTAGAGCTGTTGAAAATATAGAAAATGTAACGCTACAAGAAAATCAATTTCACAGCCAACAACTTCAAATTTATGAACAGCGTAATGAATGCATTACTCCCGAAGTTATTCTATACAGGAACACAGGAATTCCTGGCGATGGTAATTGTCTATTCCACTCGCTCATAAGTGTTTTGCAACATCAAATTGAGACTTGTGACTTGAGAAATCAGTTACGCGATTCACCCTATTTAAACTCCTGCCACAATCCGCAAGAAGCATACATTCTATCAAGCACTAATGATTACGGAGATTTGGATTGTTTGTACTTATTTTCAAAAATGTACAATCAAAATGTTTGTGTACATTATTGTTTTTACAACATAACTACAACGAATCAAGACACTATCTTTTGTCATTTTAAAGCGAATGATACACAAAACTGGATTCATCTTCATCTTCGTGACCAACATTTCACACCTTTTTATGAAGTATCAGATTTATTGGAGACAATACAAGACGCTACCCAAAATAAAGCCCATGTTGATGCCAATATTCAACTATGGCGTGACAATTATAATGAAGATCCTACTGAAGATAACCATAACAATCATGAAAATGAAATTGAGATTGATAGAGAAAATCGAATTGGTGAAAAAAATATGGATTTTATTGTTGATGGTACTATTCCAGTTTACACAAATTATCATAAACACAGTACAAGTCATATTGATTTTTATAAAGACTTTACGAGTAATTCATTTGGTCATTCTTGTATTATTTTCGACAGACTGTGGTGGAAAAGAGACTTGAAAATGTCGACCAGTAAACATTAAAGTATTTTGAAAACAATACTGCAGGTAATCTTAATTATATAGTTTTTTAAGCTATTGCATAGCTTTTATCGCGGGCCTAGTAGGCCAGCGCGGCAACCAAATGAAGAAATTTCTTAACGAAAATTAATGATTTTAAACTGATAATTACGTCTAAACGAGTACTGCTTACGATTCGAAAAAAATATATGTTAAACAAGAACATTTTCTTAATATTCTTAACTTTGAATATTTTAGATTTTGTTTATATTACATAGTGTAATTAATTTGTGAAATTAGGTCTAACCGAACACAAAAACGACTACTACGCAAATACTATCTGGCGTATTATTATGAAACCTGCACCATTTAAAAGATAATTTAATTATCTATCTTTTTATCTACGATTTTTTTCGAAATTTCCGTTTTTTTTGCTTTATTGAATAAAAAATTCGTGCGCGGCGCTCTATCGAAAGACGTTTAAATTATTCCGAATCATTTGCTTCCGCAGCCGCAAATGATTCGGAATAATTTCAACGTTTTCCGATAGAGCGAAGTTATCTGATATCAGAAAAAATAAAATAAATAAATAATTATAATTGCATAAGTTGTTAAAAATGCTATGCAATAGCTTTACCGTGGCAGTCCCCGAGTGCCACACGTATTTTTTTTTTTAAATTCAAGCTGATCTGCTAAAATTACAGGAGTGGATTTAAATTTGATTAAATGGCTTCACATGATTCTGGAAGCTCTTTCAGCAGGTGTAATGATAGATGCTTAAAAAAAGATCAGGTCTGCTATGGAAACGGCCAGAATCTATGTGAGTAATTACGAATTGTCCTATGTGGCATTTTCAGTTGAAAAATATAATTCATGAAGAAAATATTATAAAGCATTTTGCAGCGCTTCCTATTGGACAACTTATAGAAGATGCGCAAGAATCTCGTAATAAGGATTATAAAAAAAATCGCCTACTTCATGCCAGGAAATGCTCTCGATCAGCTACAAATGAGGATGCATTTCATACTCTTTTGTAAACTTCAGACCCGTATATTACCAGCATTAGAAAACCTAATAGCAAAATGTGAATGAACTTGATAAAGATACCCTAGATCTTTTGAAAGTGATCTTACTTATTTCAGATTATTATTTCTCATTATTATTTGTTAATTAATTATTTTACCAGATAAGCAGTTTACATTTTATGTTTTCTTTTATATTGATTTGTATAATAGGTTGAGTATAATAATTAGTTTTTGTACATATTACATTTTTGTACATTTTGTAGATTTTATGTATTATATTATTTTGTGTATTTTATTATTTTGTGAATTGTAGAATTTGTTGATTTTGTAGTTTTGTAGACTTTATAGATTTTGTACATTTTGTAGTTTTTGTACATTTTGTAATAAATAATGTTAGTTAAAAAATTAAATAAAGCCACTTCTGAGGATTTAGATATTTTTTATTTATTTTTATTACTGTATTAAAACAAATTTAAAAAAAATGCCATGTTAGGCCTTATATATTATTTTATACTTGTGCAAAATTTTAACATTTGATCTTTCGAAATTAAATAGTTATAGAATTTTGACCAGAAAGAGACCTTTGTTTTCCACAGTTCGAGTTCGAGTTCTTTATTGTGGGAATTATTAAAAAAACATACAATGTTTAATTAACAAACTGCCCAGAGAGCATACAACATTTTGTTTCAGAAGAAACTTCATAAAGAAGAAGCTATATAAGGCGCAATCAGTAAAACTAAAACTATCAACAATTAAAATATTCAATATCAGAAATGATCAAACACAAGCAATAATCATCAATAATCACATAATCAATCAAACTAATGTTTATAATGTTTTGTCCAAGAAGAATCTAAATACATTGTAATTACATTTAAATATAAGATACCATATAACTAAAACAATCAATAAAATTATTAATTCAAGTTAATACAATCAACAAATGAAATAATCAGTATACGCATTACATTAAAATAAAGGGGCTGTAAAAAAAGTCATTTTGTAAAATATATAAATTCCTCAATAGAGTAAAACGTATTGGTTGTAAAAAAATCCTTTAAAAGTTTTTGGAACGTTCTGAGATTGCTATAGTCTTTTATGCCAACTGGTAGGCGGTTAAAATAATAAGGCCCTGAGAATTGGGTACTTTGCCTAGCAGCGTTTAAAACCACGCATGGTAGAATGAAATTATTCTTGTATCTGGTGTTTTTATTATGTGTATCTTTAAATTTTACGTAACTTTCCTTTTCGGTGTAAAAATCTAATAATAGCCTATATAAGTAAAGTGATGTGAGAGTCACGATTTTCAATCTTTTAAAAATAGGTCTACATGTTTCTATATGTTTAGCTCTGGCAATAATCCGTAATGCTCTTTTCTGAAGGATAAATAAGGGTTCCTTGTGACAAGCGTAACAGTTTCCCCAGATCGTAATGGCGTAGCTCAGTATCGATTCAAAGTAGGAAAAATAAATACTCCTCGTTTCTAATTCACTCAGTGTTTTCCTAACTATACGCAATGCATAACAAGCTCTACTTAATTTAATCTCTAGTGCCTCGCAGTGTCTATTCCATTTCAAGTTATCGTCGACGTGTACACCTAGGAATTTGACGCATTTAGTCTGGAGAATGACGTTTTTATTGATGTGCAAGGTTACTTGAGTGCCCGTATTGGAATTTTGTGTGCTTGAAAATACCATAAAGTTACTCTTTGTTGCGTTAAGAAGAAGGTTGTTTGAATGAAACCACGTGTGTAGCTTATTTAGAGTAATATTAGCATTAATCATTAGTTTTTCCTCACTTTTATCTGTTAAGATTAGACTAGTATCATCTGCGAACATTGTGATTTTTTTGTCCTCGAAATTATTAGGCAAGTCATTGATATATATTAAGAACAAAATGGGTCCTAATATAGAACCCTGTGGAACTCCAATAGTGATGTTTAATGGAGCAGAATGGTGTTTCTGTGAAGTACCATTTAAGTAATGCGTTATTTCCACTAGTTGATGTCGATTCCTTAGATAAGTCTCCATCCATCTTTCTTCTTATATTGTTGAACCTGAAACATCAGATATCTTCGAACCTGAAAGATCCATTGCACATCCATATTTCCCCTAACTCCGTAGTGTTCTAGCTTGTGGAGTAAAATATCGTGGTTGACACAATCAAATGCCTTTGTTAAATCGCAGAAAATGCCTAAAGTATAAAATTTTTCCATCATTTTTTCGCTAATGAAAGATATGAAGTCCTTGATTGCCTTATTAGTAGACATTTTTTGTGTGTAACCAAATTGTCTATTGCTTAACACATTAGAAGAATCAAAAAAAAGTATGAGTCTTTTTTTTCTACCGTTTCTATTATTTTGGAAAAAGTTGATAAGATTGAAATTGGCCTATAATTACCTTGTTCGGTTTTTGGTCCTTTTTTATGAAGAGGAATTATTTTAGAGAGCTTCAAGTCTTCTGGAAATACTCCACTTTCCATAGAAGCATTGATAACCTGTGCAAGTGGATCTTTCAGGAACACAATTGCTTTTTTTATCACCGATATTGGAATTTCATCCATTCCGGCTGATTGACTATTTTTGAGATTGTTTACTAGCTTTTCTATTTCGTCGCTGGTAGTTGGCTTTAAGAATATAGAATCAATTACTTTGCATGTCTTATTCAAGTATCGCCGATATTCTTTGTTGTTTTTTGGAATGCTATTAACTTTCGTAGTACTATTTATAAAATATTCGTTGAATATAGTTGCTACTGTCTTAGGATTGTCTATCTTTTTATCATCGGAAATTATTTCTAAGTTGGCTTTAAAACTGTTGTCTCTATTAGTTTTGTCCTTCACTACTTCCCAAATTGCTTTTATTTTATTGTTTTGATTATCTATGTAATGTTTGGTTGATATTCTCCGTGCCTGTTTGATAACCATTTTTAGTCTAGAGGTATAATTCCTATAGAAAACTCTAAGATGTTGATCCCTTTTATTTTGCTGTGACTTGAGGTATAAATGTCTTTTTTTTCTGCACGATACCCTGATACCCTTTGATATCCATTGAACTCCTTTACGAGGCTTCATCTTCACATATTTATATGGAAATGAGATATTGAATTTATCTTTTATATTATTTAGAAAAATTGTAAACCATTTGGAGTTATCCTTCTCACATGCAAAAAATGTTATCCAGTCCATTTCAGATAAATGTTTATTGAAGACTAGTTGGGACTTGTCATTAAATATTCTTTTCCGGTGTGTTAGGCAGCTACTATTTTGCGTGATGTTTTCATTGAAAATATTCATTGATATTGCCTCATGGTCTGAAATCCCCAGAGACTCGATATTGTTGTCAAATAAGGAACTTTGTAAATTTGTAAAAATGTTGTCGATGAGTGTACTTGAGGTAGCAGTGACTCGTGTTGGCGAGGTGATTGTAATTTTCATGTTGTATTCCGCAAGAATTGACTTAAATTTTCTTACATTTGGGTTATTATCTAAAAGATTTATGTTATGGTCCGTTGCTATAATCACTTTATCTAAAATCAGTGTATTTAAAATTTGTCTAAATTTATCAAAAAGTATATCTAAGTTGCCGTTTGGAACTCTATATATACAAATAATTATTAATTTATTTCTTTTCAATTTTATTCCACAACATTCGAAATGTCTTTCTACAGAAATGTTTTGAAAAACTTCACGGTAGGCTGCAATATCATCAAATAGCGCTCCTTTTTTTATGTAAATAGCTGCGACGCCACACTCACTCCACTCGAACACGTGAGCATCTTGCAATTATCCCTAAGATTAAATGGTCAATTACTAAATGGGGGTTTCCTACAAATCGGCGGCTGCATGGAAGCGGCTAGGGGCGAAATAACGTCAACTTTATTAACATTAACATAACATTAAATTGACGGCCTAGAAGCTTAAGGGTATGTGCTGGAAATCAGGTCAGCTGATATGATGGCATCTCTATCTGCACACTGATCGTGTGGTTTTTGCCATTATTAATATATAGTTTAGAAAATTTTGTTAATATGTATCTTTTATATAAATGCTGAAAAAAAATCGTGTATTGTTCAGCGGCGCATGACACAATTGAAAAAAATATTAATATACACGGGGTTATTAGCGATTAACTGCCCACTTTCATTCGTTAATATACCACTCAACGGTTACAAGCAATAAATCTACGAACCAACAAAACTACAAACGAAGAAATTTTAGATCCTATTCTTTGAACTTCTTCTGCTGATGTCGAAAGATAATGAAAATGACAAAGCTGAACTTAAGCCTACAGTGACTTCTGCAAAAGTGAGGGTAGGTTACCAAGACAAAAGAGGTCCTACAGGGAAAAACATGGGGAAAAAGACTAAGAATAAAAATGAATAACAGACAGTTCTAAAAAATCAGGTGTCAAAATCTGTGGTTTCAGCAAATAAAACTATACAGATGAAGTAAAATTTAAGAATGATTTCGAATGGAGTCATTATTATACTTCTGAATATTCTGAAAATATTATTAGATACCATATCAACTGCCAAAATGTCATTATTTTTTTGTGTTCAGCGATTTGTTTGATCAACATTCTAAAATATAACTGTTAAAAAATATTATTTTGTGTAGAAGTTTATTATTAATTAGACTGTTTTTTTATTACCACGTAATATCTAAGTCTAACAAAATTTCCATATCACGGAGTGGTTATAGTTATATTGAAATAACCAGTAGTCACGAAATTACTCTTAGCTCTAAACATATTTTTAAATTGCTATAATTCGATAAACAAGTCTGTATTACTGTTAACTAATTTTAAAAAAAGTTAATTTGAATATTTTAACATTTATTTTAAACTGATTTCACTTATTTTACTGATTTCAACCTATAGTGTGTCAGAATGAAATCATCGAAAATGTATTTAAAAATATTTCCGTGCCATAAGGTTTACAGATATATCTTTCATCGTTACGTCGCGTCGCCGAAATACTAAATCTATATTTCTAGTTAATTTCTTTTGACAATTATCACACAACAAGAGCCACTTCCGAAAGGTTGAAACCCTCAGCGCAAGTGAAACTCATACATGCCCGGTGCTTTTTGGTTCAAGGAATATGGCAGGGAAACACGAATAGATTATTAAATAGGCCCGGGGCCAAAATACGCACGATATCGCCTCATTAGCAATATACCCCTAATGTCCTGGCAATCAATGCATACCTAAAATATAGGATTATTTTGCGCCTATCGATTATCCGGCAACATTTACGCATCGTTTGGCTTTGTGTAGTGCTTTAATGTGAATATAATGATGAGGTCTAATATGTGACTTTCACATCGTTAAATTAATTGAGTCGCATGGTTACCGGGACAAGGTTACATCGTAGAATACTGGAAAGGTAAAACGAATATAGGGCGACCATCAATTTATAGGTCCTTAAAGTACAGCCAATGCAAAGTAAAGTATTATGAGTTGTTCATATCGTTCTTACGTATACTTTCGCTATGCACATTCCGATTGAATCGACTGTCAAGAGTGAGTCCAAGATATCTTTCAGCGACGATTTCCCCTAACTGATTGCATTTACAGCCCGGCTGAGGATTAGGCGTATAGTCATCCGAGTGGAATGTAATCTTAATACTAGCATTCTGCATTTGGGCTTTCGAAGACCTTATACAATGTATTACTTTTGTTCTAGAAACTTAACTCCAAGCTCTTGGGGTGAAGTTAGTATTACATTACCTCTTCTTAAAATTACACTATCATGCAATTAATCACATTAAAAATATCTTACTTCTCGTTAAAATCGACATTAATTTTAATATTGTGCGCAATATAATGTAGATGACGCTTAAAAATTGAGTGCAGTGATAAGGGCTTGATTGTTTTTTGAAGTTAATTTTATAAGGTTTTCTAACGGAATCGTAGACTCTCACACCAGTTAAATAATTAATTATGGAACTCTTAGCGGATCGTATATGTCATATATTGTGAGTTCTTATCCTATTTTATGATCATGTGATTTAAATAATTTCAATTAATTTTCTAACAATATGTATTAGTACTAGCGCTAAATTCCTTAATATAACGCAATTCGTAGATACCAGGAATAGAGATAATGTCAGAAATTACAAAATATGGCTTTAATAACAGACGTCTCATGCAAAAAAAGCACTTTGAGTTAGAAGTTGTACGCACCACACAGCATGGCACAATATACCTCGTAGAGTAAAAGAAAAAACAAAGTATCCCGGCCATTTTTGAACAGCGCTGTGCCGCAGCAAAAAGATAAAATGAAAGACAACCAAAATACATTACTTAACATGTGAATTATTTTTATTACTTGTCATGTCGTATTCTATCATATCTTTATCGTAAAATAATAAAATTACAGTTAAAAAAACCCTTTTATTAAAAAAGATATATTAAAAATACGCTGGTGCTACCACCACCTGGCTCCTTTATCATCAGACCATCTCTGATCACAATATATAACCAAAGGACATCTAGAGACAATTTAAAGGAACCTAAGCGTGATGGGCTCATTGTTAGTTATTGAAGATTACCTATGTCCACCAACCGTCTGTCATCATACAAGCCTAATTTAAAATCAGTACAACAATAAAAACTGAGAACTAGGATGTTACAATGTTACAGGTCGACTAATAAAAGCGTGTTAAAAAAAAGCATGTCGAAAAAGTCGGTAGGCGTATCTATCATCTTAAGCATCAAATCGCTTTTACACTTTAAAATGCACAGTGAATCTTTGCTGACTTTGATGTTCGCCAGATGCCCTGCCATGCATTTTTGGCAGTGTGTGATCAATTTGATATATGGGCCAATCATAACGATTTTGTTGTTTATCAACACATCAAATTATCTTTATATCATTTAACGACTGAGTTTCCAGTTATTTGTAGCCTTTTTGTCTAGCTTTGCTGTTTTTACTAAATGTTTTTTAACTAAAAACCAAAGTAATTATTAAAATTATAAAACTTTCATCATATCAAACTTTAGTTTAGACCTTTATCTAACTATTCGTATATGCGAATTTTGATTATGCGATTTGATGTTTAAGGTTCCCCTCAATAAATTTCCGAGATTTTAATATTATCGGTAGTTGATATACTGTATAAACCTAAACTATAAACTAATATGCAATCAAACGACTGTTAAAGTTTCATAACAAGAATACCAAGAAAGTACGGAACTCTCTGTGCTCGTGTGAAACTCGCAATTTAACGATTTAATTTTTTACTACTTTAAATAAGAGTTTTTATTTATGATGCGTTGTTACTTCGTTCGAAGAAAGCTGGTATTATTTTTATGATTTCTTTTGATACCAACTATTTAATCAGCCAATTACAATATATCACTCAAAATGATACATTCATCATTGCAGAATGAGTTTTCATCAATTCCCTATGAAACATCGAATGAGGAATAAAAATGACGATAATAACAGAGCGGCTCTATTCATCAAACGGTATTCTTTGATTGGCAAAGTTTCCTTTTATGCGAAGCGAAAGTACGACGAAGCTGATTGAAGCTGAGAAGCTCTGGGAAGTATGACAGTATTAAGGCGGATGCCCACTAAAGCTATGCTACAGCTAAGTGCATGCTCCGTTAAGCTGTCAAGCAGGGTTAACTTATTTATGTTTTATTCAGATGTAATAATATTAATAATAAACTTTATCGATTAGTTAAAAAAAAAATAAAAAGAACAACTGTCATGTTCATATCTAAGGCATTTAGCGGCTATAGTACATTGTGCTCTCAGGCCTGGAGTTATATCAGTTTGTAAAGTAATCAATTCTATTGACGTATCTACATTTCATTGATGTATCTAAGTTTGTAATAATGTCACTCTTCTGGTGTATATAAGTTTGTAAACTGATCAATTCTACTGAAGTATCTAAATTACAAGTCGATTTTATAAGGGACAATAGAAAACATAAGGACTATAGGTTTGTTTACAGTCTAATATTTCAGCAATGATAAGATATAAGAAAAAACGTATAAATGACACAAATGTTTTGTTTTATATCCACAAAAACACAAATTAATTTTAAAATATACGTGTGGCACTCGGGGACTGCCGCGGTAAAGCTATTGCATAGCATTTTTAACAACTTATGCAATTATAATTATTTATTTCTTTTATTTATTTTATTTTTTCTGACATCAGATAACTGCGCTCTATCGGAAAACGTTGAAATTATTCCGAACCATTTGCGGCTGCGGAAGCAAATGATTCGGAATAATTTAAACGTCTTCCGTTAGAGCGCCGCGCACGATTTTTTTATTCGATAAAGCAATAAAACCGGATTATTCGAAAAAAAATCGTAGATAAAAAGATAGATAATTAAATTATCTTTAAAATGGTGCAGGTTTTATAATAATACGCCAGATAGTATTTGCGTAGTAGTCGTTTTTGTGTTCGGTTAGACCTAATTTCACATATTAATTACACTATGTAATATAAATAAAATCTAAAATATTCAAAGCTACGAATATTAGGAAAATGTTCTTGTTTAACATATATTTTTTTCGAATCGTAAGCAGTACTCGTTTAGACGTATTTATCAGTTTAAAATTATTAATTTTCGTTAAGAAATTTCTTCATTCGGTCGCCGCGCTAAACTTGCTATGAAGAAAACTTCTCTGCAGCCGCAACCTACTATTACAGCTCAGAAAATGAATGACACCGCCCCCTTTTCTATGGGATGGAAAATTGCTCCCTCACTCAGACCCGATGTAAATGTGAATTTTTTTCGAATAGTCAAAGAATAATATCCGGTTTTTTTGCATTATCGAATAAAATTCGTGCGCTCTATGGGAAGACGTTTAAATTATTCCGAATCGATTCGGAATAATTTCAACGTTTTCCGATAGAGCGCAGTTATCTGATATCAGAAAAAATAAAATAAATAAATAATTATAATTGCATAAGTTGTTAAAAATGCTATGCAATAGCTTTACCGCGGCAGTCCCCGAGTGCCACACGTATTTTATTTCAATTTAAATACATTACGAACACATGCTTAACGTAAATAGACAATAATACACTGAGAAAAATATAGAGATGTAATAAACGGAAATACGCATGTTTCAACAAGGATGACTTATATCATTCGAATTGTGGTCCATACGTATGAATTAACATGACGCGTAACGGTCTTGGCATGACGGTAGTTACCGTGTCGTAATGTTTGAACATATTTCATAACAAAAATTTAAAAAAAACATAATAAAAATAAAAAGAATTGCACCAGCAAGCAACAAATAAAATTATAACACGAGCGATAACTAATAGTAACCACAAAGTTCCCAAACTGAATAGTACCGATGCACAGAGACATTTGCTATACTTGACACCGTCGTTGTTCAATAAAACTAAGGATAAATATCTATAACTAAGGAAAAACAAGGTATAAAAATAAACATAAAAAAGACTAACCCACTGGTTGATCACCCAGGGAAGAAAAGAAACTGAAAAACTAATTTGTTTTATTCCTAGCTAACTTACTACCATATATTTATGATTGGCATGCTGTTTGTTCTCTATATTATTATTATCACATACCTTTTAGGATTATTTGAAATGTTATTTATTACTAAAATTTTAGTTTACTTGATTTTATTTTTCACGGCATTCTTCAATGTATTTTTTTATTTAGCATTAGGCAGTACTTAATTATACGAATCTGAGCCTACCTTAGTACCGACGTCTCGTGCGATCCAGTCATGTTAGGTTTAATTTATCTGTAACTGTTGTAAGAAAAAAAAAAAACAAACAAAAAAATCACGACGTCGCGACCCTGGGATCTCGCCTTTAACATGACAGAATGTAGTATTATACGTACGGTTAAAATCGAACAAATGAATCATGTTGAAACTGCAGTATACTGTTATTTCCGCATATTGATACATATAATGGAGTAATGGAGTTTCAACAAAATTCCTTGTAATTTAACAAAATTACGATTGAAACATCGTTATTCTGTATAAAACCCTAATAACAGCTTGGGGGAAGCTTTCCAGAAACATGCTCCATGTACGGAGAAGGAGTGCGAGTAGAAATCACTACTGTGAGCAAGGATCAAGATCAGTAGGTTGTCTAAATAAATTAATAAAGAATTTAGGGTCGCAGAAAACCGGTCAGAAAAAGGTCCTCGTTGCTCAAAAACCTATGGGATTAATACAGACATAGTAGGTACACCACTTCCGTTTCGTGCAGCAGCTTCGAATGAAGATAGCTATGATGATCGTCAACCTTCGATTAGAACGACAATATAAAGAGAAGAACGAGATACCAGGCTACAAGCTCAGAAAGGATGTAATTGCCGGTTATATTATCTTAGGTAGAGTCTTTGAGCGAAATTCCGCAAGAGTGGCTCCTTTGTGAAGCGTACACAAATCGCACATAGTTAGTCACTCAGGCCAATTACTCCTCCGAGTCTGGCTTGTTGGTTAACACTTCGATGAATCAGTATACACGGTCGCGTAGCCCCTTTAATGATCTAACAAAACGCACACAATTTCAAATCACTCAAGCGCAAAACGGTATAGTTCAATGCCGACATTACCACGCACACATTTCATAGGTTCAAGACCTTATAACTACGAACATAATAATAATCATTATTTCACTATAATATAATCTTATAAAATTAAAAAAATATATGCTTTTTTATGTTTAATAAATGTTACAATTTGATAATTAAATACAATGGTTTATTTGAAGTCTTAGTAAAATATTATACGAGTGCTCAGCGTCGCGAGTATTACTGGGAAGTTTCTGATGCCGCAGTACCTGTAAGCGGGCGACGCACTATGGCTAAATCGCGCAGTTATCGTCTCAGGGGAGCTCAAAATAGATATTTCCTTCTGGTCGGTTGGTGGGCGGGAAAAGTAAAATTGAGCGAGCGCACTTTTTCCGAACTTCAATAATTAATTGTGGAGCTATTCGAACTGACGTTTAAGGGCATTTTAGTCGCAGAGCGGAACTCTAAAGTCAGCGCAGTTTAAAAGCATGCGATAAATATGAGGTCAGAGCCATGACTGAAGATCATTTTACTACGAATTTCTTGTATAGAATGCTAGCGTCCAATTCTATAAATTTAGTGTTTCCATAAAAACAAGATATAAAAATACATCAGTAAATGGAGTTAATTTTAATCTCTTTATAAGTATATAATATTATTTTAAACAGTAGTCTCCATTAAAAAAAACAGGCTTTAATAGGAATGTGAACTAGAAAGTAACAAATAATTTTGAAATATAAAGATATTGTTCAAATTATAGTTTGTAGATATTGTAAAATTATAGTTTAAAAAAACAGGCTTTAATAGGAATGTGAACTAGAAAGTAACAAATAATTTTAAATTATAAAGATATTGTTCAACAGAGATAGAAAGAACCCTAAGTTAATATAGTTGAATTATTTTGAAGAGGTTTAAAATAAGAATAAACTGATGTGATCATTTTGTTATCGGTCATCGGTTCTTAATACATGTCCAAAATTTCAAAATATTCAGACTTTAGTAAGTTAATGAAAATTAACTTAAAATTTTCAGTTACATACATAAATAGAGTCCGAGCTTTTCTGATAGTCCTGGTAAGGATATTAGATATGCAAGTATCGCATTGTCATCGTTCCTTGATATGTTTGCATAATTTCAAATTATTGAGAAGTCAGAAAGTTAGTGAAAATTAATATGAAAGGTTCCATTACATACAGACAGGTCTAACTAATAAAAGCGTTATAAAAATAAAATCTGTAATGGAATACAATATTAAAAATGGCGTTCTTTAAGTCTGCTTTTAATATCCAAATACGTGTCAAAACATAAACATAAACTAATGAGTTTTGTATGAAACTGATTTCGACTGGTATTTCTTTGCAGAAATAAGTAGTCAATAATATAAATGATAAAAAGGTAGCTTTTTATTATGTACCAAAATTGACAGAAAAAATTGTGTAGCGTAAAACAAAATCATAAAAATTCTGAAAAAAAATGTTTTTTTTAGATATTTTTTTTTTGTCTATGAATATGTTGAATTTTCCCGAAAAACCAATAAAATCGGTCAACAAATCGCAAGGACAATCACTAATTGTTAGTGGAATAAATTTGGAAAATCCATGCTTCACACACGGCCAATTATACGTCGCCTGTTCGCGAGTGGGAAAACCGTCATCCCTCTATGTCTTTGCGCAAGAAAACAAAACGAAAAACATTGTGTATCATAGAGCACTGCATTACAATACATTACATTCGATTTGAAACAAAATCACTTCGTTTCAGCCAAAATCTGAAAAAAAAATGAAATCGATGGAGAGTGAAACAAAACCGTACTGTTTACAGACTTTTCTTTTCCATTTCGAACACAACGAGCACAACGAATCCACACATGGCAATTGATGAAACTGCTCTTTTGGTGAGACAAAAAGTAAACAATCAGATTGGAACCACGATCGATACTTTCATATGATGCTGAGTATGCTGCTTCCAACGAAGAATTTAAACAAACAATGCAATTGTCAAACAACTGTCAATGAAAATTATCTAAGTTAACGCCATCTGCTGCCAAACAAAATTTTCGTGGTGTGACGAAGTTCGTCGGGTTCCGCTAGTTTATAATAGTTATTCTATTAACTCCTACATTTGTTACTCTAATTTTGAATAAAGAATAAAGAGTATTAATTTCCATTAATTAGGATTATAATTGTGTAGAATGGCCAAGTATTTTAAATTGATTTTAAATATACAATACACAGAAAACTACAAGAAAAATTGATAAAAAAAAAGAAAACCAAAGTATTAAATTTAAATATAGACGCAGAGGAAACAAAAGAGACGAAGGAAGGAAAGAGGAGCGAGAAGGAAGGGAGGAGGAGGGCTGGTTATGTTATTGGTGTACGAATTATCACTTGCATTCTCTATATGGGTGGCTGTTCGCGATAGATCGATTCTTAGAAGCTTATATTCCTCTTTCACACGCTCGAGCCACCCCATAACAGACATAAATAACAGACACTGAAACAAAATACGGCTCATTCAAATATTAAAATCATCCGCAAGGAAGCCCTAACTAAATACGCAGGACAAAATTCCTTGAAAGGTCCTGGTAATAATATATCGCCGTCTTCAAGGGCCGAAGACCCCTAATTAATTAACAGCCTGTCATTTCTCCGAGTGGATATATCGAGGGTGTCGACCGATAACAAAAAATCGTAGACGCGGCAAGCCGCTCGCGCAACCCTCTTATATTAAAACAAATCTGGTAATCTCAAAATAATCGCAATGTTTGAGGTAATTAGGAGGCTATTAATTATTCGACTGAAGGCTTGGACAAAATCAAATACTTATAATTATGCTAGCTATTCGAAGTAATTTTAAGTACTAAATATGATGTGTTGTTAATGTTTAATCTACTATTTTTGCTATAAACCTAATGATAATGTAGTAGTAATACATATTATAGAAAATTACCTTCAATGAAGGTGAGATTAATTTAAGTTAAACATGTAAGCCTGATTGAATAATATGTACTCTCGCTAAGCCACACCCCTTAACCCTCAGTGGGCCGGTCTCTTAACCGCCGCCATTGCCTTTTAACCAATCACGGGTTAGAGTGGCGGGGCCTTAGCGAGGCTAGTGAACGATTTTGGAAAATCGAACAGTCACAGAAATACCGAGGTCGAGAATGAACGACCCTTAAGCGGCGGGACAATAGTTGTACATACGGCAGCCCTTGGCTGGTCACGTACTCGCGCGCAAAATTTAAGTGTATACTGTAGTAGTAGATGGAGTGGGGGGCTTGTTTCCAGCCCTTGATGTCACCTAGATCTGTAAGGTCTTTTGTAACTAAATACTGTAACTCACGAGTAAATTGAGGGACAATAAACGTTCTTTTGAAATAAACTCTTTCACTGTGTGACCATCTAATAGAGTGTGAACCAGATACGGGAGACTATTCGGCGGCCAGGAAGAACGAGAGAACGCGAAGGTAAATAACATTTACAGTCCACAAAAACCACCCCTTCAGCAGTGAGAGAAAACTCACATGAAAATAACTGATGGATTTTATAACCACAAGTGATCCATCGCAGCCGGATGAAAAATAAAGAAAAGAATCTTGAAAAATAAATTATACGATGGAGCCGACCGCAGAAAAATCGAACGTATCGAGGCGGACCTGGTCACAAAGCAGCAGGAGGAGTGAAAGAGTTCAGGAAGTGAAAGAAGCATCAGAACAGCTGAGGCGGGTCACCAGAGAACAAGCAAAGGTAGCCGCGGAAAAGAAAAAATTGGAATCAGAGGCGATAACGCAAAGGGAACAACTCCGAGCAACCGAAGAGATAGCGACGGCAAAACGCAGATCGGAGGCGGCAGGGGCGGCGGCTGCGATTCAAGTGCAACATGCAGATTTAGAAGCTGAATTGCAGATGCTAGAATCAGACCGTCAGCACGCACTTAGAGTGTTAGACGTAGTTTCCGAAGCTTTCGACTCAGAAAAAAGCGGAGAATGGGAGACAAGAAGTTACGCCGATCTTGAAGAAACAGCAGGTCGTACTACGCTGTGGGCAGAGACGCAAGCACCGCTGACTTCATATAGTGAACCCGACCAAATAAAACCACGAAATGAAGAGAGATACCGCAACAGGAGAGAAGAAGAATCGGACGAGGCGATGCAGCACGAGGCGGGCGCGGCTGCAGCTCACGGGTCAACACGTCGCGCGGCACACGAGGGGATGCGGCTCGAGGCGGGCGCGGAGGCACCTCACGGGGCAACACATCGCGCGGCGCACGGGGGGATGCGGCTCGAGGCGGGCGCGGCGGCACCTCACGGGGCAACACATCGCGCGGCGCACGAGGGGATGCGGCTCGAGGAGGGCGCGACGGCACCTCACGGGGCAGCACATCGCGCAGCGGGCGGCGAAATCGCGACCGAAGCGGACGCGGCGGCCACAGACGCCGCCGCGGCCGCTGGCTCCAGCACAGGAGACGGGTCCGATGACAGCGCGAGCAAAAAATTAATAAGCCAGGTATGTCGAGTAATTTCAATAGCCTCCTCGAAGCCGCAATATAACAAAGAACTTCCACCCTTTAGTGGAGATCCACTTCAGTTTTTAGCCTTTAAATCGATTTTTAACCAGTCCACCGAAGTTATAGGTCTGAATGACGAACAAAATTTACTTCGCTTGCAATCCGCGATACGCGGACGAGCAAGAGATTGCGTTTCAGGGTTACTTTTATCCCCTGCGAACGTTGGCGAAATAATGAAAACGTTAGAGACGTTATTTGGAAATCCAAATGTAATTATTCAGCGCACACTAGCTGATTTACGTAAAACCAGGGACCTCTCTGAATTTATAGAAGCAGAGGAATTGTTGCAATTTGCTTGCCAAGTTAAGAATCTGGTGGCCACAGTAAAATCAGTAAATAGGATTGAGCACCTATGGAACCCAGAACTTTTAGGTTCTCTTGTAGCGAAGTTGCCAAAAAACTTATTAACATTGTGGCTAGGAGATAAAGGAAAGGGTAAACCAGACGAACCGGTTATCATACGCTTCGCATCTTGGCTAGAAACACTAGCGATAGACTCGCAAGATGCGGGAATAGGTCCATTAGACAGCGGTAGAAAAAATCAAGTAGTAGCGCGCGATAAAAAGTATAAACAGCAAAATCATAAAAATTACGTTCTTAACATGACTGAGCAGTCTCGTATGAAATGCCCAAATTGTACCGGCGATCATTTTCTCAGCAAATGCGTAAGGTTTAAAAAACTTTCCCTAGACTCTCGCTGGGGAGTCGTAAAATCACTTAAGCGATGCTTTAAATGCCTTGCACCTTCGCACGGCAGGAAAAACTGCCCAGCCTATAAAAGGTTTCCTCGATTTAAGTATCATTTCTTACTTACTGCCGCGGACGCGGCGCTCGGCGGAACCGAGATAATTACGGCAACAGCCGAAGGTGAAACACAGACCGGGGCTATTGTCGCGCATACAGTAGCCAACAACAGAGTCCTCTTGCAAGTTTTACCGATAACGTTAATAGGACCAAAGGGGAGAAAGGTAGTTTACGCGCTTTTAGACAGCGGATCGACGGTCTCTATAATAGACCGCGAAGTCGCGCAAGAGCTGAATATTAGAGGGCCTCCCACCAATATGGAGGTATGTGGTATAGGAAGTATGAAAACTTCTCCTAAAGGGGCTGAAACAGTCTCGTTTCAAATAAGGGGGGAATTGGGCCGTAAGGTTTTCGACGTGCAGGCTTATAGTATTGCGGCGTTAAACCTCCCGAAATTAAAAAATTTATCGGCGGCCGCCTCTGATTTTGACACTTTGACTGCGGTGAAAGTCGACAAAATATCAGATGTCCAACCGCGCCTACTAATCGGGGCTAATTGTTGGGAATTAATCATTTCACGCGGATTAAGGCGCATTAATGAAGAATTATCGTTGTCAAAAACACTACTGGGCTGGGTTCCAGTGGGACGAGTATCTGTAGATAGGCAAAATGACGCATTACATAGCTTCTGCCTAAGTGATAGCGGTAGCAATGACGCGTCTCTTCAGAGATTACTCGAGGAAAACCTCAGATTAGAGCAAGACTGGCCGAATAAAAAGCGAGAACTTGCGGACTCGGTAAGGTCTAAAAAATTATTGGAATCCACTACTTCGTTAAACGGCGGGGTATGGCACACGGGGTTGCTCTGGCGAGATGACAGACGTGTTCTTCCTGATAGCCGACCTATGGCGCTAGCTCGACTTCACGCCGTCGAGAGAAAAATGGACAGAGATCGGACTTATGGAGACGCTTATTGTCAGAAAATGGACAAGTACTTAGCAGAAGGTTACGCCGAAGAAGTAGACCCTTCCAAATTAGCCGGCCGAACTGATATATGGTTTTTACCACACTTGGGTGTCTGTAGCGCCGCCAAAGGAAACAAGCTTAGGATCGTGCATGACGCTGCTGCTAGCGTAAAGGGAGTATCTCTAAATAGCTTACTGTTAACGGGGCCAGACTATAATCAAAGCATAATAGGTATACTTTTTAGGTTCCGCGAGCATCCGGTGGCTTTTACCGCCGATATTGGGGACATGTTCATGCGTATTAAGGTGATCGAGGACGATACCTATAGTCAGTTGTTCCTTTGGCGGGGATATCGACGCGATATAGAACCTCGCATCCTTAAAATGTCCTCTTTAATATTCGACTCTAGGTCATCCCCGACATCTGCCCTCTATATACGAAATAAAAACGCTGAACGTTTCAAGAATCAGTACCCTTCAGCAGTGGAGGCTATCACAGACCATCACTTTATGGACGATCTTGCTTACGGGTCTTCTTCAATAGAAGAAGCTCGTAACGTGATAAAAAACATAATTTACATACATCAACAAGGGATTTTTTTCTTAAAGGGCTGGGCGTCTAATTATCAAAGCGTTTTGAACGAAATACCCGAAGAAAGGAAAGCTACCCATAATATTGCTCTGGAGAAAGGAGAGATAAGCTCTCAACGGCTTTTAGGGTTAGAATGGTTGCCAGAAAGTGACGAACTTACATTTAATTTTAGATTAGAAAAACTCGATGACGCCCTGAAAACGGGCCAGAGAGTGCCAACGAAACGAGAGGCTCTTAAGGTAGTAATGTCAATTTATGACCCACTCGGGGTATTAAGCCCAATAACTATCCGAGCCAAAATTCTAATGCAAAAGGTGTGGAGCAGCGGTGTAGCCTGGGATGAAGAGGTCACACAAGATATTTTCAAAGGTTGGGGTGAATGGATAAATGCCCTTCGCTCGGCGAAGGACGTAAGGATTTCACGCTATCACGGCGTAACAAAGAATCCCTCCGAACATAGACAATTACACATATATTGTGACGCGTCTCAAGAGGCTATGTGCGCCGTCGCGTATATGAGAATAGCCAGACCAGGCGAAGAACCGACCACATCCTTTATCGCAAGTAAAACTAGAGTCGCGCCGTTAAAAAAAATGACAATACCGCGTTTAGAACTGACAGCAGCACTATTAGGCGCCGAACTAGCGAAAAAAATCACTAGCGAGTACAAAATTAAATTTCATGAAAAGATTTTATGGACCGACTCGATGAACGTACTTTGGTGGATACGTTCACGTAGCTCCGACCACCAACAATTTGTCTCTAACCGTCTGGGAGTATTGGACGAACTGACTACCCCGGAGGAGTGGAGATGGTTAAGCGGAAATAGTAATCCTGCAGATAAAGCTACGAGAGCGACGTCAAAAATTGACCTCTCGCCCGAGAGCCGTTGGCTGAATGGTCCTGAATACCTTAGACAGCCACCAGAGGTATGGCCGGCAAAGATTCCCCATCAACCCGGGGAAAAGGATAAGATATCCCTCGAGTATAAACCATTGGCGGTATTTGCGCTACACGCTGTACCTACGAGCACAATAGATGTCGCGAGATTCTCCCAACATCGCAGATTATTGCGCGTAGGGGCCTACGTTAGGAAGTTTATTCAACTATGTAGAGGTGCCACAAATAACTGCATTTTAAACGGACAAGACATTGCCAGCGCTGAAATAATATTATTAAAGGAGTCGCAGAGTCGTTCTTTTAAGAAAGAAATAGAACTTATACGAGTGAAAGGGACTTTACCTAGGAATAGCCGTTTGATAGGTTTAAATGCGTACTTAGACGAGCGGGGCTTAATAAGAGTAGGCGGCCGCATCGCAAATGCGCCGGGTATACCACACGACACTAAGTATCCCATAATACTTGACGGCCGGGATCGCTATACACAACTACTGGTGGTAAGAACTCATGAGGAGATGGCTCATTCCGGGGTTGAAACGACATTGGCCAGCCTACGCCAGAGGTTCTGGCTAATTAGTCCCCGTCAAACGGTCAAAAAATTTATATACCAGTGTATGCTGTGCAAAATGAGAAGGGCAAAACCAGTCACAGCGTTGATGGGACAACTCCCGATGTCACGTTTGCAGCATCATACGAGGTGTTTTTACGCCGTAGGCGTAGACTACTTCGGGCCGGTTCAGGTGACTATACGAAGAAAAGTGGAGAAACGATATGGCGTGTTGTTCTCTTGTCTAACCACACGAGCGGTTCACATTGAATTAGCATTTGATTTGTCTACTAATTCGACAATACAAGCGATAAGAAGATTCATAGCCCGGCGGGGCAAACCAAGGGTGATAATGTCAGATAATGCATCTAATCTAAAAGGTGCGAGTGCCGAATTGAAGAAGGTCGTTTCAGAGATTGACGATGAACGTATCCGTGAACGTTTAAGTAACGACCAGATTGACTGGAGGTTTATACCACCTGCTTCTCCCCATCATGGCGGCTGCTGGGAATCGATGGTTAAGTCAGCCAAAAGAGCTTTGTACGCCATATTGAAAGAAAGAGCGCCTTCTGTGGAAATGATGCAGACCTTATTGGCTGAAGTGGAGTCAATCCTTAATCAGCGGCCTATCTCGCACATCACTATAGACAGTCGAGACCAGGAGCCACTTACGCCGCAAAGCTTTTTGTTAGGACACTCTAACAGCACCGCTATGGGTAAATTTACCATTGGAGATTTATGTAACCGTAAACAGTGGAGACAGACCCAAGCTCTAGCTGACGCTTTTTGGAATAGGTGGTCTAAAGAAGTACTACCTATGCTAGTCTCTCGACCTAAATGGAAGGAGGTACAACCTCCACTAAGGGTGGGGGAACTGGTGTTAATATTGGACCCCTCTCTAGAAAGAGGAAGATGGCCTCGCGCTATAGTAACGGAAGTCTACCCTGACAAAACAGGTGTTGTCAGGATAGTAGATGTAAAAGTCGACGGAAAAATTTATCGCAGGTCAATAAGCAAACTAGTTAGATTAGAATTGTCCGCCCGAATAGAATAAGCCATAGATATAAATAACGTAGATCTAAGGTAAATAATTCGTAAAATAATTTAATGGCACGTTGCCATGAGCGGCGAAATGTACGAATTATCACTTGCATTCTCTATATGGGTGGCTGTTCGCGAGAGATCGATTCTTAGAAGCTTATATTCCTCTTTCACACGCTCGAGCCACCCCATAACAGACATAAATAACAGACACTGAAACAAAATACGGCTCATTCAAATATTAAAATCATCCGCAAGGAAGCCCTAACTAAATACGCAGGACAAAATTCCTTGAAAGGTCCTGGTAATAATATATCGCCGTCTTCAAGGGCCGAAGACCCCTAATTAATTAACAGCCTGTCATTTCTCCGAGTGGATATATCGAGGGTGTCGACCGATAACAAAAAATCGTAGACGCGGCAAGCCGCTCGCGCAACCCTCTTATATTAAAACAAATCTGGTAATCTCAAAATAATCGCAATGTTTGAGGTAATTAGGAGGCTATTAATTATTCGACTGAAGGCTTGGATAAAATCAAATACTTATAACTATGCTAGCTATTCGAAGTAATTTTAAGTACTAAATATGATGTGTTGTTAATGTTTAATCTACTATTTTTGCTATAAACCTAATGATAATGTAGTAGTAATACATATTATAGAAAATTACCTTCAATGAAGGTGAGATTAATTTAAGTTAAACATGTAAGCCTGATTGAATAATATGTACTCTCGCTAAGCCACACCCCTTAACCCTCAGTGGGCCGGTCTCTTAACCGCCGCCATTGCCTTTTAACCAATCACGGGTTAGAGTGGCGGGGCCTTAGCGAGGCTAGTGAACGATTTTGGAAAATCGAACAGTCACAGAAATACCGAGGTCGAGAATGAACGACCCTTAAGCGGCGGGACAATAGTTGTACATACGGCAGCCCTTGGCTGGTCACGTACTCGCGCGCAAAATTTAAGTGTATACTGTAACTCACGAGTAAATTGAGGGACAATAAACGTTCTTTTGAAATAAACTCTTTCACTGTGTGACCATCTAATAGAGTGTGAACCAGATACGGGAGACTATTCGGCGGCCAGGAAGAACGAGAGAACGCGAAGGTAAATAACATTTACAGTCCACAAAAACCACCCCTTCAGCAGTGAGAGAAAACTCACATGAAAATAACTGATGGATTTTATAACCAATTGGATTCGGGTTAATGTGCTTCTTGAGAAATTTGGCCTTGAACGTGGAGATGCTGAGGGCTGTTCTGACATTATTTGGTAACAATATAATAATTGACAATAAAAAAATACTACATCAGGCTACATTGGTAGGTGCGATGCTGTTTTCAAAGTATTTAAAAATGTTGTTATGCGAATATATTTTCAAAAGGTTTGGTTAGTAATTATTTCAAGAAAACGAACTATTCGGATTAACCGTATATTCGGTTTAATAGTAACTAAATATGGGGAATCCGGTATCCGGTTCAATCACTATTCGGCACATCACTACTAAGTATAACATGACGTCTAGCTCGAATGTCTAAAGCAGTGTACAGTTTGTTTGAAAAGACAGAGACGTGGCAACTGGTCAACCGATATAATTTGATTTGCGGCTGTCCGCTGAGCGCAGCGGTTAAATATTTAGCGCATGTTGATTGAGTGTACAATAGAGGAAAGCAATGTTTTTACAGGTGAGCAAGAGAGACGTTTATATAAAAGACACCATTCTATTCGTTAAAAGTTCAATAAAAAAATGGGGTTTGGAGTTGATTTCAATGATTTATTTATTATTTCACTTACACAATAATAAACAATGAAACTCAGCACAAATCAATAATGTCAAACCTAAAATTAAGTAATTAAAAAAAATGAAACGACAAATCGGTAATGTGGCATCTCTTCCACAACTTGTGGGAGGGACGTAACGCCTTGGGGAGATACATATGTTACATTACTATTTATTGTCGTCAACATGTATTTTTCGGATATTTTCCCTTGCATATGTCGCATTATGGTGAGTATACGGTACTCTGGTGTTCATGGCAGTATGGTGAGTAGTACTCTGTGCTCGAATTGTTTATCCGAATTTTAGTATGTATTAGTAGGAGAGACAGAAGAAAATAAGAGATACACGACAAGCAATTGCCTGATATCGAGGATATTAAAATCTCAGAAAAATTCTTCCTACTAAATTAGGAATGTTTACGATTTATTACCTAAGATCTAGATGCTCTGCTTTTTACAAGCCTCCATGCCACGAATTCATGAGTCCATATACCTACTCTATTCTAGAGCTATGTAGATCAATTTTATTGTCTCCTTTTGACGGTATATTTCTCATTTATTGTTCTTCTTTGTTATATAATAAATAAATTTAATAAAAGATTTTTGTTATTTGGAAAAGAAAGTAATTTTGCTGGTTATACACGCCTGCTGTTTCTAATAGGTTAACTAAATAATACGACAGACGAAACAATAAATACGTCTCCCTGATACTTTCGTAAATGTGCTCAAATGATACGAAACCAATCAACAGTCAAGGAAAACAGGAAGCAAATTGAAGTTTTTAACTAGGTAAATAATGAAAAAATTCTAATGATAAATACCTGTAAGATAATGATTGAATGTAAGATAATAATTGACTATAGCGATAAGTCCACCATTTGTGCATAAATTGTCTAGTTTTATAAAATCAGTGTAATATTCATCAAGTAATGTTTTTATAGCACAATAAAGTTATTCTAATTTTACATACAACACACTTTCGTTTAGTTTGATGTAACAGTTTAGATAAGACTTGTTTGGTAATTTTCTTGAAATGAACATCATACAGTTATTTGAGTTTTTGTTTCTGAATGTAATGAATGCTACCCATTTTTTTGAAAAGATGTATAGGTACTTAGACTTCCTCCTTACGTACGGCAGAGCGACAAAGTGGACTGGTGAGTGAGGGTATTTAATCAATTTTAACTGAACGTTAGGGTACGAACGTTTCGTTGATATACATAGGTGCCGCGTCGAATGCAAACTCTAGTCTAAAAACGTAGTAGATGTAAAATATGTTTTGTATTGTTTTGTGATCACTGGTGAGACTTGGATTTATTACTACCGACCAGAGTCTAAATAGCGATTGAAACAGTGGACTACGAATAAGAGAGGAGATAGTTATCAGGGGAAGTTTATGTATTTTAGGTAGGTAATCAGCATACAGTATACTATAGGATAGAACGAAACAGATAACGAATCGGTCGCTTAAATGAATTCATCATCATCATTGCGTCCTCTGTTATGGTATTTTCCTCCGCGTAAACTTCCACTGACGTCTTCCACGCTTTGACATTTTGTGTCCTCCTCATTTAGTCTCGTCCTCGGTGTCACCTGACATCATCGACGTGAGGTAGACGGCCTCGTGGCCTAATATTCAGGAGTGGTATTCATTCGAGCATTTTTATGGTCCACCGACTACGATCCATTTAGGCATTGTGTTCAGTCCCTCTCAACTTGCAATGGTTTCCAACGCGTTTTTAATTTTTGTCTTACTCCAAATCTATTCCATTCTTATTCCGAGCATGATTCGTTCCATCGCTCTTTGCACAACTCTAATTTTCTCGGCTGACTGTCGATTAAGAGTAATGGTATACAAGTAAAGTAAGACAACGCACATTACTAGAACGCTTCAGTATTCAGTTTAATTGGGAATTCTGCGCGCCTTATGATATTTGCACCGAAAGCTGCTCAGGATTAGGAAATCCACCTTTCGATCTCTGGCGTTTGGTTTCTCCACCCAGCACGATCTTGTGGCCTAGATAAACACGGCTTACGACGTCAAACAGGTAATTAATGGTAGTACCTACTATATTAGCAGGTTAGTCATGATCTTTGTATTTGGGATGTTCATCTTCAATCGATGTTTTCAGGATTTCTCCTTTAGTTCTACAATCATGGACATCATGTATTCAATGTTATCAGAGAGCAGACACAAGACGTCGGCAAATCTAAGGATTGACAATCTCCTCCGTGAATGTTGATGCCTTTCCATTCCAGTTTAATTGCATGAAATTGTTTAAGGCCCGAGTAGTAAATTTTGGAGATATTGTATACAATACAATATAGTATAGTATATACTATATAACGGGTATACAATATCTCCAGTAGTAAATTTTGGAGATATTGTACACCCTCGTTGTACTCGTTTAGCCAGTTGAAATATAAGAGTTTTTAGTTACCTTAATTAATTAAAAAGTGACAAAAAAACTGCGACGGTAGGTACCGCTTTATCGTCTTTTTGTTCGAGGTACTCAATACCTATGGGAATAAGCTCATTGGGCTGGGCTGAGACTCTTCCACCAACGTAAAATTGGAAGCTTAGAAATACAAGGAGACCAAGTAATATTTCGTCATTTTTTGAGATTAGGTTTTGAGGTGTGTCTAACTGTTAATATGTTAGTATATAAATAGTCTAAGGGTTAATTTCACCCGTTTTTGATTATTATTGAAGAAAATAAATAGACGCCAAATAAATAAACGAAGTATGTCTATGTATACGTAAATCAAAGCTCCTTGGTGTTCTCGTCCTATAAAATACTTAGTCACCTTATATTTACAAGCCCCCATATATTAATTTTGGCCTGCTAAGCGAGCAAAGCAACGTGATATTTGCGATTTGCGAGAGAGCGTGCATATGTCTGCTCTCGGGGAACATTTTAAAGTAAATATTATTAATCGTCTTTTCTAGCCAGGTTAGGATTTTGCGTAGCAAAAATAAAAAAAAATATATAAACTGAACTTTAATGATTTCATTTGTCTTTTTTTTTTAAGAAATCATGATTACAAATCCCGCCGTATGGCATACTTGGGCGGTTTGAATATGCAGTTAAAGAAAATCAATCTGATGCAATCGATCCTTGGCAGTCATGATCGAGGAAGAAGAGTGGTTGCACTTTTACTTGATCTTTTGCATGCTTTCGATTTGGTTGGTTACTTTCTTCTCCTGCTGAAACTCGAGCATTATAGCATCTGGAGTTGTTCTCTTAATTTGATTCGCAGCTTCCTGGCAAACAGGATTCACAGAACATTTGATGGTAGGGATAACTGCATTTCATCGGTTGGCGTTCCCCAGGACTCTGGCCTCGGAAACTTTTTATTTCTCGTGTTTGTGAACTATCTACTAGGCGCTTTCAAGTATGTCAATAATTTATATATGCAGATATTGTCACCATCAACCGACCAGATCGGTAAACCTTGTCAAGCGATCTTGGCAGGGGTTGACTTTAAAATCGATAGAGAAAATATCATATACGAGATGACGTCTTAGCTCTATGACTTTCGCATTCGAAATTCGATTCTCAAATGATAAGCGTTAGAACATGACGTCATAATGTAAACCTTTTTTTTACCGATACAACAATCTAGTACTTCTTCTACTTGGTTCTCAGCTAACATACTTATAGTCAACATGGACAAGATGCATATTATGCAATTTTGCGTGCGAATCATCGATAGGCCCGATTTGAATATATATAGGTATATATATATATACTAGCTGTTGCCCGCGGCTTCGCACGCGTTAAATTTGGGTTAAGATAGATCCCTTTTTCCCAGTCAAGTGGTAAGTTTTTGCGTGTAATATATAAAGGTATCTAACGTCCTTCTCTGTAGGTACTCCTGTCAATATGTACTTCATGATGATCAACTAAGTAATTAAGGCGTGAAGATGTGACGATCGCGGTGCTTGCGCTACGCATGTTATCGAGACAAATGATGAATTTATAATGAGGTTCTAGCGCCTTCTCACGTCCGGGAACCGTCGCGCGCGACTTCTTTTTTGATTTTTAGGGTTATTTACCTCTTCTCACCCCCTAAGTGGCAGATTTAAAAAAAATATGAAACATGCATTTGCTTATTTGTTTATTATCATTTAAACCCCTTTTCACCACATTAGGGGTTGAATTAAAAAAATACTAAATACGTATTTGCCTAAATGTTTATTAGAGTATACAATTTCCATCTAATATCGTTTCTCCATACAAATTTTAAACCCCTTTTCACGCCTTTAGGGGATGAATTGTGAAAAAACGCGAAAGACGTATTTAATTATTTGTTTATAATAGTTATCCTACAAAGTTTCAAAATAAAAAGTCCATCTAATATCGTTTCTCCATACAAACTTAAACACCCCTTTTTACGCCATTAGGGGTGAAATTTCAAAAAAATACGAAACACATATTTGCTTAGATGGTTTTTAAAGTAATCCTACAAAGTTCATCTAATATCGTTTTTTCATACAAATTTTGAAACCCCGTTTCACCCCTTTAGGGGTTGAATTTTGAAAAAACACAAAAGACATATTTGCTTATTTGTTTATTCGAGTAATCTTACAAAGTTTCGAATTAAAAAGTATATCTATATCGTTTTCCATACAAATTTTGAAACCCCTTTCACCCCTTTAGTTGTGGAATTTTGAAAAAATATGAAACACGTGTTTCCTTATTTATTTATTAGAGTGACCTTACAAAGTTTCGAAATAAAAAGTCCATCTAAAATCGTTTATCCATACAAACTTTAAAACCCCGTTTTACCCCTCTAAGTGCGAAATTTTGAAAAACCATGAAAGACCCATTTGTTTATTTGATTATGAGAGTAATATTACAAAGTTTTGATTTAAAAAGTCTATCTGTATCGTTTCTCCATACAAATTGTATAACCCCTTTTCACCCGTTTAGGGGTTGAATTTTGAAAAACCACGAAAGACGTATTTACTTACTTTTTTATTAGAGTAATCCTTCGAATTTTCGAAATAAAAAGCACATCTAATGTTGTTTATTCCTACAAAGTGTGGAACCCTGTTTCACCCCTTTAGGGGTAGAATAAAAAAAAAATTAAACACTTATTTTCTTATTTGTTTAATAGAGTAACCTAACAAAGTTTCGAATTAAAAAGACCATCAATAACGTTTCTTCATATTAATTTTATAACCCCTTTCCACCCCTTTAGGGGTTGAATTTAGGAAAAACCACGAAAATCGCATTTTGGTTTTTTTTTATTAGAGTACTCCTACAGCACATTCCTCCTCCTACATTCGAAATTAAAAGCACGTCTAATATTGTTCATTCATACAAATTTTGAAACCCCGTTTCACCCCCTTAGGGGTTGAACTTTGAAAAAACATGAAACAACTATTGTCTTATTTGTTTATTAGAGTAATCTTACAAAGTTTCGAATTAAAAAGTACATCTATATCGTTTCTCCATAAAAAAATCGAAACCCCTTTTCATCCCTTTAGGGGCTGAATTTTGAAAAAATATGATACACGTGTTTCCTTATTTATTTATTAGAGTAATTTTACAAAGTTTCGAAATAAAAAGCACATCTAATATTGTTCATTCATACAAATTTTGAAACCCCGTTTCACCCCTTTAGGGGTTGAATTTTGAAAAAACGTGAAACACCTATTTTCTTATTTATTTATTAGAGTAATCTTACAAAGTTTCGAATTAAAAAGTACATCTACATCGTTTCTTCATAAAAAAAATCGAAACCCTTTTTCACCCCTTTAGGGCTTGAATTTAAAAAAAATATGAAACACTTGTTTCCTTATTTATTTATTAGAGTAATCTTACAAACTTTCGAAATAAAAAGTCCATCTAAAATAGTTTATCTATACAAACTTTAAACCCCCGTATTACCCCTTTAGGGTCGGAATTTTGAAAAACCATAAAACACCTATTTGATTATTTGTTTATAAGAGTAATCTTAAAACGTTTCGAATTAAAAAGTACATCTATATCGATTTTCTATACAAACTTTGGAACCCCTTTTCACCACTTTAGGGGTTGAATTAAAAAAAAATATAATACATGTGTTTCCTTATTTATTTATTAGAGTAATCTTACAAAGTTTCGAAATAAAAAGCACATCTAATATTGTTCATTCATACAAATTTTGAAACCCCGTTTCACCCCTTTAGGGGTTGGATTTTGAAAAAACATGAAACACCTGTTTTCTTATTTGTTTATTAGAGTAATCTTACAAAGTTTCGAATTAAAAAGTACATCTATATCGTTTCTTCATAAAAATGGAAACCCTTTTTCACCCCTTTAGGGGTTGAATTTTCAAAAATTATGAAACACGTGTTTCCTTATTTATTTATTAGAGTAATCTTACAAACTTTAGAAATAAAAAGTCCATCTAAAATCGTTTATCCATACAAACTTTAAACCCCCGTATTACCCATTTAGGGGCGGAATTTTGAAAAACCATAAAACACCTATTTGATTATTTGTTTTTAAGAGTAATCTTAAAAAGTTTCGAATTAAAAAGTACATCTATATCGATTTTCCATTCAAACTTTGGAACCCCTTTTCACCCCTTTAGGGGTCGAATTTTGAAAAAACATGAAACACCTGTTTTCTTATTTGCTTATTAGAGTAATCTTACAAACTTTCGAATTAAAAAGTACATCTATATCGTTTCTTCATAAAAAAATGGAAACCCTTTTTCACCCCTTTAGGGGTTGAATTTTCAAAAAATATGAAACACGTGTTTCCTTGTTTATCTATTAGAGTAATCTTACAAACTTTCGAAATAAAAAGTCCATCTAAAATCGTTTATCCATACAAACTTTAAACCCCCGTATTACCCCTTTAGGGGCGGAATTTTGAAAAACCATAAAACACCTATTTGATTATTTGTTCATAAGAGTAATCTGAAAAAGTTTCGAATTAAAAAGTACATCTATATCGATTTTCCATATAAACTTTGGAACCCCTCTTCACCCCTTTAGGGGTTGAATTTTGAAAAAATATGATACACGTGTTACCTTATTTATTTATTAGAGTAATCTTACAAAGTTTCGAAATAAAAAGCACATCTAATATTGTTCATTCATACAAATTTTGAAACCCCGTTTCACCCCTTTAGGGGTTGAATTTTGAAAAAACATGAAACACCTGTTTTCTTATTTGTTTATTAGAGTAATCTTACAAAGTTTCGAATTAAAAAGTACATCTATATCGTCTCTCTATAAACATTTCGAAACCCCTTTTCACCCCTTTAGGGGTTGAATTTTGAAAAAATATGAAACACGTGTTTCCCTATTTATTTATTAGAGTAATCTTACAAACTTTCGAAATAAAAAGTCCATCTAAAATCGTTTGTCCATACAAATTTTAAACCCCCGTTTTTCCCCTTTAAGGGTAGAATTTTGAAAAAACATGAAACACCTATTTCCTTATTTGTTTATTAGAGTAGTCTTTCAAAGTATCGAATTAAAAAGTACATCTATATAGGTTTTTCATACAAACTGTGAAACCCCTTTTCACCCATTTAGGGGTTGAATTTCGAAAAATCCGCCCTTAGTGAGCGTTTGCGTCCTAAAAGGAACCTATGTTAAAAATTTCAGCTTCCTAGGTCTAAGGGTTAGGGCTGGGCGTTGATGAGTCAGTCAGTGAATGAATGAGTGAATGAATGAATGAGTGAATCGGAACTTCTCTTTTTATATATGAGATATATATATATATATATATATATATATATATATATATATATATATATATATATACGAGTGGTATTACCCGGCGTTGCCCGTGTTATATCGTTTCTCAAATACCAATGTATACCAATTTTCTTGGCGATCGGTTGAGCAGTATAGAAGTTGGTGTGCTGCAGCGCCGTCTAGTTGAAAGTTGCAACAAAGCGGATATATATAAAAACCTTAACCATGAAAAAATACAAATATATGCCAACTTTCATGGTGATCGGTCAAACGGTTTCGGAGTCTATTAAACTCGGACAGACGGGCATACAGATATACCAACATCCATTTTTATATTATATTATTTTGGCCTGTTTTTAAAATTTAAACTTTGAATGCCTATATCTCGCTTATTTATAGCGACCGACACAATTTTCTTCCAGATTTAGCATTAAAATGAAAAAAATTGGAGAGAGGTTCCTATACTGCAGTTATTCCACTTTTATAACTATGTGAAAATACTTACATGTATATATTTTAATTAAAGAGTTTTGAACAATAAAGCACAAATAATTAAAAAGCAGGAATAATTTCACTGTATTACCTTCACAATATTTTGAATTTAGAATAACGCTTGGCCGACTATGACGTTTGTAGGTTTAACATAGCAGCGCCATCTATGGATTACTTAATAGATAACGCCATCTGTTAAAATCGTTTGGAACTAACAGATAATTGCGAATGTCAAATAATAGACATTGCAATAAAATAATATCGCGACTATAAATTAAGACGTAAGCTATCCTATCTTTCAAGTTGGATCAAACTGCACATTGTGTGCAAATTTGATTCAAATTGGTTAAGTAGTTTAGGAGTCCATCGCGGACAAACAACGTGACACGTAATTTATATATATTAAGATATATATATATATATATATATATATATATATATATATATATATATATATATATATATATATATATATATATATATATATATATATATATATATATATATATATATATATATATATATATATATATATATATATATATATATATATATATATATATATATATATATATATATATATATATATATATATATATATGTATATATATATTTTGATAACATTATTCAATCTTTATTATAAACTCCTCTGCCAGAAATTAAGATTGAAGTTTCTTCTTTCATTTCATTGAGCATACGGAGGTTTTTTTTTTTTTATTTCGATTTAATGGCTCGTTGGTAACAAACTCAGCCAATTGTATCATATTTTAAATGTTGGTAGCATTCGAAACTTGAATTATTTCGTAATGTCACTTTCATTTAGAAAACGGCTTTGCCGAAGTGATCAATAGTTTATTTTTTTATTTTTTCGCTTAATTCGTCTCAATTGAAGGCATTTTGTGTTGCATAAGGATAAGCCCTATTTATGAGATATATAGATTAATAGTGATCGTTAGTCGACTGCAAAAGGACCTTTAAACTTACATTGCACCGTCGAAAGTCGTGCACATCCGTAAGTAAATCTCATTCAAACATAAGCATTTCCCAATACAAACTGGGATTTCCTTCGCTACTATATATATATATATATATATATATATATATATATATATATATATATATATATATATATATATATATATATATATATATATATATACATATATATATATATATATATATATATATATATATATATATATATATATATATATATATATATATATATATATATATATATATATATATATATATATATATATATATATATATATATATATATATATATATATATATATATATATATATATATATATATATATATATATATATATATATATATATATATATATATATATATATATATATATATATATATATATATATATATATATATATATAATCAACCAATTTCCTCGCTGTGTAGCATTAACATCCACGGTTTCGCAATTGCTTTCGGGTTACACTGCGATCTCTTTATCGGCAATCTGTGTGACAAGTTTGGTCGCATGCTTCGAACTTTGGTGACTTGCTCCCACTCAAGTCCCTTGTAACGTTATTATGCACACGTGTGAATTCCTCCTTGTGAATTCTGCCACTTCCATGTAGAGTCCGAATATTTATATAAAATAGGTTAAGTACTTTATTATCTTCTAAAGTAGATTTTTTAAAATATTTTATTATGATAGTTTAATGTTACTACTAAATTAAGTAACTCTTCGGGAAAAGTTCTTATTGAAATTTAAATGCCTCAAAATATCTTTTTTTAGTGTATCGATTTTAATGCATACAGAACATTGATGAGCCACCTATATAATATGACATGCAATACACAAATTAATGAAATAAGTTAACGTGAACCGAAAGCAGTTACACCTTGAATATTTCACTGCGCCATTTCGGGTCCAATCTAGATCCGGGGATCCCACTCTTCAGTCGGCCAGCTTTCTATTAGACATGTATTAGGAAACCAGTTCGAGTAAACCAGAGGCGTATTTTAGGGTGATTTAATATTCCACAGGTCATCACCCTACCAGAGAGAAAACGCTCTCATCGCAAGCTTTTGCCCCTTCAAAGGCTACCAGCTTGTGAGCCACTTAGAATTCCACATCGACTCGCTGGCAGCGTGGTTTAGTAAATTACTACATTTTAATGGTAGGAGCAATAGCTAAATAACTTTAAAAGTTCCAAGGGTATTTATCCTGTTTCAGATACAACCTTTTCAATATATTAAAATGGGGTTATTGTGGTAAATGTTATTTTTTAAAAGTGACCCCCAAATAAAGTACGTCAATATTTGAAATATAGTTATATAAGAAATCAAGAATTAAAATAGGATAAATAAAAAAACATAGTAAAAGCTAAATGATTTAAAACTATATGATGTAGCTAAACACAGAGGAGATTTATTTCAGTTTGCCGTCATTTATCCTCTTATACTAATATTATTAATGATTAATGAAACTCTTTATTTTAATGAAAAAATGCGAGTTTATTGGTAAGCGGCAATAACTATATATTAACCTATAGATTAAGCGTCTATCACAAGTTTTGCATTGGCTATACAAAATAAAAATTAAAATGATAAACTAAACTGAACACTAGAAAAAAATACGTGTGGCACTCGAGGACTGCCGCGGTAAAGCTATTGCATAGCATTTTTAACAACTTATGTAATTATAATTATTTATTTATTTTATTTTTTCTGATATCAGATAACTGCGCTCTATCGGAAAACGTTGAAATTATTCCGAATCATTTGCGGTTGCGGTATGATGATTCGGAATAATTTAAACGTCTTCCGATAGAGCGCCGCGCACGAATTTTTTATTCGATAAAGCAAAAAAACCGGATTATTCGAAGAAATCGTAGATAAAAAGATAGATAATTAAATTATCATTAAAATGGTTCAGGTTTCATAATAATACTCCAGATAGTATTTGCGTAGTAGTCGTTTTTGTGTTCGGTTAGACCTAATTTCACAAATTAATTACACTATGTAATATAAACAAAATCTAAAATATTCAAAGCTAAGAATATTAGGAAAATGTTCTTGTTTAACATATATTTTTTTCGAATCGTAAGCAGTAGTCATTTACACGTAATTATGAGTTTAAAATCATTAATTTTCGTTAAGAAATTTCTTCATTCGGTCGCCGCGCTGGCCTAGTAGGCCCGCGATAAAAGCTATGCAATAGCTTAATAATAGAATAAAAAATAATAATAACGAAAGGAAAACTAATTAATAAAATTAAATAAAGAAGCAAAGCGAAGGAAGGAGATGATGGAAGGTAATGGAACCGATGAGAGGGTGGAGGGAGAGGGAGGCGGAGGGTTAGTTATGTTACTGTTTTAGGTTTACGTGCTGCTTGAGCCTGGCCTTGATGTGAGGCGATGCTGGTAGCAAATCTGACATTATTCGGTAAAGCATTTCAGAGTCGTGCCGCATCCACGGAGGAGTTTGAGAAAATATCGAGTCTGTGACCAGATACGGATAACAAGTTATGTTATTATTCTTAGTTATCAAAAGTAATCACATAAAATTTCACCATACTCAAAAATATGTGATGAAATATGGCTCATTTATAGTAGCTGATGAAATAGTAGTCAGCCCAGAACCTTGGTCGGTGAATTTCATGGCAACTCTTTGTTCTTTCCAGCGTAATGATGGCTATGACGAATGAGTTCAGCGTATCGAATATCGCCAATGTAAAAGTAAAAGTAATTAGATTCAATGAAGAACCTTGTCACTTTATCGCTAGTAGAAAAATAAGGTCAATTTATAGTGTAATCGCTTCGGTTGATTGGTTGCTAATGCACGGGGTTTTCGGTTGGCATTATTCCTAACGGGGTTATGATAACGCAATACTATATAAATCAATCATAAATATATTGGCTATCACCCGTATAACCTGGACCTCGTAGCTGCCTTTAAACTGAAAATTGCTGGTATTCTGTAACGCAAAACAGGCGAATTGCTTTTTGTCGATTCTCGGTGCTGCTCAAACCAGCGCACAAATAAGACGTAAATGCTTATAATGGTGCTTCACTAAATAAGATTTCAAGTAGTCTGGTTTGTATATTGGTTTGTGCATTAGTTTAGAGCAGTGGCTATAAACCTTTTCTTGGTCTAAAAATGTTAGTCGAGTCGAGTCATTCTGGCACACAGGTGGGTTTATGAAGAGTGTAAAGTGTAAAACACCTATTTTAAATACATATTGAAGGGGTATCTTACCCAATCGTATATGTGAATGCCAATATTAGGAAAATACTTGACAAATACTGCTGTAAGAGCACGTGGATTATCAGGATTTTTAATTCTCCATGTTTCTAATATGTTAAAGTTATAGATACCATTCGTTTACTAAAAAAAATACGAAAAATTATCTTCCAGTGATAATAATGTCTGGAACTAGCAAGCGTTTCATTTTCAACGACAAAAATGTTTTTTTTTTTAAAAACCACGACAAATTTAGTTCAAAAAGTAAAAATGAACTATTTTTGAAGCGTCACAAAACCATAAATTTCGTCTTGCTGAAAGCTAATTTATGGCAATATATTCCAAAAGTACGAGAAAAGTATAAAAATGAGTCGTTATGAACAGCCTTACAGACACGAATAATGGACAGAGATCTTCTGCAAATCATCTCTTAGAAATAATATACCTGCATATAAATGTGATATAAGATAATAAACATAATGTAACATATATGTGTATGTGTGTATGTATGTATATGTATATGTATATATATACACAGATATGTGTGTGTATAAGTGTATGTGTCCTATGTCAGTTATGCTTCTCCACCCAAGTCTGAAAATAAATCGTATGCCCAGATACAGGCTATACGTCGGCCTAGTTGGGCATGCGCTGCGCATGGTCATGTGGATGTGGGTCGTCGTTTACTTCGCACCATTACTTGGTATGACCATTTTATGAATTTCGCATGTTATGTTAAAATAAATATAAAAAAAAGCCATTATTAATTTTGCCTTTCCGCGGAATTAATTTATCGACAGAACCTCTCATTTCATGAGATTATGTCAGCATATTCTTATTTCGCTCCTGCTTACTTGCATCTAATTTATTAATATGCTGGTTCAAATCCGTCACGAAATCCAACTTTGTCCAATAAGTCCATACATGTAAAAGTTGCGTTTCCTTATCTGATAATGAATAACCCAAAAACCTGGCGGCACAGCAGGAGGATGCATGCGGCAAACCATTGTGCCGAGGCACATCGCTTGAAAACCACTAGTTTAGAGAGTAGAGAGATTTTACAAAAAGCAACTCGCCTGTTTTGCCTTACATAATAAGTAGATTAGCGGTCGAATCTTCTGGCAGAATAAAATTGTTATCCGATTTGTGTAATTTGGTGTCGACCGTCGCAGAACCAATGTATACAGTCTATCCTGTTATTTTTCAACATCACAGTTTTAACTGGTTTCGACAGAGGGTCATTTTGCTGCTAAAAACGAGCCGTCCGCGAAATAATACAATACGTACCAGCTGTAGTTATAGAATACAAATGTATCGACATGGTAGTAGATGCCGATGAGTATAAATTAATACCCGAACGACGCTAGGTAATCAAATGGTTTTATATTAAAACGTATCAACAGGCCCTTTGAACAAAATTAAATGTGCTCCCCCACATTCCCCCAGAACAAAAATTGTCAGTAAGGCGGTGTTGACTACAACGGGCGAACCCGTCACCCCAGGCTGGTATAACGATAATATATAATCATTCTTTCAGCCGTGGAATGAGCGTAGAAGACTTGAAAACAAGACCATCTACTGTCTTAGTTTACCAGCAACCCGTTAGAGTCCGACGCCTTACGGCGAGGCACCGGGATAGGTAACCGACGGGCAGCCTCGCTCCCTAACTACAAGTTTTTGCAGGATATCTCCGTCTGAAATAACCTTCAGGATACCTCCGTCCTCCCGACTGGTTGTGGGTCCGAAGACCTCTACCTGTTGTATTACAGCGGTAATTCAGTTTGAATATAACGCGGACCTGGGCGTTCTTTGCCCGTAGTGCCACACGAAATCGAGTGGCCCAAAGTCATTTCAAGAGTGGCATGACAACAGGTCAACATTCAGAGTCTACAGGCGCCTTCAGCAATAAGTCAGAATGCACAACCGATTCGCTTTGCCGGCCGGTGCGCAAACCGCCCAGTGGCGCCGGGATGCAATCCCGCCAGGAGAAACCGGTCCACCAGCTCTAAGGCCTGAGACACGGAAGTCTTACTCGGGGTAGCATTCCACTCGAGGAGGCTTCTGAATAGGATCTGAATCGTGAGTTGAGCCGATCCGAGAACAAAATGGATCTTGTGGCCCAAGCTCAACGAAAACGTTCACCACCCGCGACCAGTCGAATCGTATGTGCAAATTGATAGATGCGGTCTCCATACAATTTTAGCATAGGTTGTGCTGCTTAATGTGAACGCCGGATTTGTCACTCCGCAACTGAGTACCTAAATTTCATATCACTTTTTTTCATATAACCGAAGTTAATATCAGTCAGCTCTAGGAGAAAAAATATCTCTAGATACCGGCGCTTTGCTCAGTTAGGTATGCGATAAGCCAATAGCTATGGGTTACATTTGGTTTTTCCTGCGCGATTAATAATAACGTTTAATGAATATCATAGCAATTCTTCTGTAAATTTTACTGTTCGTAATAAGTAAATAATACTAAATAAATGTGTGCATATTTTGTTTCGCGATTTTCTTTAAAAAACTGGCTCCATTTGCGGGCGAATACGATTGTCGAGTTTGGCCCTGCATAAGGTAGGATATTTTAAGAATCTCTCAAGTACACAAGTTAAAATTATATAAAAAAATATTTATACTTTCTAAAAATAAATCCAAAAGATAACACATTTTTAACCCGTTTTTGAGGTATGAGGAAAATTAAAATAAAGTAAAGCTATCTATCGGCCAAAAGTTGCACAACATGGAATAGGTTCTCCTTTATTTTGTTCTAACAGTTTTAGGCAAATCATGTTATCAGTTTTTTTCCTATAGGATTTTTGTCTGTAACATTTTAATTGTATAACTTGTCGTACGGGCGTTTGAATTTTAAATTTAAAATAATTAATTAAAACAAAATATGCAATACAATTCGATGTATAGTCCGAGCGTTCACATTATAAAAAAACACGTGCGGATAGCGCGGTCGATATTTTAAAGAAAAGCAGCTTTATGCCATGCAATATTGGATATAACGTAGTGTGAAAATAAACGGACTATCTATTTTTTGACACATGATCTGAGCGCGCCCTAATACTGCGTTTACACGCTTGCCTTGCCTTGTTTGGCTTGGCTTGTGTAGGCTTGCAAGCGCTTGTCGCAGATTCGATCGAGTGTCGGTTTTGTGCGCAAATTTTGAGAAGAGATTTTCTGCGCTACACACGCTTACGAGCCATCCCAGCGTTTTGAGGTTTGAGGTTTGAGCGGTTTGAGGCAAGCGTGTGGATGCGGCATAAGATTCAGTAGTAGGGCGTGTAGAAGGGCAGCGGTCGCGTGCGGGTAGACTATTTACGCGCGCATTTGACAATGACAGATGGCGCTACAGACGCGCGCGCCGAGCCGCTGTCATTCCGCTATTAGTCGCCCGCGTCTATGGACGTCTCTCTTACGCCAGGTCCGGCGAAAAGAGTGGAAGAAAGATTACAATGACTTTTGAATTTAATTTTGATAATGATATTTAAAAACAATATGGAGGCATGTAGGTTCCATGAAATTATACAAGTCACAACAAGCAATACGTTTAAATATTCGTATTACTGAATAACATAATATTAGATACCTTATTATCACTCATCTACAGTTACGTTTATAATAATAGTTAAAATAGTCTATAAAAGGATTATAAACCTTTTTTTATAGCGGATGAACCGTGTTTGCACTTTTTGGGTTCAAATAATTTTACTAGCCATAAAAAACGAATGGGTTTAAATACTGGTATTATTGAATAACACAATATTTGGATACCTAATTTAATAATTAGTTAAATTGATAATAATATTTTTCAAAGTCTAGTAAATGGACAAAAGGTTGTTTAGTGGCACGTGAGAAGAGTTCGCACATTTTACCCTTTCTTTAACTCGATTAATATAATTATTCTCGCGCTATTTTCAAAACTTAGAGTGTACATAATTTTGTAACTCAGTACTCTTAATCTACTGCTGACGAAAGAAATCTATAAATCGTATTCCGTTTTGTCTTTCGCATACTAATAATCTAGCTTATTTAAACCATTTAAACATTTTCTGTATGTTTATTTGGGTCAGACGATCCAACTAGGCAGACTCAACTTCCACAAGGAGTTCTGCCAACGAATCCAACTCGATTGGTCAGCGTTCATGAAATTACGCCATATCTTTTCGTCACAAATACCGAGCCTCGAGACAAATGTATATAATCAGTGCGTGTTGCCAGTGATGACATACGGCACTGAAACGTGGTCGCTAACTATTGGCCACATACACAAGCTCAAAGTTGCGTAACGAGCCATGGAGAGAAGTAATGCTTGGAGTTTCACTGCGTGATATGATCCGAAATGAGGAAATCCGCGGAAGAACTAAGGACACTGATATAGCTCGTAAAATTGCTAACTTGAAATGGCAATGGGCAGGCCATATAGCTCGCAGAACCGACAACCGTTGGGGAAAAAAGGTTCTCGAATGACAACCACAAACCGGCAGACGCATTTTGGGATGTTCCCCCACAAGATGGCCGAGGACATAGCCAAGATCGCAGGGAGTAGGTGGATGGAGGGGGCTCAAGGCCTATGTCCTATGTCCAACAGTGGAGGATGCCTATGTTCAACAGTGGACGTCTACCGGCTGTAGATGATAACGATAAAACAATTTCTACTAAGAAACTATATACATATCATCAATCCTTTAGTATCGCTTTAAATGCTTGGAAAAACAATTAATTCAGGTATTATGTATAAAAGAGGTCTTGTACGTCTCTCTGGCGCGCCATCAAAACAAGAAGGCCTAAATAATGCACTGCGCACATATATACCTAGGAACTGCGCCCCGTGGTCGCCGAGTGTAGTAGTGCTTTAGAATTTAGGTCAAGGTCGCGCAGGAGTACGAAAATGCCTCTTTGATGAAAATGGGAAATGCCTCTGCATAGTGTGTGCCTTGGAAATGCGCGTGAGGATTTTCCGGATAGACGGACAGACATCCTGCGGACGCTAGGACGATAATCGCCGACTTTCAGCGTAACTTGAACAATACACACGTTGTGATGACTGCAAGAGAAGTCTAAATAACTCGATATGCTGGCCAAGTTCTGCACTATTTCTGCTAATAGTCAGAAAGGAGCACGGCGCACGTTTAAATATCTTCAGTAAACAGTTTGCTGAAACTGTACAAATATCAACTTTATTTGATAAGGAAAATTAATGCTTTGTTGTGACCTGACGGATTTTTGCCGACGGATCAGACAGCAGCGGCAAAAGATACCTAACTTTTTCGATTTAGTGATATGAAATGAGAATACGGTTACGTAAAGCGTTTGATAAACTTAGTGAACGACGTGTTCAAGTTGTGAATTTACTTACAAGAGTGCATCTAGAAACAGTTTGGCTTGCACAAATATGTGTGCATGTGGGTGGAGACCAGAAAGAGCCCTTGGCCTTATAAGATAACACCGATCCAACGCTGCTATTTAAATTAAGTACCTATGTACATTAAGTTGCTTCTTTTTACGTAACATTAAAAGAGCTATATTTTCGTTTAATTAATACATAAATATTAGGTTGTTTGGATGCATATTTAAAGTATTGCCATGGTTCTCACATCAGACATAAATCTACGCGGATATCACCTCCGTGATTAAAAAAAGCCGAGCTTAAGTGCCTGTGAGAATGGCCACCCTTCACTAGACTCCAATTGCTTGTGACCGAAGGGTGGTTCTCAGCATGAAGGTTGCTCCGTTAATGAGAGTCGTAGATGTCCGTGTAGAAGAGTTTATTCAGAAGATTGAAGAGAAGTGAGCCGAAGTCGCCAGTTCTTAACGCCTTGAGTTGCTTTCGCCGTTGTGTTGTAGCGTGGGCGCGAGGTGAAGCCGTGGCGGTGCGTGTGTAGTCGAGGAGCGAAGTGTGTAGTCGAGATATCTGTCCACTGAGGGGACGATGTGTAGAGCGCGGTAACTGTCTGCCGAAGTAATGATGTAGAGGGGCAACTGTCTGCCAAAGGAATGATGATGAAGGGCAACTGCCTGCCAAAGGAATGATGCCGATCGAATGAAATGTACTGCGTTTTATAGGGTGGTCGGTGATGCAATAGCTACGAGTGGGGCGACGCATGTGTCGCTTGCCTGGGCAATATTTGCCAAATTTAGCTGGAAATTAACTGCAGCTGCTCGTGTAAGTTTGAGCGAGTCTGCAGTTTTCTGTTCTGTGAAATTAACTTTTTTGTTGTGGGTATGTGGAGCCGTAGGCTCCTACATGCCTATAATAGTGGTTAGGTCGCCTGATCTTACGAATAAATTGTAAGGTCCCGGGTTCGATTCCCGGCTGGGTCACCATTTTCCGTTGGGATCAAATTAACGGAATTGCATTTCTCAATTCAGTCGATCGAATGCAATAACAAGACACACACTTACACACATGTTACACGCTCACATACATATAAACACGTCACAGTAGGGTTGGTTGTAAGAGATTTTCATATGACAATAAACCCACCCATTGTGAAATTTCACAATAAAGAGTAAAGGGTATAATATTTGTTTATTAATAATGTCAAAATAAAGATGTCGAAGAATATCAAAAGATTATTGAAACCACTCATTGGCTTTATATCTGTACAGAAATTATAGAAAGAGTTAAATCGCTAATTTGACAATTACAAAATGTATTATTATAGAAATTTAATCTGAGTGCGGCCCTGTATTAAATGCTGCTCCCTCGCTTGCCTTGCGCGCTTGATTGATATTACATCTTGTGTCTTTACGGCTTAGATGCGATTTTTACAACGCGACTTAAACGAGGGCTGAGTAGATGCTCCGCGGCAACTTTGTCGTTTAATACTACCTACCATGTACGTTGCTGTGACAGGAGGAGGGGAGAAGGTGGGGTATATGTATAACAGGCAGCATGATTTTCCACTCTGTTTCTCATTGCATGGAATGAGTATGATATGAAGGTTTTTTCGGTTTGACGATGATGGACAGAGTGGAGAGGATGAGCTTAGACGTACGGAGCGATCCGTTCCTATTATGTCGTATCAGTAAGGTAGTAATCCTATATTATGCGTCTGTGAGCACCGAATTTTTGCATTTTAAAAAGGGCTCTTTTGAATCAACCCTTTGTGAACGGAGTAGTTTAATAATATCGTGTTCACTACAAAAAATACTTTATTGATACGTTTTTTACTATACATTTTAAGTATTTCCAAAGCCAAATTTTAAATTTAAATTTCATTCACTAAAATTAATATTGTTATGTTTATCATGATCATATTTTTGTCTCCATTACTCAGGCATCGCCAATACTTTAAAAATATTGTTCATTGAATATTTATATTTGACTTGCTTGCAGGCAGCTATATACTGTTTCCGTGCTTTTAATATAACGTTGCTCTTTCCAAGTTCATAGGCTTTAACATATCTAAGTTAAGTTAAGATTTTACCTGGCTGTAAAACACCTGGCCGTCACATACCCGCAAAACGTTGTTTATTTCTCAAGGCCTCAGTTTGCCGTCTTTGCTCGTTTTGTACAATGGCAAGCATCAGTGCAGTGTGTTCTGTACATGAAGTTTAATTTATTTACTACACAACAAGAAAAAAAGACGTGAGTGTGCACCAACGTTTACGAACCCAGTTGCTAACGAACAAGGCAAGTCGCAAATCAAAACTACTAAAATTATAAAATGCTCGCGCTGTGTCGTTTAATTTGCCATGAAACATTTCCAGGAAACCAAGTCTTATGATAATGGACAAAGAACAGGTCGAAAAAGGATTGGCTCGGACCATCAGTACCGGATATTGACTCGAGAGCTTTTGAAAATTTTGCCGACGCGAACAATATATAAAATAAACCTTAAAATTTTACCGACGTTTCAAATTTTGAGGTAAATATTGCTTCATCTCTTTTATGTTATAAACATGGGTAAAATCATATATAGAACTTTCTTCAAACAAATTCAGGTTTTTGGTACTCTGGTTGACTTATGTAAGGCGCAGAATATGTGAAGAATACCTGCCGGAATTCGTCGTCCCCAAGGTGAAACACGCAGGAGGCAGTATAATATAGTAGGGTTGAATGGCGGCCGATGGAGTCGGTAAATTGCTTGCATGTGAAGGTCGGATGGATTCCACCAAGTACAGTGTATTGGAGGCTCCAAGACCTTTATTTAAAAAAAAAACAAAGATGCCAAATATTAGCAAGACAATGCACCTTGGTACTAATCAGAGATGACAAGGCAGTGGTTTAGGGAAAGTCTTGTGGATTGTCTGATCTCAACCCAATAGAACACGTTTGGGGAATTTTGAAGTGTAAGAAGATACGGAATCAATCAATGACATCGAAAGAAACGCGAAAATTAAACAAGAATGGCAGGAGATTTCTAAGGAAACGTGCAGCAAGCTAGTAATGGGTTTGCCGAATAGAATTGCTGCTGTAATTAAGACTAAATGTGGCCTAACAAAATTTTCAAATATCTATAAAAAAATACATAATTTTAAATGACGCGTTTTTGATTCATTGTCATTCAGCTATATCTAAAATAACTACATTTCTAAAAGGCGCTTATACTTTAGGCCAAGGTTGTATATGGTTTAAGAGTACGATATTCATAATCATAAGTCTCTCTACCAAATTTAGGCTTTAAGATTTTTTTTATGTTTTTAAACATTTTTTTTAGTTTTACGTTCTGTTTAGTTGAATTCTCACGACTCATTTCTTATTTTTGCGACTCATTCAGTCTCCGCGATATTTATAATTATAATAATCTTATAATTAAAAAAACGAAATAGCATAATCATACAAATAAATTAAATGTTACAAGATGAAGTTTATAATATATATAAATAAATAAATAATAATAATATCTTATTTATTATAATGTATGACGATAAAAATGTAAAGAAGTTTAATTTAAAATATAACTCATTAACTTTTACAGTTCCCAAATTGAAGTAAGACTTCGCAATTTTAAATATAAATTGAATTTACTTTACATTTCTGTATGTTTTATAGATTCTTTGTTTGTTATAAATTTTAGGCCCTATAAAGCCAAAGGTTCTCTGGCAAAATAACTTTTCCGCATGGTGTGTTAAGAAAAGCTGTGAAGCCTCTTGTTGCAAGCTTGTTTTAGGTAGTTAAGACGAACTGTTTTTTTTAATATATCTGCCTGATGTCTAATAACATTAGCTATGGGAACAAGTTGTTTGAGGAATAAATACCTTCGAGGCTTCTTGGCGATAAATCGAAGGAGCGCCCCTTTGCGCTGTCATAAGCGGATTTAGAAGAGTACGTGCAGTTCTTCCCTAACCAGAATACCCTATAAAATGAAACTTTTTGCTAAGGCATGGTAGAATTTTTGAGGGATTTAAAATCTAACAATTTCCAAAGTACTCTAACGCGTACATAAGTCTCCTTACTTCAGTTGCTTAAAATATGAGAACGAGATATTTGTACAGTACTAAAGTATGTTGTTACTAAAGTACTAATAAAGTATTATTTAATTTTTCAATATATTGAAGTAAGATTAATGTCAACAGTATATAATGGCATGTCAACTGTGATTTGGTGTCTAAAGTTACCCTTAGATACCACGAAATGTCAAATGAACTTCGGTAATATCCTCGAATCAATGTATGTTAATACAAATAGCATGTAGTCGAAGATCTCGCCGTAGGATTTCTATCATCTGTATTTTAATAGAGGGAAATATATCGCAAAAGAGTTGCATAGCAAGAGCTTGCCGGTAGCACCGCTATAGAGGATGTGAAGTATCATATATGGCGGTAAATGGAGAGGATGGTGTCCATTTCATCCAAGCTTCAGCGAACCGGGGTAAACAATAATAACAATAATCTTTATTGGTTACAAAAAGGCGACGTTTTTACTAACGTACAGCAATATCTTCCAGTTAACCCATTTTATCAGTAAAAATATGTTGCCTATCTGTACTAATATTAAAGGGCTCCCTAGACGGTTAAAATAGCTTGTTAAGCATACACGTGATTGCCAAGCAATGCTTGACGTGGCCTAATGAAATATTAAGAATGCTTGTCAAGCATTTATATTCATTTTCTGGCACTACGCCTCCGCCTTTCGCTGGGAAAATATCACGTACTTATTAAGCAGTGTGGACCGTCTAGGGAGCCCTAACCATGCATGTCAAGCATTTACACCCATTTGCCGGCGCAACGTCTCCGCGTCGCACGCTGGGAAGAGATCGCAAAACGCAGGATATGCACCGTGTAAATTCTAACTTAGATATTCAGATAAACAGTAGACAGAAATGGTAATTATTCTCTGTAAATAGTTGTTATAATAAAACAATATAATTTAAGTTTAGGTTTAGTTATATTTTAAATAAAGTAATCACTGCTAGTGCTAGCTTTTGGCACGTAGAAACAACTTCGCGAATAGAATAGAAAGGAGGTAGCTTTAAAGGCCTTTCCTGAAAGAGCCTATCAGCGCTAAGACCCTATACTTTACGGGGATGGAACCACGCGATATTAAAAAAGATTTTTTAAATAGACATGCCAGAAGAGTTGAAATTTTAAACCCCACCTTATAACGTCTTTAATCTAATCTTGAAATTCCTTGTATGTATTTTCAGAAATCGCGGAAGAATCGTCACATTTCGATTTCTCGGTAGGACAGACCCGATATCGGCAGAAACACCGAAAAATCGGTAGGTTCGAGATCACTGGATGTGAGTTGCTTTACAAGCATATCTCTAGACGGCTGGTATGCTTGTCAAGGCTTGACAATCATAGCAAAACTTTAATTTTCATTAAGCATTATTCACAGCACGTTGTTTACTTGTCAAGCTATCAAGCTTTTTTCTAGACCAGGACTTCCCAACCGGTGGGTTGTGCCCCCCGGGGGGGCGTAGAGAGATCTTAGGGGGGGCATGAAGTATTCGGATATTTTAATCTAATTACTTATCATTGTTTATTATTTAAAACACTTACAAACAGATTTAGTCGCGCCACCTAGTTACAATAATCAATGTTCTGCAATTACCAGAAGATGCCCAAGAAGAATTTCTGGAAATGAAGGCAGATTCGACAATGAAAGATGACTTTCACCTCTTGACTTTGGACAAATTTAGGATAAAACGCTTTCTCCTTAATCCAAAAGTTGCCACTCTTGCCTTGCGAATACTTCTGCCATTTTCTTCGACCTACTTATGTGAAACCGGATTTTCAGCATTAGTGCAAATTAAGACTAAGCAGTGAAATCGTCTTGCAGTCGATAATGATTTGATGATAGCTCTGTAAATAACAGAACCTGATATCGACCTACTGGTTCAAAAAAATGCAGGCGCAAACATCCCATTAATAAATAATAAATCGTGTGAAATAAATATCGTAAAAATAATTTGTGTTTTTTATTGAAGAAATGAAGAAAAATATAGGGGAGGGGGCATGATTCTTTTTTATAATCCGGGGGGGGGGGGTGCACCATGCAAAAAAGGTTGGGAAACCCTGTTCTAGACGGTCGAAATTGCTTGTCAAGCACGAAAAATTCACGTGCTTGACTTTATAAAAGCTAATCTAAAAACTAAAATAATCCCGAGTAAAGGAGGATTTAAAGATAGTTTGGGGGAGGGTTTAGGATGGTGAATATTAAAGTTACGTTTTATTCGAGCCTTGAGCGTGGCATTGGCCTAAGTGGGATAAAAATGTAAATCTTGGGATTATTATTATTATAATCTTTTAGGTAGTATGTATTTTTAAGCTATTGCATAGCTTTTATCGCGGGCCTGGGCCAGCGCAGCGACCGAATGAAGAAATTTCTTAACGAAAATTAATGATTTTAAACTGTTAATTACGTCTAAACGAGTAGGTACTGCTTACGATTCGAAAAAAATATATGTTAAACAAGAACATTTTCCTAATATTCTTACCTTTAAATATTTTAGATTTTGTTTATATTACATAGTGTAATTAATTTGTGAAATAAGGTCTAACCGAACACAAAAACGACTACTATGTAAATACTATCTGGCGTATTATTATGAAACCTGCACCATTTTAAAGATAATTTAATTATCTATCTTTTTATCTACGACTTTTTTCGAATAATCCGGTAATTTTGCTTTATCGAATAAAAAATACGTGCGCGGCGATCTATCGGAAGACGTTTAAATTATTCCGAATCATTTGCTTTCGCAGCCGCAAATGATTCGGAATAATTTCAACGTTTTCCGATAGAGCGCAGTTATCTGATATCAGAAAAAATAAAATAAATAAATAATTATAATTGCATAAGTTGTTAAAAATGCTATGCAATAGCTTTACCGCGGCAGTCCCCGAGTGCCACACGTATTTTTTTATTTGTGGGATCTTCGACTAATACATTATATGTCACCGCATTAAATTGCGCTCGATTCCGCGTAGCGTACCTAAGTTATAATACTTGCGGTTAACTTGGATCGCTTCGATGCGGAGCCGCGAACTTCACCGGACAAATTTGCATATGAATCGAGACAAGAATTCGAACACGCAACCTCAGCGGCGACCCCTTCATTCAAATGCTAATTTCACATTTAGCCACGTTAAACACTCACTTTTGATATATACTAGTAGTACGGTCGTCAGCGGTACCCAGTTTGAACATCGGATCCGTTAGAACCACTCTCGAGTACTTAGAAAAGCACGTTACCGGTAGATTAATAAATAATAGATACCGGTGGGTTAGTGGAGTATTCCAGATAGCCACCGAGTCATATTCAAAGTTGAATATATGGTATTTCTATTTCTAGCTAAATAGGTGAAGTTTGGTATCATTTTGGAATAAACCAAGATCGGTAAATTCACTTCTAGCACAATATAATAAATAACACCCGACTTGGGTTGTCGACTACAGCGGGCGCGCCCGTCACCTCAGGAAGTTTTAAGGATTAGTCGTTCTATCCCCCTGGAGTGAGCGTAGAAGACTCGGGGACAAAACAGTCCACCATCTAGCTACGTCACAAGCCCGTAAGAGGCCAACGCCTCAACCGCGAGATAGCCAGGAATGTTACCTGGCGGGCTGACACTCACGCCCTTACTTCCAATTGTGACCAGATTACTCCGGTCTCTCGATTGGTTACAAGTTCGAGGTCGCTTGCGCGGTCCTCTCGCGGTGGGCGGGGTTTGCTGCCCTCACCTATCGCCTTGAAACTCTTAACTGTTAGTCAGAGTGCACAGTCGATTGGCTTACGCCGCACGGTGCGCAGACCGTCCAGGAGCGTCAGAAGTTTGATTCCCAGGGGAAACTGACCATAAGGCCAGAGTCCTGCCCAGGCTCGTACTTAATGCGTGGAGGCCGTCGGATAGGTGTTGACCCGTGAGTGTGACCAACCCTGAACAGAATGGGTCTTCGTGGTCAAATCAGCAAGGGCCCATTAACTCCCTAATAATAATAACACCCAGTAAGTTCACTCAAGATCTACAAGGCAATGCGGAAATAGGGTGCGACGGAAGTGGGCGAGGGGTAAGTCATGACGCGTCCTTAGGCCCATAGTTACAGCGCTGTGGGCGCAGTTTGTGTCCGCTCTTACTATTACTTTTTTGTGGAGATTTACGAGTCGACGCCATATGGTATTCTCAGAACAAATCGGTAGCATAATAGAATCTGCGTCGCCGGGGCACCGTAAATGTGGCCGGGACGATGCTTCAAGAAGACGAAGAGTAATTATTAGTCGCCTATCAAATGTACATCCGTGTGCTCCTTCAGTATGCAAGTGTGGAAGTAGTCTTAATCTCTTCGTTTGACCATGGAGAAACATAATTTTGATGGTGGAACTCTCAAAAATGGTGCGTTTGGGCGCTGCGGGCCAAAAACAAAATGGCCGCCATCAAAAACACGTTTTCCTATTTATATCAGTAACCGTTGAAGATACGAAAAATGTTGTTGAATAAAAAATGTAGCCTGACAGATTGTGCATAGAAAAGGTCCTTACAACTTTCTTTGTATAACTAACCGTTTTCTCAAAAAAAATACTTTTGTAAAAAGAAATATTAAGAAATGAAAAAATCGAAGTTTTAGGGTTTTGCAAGCACATATTTAAAGTTTTTGAAATTTTTTACATGTTTCCTGATTTATTACAATAATAACTGTATTAAACTTTAATAAATTAACAAATATACCATTTTTATATTTTTTTTTATGTAGGAATTGGAAAGAGGAAAGAGACATTTCTTGAAAAGCTCTAATTTGTAATAACAATACTGTTGAAGAAATACAATATTACATTTGTTAAATTTTCAAATACAATCAATATCACTGTCAATGCCAATTTCACTTAAACCTAGATCTTCATCATTGTCTTCCTCGCATTCTCCCGTATTGTCGCAATGGTCAGGATCACCTTCGCACTTGCACATTTCAGTACACCGGAGTCCATTTGACTGACACGTACATGGAGGACAGCAACGTCTTTTTGAGCATGAGCAGCGGCAAAGCTCCAAGATAAGCTTTGGTGCACAGGGGTTGGTACAAGCAACAGGCTCGTATGCACTACCTATTTTCTGCCATCCAAAATCTGAGGGTGACGGGTTATTAGGATGCTGAATTAAGTCCTGATTCCACTCAAAACATTGAAGGTGAGCCCGTAGCAATGCTGGATTTAGTGCTGATTTTGTTGGAGGAAGGTTCTCATCTTGATGTTGTTTTTTAGTAAACAGGAACCATCGCACTGCTCCTATGTCTGTCAATGATGTTTTGGGGATGTATAGCTGACAAATGAGTGCTTCCAAGTTAGCCTTCACATCTTCAGTGAGTAACAGTGTTGTCCCCAATTTAGCCAAAGCTTCTATCATCGTATCACTTGCTGAATTAAAAGCTTTCCACCACTTTATTTTTCCTTTGCCAGCAAATGACCCTGTTACATCAGCTCCTGAAAGTGCATGTAGTCCAGGGAGTGCAGAGGCTTTCAGAGATCCAAGTGCTCTGTAAATTGACCCTATCTGAACAAACCTTTTCATACCATGTCCAAGATAGAAAGCAAAATCTTCAGAAAGTTGTGGATATCGCCTTAGTGCTAGAATAAGGACGTCAGTATCAGGGGAGAACACGTGAGTAGTTTTAATTCCTTTCTGTGCTAAATAAGCTGCATGTAATATAATCTTTGTGTCGGCCTCCTCTTGCGTGCTTGAAAGACAGGATACATCATCCCCATGTGATGACGCTGCCTTGTCCCTCCAACTGAGTACGAACTTCTTGTTGTTGGTCTCACCGAATTTGAGTATTTGATTGGAAAGGAACTCGGTTAGTTCGTCTTTCGTCTTATCATGGGCCAATAGTTTGTGCATTGGTATGCTTTCAATTTTTGTTTCTGGCCTGACTTTGTATTGGATTGGATCAGAGCCTTTTTGCCGTATGTCTCGCATCGCTTTCTTCAATGAGTTTTCTTTGTACGAGTCAAAAACTATATGTACCTCACTATAGTTATTGAATTTTTGTCCGATCCATTGGCTGAATTTCACACCGAGGTCATTACATGTCTTCACTGTTGTAGGTTTGTGGTAGGTATGAAGAAGTGCCATGCCATCTACTATTACAGCTTTTCCATGTAGCTCGTCATTATGTACTGGAACATCATGAGCTGTAGACGTATTATCATCTTCGTTTTCTTCAGCAGGTTTCTCTTGGATTGATTCTAGAGCATCTGTAAGTTTGTACTTAGCCAGACAATGGTGCATACTCCCGTCAATTGCAAACAACGACTTTGGTAGTGCTGAAAACTCGTAGTTGCTTAAATTGTGCCTCAAATCTATGTCAGGTCTGCTTCTGGAAGCTATCAACAATCTTGAAATGAGAGATAAGTCTGTGGCAACGGTTTTGTCTTTGATGGTAATTTTAATCACTCACTGAAGATGTGAAGGCTAACTTGGAAGCACTCATTTGTCAGCTATACATCCCCAAAACATCATTGACAGACATAGGAGCAGTGCGATGGTTCCTGTTTACTAAAAAACAACATCAAGATGAGAACCTTCCTCCAACAAAATCAGCACTAAATCCAGCATTGCTACGGGCTCACCTTCAATGTTTTGAGTGGAATCAGGACCTAATTCAGCATCCTAATAACCCGTCACCCTCAGATTTTGGATGGCAGAAAATAGGTAGTGCATACGAGCCTGTTGCTTGTACCAACCCCTGTGCACCAAAGCTTATCTTGGAGCTTTGCCGCTGCTCATGCTCAAAAAGACGTTGCTGTCCTCCATGTACGTGTCAGTCAAATGGACTCCGGTGTACTGAAATGTGCAAGTGCGAAGGTGATCCTGACCATTGCGACAATACTGGAGAATGCGAGGAAGACAATGATGAAGATCTAGGTTTAAGTGAAATTGGCATTGACAGTGATATTGATTGTATTTGAAAATTTAACAAATGTAATATTGTATTTCTTCAACAGTATTGTTATTACAAATTAGAGCTTTTCAAGAAATGTCTCTTTCCTCTTTCCAATTCCTACATAAAAAAAAATATAAAAATGGTATATTTGTTAATTTATTAAAGTTTAATACAGTTATTATTGTAATAAATCAGGAAACATGTAAAAAATTTCAAAAACTTTAAATATGTGCTTGCTAAACCCTAAAACTTCGATTTTTTCATTTCTTAATATTTCTTTTTACAAAAGTAATTTTTTTGAGAAAACGGTTAGTTATACAAAGAAAGTTGTAAGGACCTTTTCTATGCACAATCTGTCAGGCTACATTTTTTATTCAACAACATTTTTCGTATCTTCAACGGTTACTGATATAAATAGGAAAACGTGTTTTTGATGGCGGCCATTTTGTTTTTGGCCCGCAGCGCCCAAACGCACCATTTTTGAGAGTTCCACCATCAAAATTATGTTTCTCCATGGTCAAACGAAGAGATTAAGACTACTTCCACACTTGCATACTGAAGGAGCACACGGGAGCCTATATTTGTACATTTGAAAGGGGACTATATATTAAGATTTGTGGTAGCCCTAAGATTCCCGACTTCACTTGCTTCGATTTCAATTTTGTTCTAAGAGAAGCTACCGTCTGGTATACTGTGCTTCTAGTATAATATTTACATCTTTCCTTAGAAAAAATGGATATTAAAACACTGTGTATTTTTTTTTTAAAAAAGCGTGTTTAAAAAACATGTGTTTCAAATTTACCGTTTTTTTTAATTATAAGTTTACTAATAATAAGTGCGTTAAAAATATAGTAAGGCAAAGTACAAATCTACAGATTGGTACTATTACAGACTGGTACTGTAGTACTATACAGATTATCGGTTTTGATTTTGAAATTTTCAATTTTCTACTCAACATTTTAATTACTAAACACCTAATATATTAGAAAATACCTAACAATAAAGTTAGAGGCATTAATATAAGAATTATTTTGATTACAGTTTTAATATCAATTCTAGCATTAATAAATAACGGTGTATGTTTGTTTGTTTCAACTCTGTATTGTGAAATCACAATGGGCGGGTTATTGTCATATGACAATATCTTACAACCAACCCGTGTTTATATGTATATACGTGTAACGTGTGTAAGTGAGTGTCTTGTTATTGCATTTTGATCGACAGAATTTAAAATGCAAATCCGTTAATTCTATCCGAACGGAAAATGTTGACCCAGCCTGGAATCGAACCCGGGACCTTACAATGTAACATTAGGCGATCTAAGCACTATGCCACTGGGCCGTAATTTTCAGATTATAACATTTTAAATATAAAATTCACTGAAGCTGACCCGGTAAGCAATAGTTGTAGGCAATGTCAGAATACTAGGTCCTATTTATTTATTTTCCCACGATGTTGTATTTTTAAATCTCGGCATTAGGATGAATTATTTTTGTACATAATTTGGTCCTAATTGATCGTGTAGTTTCAGAGATAGAGTAAAATACACTCACATACACACTCACAGACACACACACACACACCTACCCGCGCACGCGCAAATATACATTTCCAAATGTGGAGATCCGGTGCAAACAGGAATTGTAAATTTTGCTAGAAAACAAGATTTTCCCTATTGTACTTGCCCTAGCTGAGTTGGCCACGAAGACCCATTTTGTTCAGGGTTGGTCACACTCACGGGTCAACACTCATCCGGCGGCCTCCACGCATGAAGCGCGACCCCGGGTAGGACTCTGGCCTTAGGGCTAGTTTTCCCTAGGAGTCAATCTTCTGGCGCTCCTGGACGGTCTGCGCACCGTGCGGCGTGAGCCAATCGATTGTGCATTCTGACTAACAGTCGGGGGAGTCTGGAAGCAGCACTGTTTCCTATAGAGCGGGGGTGATTGCTGACCTTACGGCGACTGCCCTTGAAACGACCATCGGCCCTCCCGATTCCGGGTGAACAGCCGGGCAAAGGAAGCCGTGGTCCGCGATAGATTCGGTTTACACCGTTTCACCGCTTCGTAAGAGAGAGGACCGCGCAAGCGACCTCGAACTCGTAACCAGTCGAGTCGCAACTGGAAGTAAGGGCGTAAGTGTAAGCCCGCTGGGTAACATACCTGCCATGGTTATCTCGCGGATAAGGCGTTGGGCTCTTACGGGCATGTAGCGGAGCTTGACGGTGGACTGTTTTGTCCTAAGTCTTCTGCGTTCACTTCACGGGAGATAGAACGAACATTTCGTTAAAACTTCCTGAGGTGACGGGTTCGCCCGTTGTAGTTGACAACTCTATTTATACTTCATGTAACCAGTCGGGAGACCGGAGTAATCTGGTTGCAACTGGTAGTAAGGGTGCGAGTGTCGGCCCGCTGTGAGATTAATCTGGTTATCTCGCGGTAAGGCGTTGGGTCCTTACGGGCGTGTGGCGTAACTAGACGGTGGTCTGTTTTCTTCTGCGCTCACCTCACTTGAGACAGAACGATCTAATATCGTTAAAACTTCCTGAGGTGACGGGTTTGCCGTTGTAGTCAACAGCTGGTGTAACGCGAAGTATTTTTTTGGTAAAGTAAAAAAGTATTTCCCATACCTTATTTTCGTTTCCATTTGGTCGAACTTCATTTTTGACATTGAAATGATATTGAGGGGTGTCAGTTACTACGAGCGAGTTATAGCGACATCTTGCCATGCTGTCTCCCACGGAGTAAACGTGAAGACTTGATGGACAACACAATACACAGTCAAACTACGCCAACGTAAGGCCTTGTCCAGAAGGAGCGAATTCGCCGCAAATCATACGCCTCTATTTAAATCATACGCATTTATTTAAAGAATTACGTATCTAATTATAAGTTCATGCTGTTACTTACCTAAATAAATTAAATAAATAAAATAAAATAAAATAAAACATCTTTCTCAACCTTACACTCTCCCTTTAAATGTCGAAAGTTTAATATCGTCAATGTCGGTACTCGAAAATGCTAAGGTTAAAATGCCTATTTAATCTGGCAAATGCCCAGCATATGATAACTCTACCCAGCATATGATATATACATATATTGGTAGCTACATATTTTCCCAACATAATAAAATCCCGGCACCCGGTAAGAATTATTTTTATATATTTCTCCACGAATTTTATCAACCCGCCAACTAGGCGGTTCTGAGGTGGTCGATAACCTCGTTAACTTTTAACGGCTACCAGTATTTCAGCGGCCACGAGGAACATGTATGAGGTATACCTATATCGGCGTTTGCGTGTATCAGGAGAAATTGCAAGCTTGCCTCCAGTCATTGTCGCCTAATTTCATTGGCCGAGTTTGCGAGCCAACGCGCCATGGTGTATCGACGTCGTTTAAACTTCCACGGAACTTTAGGATACTTAATGATGCGTTGAAATGGGGCTATTACGTTTATTTGCATATCACAAGAAAACATTCTGTGACGATAGTCACTACTTGTAGTCATTTCGATCATTGAAGGGTGACATTTACAACGGGCGAACCCGTCACCCTAGGAAGCTATGTCGGCATCGAGCCATTATGACTCCCATGGAGTGAACGCAAATCCTTAGTGGGCGATTGGAGATGATGACTAGAGCGGGTAAATCCGTCACCCCACGAAGTTTTAACGATATTAATCGTTCTATCTCGCGTGAGGTGAACGTAGAAGTTTTGAGGATGAGTGCAAATCTACCGTCCAGCAAAATCAACATGCCATTCAAAAGCCAACGCCTTACGGCGAGGCACCGAGAAGGTGATCCAGCGGGTAGCCTCGCCCCTGAGTACCAGTTTTGGCAGGATATCTCCATCTGGATTTAAATATTAGGATACCTCCGTCCTCCGGACTGGTAACGGGTTCGAAGTCGCTTGCATGTATCGCGGACCATGGCATTATTTGTCTGGCTCTGAACTCAGGATCAGGTAACTAATTGGTCATTTCAAGAGTGGAAGACGATATGTCAAAATTTACCCCTGCTGCTTACGGGACAGTTTATTTCCATAGTCTCCATACTCCTTCATTAATTAGTCAGAGAGCACACCCGATTGACTGACGACGCAAGTTGCGCAAACCGTCCAATAACGCCGGAAGGCAATCCCCCAGGGGAAACGATCCACCAGCTGTGAGTCCTGGAACGCGAGAGTCCTTTTCGGGGTAGTACCTCACTCGAGGAGGCTATTGAATAGGAGCTGACTCGTGAGTTGGGCCGACCCTAGAAACACAATGAACTGCACGAAAAGATTTGCTACTTCCATTCCATTTGCTACGTTCAAAAGATACTTTCTATATTCCCTCTTTTCATTCAAACTACGCAAAAAATACCTTCTTCATACGCTCTTGCATGTGTTATAATGAAGTTATGAACGACATAGATATATTCTCAGTGTCCTTAATTACTTTTAGGAAACAATTGAGTGATTTGTTGTTGCATTAGTTTTAGTTTACAGCTAATAATTTAGGTACTCGTACTAAATAAAAATAGTTCTATCCGACTAGAAATTTAAATTGTTGTGGCTACATTTACAAGTTTTGTTAAAATTAATGGTAATGTAGGTCTATTTGTTTAAGTGTCTTTGTTAAAACAATTGTTTATGACTGTTTTTACCTAAATAAAAAAATAAAATAAAAAATAAAAAAAATACTTAGTGGACAAACACAATCCACAGTCGAACTACACGAACAGCCCGTAAGAGTCCACCTTACCGCGAGGCACCGGGAAGTGCTACCTAGGTGGCCGACCTCGCGCCCTTACTACCAGATTAAAGCAAGCGACCTCGAATCTGTCACCAAACTGGAAGGCGGAGAAATCCGTCCAAATCTGGTAGTAAGGACGTGAGGTTGGACAGCGGCCCGGAAGTGAACCCGGTAAGGCGTTGGACTCTTACGGGCTTGTTGGCATAGTTATACGGTGGACTGTTTTCTCCCTCTGCGTCTCCCTCAAGTTTCTGCGTTCACTTTATGGGAGATAAAATGATCTGATATCGTTATAACTTTCTGGAATGGCAGGTTCGCCCGTAGTTGTGGAAAACTGATCGAAAACTTATCGAAATATCTCTTTGGAGCTTAGGCCTGATGGCCTCCCTGTGTATTCTAAGGTCGCCCCAATTAACGGTTCAGCTCCTTTCGGTAGCCTTCTTGTAAACGGACTCCTTGTAAATGGACTCCTCGTAAACGGACTCCTCGTAAACGGACTAACCTGGAAGGGCCGCCGTGAGCTCCGTCTGCGCCTGTAACCTACAGTCAAGGAAAGTTGGGATCGGTGGTACCAATTCAGGAAAACATCTTGGGAGGAACTGGACGGTTTGCTTTGGTTGGTATTTTATAACTTCTTTATCTTTTATTAGAAACCGGATTATCATTCGAATACTCATCGTTATTATTACAGTAATTGGTATATTTGATAATCAATATCCTGTATTATACGACTATAAACTTGTAGATTTGGCTATTTTGAAGTAATCACCTCTGATTACACGCTCTTTTTTAAATAACTTTTTTAATACTATTTAGCTATGGTGGTACGATCTAATATAATCTAATCTAATATGCATAGTCTTTATTATCATTATGCCTTTTGAGAAATAGTTAAATAGCGTATATTTTCCCAGCTGTAAACCAGAAAAACACATAAATAGGTAGGTACATAATATATGCCCGCTACCTACCTAAAAGCTGATTCATTCGGCGTCCTTTTACTCAGCGGCAATATGAGTTTTGAGTGACAAACATTGTTCGATACGGGACCCCCAAAGTTATCAGATAATACGGCATCGCCGCGCCGCTGGAAATGTGCTTCATTCGTTCATTTCAAGGAAAAGGGGGGACCTAATTACAAAGGCGACTTGCCAACACGCGGGACTGAAACTGGTCGTCCTAGAGGGTTGATTGAGAGGCAAGTTGGCGAGACGCCTTTATAAAAAGTATATTATGTACTTATTGTGGTGCTCCATAATGGATAATAATATATAATGTTCTTAACATTTCATTGTACGCGCGGGTTTTTTGGGTAGGCAACCGGTATAAATGGCGACGTATTTTACTGCTTTTTTTTAATACTATGAGATCCCTTGGATAAGCGATTTCAAAGCGTGGCAACCCACGGGGTGTACGAGATACATGTCAGTGGGAAGCGTTCAAAGTCAGGCGTATTACTTTGAACGATTCCTAATGCTAGTAAGACAGCCTGCGCGAGCCCGAGCCAGCTTTGTCCAAAATATATATTATTTAGTTTTGGTATATTATTCGTAACCTCATAAGTTTAAATTACTTTTTTCATTCAAACATAGTTTCTTGAAAATGCAATGTGATATTTAGGATCACATCGCATAATAATAATAAAAGGTTAATTACAAATCTTTAACTACACATGTTATACGAATAGTTATATAAAGGTCTAAAGTTTCATGTGACTATATTTTTAATTAATCCTCTTCTATATCTTTGAGAAATATGTAGAGAAAAATCGCAAAAAGTGAGTCAATTTTACCATAATAGGTTCCAGTTTCAGATTTTTTAAATGCCAATTTCAGATGTTGTTAAATCCTTTAATAGGGTTGAAAATCTACTAAAACTCAGTATAAAAACTAATTTGAAAAATAATAAGAAAGTGTTTTTGCAGAATATTAAATTCAAATTCAAATTTCCAATAGTTAGAATAATAATCATTTAAAAACCTGACCTAGCTAGATTGTTCTAAGGTAGACAATTTATTTTAATCATTAAAATTTTGAGAAATCTATTAAATCTGTATATTAAAATTACCTTACTTTATTGTAATAAGATCTTTAATTACCTAAATTAAATGTCAATTATAAATATAAAAAAAATATCAGTAAACTATGGCACGTAATTTAAAATATAACAAAAATTAAAAAAAACATCAAAATAGTCAAATAATATAGTCTAAAAATTAAATTATTGTTCAAAATGTAGCCTTTAATAGTCCAGAATATAATCAAAGTAATCAATGAAAATATAATAATAAGGAAAACAATGATAAAAATATACACACAAGGATAATATTATAGAACATACATAATCACTACACTATTCCAGTTTGTTGAAAATTGTACGTATTTCATTTTTTTCATTTTATTTATACCTACGTTTTAATTTAAATATTCAATTATCTAATAAGATACAATTTAGAAGGTATAATTATAGGAAAGTTCACAGTCGTACAATTTAGAAGGTATGCACTTAATCTATTTTTAGGTCTGTATGAAATTTTAATATTTTTAATGTTAAGCGGTAGGCGGTCGTACAATTTGGGATCAAGATAAGAGTAAAACATGTTCTTAAAAATAGGCTTACTGGGTAGCCCACCCGACTATTTGCACTTCAGTGTTAATGGCCGTGCTTAAAATGTAGTGGGGGAGGCAAATAAGGTGGCGTCAGAATCGTCAATTACCCCGCATCAAACGTGGGCACCAAGAAAAAGCGCCAAGCGGGGGCTCGCTCAAGGTGAAAGAAGTTTATCAGAATCGACCAATATAACCAAAGTTTATTTACGGTCTATATTATCTTCACTTTTGGTAAAAGAAATAATACAGCTTGACATAGAATAACGAGCCCTTTTAAAATAATTGGCTAAGACTGCGTCCGGATTGACGTGAATACGTTCCAAATCTAATGTGTCACGAACGATATGATTTGTAAAGAAATCGGGTGTCCATCAAAAGGAGGCGAAACAGGCATCAAGTTCGAGGCCGATTTGGCTTCGTTTATTTAACCGCAGGCGTTCGCATTGTCTCCTTACCCTCTCAGCTGCTGATAATGGTATACTCTTGGATACCTGCTGAGACACTATTTCTAAAAATAAATTTCTAATCCGGTAAAAAAATAAATATATACATTTTCTGGCATTGCCGCGGGGCGCGAGCGAGCGTGACGACCCGCCCTCTGTTAAGGCAACGGGACAGAGAAAGAAGGAAAACATCGATCGAGTATGGCCCTTAACATTGTGAAGGCAGTCAATGGGGCTGTAGTCCCGCTTATAGGATGCTTTTTCAGGAGGTTGAAAAACATGAGATCAGAGTTTTCTGTTGGTAATAACCACTGCGAAGCGTTTTAGTGTATGAACTAATAGCGAAATGGGCCTATACTCGTATATATGCAGAAACAACAATATACTGGTAAAATTACAATAACCGCACTCTCCTATAGCCAAAAGAGCTTCATATTCCTGAAATATTAAAATTTCTAATAATTTCACTCAATAAATTACTGACATTGTAAATTCTTTTATAAAAAGGACTATGTACTCAGCTTAAATGTCAGAATCCCTAATGTAAATGCCTTAATATTCTATTAGAAATAATCTACTATAAAATAATCCCGTTCATAACGGGCTGATTGCTATAAATGAAGCTGGAGTTGGAACTAAAATTATTTGCGGATCCAAATTATTATCATAAACTCTCTTTGAAGTGACTTGTGCGAAAAATCGATAACTCGGTACTAAAATCGTCGGTGACTGGACAACCAATCACCAATGTCTATTTCTATAATTCAGGTATATGAATTGTGGCGACCTGGTGGCACATTTAACGCCACTGATCAGGTAACCGTATCAGCGCGGCACGAAGCGGTCGAATAGCGATTGACTGTGCGTGGCTCTTGCTTACTGTGAGAGGTAGCTGTGTCCGTTCCGACAGAGCCTTGCATTTAGGATTTTTCAAATGGCGCAGTCAAATGTTTATTTGGTTAATTTGTAAGTCGGCAACGTTAGCAAAGCGTGCAACGGAGTAGAGCGGCGGAATATATTCGTATACATACTTATCTCTTTCATGCTCCTACATAATTCTGAGAGGGGTATGTAGGCGGTAGAAACAGGCCTATTTTCATTTTCGGAACGTTGCCAGCTGTACAATTTGGGAGGTGGAGTTATGACGTCATGCGTTTTAACTTTATACGTCATACATTAGTTTGTTAATTGATAGGTAAATTATGAATGTTGGCTGACTTATATCTCTATTTGATAAAACAACAGTTTACAATTCATCTTACGTAATAGAGCGAATGATTTTGTGCAATTATTAGATGTAAAACTAAAAACATTTTTTACTAAATTACCACAAAGTTGTTATAAAATACCAGTTAGACCAATTTAACACTAAATTAAAATTAAAATGTGAAATACCTAAAATATGCATAAATAGAGAAATATAATATACATACATAAGTACCTACATAATATACATTTAATATTTACATATAAATATGTACTTATAATATACGCGCTAAAGAGTGACTTAATAAGGAGAAGATCTTTCAGTCTGAGTCTCGTCTTCAGCAATTGGCATTCAAAAAATTCAGTTTTGGCGTTATAATCAGCGAACTCTGTTCCCTTAAAGTTTTTATATCGCATCCACCTTGTAATAGTTAGCTGATCTAAGAAGATTCTCTTTTGTAGTGTTTCCAGAAGATTCCTATTTAAAGATATAAGAGATTCCCTATTGTGGTATTTGCATTTATTACTATGTACTTTTAATGTTTTAGTTATATGTACCCTTTTTCCTGTATATTTTTTTGCTGCAAATAAAATTAAATAAAGTATTAACTATTGTTGAAAAATGTTTTTTTTACCTATAAAGAAAACAAACGAAAACATCGGCTGACATGATTACGCTTAAAGTTGCAACAACTATCTTGAATGCAACAACTATCTTGAGTGTTCAGCAGAGAGCGATGATTGTGCGAATGGCTGCGGTGTCGCCGATAGGAATATGATACATTAGCTACACAAGCTGGAGTTATAATGGATTGTAGACCACCCCACTAAGCAGTTCGTGCACATGTAGAAATTTATGGTTCCTTCTCCACTGCTCAAGTGAGAAAAAGCATAATATGCTTATCACAAAGAAGCGGGAGGGGGGGGGGTACATAGCTGGGTAACTGTGAGTAAAGTAACCGCACTTGCATATGTACCTCAGAAGCTTACATGTATTTTCTCCAATGATGCGGAGTACTTTTCCTCGTATGCGTTCCAAACGGCTAAGTATTACTGGAGCACACCCAGAGGTCTGATAAGTTGACGACACTGAGGCGGTTATTAGAAATGCCTTTCAAATATTGCAATGCAGAGATTCGGCGGATAGAAGAACCACAAAATGTCAGTCCTGATTAAGAAAATGAACGCGTAGAGACTAGGTCACATGTTTATAATTCGTTTGCCCCGCCAGAAAGCAATTGAGCAAGGGTGCGTTATTGCCACCCGCGCGAATTAAAGAAGTCAGATAAATTGTCACATTACTTTTACGAGCGCGTATCGTGTAAACGCGAGCGGGTCTAAACAAGCTCGCCCTCTCACCAGCCTGAAATAAACCGTCCGCCGGACAACTACTCTGTGTCGAAACACCAGTCCCCGCAAACGGTGGTCATAGACGGTCTTTGCTGACCACACGGCGCGGCGCGGTAAAGGGGTAATCCCAACGACGCCAAAGTGGTCAACCTAACGTGATGACTCCAGGAACGACAGAATAGATCGTAGCCAGGGGGCCCCCAGCAGCACGGACGTTCCTGTCATCACTGAAGGAAGCAAGAGGGCGAATAACGGTTAAGAGTTAAGTTAAGAGGCGAATGACGCTTAAGAGGCGAAAGACGTTTAAGAGGCGAATAACGCTTAAAAGGAATGACGTTCAAGAGGCGAGATACAGCACTGATTTGCAGAGTCAACTGCCCAGGGCTTACACGAGGGAATTTATTCATTCAATTCACCTACTCGAGAAGGCTACCGGATGGAAGCTGAGCTAAAAGTTAGGCAAACCAAAATACCAGCTGGATTTGTGGCCCAAGCTGCATGGAATCAATAAGACCCCATACATTTCACACATGGATGCACCTAGGATGATTATATAACTGCTCATGAAACGATTATACCTAAAGTAAATATTGAATTCATAACAATAGATTATAATCTAATTGAACTTTATTTTTGTCAAAATATTCGCTACAAAAAAAAATATAATTCCCACGAATTCCCTTATAGTTCCGTTCACAATAGAGTTCATAAATTACTACACTTCTCCCAAAATGTACATAATATCGTGTCTGTTCTCTGAATTCGATTTGCATAGTAACAGTATAATAGTAATAAAAATAAAATAGTACTAAGAGTAATAATAGTAATGAAAAAAGTGATTTTTATTATAAATATAATTATTCTATTTCAAAGTCGTAAGCTCACTCCCACGAAGCACCTTTCACAATATCCCACTGCCGCGCCGTGGCATTTGAAAACAGAAATCACCTGGGGCATACCTTTGTCGAAAGCAAAAGTTTCTCAGGGGTTTCTGAGAGTTAAATAAGGTAAAGTTGCGAGAGAAAGGTGGAATGAGGTGCAAAGGGTTTCAATGTACACTCGTACGTCGTCCTAATTACTAATAATTAGTAAAGCCGTGCGCAAATTGAGATAAGCTTTTTATGCTGGCACCGACAAAGGAAAAGGAGCCAGCATATTTGCATCTTTATTTTTATTTTATTCAAATAAAAACATACCACAGGACAATAAAAAATATAAACACAATATCTAACGATAGCAAGCCAATGACGTTTTAAATTATTTTCAACTTATTAATAAGGAATACAAAATATGCTACATAATACAAAAAATACTTGTGGCACACGGGGACTGCCGCGGTAAAGCTATTGCATAGCTTTTTTTAACAACTTATGCAATTATTATTATTTATTTATTTTTTCTGATATCAGATAACTGCGCTCTATCGGAAAACGTTGAAATTATTCCGAATCATTTGCGGCTGCGGAAGCAAATGATTCGGAATAAATTAAACGTCTTTCGATAGAGCGCCGCGCACGAATTTATTGTTCGATAAAGCAAAAAAACCGGATTATTCGAAAAAAAATCGTAGACAAAAAGATAGATAATTAAATTATCTTTAAAATGGTGCAGGTTTCATAATAATACGCCAGATAGTATTTGCGTAGTAGTCGTTTTTGTGTTCGGTTAGACCTAATTTCACAAATTAATTACACTATGTCATATAAACAAAATCTAAAATATTCAAAGCTAAGAATATTAGGAAAATGTTCTTGTTTAACATATATTTTTTCCGAATCGTAAGCAGTACTCGTTTAGACGTAATTATCAGTTTAAAATCATTAATTTTCGTTAAGAAATTTCTTCATTCGGTCGCCGCGCTGGCCTAGGCCCGCGATAAAAGCTATGCAATAGCTTAAAAAAAAACAGAAAATAAATTTTAAGCTTAGAAGTAAGTTCGCTATGTGTGGGTATGTGGGTAATGAATGGTTTTTGGGTTTTGGTGTGTGTTTGTGTGATGAAGAGTGTATATGTGTGTGTGTGTGTGTGTACATTTCTGTAAGGTATATGTGTGTATGTGAGTGCATGTGGGAATACGGGATGCTAACTAAATTCAACCTGATCTCCAGCTTTTGACATACCGACATACAAATAACCGACTACTATCGTAGTTAAATATGTTAATTTCGTTAAAACCTATATCGTATACATGCATAGCACTTGGCAATACCGAATTCACACCATAGTATGTGTAGCATGGTACGTAAAAGTGAATGGATCGCGCGTGAGTCGGGAAGGCGCTCATATGGTCACCCTACTTAAGATATATGGACTGTCTAACCCATCGTCTTAGAAGAAATTATCTCTGTCTGAACGGAATGTGTTTTAATCATCAATGGGAAGAGCCTATTGAATTTAGGTTTTCATACCAGTAATTGAAAAGGGAGCTGTCATACAAACGAACGACTGTGTTATCTTATTTTTAAGGTCCGAAAGATCCTCTCACAGCTGCATGTCGGCGTGTGCCCCCAACCCCTCTCCCTCCACCCTTTTCCTTTGAAACCAGATCAGGGATACAGACGAACCGCAACCTGCATATTGTATAGTACTTGTACAAATTATTAATAAACTAGTAGTACTAATTGCTAGCAGCGTGGAAGACCTCCAGATCCTTATGGGCAATGTTACTGTTACCGTCGTAGGCTCAACCATTGCTTACGCATTATTAGCCTCGTAGGTATTAGCGATTCAAATTTGATGCAAGTTTTGTCACAAAGGAAAGTTAGGCTGGTCACCACTGTAACGAGAGAATATAGCGAATGAATGAGAGATTCCGAGAAATTCTGCTGGAAACTCGTATACACCGTCATATTGGCGTTTCAAAAGTTGTCTCAAAAGTTTTATAAAATCTCGTGTCTGCGTCGTAAGTTAGTCAAAGTCAAGGGTCACAAACTCGCGATTATCTAGGTTGATATAGCTCCAATGATGTTGACATCTATTATAAAATTGTAAAGCATAAAATTTGCGATAAATTTTGTTCAAACGTGTTTTAATGCGCTTAGCCGTTTTTGAGATAGAGGGCGAAGAGCGCGCATCGCTCAGCCATACAGACTGTAATGCAAGGTCAACTGTGAATCTCGGTGAATAATACCATGACTGGACTAATAGACGTTTCAACGCCAAACCACAAGACTACAACTTTAGTATGGGAATATAAAATGAATATGCTCTATATATTTAGATAATAACATAAAATATAAATAAATATACAAATATTGATATTCATAATAGGCGTTTGGTGATAATGTAAAATGTAAACCGAAATATGTTTGAAATGAGTTTGGACGACCGTACGATCGTACCCACAACGTAAGGATCGACTTTTCGGTGCTGAAAAAACTCACCCTGTTTATTATGTAGGATGCTTTTAGGGAAAATCACACGGAACATTATTTTACGTCTAAACCAACCACAAAATATTTTTCGGTAGAACAGCTTAAAGAGCTCATTCACGATCAAAACTGCTTGTCAAGCACGTGAATTTTGATGCTAAGCATGATGTGTTTGGCAAGTAAACCATGTGCTGTTGTCTAGCAAGAGTTTGCTTAAAAAATATATTTTTATTTTAATGTATTATTTGTATTTGTAAAATATATGTATTTGTAAAATTGTGCAATATTACATATCATTTTCTTAAACATATATACTAGAATGTAGTGTTTATTCATATATTTGTATATATTATTACTTATTTTCCACTTAAATTTATTGTATATAATGTAAAGTTTACTTTATTTTTAGCGCTTAATTGCATACATATATATTTATTTTTTTCTACTTTAAATTTTACTTTAATTTGTGTAAACAACACATTTGTTAGATTTAGAAATATTTAAAATTGATCACCTTCGTCAGTTCGCGAGTTACAAAAATACAGTTGGTATAACACAGCACAGCCAGAGACAGACCTTCTAGGTCTAGTTGGTTGTGCGATTTCGCCTCATTCGGATATGCTAGCATATTTATATCCATAGAGCTATGTTTTTCGCTATTATAATGTTTGTTCTTAATTATTCGTCATGTACAACAGTATGCATGTCCTTGTATTTTTTTGTTCTTGTACGTTATAAATAAATAAATAAATAAATAAATAAATAATGTTATAAATATCAAAACCGAGACAAATAGCAATAACCGACTAGGATGAAAACAAGAGAAAAACAGCATGCCACATTTAGATAGTTAAACATATTATTAAGCTATTGCATAGCTTTTATCGCGGGCCTAGGCCAGCGCGGCGACCGAATGAAGAAATTTCTTAGCGAAAATTAATGATTTTAAACTGATAATTACGTCTAAACGAGTACTGCTTACGATTCGAAAAAAATATATGTTAAACAAGAATATTTTCCTAATATTCTGAGCTTTGAACATTTTAGATTTTGTTTATATTACATGGTGTAATTAATTTGTGAAATTAGGTCTAACCGAACACAAAAACGACTACTACGCAAATACTATCTGGCGTATTATTATAAAACCTGCACCATTTTAAAGATAATTTAATTATCTATCTTTTTATCTACGATTTTTTTTCGAATAATCCGGTTTTATTGCTTTATCGAATAAAAAATTCGTGCGCGGCGCTCTATCGGAAGACGTTTAAATTATTCCGAATCATTTGCTTCCGCAGCCGCAAATGATTCGGAATAATGTCAACGTTTTCCGATAGAGCGCAGCTATCTGATATCAGAAAAAATAAAACAAATGAAATAAATAAATAATTATAATTGCATAAGTTGTTAAAAATGCTATGCAATAGCTTTACCGCGGCAGTCCCCGAGTGCCACACGTATTTTTTTATTTTTTTATAATTGGTATCTGGGTTAAATTAGTAGCTAGGTACCTAAAATATAATTATAATGTTATATAGGTTTTCTTTTTGTCAATGTATCCAAATAGTAGCAAAGTGATTCACTCGTTTATACAATCAAAAGGGCGCTTCATTGGTTTCTGTTTTTGCGCAAGCTCTGAAGAGCTTGCGGTCACTCTGTGGTGACTAAAATGCGAATAAGTGTAAATGTTTGTCAAGCATGCTTGATGTGTCATTAAGCCACGTCAAGGATGCTTGTTAAGAACGTAAATGCTTCACAAGCTATTTTGACCGTCTAGAGAAGCCCTTAAGATCAATAAAGATCTAATTTCAAATTCGAATTACTCGGTAACAGTTGATGCGGGGAAAAGGGGAGGTGTCTCGATCGACGCGCTAGACTTACTTCGTGTCAGAACCTTACTTCAAGAGTGGCGATTCGTATTCTGCAGTCCTTCGAAAGTTTTGTTCTTAATACAATATTCGCCGACCATGAGCAGGTACGAGTGGTAATCTGTTGAAATAGTAGGTAAAGAAGCTCTGTGTAATAGGTTCTGCCCTCAACCAACTAATTTCAGGACTGGCGCCTACTGTATCAACTGAAGAATACGTGCTTCGAGTGCGTGATTCAGTTCTTGCAGATCCTTGACGTTCTGTACGAAACCACTCCGCAGTTTTGGGTATCCCTAAGTCAACGCTTCACGTAATTATGAAAAACAAATCCATTTTCATCCATATAAATTCCAATTAGTGCAAGCTATGAAAGAAAATGATTATGCTTGAAATGAAAAACTTGTGCTGAAAGGATATTGCAAGTTTTTCCTACTCAGTGCAGGCTTAATAATGTAATTTTCAGCGATGAGGCACGTTTTCACAAGGAAGGGTAAGTGAACAAGCAAAACTGCAGATATCGAACAACACAGAAACCGAAAAAGAGACATCAAAGATAGTTACATAGCCCAAAGGTGACTGTATGGTGAGCAATTTCCGCCAGCAGCGTAATTGCTCCGTTTTTCTTTGAAATCTAATATGGTCAAGTAATCAATCTAAATTCCGAACGATACAGGCACATGATCAAAACTTTTTTGCTCCTATTGTGGAAAGAGATCATCGATTTACAAGAAACACGTGGTTTCAACAGGATGGGGCCAGGTATTCGACGGATACTGTGCGAGTACTTTTCTCCCAAAAAGTGATATCGGGGTTTGGAGACATATGCTGGCCGCCTAGGTCACCCGACCTCAGTCCGTGTGTTTTTTTTTCTTTGTGGTTATTTAGAATCAAAAGTTTATTCCAACAAACCTCGAATAATAAAAGCCCTAAAAGAACATATACGACGAGAAATCGACAACATTTCTCCGCAGTTCTGCAAGTAAGTGTTTCAAAAGTTGCGCGCTCGATTAGAGAAGTGTGTGCGAAAAAGATAGGAAACATTTAGAAGGAATTTTATTCTAAAAATAAAACTAGATTATTTTATGGATCTTGAAGTAAATAAATATTTTTAAACTATTCGCTTTATTTATTCCTAACACTTTTTTCGAACTTTCCTATTGGACACACTGTACTAACTATTCGTGTGTTATGCTAGTTACACTTTTACACGAAAAAAATATAACAATGTAATTCACGGAAATACGCATGTTTCAACAAGGATTACGCATCCATATAACTCGGACTGTAGTCCATACGTATAAATTAACAACGCTTACGGTGTTGGCGTGACGGTAGTTACTGGTCGTAATGTTAAAACATAATGTTATTTCATTACGTTGCGACCTTGGATTTTCGCTTCTAACATAACAGCATGTAGTAATATGCGTACGGTTAGTCAGAAACATGAATCATGTTAAAAATAGTATTACATTTCCGTAATAACCGTAAGAAAAATGTTGATACATATAATCGAGTAATGGAGTTTCAACAAAATTCCGTGTAATTCACCAAAATTACGATTGAAACATTATTCTGTATTAAAACCGTAATAACAAAATGGTAACGTAAGAATCCAATATTTTTCTCAGTATATATATATATATATATATATATATATATATATATATATATATATATATATATATATATATATATATATATATATATATATATATATATATATATATATATATATATATATATATATATATATATATATATATATATATATATATATATATATATATATATATATATATATATATATATATATATATATATATATATATATATATATATATATATATATATATATATATATATATATATATATATATATATATATATATATATATATATATATATATATATATATATATATATATATATATATATATATATATATATATATATATATATATATATATATATATATATATATATATATATATATATATATATATATATATATATATATATATATATATATATATATATATATATATATATATATATATATATATATATATATATATATATATATATATATATATATATATATATATATATATATATATATATATATATATATATATATATATATATATATATATATGTATATATGTATATATATATATATATATATATATATATATATATATATATATATATATATATATATATATATATATATATATATATATATATATATATATATATATATATATATATATATATATATATATATATATATAAATATATATATATATATATATATATATATATATATATAGTTTTGTGTATATATTCTTTTTAGAATTGATCAATAAGATGATTATAAAGTAAATAATTATAAAAGCCACTTACATCGTGACGAAGGATTCCCTTGATCGGATAATATACAGGGTTATTGGTTATTAGAAGTATTCCTTTAAACAGTTCATAGAAGAGGTCAATTGCAGTCGATTTAACCATATAATGCCTAATGCAAAAATGAAGCATTCCTGAGATATTTAAAATTTTAGTTTTTTTTTAAAACAACTGACCTCTTTCGTTAAAAAAAATAATTAAAAAAAAACTACGCATTATTTTAATATTCCTTTATTGCTTTTGGGTTGGTGACATCCCAAAAAATAAATATTAGCTATGGAATGTACATTATTAAAGTTAATTTTGTCACTATGCTCGAAAACATTTGAAAACTAAT
>OX155980.1:41056460-41155664 GCA_944548615.1 Micropterix aruncella | reverse complement strand
AAAACGAAAATAACTGATAAACACTGCTCTGTCAAATAAATACCGGAATCGTTTAGTAAAACACAAAACTATTGTCTTAATTAATCATCAGAATTTATCCGGTCACCTTTAAAATAGACCCCATCCTGTAGGGATCTCGCGGTTGAGCTATTCGAATAGGGACATTTCCACTTTTAAAACGCTTTCATAGGCCCACCATCCTTGTTGGGTGTCATTGAGTCCGGGGATGCTCAATATTTAGACAAGGTCCTCTGCCCTTAGACCCACAACACTAATTTAAAACCAGCAGCTCCTCAAGTCCCATGGTCTAGCTAGGCAGACTGTAGCATTGCAGCATCAGGGACCGAGGAGATGAGTCCTTGAAATTTCGTGACAAAGTCTCTGCTTGAGGCCCACAATACTAACTTAAAAATAGCAGATCCTTAAGTCTCGCGGTTTAAGCAGGCAGCATCAGGGTTTGAGGAAATTATTATAACATTGTCCTAAAATGTGCATTCGACACAGAAAATGATAGTATTTTTTGTAAAGAGTTTCATGTAAAGAAACCTTCCAGAGAGGTGGTGCTCAAAGTATTTTAGCATGCTATGTTTGTCCTATAATCGCATGGGTTACCCAAGCGACTAGACATTAGCATTCTATTTTTTCCGAGAAGCGCTTTCTCCACGTCGTTGCGTCGATATTGATATCGATAGGCGAGCTGGATCAAAGTACAACCCTAAAGGGGGGCTGGATTGATTGGTTTGCCATTTTACAAAAAGTAAGCCTGTCAGTTGGCTCCAATGCGATATTACCGTTCGTTTTTATTGGCTGATTCAGCATGTAACTTCTCCATACAAGAGTGAATTTTCATTTTGTTCGTTCTTAGTTTCTGTATAGTATACGTTACATGATCAGTGGCTAAAACTGAGATTTTATTTTTCGCCGTTCGCTATTTATAAATCGATGTTCGCGGGATATTGCTCCATAGTAATTCTCACAGAGGATTGTTGTTCAAAATTAGACAAACGTTACCCGACGATTTGAGAAAGACGAATAACTTTAAAGGATTTTTAGTCGGGTCATGACTACCTATCCATATATAATTTCTACCATAATCGTTTGCAATAATGCTCTTATTTATCTCACGGCAAGTGATGTTATGGCCCGTACAATTGCCACCGAGTCAACGAGTAATCACGTCATCTTAACACATATCACGGCATTATATGATGTAACATTTAGCGCCTCCCTTAATAAACCCCCCTTCAGGATCCTTCCCAAATTTTGTAGATGTTTATTTCATGACATTTGTTAAAAGGCTGTAGGTATAAACTCAAAAGGACAAGATTCGTGCATTACCTCGTGTTCAGCGTCGTACATTTTTAAAGAACGCTCGGAATCCCTTATGGACTTATAGAGCATTGCGTCATACGTGCGAGGGTCTGAATGTTCGGCATCGCAGCGAGGGAAACGACGGAACAGAGAAATGAAAGGGAAGGGGGGACACAGAGCGGGGTAGTGGCGGGGGGAGGGGGAGTGAGGGGGCCTCTTTGACCTCCCGAGGGAAAGGGGCGCTCATCCCGCGCGACAAACGATTGATAGCGTTGGACTTGGAGTGAGGGAGGTAAACGCTGTTTATCGCGACTGTCGTACTTTAAACATAATAGCCGTAATAGAGCCACAGCTATCAGACAGTAACTTATCTTAGAACAAAATTGAAATCGAAGCAAGGGATGTCAGGAATCTTAAGGGCTACCACAAATCGTAATATGATTACTCGTATTCTTCTTGAAGCATTGTCCCGGCCAAATTTACGGTGCCCCGGCGACACAGATGCCACCAATTTGTTCTGAGAATACCATATGGCGTCGGCTCGTAAATCTGCACATCTGCACGCGGGCACAAACTGCGCCCACAGCGTTCACAGCCCACAGCGCCGTAACTATAAGCCTAAGGACGCGACATGCCTTGTAGCTCTTGAGTGAACTTACTGGGTGTTATTATACTGTGCTAGAGCAGACTAACGCTTTTATCTCATACATACAACTTTCAGCAAAAGTGAATACCTACAAACCAAGTATCTCCGAATTTAGATCTCGTCCAATCCGTTGAGCAAGGATTTAGGGAAAATAAATAAAAAATTTTTAGTCTATATAATACTGTAATAAATCAAAATAGGCTGTCAACTTTTCCAGATTCAACATAAAATGTCACAATTGAAGAAAACTAAAATAATCCGAATGTTTAAAGTTCAATAGCTCGAATAATAAAGCAATCACCTATGTATTCAATTCACAGCCAGAAATCGATGCGGAGGAATCGAGTGGCGCATATTTAAACGTTTTCCAAGCGAGTTCTCGAGTTTTCTAAAAATATGCCCTTTCTTAAATGCTGCCTGCAGTTTAAAACCCAATATACAGATTATATAGTATTAAATTATTCAAAAAATAATTCGTTTAATTGCATATTAAAATGTAGATATTTATTAAACTATATAATATTATCAAATTGCTAAAAGTAATATGGTGCAGGCCATTTTTGGGTCAGGTCGATTAAAAAGTTTAAACCATACAGTCTAGTGGCCTGAAACTAGCTCATACATATTTATAATAGGGGTATACTCATATATATTTATAACTTAGAAAAGGCTATAGCCTAGTTAAGTGAAATTAAAAAAGTATCACTGGAAAAGTTTTCGCATATCATTTTATCAGTTTTATGCTACTGGATTTTTTTAATCAAATTTAAATTGTACATGTTGTCCATTTTACTATAGATTATTGTGAATCACAAAATAATTAATTTAATTAAATTATTTGGCGGTCCCTCATGCCGATAAACTTCCTCATGTTATATTAACGAGCTCTTATTGCAGCAAAATTTGCAAAGGGCTTCTTGTGGAACAATAGCATAAACGGTCCATATCTCTAGTTTTTAGTAGTGTTCTCAAAATGACATATCGTACATACGGCTTTTTTCGTTGTTTAGACATACCTTCAATGTGCGCTGCGACACCTCACAGCATGACGCCATAGCGCAGAAGTGACTCACCAAGAGCATACTACGCGTTTATCGCTCTCTATATTCCATTTTAATGAAATTATTAAAAATGGTTAATAAACTGCTCTGGCGTTTATCTACAGAATCATGCTACTGTTTCGTAATCCAAAATTTATGTTATCGATCTACAACTCTGTAGTTACATCTATACTTTAATTTGCCACACTAATTTGGAATTCTCTGTACAACGTCCACAGCTACAGAATGAAAAGATTCAAAGGAAATTAACCCGTAGTTCTCGTCCATACAGCCTCAGGAATACATTAAACAGCTATGATGATCGACGAGCTATCGATTGTCGTATTTTAAAACGTTGCCATTGAACGCAGAACAAGTGCAGACTTCTCTTGTCTCTCTGGTCCAAATATTTCCATGCAACTTGGGCCTGATGGCCTGCTTGTGTTTCTTAGGTCGGCCCTACTCACGGGTCAGCTCCCATACGGTAGTTTCCTCGAAGAGGGACTCAACTTGAAAGGGTCGCTGGTAACTCTGCATGCGGCTGCAAAATACAATCGTAGACAGTTAGGATCAGAAGTGCGGATCCGGGGGAGCACCTAGGGCGGAACTGGGCGATTTGTGTATTCGTGTACCAGGCTATGTCAGCTACGCTTGCGTAATCCGGCGAATAATCGGCAGTCTGGAGACGTACGTTTCCTAAGAAGTGGGGGGTTGCTGTTGACCTGGCGTCATCTGTCCTTAGAAGCAATCCGTTGGCCACCCGATTCCGAGAGAGCTTGACGGACAAAGGGCACCTCGATCCGCAATAGAATTACAGCTAAGTAAAGTAGGTGACATCGAATCTCTGACCAGACTGATGGAGAAATCCGTCCAAATGTCATAATAAGGGCGCGAGGAAGCCCGATGGGTTGCGCTTCCCAGTGCGTCGCAGTAAGGTGTCGGTCTCTTATGGGCTATTGGATTGCGTTGTCCATCACGTATTTACGTTCACTCCATGAGAGAAAGAATGTCACGTCTAGTTATATTTTCCTGGGATGGCGGGTAGGAAGAATAACACACAATAACAGCCCTAAAATCTTCCCTGGGGGTACTCCAATACGGAAACATTCATTTTCTTTTAGATGAACACTAGTCACCCTGTGACGATTAAGACCATTTTCATATAGAAGTCTTTTTGTGGGTCTGCCTGTGTGTATTCCTCCATGATAGCGCCCAAATGCCTAATCTGATTGAGCTGAAGTTTGGTACGTAGGATCATTGGCAAGAGTTGAAATTGGTCCACCAAGGGGCGTACTTGTCATATTTCAATCTCGAAATATTGGACATATAAACTTTAAATTTACACAGATGCCTCCGAAATCACATTGTGGAATTTTGTTGGGATATCTCATATTCAAGCTACACTAATAATATTTACTTACCGACGTCAGATCAAAGAGAACACATCAAGTACAAAGTCCTTCCATAAGCCCTTTGCTACATGCCGGGAAAGTTTTGAGGTGACACAATGGATTTTTTATCTTGTTTGTAATACGTTTTCTTAGTTACTTGTTAGTTTGTCGGGAGGCTTCAACTCGAGATGTCAGCAAAATGCAACCACTTCCAGTACCATATCAATTGTACTGTCTAGCATGTAGATGCTGGTCGATATCCTGAAAGACAGGGAGCGGACTGTATCGCAAATTAAGGTCTGGTTAGCGTTGAACAGCCAAAGTGTGGATAAGAGCCAGGAATAAGAAAAAAAAAGAGTACATTAAAACGCCGCTTAATCCTGGTCTTCTCTGACTGCTCTGCTGATGAGTTACCCAGACTCTAACACTCCCGATGTACGACGTCCCGAAACGCACGGCACTTAAAACCACGATTTTTATATATTTTGTTTATCACGGATAAAGCACGGTGGTACGTTACGAACAATTTTAACTGAATGTCGACCGCGCAGATGGTCTGAGCGGTGACCGTTTGTAAATACATATTTTTAGCAGGCGGGGGGAAATATTTGAAAAGAGTTATTTTGGGATTAAGCAGGATAGGATTAAGAATACACTACGCGTCCAGATGCACATGCATTTTTTTCTTAAAATGGCATATCTTTTCCGAAGTCGCATTGCTCTTGGGCTATTACACTACGGCATAACAGCATCAGCCGTATAGCCAAGAGTGCCGCAAACATAAAGCGACATTAATATTTCCGGACGTTTGACTGCGTTGACCGAGTGAATTCTATGTACGTTTCAGCGGGCTTCCACGACTTCGTCCTTTTCCGCCTTTCTACCCTTTCATTTCTTTCGAGTTTTTATAGGATATTAAATCTGAAGTATAATAAGCATTAAGAAGGTAGACCCTTAACCCACACACACTACTAGCGATTCTCCCACAAAAATAGACAATGGTAATTTAAGGAGGCAATTTGACGGACCCAATCGGATCCTACATTCCTTATAAAATCATTGATTATATGTGATATATTATTGCTCAACGTCTTACTACTAGACTGCTGCCAACAACCTCAGGAAGTTAACGATATTAGATCGTGAGGTGAGCGTAGAAGACTTGGGACGAAAACAGTGCACTGTATAGCTAGCACACGTCACCACGCCCGTAAGAAGCCAATGCCTTACCACGAGATAACCAAGCTAATCACCTATCGGGCCGACACTCGCGCCCTTGCTTCCAGTTGCCACCAGATTACTCCGGTCTCCCGACTCGTTACAAGTTCGAAGTCACTTGCGCGGTCCTCTCCCTTACGTAGCGGTGATACGGTTTCTACCGAATCTATCGCAGACCACGGCATCCTTTGCCTGACTGTTCACTTGGTATCGGGTAGCCGATTAGTCGTTTCAGGAGCAGTTGCCGCAAGGTTAACAACTACCCCCGCTCTATAGGAAACAATACTGTTATCAGACTCCCCCAGCTGTCAGTCGGAATACACAATCGATAGGCTGACGCCGCACTATGCGCAAACCGTCCAGGAGCGCCCGTAGGTTGACACCTAGAGGAAACTGGCCAGCAGGCCAGAGTCCTACCCGGGCTCGCACTTCTGCGTGGAGGCTGAATCGGATGGGAGGTGACCCGTGAGTTTGACCGACCCTAAACGCATAGCGGCCTAACTATAACAGGGCCCATTTGCTCAACGTCATAACTTACGTCTTGGCAACCCTTCTGCAATGGCAACTTGCAGATGGTGCTGATAGCATTGTCCGGCGAAAATGAAAGCTATTTATTTGAGCATCTGTAAGAACACTGATACACTCTGTAATAACATCTGTAATAACGTGGTTTTTATACAGATTGATTATAAAAACCTAATAATTTAACCAATGATAACAATGCCAAAATTAAATTATAATGACATTTATTTCATTTTTTATATAGGCTGACCACATCACAGTAATAATACAAAGAGATAAAACGCCATCTATTAGTCTATCTGAAAAATAAAATGCGTAATTATTACATTTGAAACCTGCATACAAAAGTAAATCTTTATATAAATAATACTAAAATAATAACAACTACGATTGCATATACTCTGATTACAATAATTATTTTTGCAAAAGCGTCTATAGTTTGGCCAAACTGTGCAAAAAAAATGTATCAATCCATGATTGAATTTTATTTAACTCTACTGCTACAAACTACGTAAAATATTAGATTCGAATGTAATCAAGTCAATCTCTCGACTGTGCATTCTGACAGTCACACACGATTTATTTGTGTTTTTTTAATTAAGCCTTTTACACTTGATAATATAAATCTATTTTATCTCAAAATTTAGTACGTAATGGGATTCGGTACGAAATACCATTTAAGAGGAAGATCAAACGTTTCCAACGTTTCCTTAGAGGCTTCCTTTTGCTAAAATCTCAATCCAAGCTATTGAAAGCATCCTTTTGAAGAAATACGAGTATACGCCTCAGTATATGTTTGTTTTATCAGAAGGCGGCTGGAGATATTTAATTCCTCAAAATACGTTTTCATGATAAATGTGTATTTTTATTTTATCACATGAAAAATACTTTGTTTCCGAGCACGAAGTTTAGTAGATTTAATAAGAACAATATCAGTTTTTTGCCGTTTATTGTGGACTATTGGACAATTATGGACACATAGATATACCTACTAAATTATGAGAGTTATTGATTCGATTTTTAAGTTGACCAAGCCCAGGAGAGATGATTTATTATCTTGGTCATTCGAGTGACTAACTACCCTAAGGAAGAACAAATGCCCTGTATGAAATCCGACTTAAGCGAAATTATTCACGCGTGTTTTTATAATTGCGCGATCTTTATCGAGGATGAATCTCTTGCGCGCTGTCCAAGTTGCAATCTGGCGTGTCAGATCCAGTTTGAGGTAAAACAGGCGGGTGTCAAGTGGCCGAAGGTCCGGATCAATCCGGGAGCACATTGTATTTTTACACATTACTATTTTTACACATTGTATTAGCGGTCATCCGCTTTCGAAAAAACATAGAAGAACTAATGGATCTCTACCTATTTTGACGATTACTTTTATGCGTTATCTCATTTTCATACATTTTAACTATTCATCTGATTTTAGATTTATATTTTTATTATTCTTGTTTTATTAATTTATTATTTATGCTCTTAAGTACCTACTTGAAAAATTTTATATATTTTAGGCTTAAATATTTAATATTAGTATTGTATTTTGAACTACTAAGAGTTTCTATTATTAATTACCTTTTATATATTTGTCTCGTTCAATTTTAAGCCGTCTATTTGGCCTTTACCCATTTATTCTTTATACTAGTAATGCATAACTATCGTTACATTAGTAATTGCTAACATTAGTGATTATATACAGCATTTTAAATTCAACTTTACAATTATCAGCTTATTACTGATATACGAGCACGTATACATACTAAAATACTTCATGTCAAAATTAATCTCGTATTTGAGACTATCCTCAAATAGAGAACATTATTTTTGACATGAAATATCTTAGTATGTAAAGTTACATGCTATTATATCAGTAATAAGTTGTTATTACTAATAGCCTGTGCTCTAGGCCTAGTTAGGTGAAACTGATATTATACTATGCTATAAGAATGAATTCTTCTGCTATTAGCTCAAATAATATTAATTCCTAATGTAATATGCATAGTATTTCATACAAACCGATTCATTTCGGATGCAGAATATTTTACCGATAGATGCACATCTGGAGTGATCATCAAACGACAAATGGATATTCCATCACATAGAGATATAGTCGCCCTAATATCAGTTTATTTGATTCACGATCTTGTTATATTTTATTTTATATTCTAGAGAAACGCCACCACAAAATGTTCAAAAAAATTTGGTTTTATTTTGATAAGACGTGCTTTTTGAATAATTGTTATAACATAACATTCATTATGTTTAATTTTTTATGAATGTTATGTATGTGTGTATGTGTGTAATACCAAAAATTGTTATTACACACATACATAACATTCAGAAAACTAAAAATAAAATCATGTTTTTATTTTTTTTCTGACATAAAAAATACGCTATGTAACTAAAATATATTATTTACTACATGCACACATAAGAACATTCTTTATAACTATGCTACCTAAATATTTGGTCGGAATTTAAAGTAAAACCAGGAAAAAAAACACCACAAAAAAAGAAAATTTCGTGCACTTAAAAAACCTAAGATAGCGTGCAACTTTTCGCATGTGCAAAAAAGGTAGGCTACGTATGTAAGTGTACATGATAACATAGGGTTAACTGCAATAGGCTTTCAGACTATGGTGTCGGCTGGATCTGTAAAACTCGGTCCGGTCCCAGAGACGCGAACGGTATTCCAGCCCGCTCTGGCCGAGAGACGAGCGAATGCGACCAACGTGCAATCGAGTAGATACTACATTGCATGTTCGATAAAATGCGGCATTACCGCCAGCTAGTATTAGTTAGTAGGTCTCCGCCACGCCGTATTCACAATATATCGCCAGTATTCAGAGTTCCGATATGTATCGATGCTACCAAAAATATCTGTAACACAAGAAAACGTCGCTGCTGTACGCCGGCTAATACTTTGAAGAAGACAGGCGTGTGATATTAGCACATTCGGATATATTTGTACATTGGTAAGACTATGATCCAAACAATTCTTTATGAACAGTTAAGCGTCAGAATTCTAGTTTTCAATTGGATATCGCATAATTTGACTTTAAAAAAAACAAAAGTCGGCTTGTGTTAATGGGTACCGGTTTACACTGCAACGCTTCAACGGAGTAATGTTGAATGCTGTTATGAGCATCGTTTCAGGTAATGAATCGTTGATATACTTAAGAGCACGAAATAAATGTGTCAGGGCTTTGAAAGTCAGCTAAACTCAAAAGAAGTCCGTTCTCGCATGCCTATAGAAGAAAACGGTCGCTTCATCTGTCCTAAAACCAGAACACAATAATGGATATATGGATATATGGATTGTAACAATAATGGATATATGGATTTTGGCGTACAGTACCGGCTATGGTTCTGGTATGGTACCATAGCTATGGTACTAGTATGGAATGGTAGGCTACCGGATAGCAATTGAACCGTAAGTTGAGTCGACCCCAGTTAACGAGCGGGTATCAGTGGCCCAACTGCACAAGGACCATTAGCTGTCTGTTCACGGAGACAATAAGAGTCCGATTCCAGCGGACGCTGCGCGCGCTCTGCGTTTATGGGGTGTTTTAGCGGGTAGTTCAATTTATACCGACGCGATGCCAGCTAGCTTTCGATTGCTTCCCAGACCATTATCGGGAAATAGGATTGTTATTTTGAAAGTACAATTAGGTCATGAAACTGCAATCCATGTTTCGGTCTACTGTACTCGCAGGCTGCCGATTTTTCTCGCTGCACGTTTTTCGCCGCCCTAAAGTGTACAATGTGATTAATCTAATGTTGAATTAATGTGTTCCATTACACGAGACCTAATGGGATCTTTTCTCTGTCCGACATGAGACAGTCTACAGTTCCAATTGAATTCGATATACCCAGGGGTTTGCAGTGGCAGTACATCTTTCACGGGTCTCATGATTCGATAGAGCTATGCGGTGGCATTAGACGTGCTGGCATTTGAAAGAAGGGGTGGGGAGGGGGATAGCGCATCACTAAATCGCCAAACGTCGACAAGTGAGGCATCTTTACGATAGTAACAATATTTGATATTTGGCTTAAATCCAATGCACGCCATTGCGTACTCCACTGCACTTACTGCTCGGTGGCATAGTGGTCAGATCGCCTGCTCTTACGTTGTAAGGTGTCGGGTTCAATTCCCGGCTGGGTCACTATTTTCCATTGGGATAAAATTAATGGAATTGCATTTCAACTCTGTCGATGAAATGCAATAACAAGACACATATTATGTTACACGCCCACATACATATAAACACTTCATAGTGGTTGGTTGTAAGATATTATCTTTATGACAGTAAACCCGCCCATTGTTAAATTTCACAATAAATAGTAGAAACCAAACTTAATTTGGCCACTGCCTATGTATGTCTCTCTAGCTCATTCCCATACATTTTTCGCACGTCACACAGACTCGCTTTCACCTTAGCAATGCAACCAAGCATTGGCCAACGTGTAGAGTGGGCATTTTACTTTGCCGATATAAATAGTTGCGTGGTTGAAAACGGTCACGGATATACTACAAAGCAGTTTCCTGTCGCTTCTTGAATTAATAATGAAGTAAGTGGCCGGTGCAATACGTGCATTTCTTGCTATCGATTTCTTGATATCGGAGGGCAGCGAAATATAAATACACCTTTATATTTTATCCAACAATGCCAGAATTATGGAAGTGACATAATTCCGAGTTGATATAACATCTTAATTCATAACATTTTGATTTTGATTTGATTATCTAACAAAGCAACTGCAAGCGCCAGCTTATCGAATTCAACCAAAAAACTTATTTTTTGATCCAAAACACGATTCTCGAAGTTTTATAACATAACATAACTAGAAACCGAAAAACGAAAAAAAATATCGGTCTGTTCGTCTGTATTATTTTATATTTGTTCACTTATTACTAATCAACATTAAAGAAAATCTAATGCATTGAAATATGAACTATTAATGTCGTATCCTAATTGAATGTCGCGTAAAATACTAGAACATAACAGAACAAATAAACAAACAGAACAACATAACAGAACATACTAGAACAAATACTATAAAAGAACACATTATGAATCGCCTAAAATTTAATCAAATTAGGGTTGGGATGAGGTCATTTAAACCTTAACTTAATTATTTTGAAATTATCGACACAAGCATCTTCAAGCAATCCTCGCAATGCTAACCTTTTTTCTATTCATTGTAATTTTCTCACCGGCAAATATTCTGAAAAAGTTAATATTTCTGCATCGTAAACCGTAAATACAAACAAACTTTCGAAAACCAATTTTGAACGATATGTGACAGAAGACGTTTGATTTTATTTTTATTGAATGCTCTCCGTTTCATTCATTAGTCTTTTTAAAAGACACAAAAAACTGAACACCATAACTTATTTTAGATATTTTTCTCTTTTGAATAGTTTGATAGAAATATCCATCATGATGCAACTAAGGTTAAAACGCCGCGCCGCACGTGCTAAGAAATTCCACCTCGTAAGTTTAGTGCTCGAGAACGGCGCCGCGAAAAGATGGTGTAATCGAGCACGATGATAATTATTGGGCACGAAAAGATCCAACTTAGCTGGTAAGCTAGGGGTCTATATTTGCGATAACTTGAGAACGCGTTGTCCTGTTTCTAATATTCTTTCGTTAAAGTCTTTTTATCGACAATGTTACATTTATAGTTCTGTACCTAAATGGTAGCGGCCGTACAAACGGAAGGCTATAAAATTTATTTTATTTTCATGGACATACATAGAAAAAATAATTTATTATACACATCATTATTCAAATTCAATTGAATAAAGTAGGTACTCTATGCCGATTGAAGCTTTCAATAATGACTAGACTGAAAATATCAATAAGGCAAATGTAGATATAAATAAAGTACGAGAATGGTGGGATGATTCCCCACTCAGCTTGAATATATGAAAGACCAAATACCTCACTTTCTGCAATTTCAAATGGCAACTGCTAACAGGCCATTAACTAAAATTAATACGGTCAGGCCATTATTTAAAATTAATAAAGTGTTTCTTCCAAGGAGCTGGGAGGATGTGCAATCCTAGCAACTTATATAAAATATATTACAGAGGTTAAATTTATTTTAATTTAATTTGTAATACACAATAATCTACAGTAAAATCGAAAAAAGGTACATTTAAAATGTCCTAGACAAAAACCCAGTAGCAAAAAACTCGTGAACATGATATTTTATGCCTAAAACTGTTGCCAGTGATCGTATTTTAATATCACCTCTATAGACTGCTGTTCTAATGCGAATATTTAAATTGTTACAAATATATGTATATTTACATAAAAACTAAGTAATGAAAATACATGAACATAATAAATTTTAAAGAATGTATATAGGTACTAATAGTTATTAATGATCTTTATTAGCTGGACAATTAAAGTAAAATTGAAAAGATAAAATTCTTAACTATGACCATAATAAATAAAAAATATGTACAAATATATAGTATTTAAATAATCATAATTAAAAAAAAATAGTAAGATAATCATACCTAATGAAGAAAGGAAGAAAACAAGCAAAAAGGGAAAGAAAAACAAAATCGTGTATTATACGATATATAATCGAACCTTACTGTGCACAAATTCAAATTCAAATTTCTTTATTAAATTTATAAAGATACATTTATTGCAATTTCAAAGCCATCCTAACTAGGCATCGCCTGTACTAAGGTAATCTAGTAAGGTAGTAGAATAATAATAAATAAGGTAGACATAATGACATTTCATTACCTTGCGACCTTGGGATCTATTTCTAACATGACAGCATGTAGTATGATACGTACGGATATAGTCGGACACCTGAATCATGTTGATACATATAACCGAGTTATGAAGTTTCAACAAAATTCCTTGTAAATTTTTTTGTTCAGTGTACTCGTATTCTTTGTCGTAGAATGTTATTTTTGCAATCCACGGGAATCCTTCAGCAAAAACTATATCAACTCTAGCTGTTTCTTCAAAGATTCTTTTCTTCTAAGATTGTAGGCAAATCATTTACACTATTTTAACAATATATTGTTTTAACTAATAATATTTGGGACGGTCATTAAAACCATTATTTACAAAAGTTTCGTCATGAAGTAAGTAAAGTGGTCTGTAGAACTAGAAATTAGTAGTTACCGAAATTAGTAGTATTATTAATAAATAATATTCTTAAATACATTTATTAAAACACTGGCCGAAAGAGTTACAATGGCCCGAAGAGTTGAAACACGGCAGGCCTACCATTCACTGCTGGAAAACTACTATATAGGAACACCTATTGCTTCCTCCCCAGGTAAGCGGCATCCATTTATTGGAACCAATCGCCGCCAAAACTAAAACCATCCTAAACAAAGCAATAGAAGTTTTATTTTAAGACTAAGAATTTCCGTTACGCGTCTTGTATTTATTTCTAGTGAAATATATTGAGGACGAAGACGACTGAACTAAAATAAATTCATACGAATTACTTAATACTGTTAGGAAATAAAAACTGTTAAGATATATTATAGTATCATCACTAATTATACAGTGTATAATCAATGGTATAATGTTATCTGTCGGAAATCAGCAAAATCCTATTTTTATCATATGATAATAATTGCATCTATATGCTACAAAAGAGAAATCTTAATAATAAACTTTGATAATAATAAAATAAATATCGGAATTACATCGGGCGACACAACCCTTCCGAGCTTACCCACTAGGCATACTAAAATTTGTATGGCTAACGGGTATGCTCTATCTCTTCCATCGCCTCATACTGCGTCGCACTATTGCCTTGTCACGAGCGCAAGCCTACTGTATCCTTATAATAGTGTGATCATACCTATTAGGTGTTATTATTAAATTAGCAAAACATTCCATTGTTACACGACGACTCGAAGTAATGAACTTTGCTCGATGAATCATGCTTTACCAAGCTAGTCGGAATAATTTGTTTATTCTTTAACAAATACTCGACTCATTTGAAGTATTTACATTCTTAGAGATATAACATTTGAAAAATTTCGAATTACTGAATAGACGAGTAGGTAGTTGTGACTTTTTACTTCATTTAATTGGTTTTTATATGTACAGAGGCTTTCAACTTAAAATGAGAATTGGGTACATGCTCCTGGAATAAAAACAATGATAAATACTGGCTAAAATTAGCATAACTAAATAACAATTATTACCAATTAGAATATATAAACATACATCGACCAATACTAGCAGAACAATTTTAGAAATCGCAAAACGTGGCCATAAGTTTGGAGCTAAGGTGACGCCGTGTCGGAGGTAAACTGTATGTGTATGTGTAAGTGTTAAGAAATGTATAAGAAACTTGAGAAATGTATAGGATTTTCGTATAAAAATGTGTCTAAGATTTTTTATCTTCAGCATACGTATGAAAAAGTATGTATTTTAACCCCTCAAATGTGAGGCGTCCCTTAAGGGATGCCTTGGCAAAATGTATACAAAATGTATATAAATTTATATAAATGTAAATATAAATGTAAATGTACGCCGCTTTATAGTAATCCGCTCTATAGTAATGCTATAGCTCTATAGTAAACCCCGCTCTATGTAAATGTAAATGTAAATATAAATTTATATACATTTTGCCGTAGGCAACCCGAGCTAATCGCCATTCATTTGAGGGGTTAATTAGTTATTACAGCACGGGATAGATAGGTTGAAAAAACGGAACTAGACCTAAATAAAAATGGCAGCTCACAGATAATTTATAGGTTCGGAATCAAAAATCATATCAGCTCTTCCCATTGACGTAAAAACACTTCGGCAAAAGAAATCGGACGACGCGTTCATGGGAGGTCGTTTGTGCATAGACAAAAAATAAGAATCGTCGAGAAAAGTGTTGTAGAGTGCAAAAAAACGCCGTTTGAATGAATTTAATATGCTCGACATCGTTCTTGCTATGCCGGGCGTCGTGACCTGCGCAATAATTATAGATAAAGCTGGATTATACTGTGATGGTAATATAATACCAATAAGTCAGCCAAATCGGTATATTTTGCGTATAAAATTTGAATAATGACTTATGGACTACTATTTTGGGGAAATACCGCAACCAGTAAAATAATGTTCCTTTTGCAAAAGAGAGCCAAGCACTACGCAGAGGGTATCAAGTAACGAGGTAGAGAATATGTCCGTAAGGCAAGGATAATGACTGATTATGATGAAGAATAATGGAGGTTAATCAATACCAGTGCTTAATATATGACATTTACTCTGACTCTACATTTAACGCTGACATTTACTCTCACCATACCAGCCTCAGCTCCCATTCATGCTTAATCCGAAAAAGACTGGAAAACATACGGAACAGCTACTTATACCCTAGCATTAAATTCTATAATCTACCCTCTACCACTATTAAACAGCTAGAAGACGAAGAATTAAAAAAAAATACGTGTGGCACTCGGGGACTGCCGCGGTAAAGCTATTGCATAGCATTTTCAACAACTTATGCAATTATAATTATTTATTCATTTTATTTTTTCTGATATCAGATAACTGCGCTCTATCGGAAAACGTTGAAATTATTCCGAATCGTTTGCGGCTGCGGTAGCAAATGATTCGGAATAATTTAAACGTCTTCCGATAGAGCGCCGCGCAGTAATTTTTTATTCGATGAAGCAAAAAAAAAGGATTATTCGAAAAAAATCGTAGATAAAAAGATAGATAATTAAATTATCTTTAAAATGGTGCAGGTTTCATAATAATACGCCAGATAGTATTTGCGTAGTAGTCGTTTTTGTGTTCGGATAGACCTAATTTCACAAATTAATTACACTATGTAATATAAACAAAATCTAAAATATTCAAAGCTAAGAATATTAGGAAAATGTTCTTGTTTAACATATACTTTTTTCGAATCGTAAGCAGTACTCGTTTAGACGTAATTATCAGTTTAAAATCATAAATTTTCGTTAAGAAATTTCTTCATTCGGTCGCGGCGCTGGCCTAGGCCCGCGATAAAAGCTATGCAATAGCTTAAAAACATACAGAAGATGCTGATAGGCCACCCTTTCTATGATCTGATCCATTTTGTTCTCGGATCGGCTCAACTCACGATTCAGCTCCTATTCAGAGACCTCCTCGAGTGGAAAGCTACCCCGGGTAAGACTCCCGTGTCTCAGGCCTCAGAGCTGGTGGACCGGTTTCTCACGGCGGGATTGCATCCCGGCGCCACTGGACGATCTGTGCACCGGTCGGCGAAGCCAATCGGTTGTGCATTCTGAGTAATTGCTGAAGGGTCTGGAGACTGAAAATACATTGTTTCCTAAGCAGCGGAGGTGGATGATTACCTGTTGTCATGCTCTTGAAATGACCTTGGGCCACTCGACCCCGTGTGGCACTACGGGCGAAGAACGCCCAGGTCCGCGATAAATTCAAATTGAATTACCGCTGTAATACAACAGGTAGAGGTTGCGTAAGCGACTTCGGATCCGTAACCAGTCGGGAGGACGGAGGTATCCCAAATGTTAACTCCAGACGGAGATATCCTGCCAAAACTGATAGTTAGGGGGTGAGGCTGTGCGCTAGGTGCCTTTCCCGGTGCCTCGCCGTAAGGCGTTGTTCTCTAACGGGTTGCTGGTGAACTAGACAGTAGATTGTCTTGTCCCCAAGTCTTCTACGCTCATCTCACGGCTGAAAGAACGATCTATAACGTTATACCAGCCTAGGGTGACGGGTTCGCCCGTTGTAGTCTACACCGCAATCCTGCTTTTATATTACATAAAGCAACATTAATTGAAAAATAGCATATATAAAGGTAGCTTACAAATTTAAAATTATATTGATTTTTTAAATATTTTGGATATTATAAGATACCATTATTTGTATCTTTTTCATAATGTTTTATTTATTGTTTTTATTTTAAATTAAATATGTTGACTGTTTATATGACCTAATTCTAACAATTAACGATTATTTTTAATTATTTTATTCAGTTATAAAACTAAACCAGACGGAGAAATCCTGTTTATTTACTAATATACTGTTTATTTGTCTTTATAATATGTAAAATATTTAAATTAGTATCAAGCAAAAAGCTTGTAATATCTACCAGTCACTTACAGCAGCTTGTGATTTCTAACCTAAAGTATATTGTGACACGTCCGATAGCATAATATATATTAATTGTAATGTAATGTAAGAGCCACGTATTGCCAGCGACTTAATGTAGATCTAAAGAGGAAGAAATAATATAAAAGTAAGATTCAGATGGTCCATCCCAAGGTAATATGAAATCTGAAGCATAATCCGGTGACATTCAATGGCAATGTGCGTGCAGTAAATCTGAACAAAAATAGCGCCCTTTTGAGCCCTGAAAGACCTTAAAGCCGTAAAGGCGACAGCGATAAACATCGACCTCATTCCAGCGCTAATCTGTGTCGAGCGGATGCGAAGGCGACCGCGGAGGGCTGTCATAGATTAGTGGATGACTGTGCAACAGATATGGCATGGAATCACACGGTTAACATGTTTTTCTAAAATATTTACCTATAAACATCGATTTTCAAAGCTCAATAGTCTCAACAGATTATAGAAAAGAAAAAAAAATTAATAACTAGATTCAGGAGACTACCGTTCATTTTCGTATTCATTTTTATCTTAATTTATATAGTACCTACCAATAATAAAAATGCACACATTGCACAATAAAGCATATAATCATAATTGCGAAAGTGACCATCTATCATTAATAATCTTCTAATACCATTAAAAATCACTAATAATATCAAAACTATCACTCATATCATTAATATTCATAATCAATTTAGAGATACGAATATGAAAATATATATTTTTTTAATAATATTTTGTTATTCAATTAATAATACTTTATTAAATGATAAAGTTAAGGCTTTTCTTTATCATTTTTTAATACAAAGGACTATTGGAACCTTACTGTTTGACTACTTAAAACTTTTTAGTAACAATAAATATTGTATTATGTAGGTATTTTAAAATAGTAATGTAAAATAGTCATTTATATTAAAAAGCAATAAAAAGAAAGCTCAACACCTGGTCATTTGATAAAGTCGAGATCGTAATATTCCTGTTAAATAAAAAAAAACTGTTTTATGGTTACGGCCGCGGTAAATAAATATCCCTAATTTCTCTCGTTGGCTGTTTGTATTTTTCTGCATGGATTGAGTCATTCTAACTGGCTGTAAAATTGAATACGTATTCGAAAGCCAAGATTGATTTTACAGTTAGACGACCTAAGGAAATAAAGCGATTTCTGCAGCTATCTTGAGGAGTCATGTGACAGAGGATTTTGATTACATATTATTGGAGTACAAATAACTCCTTGTGAGAGTTTTATGGCATAAGATGTCAAACTTGAAATTCATCGGAATATAAGAATTGTACCGGACAGTGGTATAGCGGTAACGATAAAGGTAGAACGACGATAAAGGTAGAGCCCACGTACGCGAATCTATCTTCATCAATTAATTCATCGGTGCCATGACAAAGCCGCCGATGTGTCAAAATGAGTATACTGAGTTAAGTAAAGAATCGTACTCAGTATGAAATAGGTAATGTTGTATAACCCATTGCCAAATGTTGCCATTGTGAAGTGGAAGTGGTAGATACAGGCCACCCGTTTTTTGACTATTGTTTTTTTATCATTATGTGCATGATACGATAGCTGATTCTGTTTATATTGACTAGAGAAAATTTAAAATATTGCAATAGCATCGCAACAAACTTACCAATGTGCTTCATTGAATAATTTCACGTATAAGAAGAATCTGCATAATGATCAATATAAAATAACCAATGTGCCCCACAAACAGTTGGCCATTTTAGCATCATGCAACAATTCAAAATACATGCCATGTAAATGACATTATAAATGTTATTTTAGCATCGTTCTAAAAGAACGCATGCCTTTTTTTTCAGAATGCAACAAGTAATTACAAATAATATCGTCATTGAGTACTTAAACTACCCTAATACGAGGGCCACACTGAAAAAATTCTTAATAAATAAGAATAAATATAAAGAATGGCAAAAAATCAACGTATTGTTTCTCAAAATATTCTTTGTGAACTATAATATACATTCTCATGTTTTTGCAATACACATTTCGGCTATTTAGGAATAAAGCCGACGAGTTGTTTTAAATTTTATATAGTGCCGTAGCCTAGAAATGCCTACAAATACTTTTAACCCACGGCAAGTTACGTTATGAAACCCAATAGCCGCATGGGCTAGTGGAGCGCATAATCACCTTGGAGCTGTTAACTGCTACGGGCGAACCCGCCTCTCCAAGAAGGTTTAAATATATATAATTATTCTTTCAACCATCGGGTAAACGCAGAGACTTCAGGACAACATAGTCCATCGTCTAACTATGCTAACACGACCGTGAGATTCTAACGCTCTCCGCCAGCCACAAGGAAGTAAAACCAGCGGGCCGACTACCAGATTTGGTCGGATTTTTGCGTCCCTGGCCTGGTCTCGGTTTGGAGCGGCCTAGTAACCGTTATTCAGTTTCAATATATCGCGAACCGAGGCGCCCTTTCCCTGTAGTGGTCACTAGGGATCGGGTGGCCAACGAATCGATTTAATGATAGATGACGTCAGTTCGACAACCACCCCTGCTGTCATAGGAAACATACATCTTCCGACCTCCTAGTTATTCGCCGGATTGCTTACCTGACCCAGCCTGGTACGCAAACCGCTTAGTTTCGCCCGAGATAATACCCCGAATCCGCGATCTTTTGATCCCAACCGCCTCCGACTGCAGAATATAGCCGTGGCAGAAGCTCACAGCGGCCCTGAGAGGTTGTCTCCCGAGTTGGGCAAGCCAGATGACATGGAGTTTGGCCAACGACACCCAAGCGGCAAGTAACCAATAGGAACCGGAGGGGATGAACATATGAACATTCGTCAAATCAAATTTCCAAATTATCGTTTATATGTACATATTTTTGTCCACCTACCTACTGTTACCGAATTTCTGTTAGCGGTTGCGGTGCGCCGCCCTATCGCATGACGGTCCCTTACGTAAGCGCTCGCTTTAGAAAGCGCGACACATCTGGTATACTTATAACAAATCTCTTTCCTGATATGTGTCGCTACGCGGCCAGCTGTAAAGCATCTATTCTCCACGCGACGTTGAAAACGACAGCGTTTACCAAAGCACAGGGACAAAACAAAATATTACTATAGTAGGCGTAAAGCACGTTTCCAACGGGCTCATCGGGCCTTCCCGGATTGGATTGGGAATCGCTTATGTATAAATGATAATTATGTATGGATGTGCACAACTTTCGACTATATCATGAGGTTTAATATGAGGCCATTTACCACCGGTAAACGAATATCATTCACCCATCCATCTCAAAGACCAAGTTTGTCATTTTGCAAAAATATCTCTTTAATATAGTCGAATTAAAGCGAAACATTATGAATAATTCACCTTGATTAAATCATCGAATGCCGTTTCATAAATATTGTATGGCAGTTCGAAATATTTGAAAATTTCGAATGTATCCACTATTTAAAAAGATAGCACAAGGATGCTGCGCTCGTTATCAGACAGCCATTAATTTAAAATAAGAAAGCTTGATATGCTCATTTTTATGAAAGAAAACACTCAAATCTTCATTATTGATTGGGAAGTTTACGCTTGGTAGGTACTATATCATATTTACCACATTTTTTTGAGGTAATAGTTAAATACTTCGACCGTTTTCATTTAAACGAAACCTTTGATTTTTAAAGTTACAGGAACTAAAAAAAGTAAACTTATCCTCCATCCTTTGGGATTTGGGATTTTATGTCAAGTTTTACATTTTTTTATTGGACTTTTGCATTGGGAAAGAGGCCTAGAGAACAACGGATACTACTGAAACAGGTATTTAGATTTTTTATCAACAATCGGGAGTAAAAAAACAATACAATCGATAGAGAATTAAATTTGGTCCTAAACAGTGACGACCACTCGAAACCGTCAAAAATGGACTCGGACCATTGGAGTGATTTGGACCATCCAAATACATCAATAGGTCTAATTTGAGGATATATTGAAGCAGGCAGTTAACCTCCGATTCGATATTTCTCTTTGCAGGTCAAATACGAATTAACCCCAGTTGGCTGTTACCTTGCCATGTTATCTTAATTGTGCAGGCCCCGTTACTCGAAAGATCTATTTCTTTTTATTGGTGGTACCGATTCCCAATGCTCAGTGGAGGGTATTTTTAACAAGCTTTTACTTAACTTCCCAATATGTTGTTGTGTATGATTCCAACCCTATAATGCAATATTTTAACCCGCTTCCTTATCTTCAACCTAAAACTTCGTATGCATACCCAACTCCGTAGAAGGTAAATTAAACATTTATCCATACAAAAAGTTTATGCTAAACTGTTTATAAGAGGTGTAGAAAATACGAAATTGTTAATTAAAAAATATAGTTTTTATTGGTTCGTACAGTATATATTTAGGGTTATGTATAGAATAGCATATCGGTTAAATGACCTCCACGACTTTGATGGCACATACGCCGTCTTATAAAATCGAAATTTTTAATGATCGTTTTACAAAAATGTGGCTGAATTTCGTTTATAACAGCGCTTATACCTTAGACATCAAAAAACCCTTAAAAAGCCTACCGGCGTTAAATCGCATGATCTCGGCGGCCAATCCTTATCTGAAATGGAAAATTACACGACCAGGAAACGACTCATGTAGTCATTAAATTGTTTCTCGGGCTGCGCGGCTGTAGAAGGGCTGTAGTATTATTTGCAAAAACTTCTATATTGTTACGGTAATTAAGTCCCCAGTAGATCAAGACATTTTAACAATATATACTAACAAAATAATACAGCAACAAGGGTTATACCTTTCTCAAGAGTTTAATATGTTTTGATCTGAATAAATTATTTTTGCAAAAACCTGCGTTAACTGAATTTATAATTCCCTTTTACTCTGAGAATTTAAGAACGTAAACTATTTATTTACTGCAAACATGGTTTTGTTCCGACATGACGACTATTGGTGGTCATCAACGCTCTCTTCGTCAGTCCGCTCATACAGTTTTAGAATACCTATTTACATTGTAAACGCATTTTTAATAAAAATAGAAAGAACCCCCCCCCCCCCGGGGCCCGTGAAATTGCCTTATCAAATTGCCATCAAAATGTATTCAGGGCATCCAAATAAAGGCTAGTCATAAAAGGTATTACCTTTTAACCGACTTCAAAAAAGGAGGAGGTTATCAATTCAGTTGCATTTTTTTTAATGTTTGTTACCTCAGAACTCCGTCTCCGTCTCCATGCTTGGTAAGCATGACCTGATTCTACACCCGGCGATGGCTCTCAGCGAGGTGACTCCTCAACGGTCAACAGCACAGACACGAAATATTGGATACCCATTCAATTATGATAGACCGTTCTAAGTTTTACCGTGACACGGCTGCTGCACTCAGGATTGGCTCCCGACGAGGGGACTCCTCAACGATCAACAGCACAGACACGCAATTTTGTATACCCATTCAATTACGACAGCCCGTTTTAAGTTTCACAAAGACATGACTGCGGCAACCAGGGTTGGCTTCCAACAAGGGAACTCCTCAACGGTCAACAGCAGTCACAAAATTTTGTATACGCATTCAATTATGATAGCGCGTTTTAAGTATTACCATGACATGGCTGCTGCACTTACAAAAAAAAATGGAGTCGGTTTTTTCTTTTGTTAAAATGTTGTCTATTATTTAAAAACCGGGAACTAATGAATGCCAAACATTGGAATTTGTTCCAACCGATTCACCTATAATCATTATCACCGAAAAAAAAAAAACTTTAGGTTGGCTTACATTGGCGGTAATGTATTTTGATTTTCAGGAGACGATATTTTTTTCTGCTGGTTCCTTAAGCCCTGATAGAGCCTTTTTCTTGTTTAAAATTCAGGGTAGCGAATGATTTGTGGTAGCTAACGGTTTGGCAGCTAACAGTTTGGTAGCGAACGGTTTAGTAGTGAACGGTTTCGTGCAGCTTGGGCCCTAAGATGTGTTTTCGGGTCGGTCCAACTCACAATTCAGCTTCTATTTAGTAACCTCCTCGTGTGAAGATCTACCACGGTAGGACTCTTGCGTGTGGTTTGGTTTCCCCAGGGCGATTGCCTCCCGGCGCTACTGGACGGTTTGCACACCGTGCGGCTACAGCCAATCGGTTTGTGCACTCTGACTAATTACTGAAGGAGTCTGGAGTATGGAAATATACAGTTTCCTAAGCAGCGGGGGTGGATGTTGACCTGTAGTCACCTACTCTTGAAACGACCAGTCGGCTATCTGATCCTGAGTTCAGAGCCGGGCAAAAGATGCCATGGTCCGAGATAGAATCAAACTGAATAGCCTCTGAACATAAGGCAAGTAGAGGTCCGCGCAAGCAACTTCAAACCCGTGACCAGTCGGGAGATCGGAGGTATCCTCATGGTTAATTCCAGACGGAGATATCCTGCAAAGTCAGGGGGCGAGGCTGCCCGCTGGCTCACCTTCCCGGTGCATCGCCGTAAGGCGTTAGCCTTTCGCGGGCATGTTGGCTTTGCTGGAAGGTAGGTTTGAATCGGTTCAAGTCCTTTACGCTCACCTCACGGGGGACAGAACGATCACTATCGTTAACACTTCCTGGGATGAGGTGTTCGCCCGTTGTAGTCCGACACCTCCAAATGTTTCAAATACAAGCGCAAGCGGCCTCGAATCTGTGATCAGACTGGAGGATGCCGTCCGTCCAAATCTGGCAGTAAGGGCGCGAGGTTGGCCTGGTGGTTGCAATTCCCAGTGTCTCGCGGTAGGGCGTTGGACTCTTACGGGCTGTTGGCGTAGTTTGACTGTGGATTTCATTTATTATTATTTGCAGGGTGTAGAGTGATAACTTTCACCGTCGCGATCGAACGGCTTAATTTATGTGCCTAAGCCTACACAGAAAGAAATGGTATCTTAGATCAAAGCAATATCCTATTGGTCAAGATAACCCGAGTTTGAGCATAGGAGGAAAACAATATTTTCTTCGAAAGAGTAAATTGTAGTTTCAATTATTTTGTCTTGTGTCAATAAAATATAGTGTCAAATTGAGACAAATGCGTGTCTTCTTGCAAGGAAGCATAAATTCTCATAGGAAGAACATACATTCTCCGTGTAAAACAAATGCTCTTTTCAATCCAAGAATATAAATTATAAAACGAAGAAAATGGTAGCGTATCCTAGAAATTTAGAAACATAGTAACCAGGAAAATTATTGTGTTTTTCCAAGATACTTATTGTGTTTGTCCAAGTAAATGATTGTATTTATTCAAGAAATTGTTGTGTTTGTTCAAGAAAATTATTGTTTTTTTTAAGAAAGTTATTGTGTTTATGCAAGAAAATTATTTCATTAGTCCAAGGAAATTATAGTATTTATATAAAAGCTTTATAGTATTAATCCGAGAAAATTATAGTATTTACCCAAGAAATATATCTGTTTAACCCAGAAATTAGTTTTGTTTATTCAATAAAATATTGTGTTTATCTAAGAAAATGATTTTATTAATCCAATAACATGATAGTGTTTATCCAAGACTACCAAAATATCTTGATGCGACAATATTATTTTCTTATTGTCAGAATAGATTTTTCTTGACCTAATACTTTTTTAAATTTATTTCATCTTATACCTTTCTTAAATCAACACTAAAATATTGTTAATTGAAGAATATTCCTTTTGCTTGAACAAAGAGTAGATGTTGCAATTTACAAATGTATTTGACTGATGACCGGAAGTAATTTTTATAACGGTTCGATTTTTTTTAAAGTCGATTGTGGATTTTTGGAATTTTTTTTTCACCAAATCGAAAACGAGTGATATTTTTTTACGAGTTGGTGAAACAAATACTTTTTAATAAGTTAAGATCCAAATGCAATAAAAAAATATTTCCAGTCATCAGTCATTTACATTCGTAAATTGAAAAATCTACTCTGTTTTTTTTTTTGTTTTTTGAAAATCCTCCAAATGGCAATATTTTTACGTTGATTTAAGAAAGATGCAAAATGAAATGAATACTAAAATATATTAGGTTAGGAGAAATACATTCTGGCATTATTAAAATAATATTAAATTATATAATAAAATTATTCTAGCTGTGATGCTTTTCTAGCGAATGTCAATGAATTGGGTATAAAAACAAAAATCACAAATCACACAAGGATTCAGTTAATAAATAAACAATTTAATTGTAACCACTATTAAAATGAAATAAAGAAACTTAACACAAGACTTCACAATATTTTCAAGAATAATGTGGGTATTATTATTGCTATGTTAATGCAAAAATTATGATTGTGTGATATGAAAATAAACAATGTATTACTAATGTGTATTAATTTGACATTAACGCAGGTATACAATATCAAGGAAATTAAAAAAAAACACACACACACACTTATATAAGGCCACAAAATATAACTAAAATAGCGGAAGACATTGTCCAGAAAATCATAACCGGTGTAGTTATGTTTGTTATGGTATTACAACTTTTTTGGTAATAAAAAAAATTACTTGACTGACAATGTAGAATGAACAATGAATAATAATTACTACTGCACATCCCGTCCTTTACTACTGCACATTTTCGACGTCCTCAGCAGTCTGAAAAAAGTAAAGATTACGTTGAACAGAATTATCAGAATGTTTTTTTTTCCAGGCATGAAACGGTGTAGGTATATATAAGTAGTAAACAGATGTTTGACTGTCCTTTGACCTGCGCATAATATTCTGAATACACTGTACACATTCTAAAAAAAATGATGAAAGAAAAATGTTTATTGTCAACTTTTTTATTTACCAATATTATGATTTTAATAAAACAGGTGCATATATGGTAGACAAAAGGTCTAGCTAAAAACAGCGTCGACCTGGCCAGTATGAGCCAGGAACTAATTTTAAAAAAGTTCGACAAAATAATAATAAGTGACAATACAATAAGCTATTTGAACCAGATTTCAGAAAAATATAGAATAACTGTTTAAAAAAATTATAGACAAACTACATTAAACACAAATTAAAAAAAGAACAACAAAATAACATAATATACATCAAAACAACTGCACAGAAGAAGTCGAAACTTCGAACTGCACAGCGATGTGACTCATCACCAGTCGCACCGGGAAGTCACTAAAAAAAAAATAATTAAAAAAAAAACTTACTGAAACTTTAACTATTAATCCCTCGATAGCTTCAATTGTAGAGAACTTAACATTTTTAGAAAGTCTTCCTCGAGGTGGTAGAAGATGTCCCAGTGTTGTTATCTGTGCTGGAATGTCACCTGAAAGAAAATGTGAGAAAAATAAAATTAAATCATTGCATTGTATTCGCAAGCCGACTGTTCTTCTTACGATTACTCCATTTTCTGCAACAATTGGAAATTATTTTACATAAAAGTTATATAATTTGTAATATACATCGATGAATTCACTTTAGCTCTCATATTTTCGATAGAAAATTAACTTTTCAAACAAAATTAAAATTCCCCTTACTCCCCCTCCCCCCCCCCCCCTCATTAACAAGGGTGTTCTAAATAAATAATATTGCACTTAGGTTATATAGATATACATACGTAGTACTTACCAATAAAATTCGATACGACGGCTTCCGGAATGCTCCAAGAAGACAGCAGCAATCACTGCAGCAATGATGAAGTGTCAGCAACAGACTGTTCCATCTTCGTCCAATACAAACAAATTTGTATAGCCGTCGGCCAACACCAATAGAATTGTGATACTTGTTCACCTTCTGCGTTCGCCCGGCAGTGTTGCCAGACATATCACCCCATGCTTGGCTTGAAAAAATATACTCATTCCCTTAGTAGGTACAGTAGTTTTCCTTTGTTGCAAATAAAACAACTAGATAATTAAATCGTTTTATTATTGAAAAAGACGAAGTGTATATGTATATGGTATATATGCATGCATGCATACATTGACTTTTATTATTATTATTTATATATCACTATTATTTCTTTTATATATTCTTCTTATATACTCTTATATATGCTACATTCAATCTAATTAAACATCTTTGTAGTACTCCAATATGCTCACTCCTACATCCCTAAGGTTAGTTTGAGAAGAATGCTCAAGAGGCATTAAACTCGCCTATTTGTAACCTTTTTATTTGGTGTGCAATAAAGAATACATACATATATACAAGTGGGGACGAGGGAAGCGTTATTCGCAGTACAGGTTTTGGTGCAAAAATGTCAGGATATGCAGCAAAATGTCTTTCTATGTTCCATAGATTACGAAAAAGCATTTGACAGAGTGCAACATAATCGTCTTATTGCACTTCTGAACGACATCGGACTGGACAAGAAAGACATCCGTATAATACAAAATCTGTACTGGAATCAGCGCGCCACTGTCAGAGTTGAAGGATGATCCAAGGAAATTGACATTAAGAGGGGAGTGCGGCAGGGCATGCATGTCGCCGACTCTTTTTAACATCTACTCTGAAGCCATCATGACGGAAGCTCTGGAGGACTTGAACTGTCGCATTAAAATAAATTGCCGCCTCATCAACAACTTGAGGTATGCCGATGACACTGTTCTCATAGCATCTATATATACGGAAGCCGAGCTACAGGAGATTGTTGATCGAGTAAACGAGTGTAGTGTCAAAGCTGGTCTCAGGATGAATGTCACCAAGACTAAGTTTATGGTCATTTCTAACAATCCCAATATCCAATCTAGCGTATCTGTGGCGGGTCAAAAACTAGAACAAGTTGATAAATATAAATACCTTGGCACCTGATTTACACAAAACTGGGACTGTGAAGTAGAAATCAAAACTCGCATCGAAATTGCACGCAGCGCCATTGGAAAAATGAAAAAGGTTCTTCGCAATCGAAACCTGAAAATCTCACTTCGAATACGTCTTCTCCAGTGCTACGTCTGGTCCACACTTCTATGTAGGTGTGAGGCCTCGACTATTAAGGAAGATCTCAGAAAACGTATAGAAGCATTCGAGATGTCGATATCTTGAACTGAGAAAGTCACCAATGAGGAAGTTCTACTACGTGTAGGCCAAAAACGCAATCTTTTGCAGACCATCAAACAGCGCAAAGTTGCATACCTGGGTCACGTGTTTAGACACGACAGGTACCAACTCCTGCAACTCATTATGATGGGAAAAGTTGCAGGAAAGAGGAGACCTGGCCGTAGACGGAAATCTTGGTTGCGGAACATTCGAGAATGGACCGGGATTACAAGTGTCGCCGAATTGTTCGCCTGGCAAAGGACAAAAAGAAGTATGCAGAGCTGACTGCCAACCTTCACTAGTTTGAGAGGCACCCTAAGAAGAAGAAGAATTATTAAAAAAACTACTTAGCTATGCCCGACCGCTTTAAAATTCGGCTTCGATTTCTTTCGACCGATTGGGATTAGTAGGTATATCTTGATTGGTCATTAAAAAATTGCGAAAATGTCAGAATAACTAATACAAAGTAGTAAATTTTACGCTGTTTCCATGCTAAAGTGCAGTAAATCGCGTTTGACATGATATTATGACACTTTGGTAACTATTTATTGACAAAAACCTATAGGGTTTTGGTTATCTCGATATAAATAATAAAACTATCATCGCAGTTTCACTTGTATTTTTGAATTGTATATTTTTTCCACTTCTTTCGATTTTAGGGGTGGCAAATTTGGGGCCAATTTTTTTTATGTCTTACAGAAATTAATAACATTCATATTTATATACTTAAATGTCATTAGATCCACACAAACAATTCAACATGTAATATGTTTTTCCAATTAAATGATTTTTTATGACCAAAATGAGTGCATTGTCATCATCAACCCTTACGGAAAAAGCCCTTTTCTCTGAAGAAATGTATCCTAATGATTTAGAGACTGACTTTCTTTTGAAAGAATTTACGTAAAACCAGATTCTGTGTTTGGAATGTCTGTGTGAAAGGTTTGTCTTCCTGTTCCTGAAAAAACATAATTTGCAAAACGTTTATCTAAACTTGCATATAGCAGTTCGCATGGCCTTATGTACACCAGTGACAAATTGTTCAGATGGGGATGCTTTTCTTGCTTAAAACGGGTGAAGAATTATCTAACATCTACCTTAAGCCAAGAAAAACTAAACGCCTTAGCTCTTTTGTGCATAGAGTCAGAACTAATGAACAAGATTTCATACAATGATATAATTGATAATTTTGTGAATAGAAAATCGCGCTAAAAGGTATTGTAAAACTTTCATAACTTAATTAATTGAATTTCATCGTCATCATCAGCCGGATTGTTACCAGATAATTGAATATATTGTTTTTATACTATAAGAGCAATAACAATTATTTTATTACGTCTACCCAATGTACATTATTGTGTAAGTAGTATTAAGGCATATCTTACCCTGCCTTATTAGTAGTACTAGTACATTATTGAGATTTTATTAGCTCAGAAATATACCCAAAAACTATTCCTTGTGGAATCTTAACTAAATCGTTGGGTTGTAAAAATAATCAAGGAACTGACACATCGATCCCCTAGCTCACAATCATACTAATTACGGGGGGAATGTGGTGTAGTAAAGACGTTAGGACATAAATCATAAAGTTACAATTTCATTCACAAAAAAATATATATATAATTGTGAACTAGGGTATCGAATTGTAGAGGTCGGTAGAGACGGAAACATTTTAATAGCCTACTCGCGGCTAATTGTATTGTATGTATTTGCAAAAATGTATTAGCCCAATACCTTAGATGAGATCGCAGAAGAGCCAGATCCGTCATCTTGTTTCAAAATGGCGGCAGCTCAAAGATAAAAAAAACATATCTTAACAACCATAGGTCCAAACTTGACATGATATATCGTTGGAAAGCTCTTGTTAACCCCTACATTTTTCTTTAAATTTATTTTTAATTATTAAAAAAAAAACATTTTTTTCAAATTTATTTAATAGCTTTATAATAGCTGGCCAAAGAAATCTACATTTAATGGGTGCGTGTCACCGATTTTTTTGGAAGGCAGTGGCTACGCGCCCGTCCAAATGAATAGTTCTTATATGTTCTAACCTAACCTAACGTGTTCGTTTGCCTTTCGCAATTACAGAAAGCATACGATAAGTGGACGGGCGCGATTAGCCACTGCGTTTTTGGAATGATCTGGAGGGATTTTGTATAACTGATCTGGTAACACTGACAAACCTAGCATTGGTACCTACAAGACTAACAAAAAAACAAAATTCTCGGGCCAAGACTCGCAAACATACGAATCTTGGGTCAAGACCTGTAACCATACGAGTCCTTGAGTCAAGACTGGCAATTTTGATTTTCTTGGTATGCATGGCATAACGCGTCCTTTAAATTTTGTGTATAACGGAAACCTAGATGTTTGCAATCTGGCAAGGATCATGCTAGCTCTACGTGCTCAGTAGAAGCAGGGGCGGATCTATATAAGAACTTTTTGGTCTGCAGCCCGTGGCCCCGGGGGTATAAAGGCCCCAGCCTCCATTGAAGACAATGGACAATATTGTAATTTTTAAAAATTCCTACGACAAAGTTGGCAACCCTGACATCAATTAAACCATATGCGCGCGGAAATCGAACGGCATAGGGGATTCCCCGTCGCTTGTTTTCACGGTATTTATTCGCAAACGCATACAGTCATTCGCAGCTCACTAAGGCCGGCAATACACAATTACAGACATAGTGAAAAATAAAGTGTATTTATTACCCAAATATTACGTATAGTTACGAAGCTATGAACCTTGTGTAATGGACATTCAAATGACGCATCACGTATGCCAAGAAAATCTGAATTGCGAGTCATAACTCAAGACTCGTACGTTTGTGAGTCTTGACCAAAGACTATTACGTGGACGAGTCTTGAGTAAAGACTAAAAAAAATAAAATTCTTGACCTAAAATTTGCTAATTTACAAGTCTTGAGTTTTATTCTTTTAGTCTTGACTCAAGACTGGATTCTGGGGTCAAATTTCGCAGCGTATGTACGTGTCTTGGGGCAAGACTAAAATAAAACTGTTTTCTTATATCAAGAGTTCTTTATTTTTGGCAATGCATAATTAAACTATTAATTTTATTTAAAATTTAGAAGTCTTAGTGTTTCTGGGTCCAAAGTATACATTCAAATAAAGGATAAATACGTAAATCAATTTCAATTTAAAATAAAAACAGATTTAAAAAAATGTACTTTATTTTATAAATATATACCACGGTCAGTCATATTAAATACTACGATGCTTGGTTTATTTAGTTCAGTCCTAGTCCAAATATAATTTTTGTAAATAAATGAAATACAATTACATTTGTATTTTTAGGATTAACACTTGAAATATGTTTAAAAAAACACATTGTCCTTAAAAGACTTGCAGTTATATTCATTCCGATAAAAATACGTTATTACATTATATGGCATTACGAATTGACATAATTATATACGTGCTTTCAAATCAATTCAGTTAGTATTTATACGATGAACACTCGAAAAGTGCTTAAAAAGAAAACAAACTTGTCTACCGAAAACTTATAGCGGTATCTATTTCGATAAAAATATTTTAGTAAATTAAGTGACGTAACAAATTGACTTTAGAATATATGTGCTTTCAAATCAATTCAGTTGGTGATTCTAGGATAAACACTCGAAATGTCTTTAATAAAGAAAACACATTTTTACAAGGAAAATTGGCAGTGATATTTATTTCGATAAAAATACGGTATTAAATTTAAAGACGCAAGGAATTGACTTAAGAATATATATGCTTTCAAATCAATTCAGTTGGTGATTCTAGGAAGAACACTCGTAACGTCTTTAATAAAAAAACACATTTGTCTAACAAAGATTTGTAATGATATTTATTTCGATAATAATACGTTATTAAATTAAGTGACATAAGGAATTGACTTAAGAATCAATGTGCTTTCAAATCGTTTCAGTTGGTGATTCTAGGATGAACACTCGAAATGTCTTTAATAAAAAAAAACACATTTGTCTAAGGAAGACTTGCAGCGATATTTATTTCGATTAAAATACGTTATTAAATTAAGTGACGTAAGGAATTGACTTAAGAATCTATGTGCTTTCAAATCAATTAATTTGGTTATTCTAGGAAGAACACTCAAAACGTATTTAATAAAAAAAACACATTTGTCAAACGAAGACTTGCAATGATATTTATTTTGATAAAAATATGTTATTAAATTAAGTAATATAAAGAATTTACTTGAGAATATATTCTTGGTTTTAGAAAAAATATTAAAACCAATTTTGCATTCATGCAAACGTATCGCATGTGTTGGTTCGAGTATATTGACTTAGTCTAAGAAAATATATACTTAAAATAACGAAATTTTTGAAACTAATATTACATTGATACAAAAAACTCACGTTTGTCGATTCAAAAATACTGACTTCCTCTAAGAAAATATCTACTTAAAATAACACTATAAACTTAAAACTTTCGCGAGTCTCAATTTGAGAAATCGTTTCTTTCTGTGTAGTATATACTGCAATGGACTACTGACCTAAACGTATTTTCGTGATTCAGAGACAGACGAGTCATCCCGTTTTCTGGATTATTGGGCGATACCATGATAGTGTTGCAGAGATAATTTATGTAGCTCCACAGGAAGTGCAATGACTGAGTGCGATATACAATGAACGCAAAAAAAAACCTTCAAATGACCTCAGTGCAGTGGTTTATCAAGCAAAGCTAGCTTGTGTCGTGTTTTATAACTATACCACGAAAGTACGTATTACTATGCAATATATCTCCGTTGCTCTAATGAAGAGAATAAAAAACAAGATTATTTTTTTGACTATATAACACTTAGAGGGGCACGCCGAAAGTTCCGAGAAGAATAGGGAAAAAAAATCGATAAATGGCCAAAATTTAATCTATTTTTTCTCAAAATATTCTCCGAGAGCGTTAATATAATTTTTCATACGTAATAAACAAATTTTCATAACTATCATTCCGCTCCTCATAACTATTATTCATAACTCCTTCATAACTATCATTCCGTGACATAGAAAACAAGTTTTTCATATTCTTCGTTAGCCTCATCTGGCGATGAAACGGATGACCGCGTAATTGGTTCTTAACTTTTGGGTACAAGAAAAAGTCACAAGGTGCCAAATCGGCATTATATCGAAGATGGGAGCTAATGGGCCCAGTGTAGTTGAACCATTGTGACTTGTGTGTTATACAATACAATTTAGTTCTACTCCAGTAGGTAGGCTTTCCTACACTTGGATGCGTCTTTGCCTCTAAAATTTTAAATAATGTAATTAATTAAAGAATATTAACTATCATGATATAGTTGTGGCAATATAAATTAAGTTCAGTAAATTATAATTGGTTTGAAAACCATTGATAAATAGAAAATAATCTAATAATCAAAATTGCTGATCAAAAAAAGAGCTCAATCTGTAGTCATAATTATCAAGGCAATAATATGATGATCATGAAAATAGATAAGCGTATACTAAAAATATCTAAATTTAAATAAATTGTCAAATCTAGCAATATAGCCGGTCGTCGATTTGGTTTGAAAACCATTGATAAATACAAAAAAATCTAATAATCAAAATTGCTGATCAAAAAAAGAGCTCAATGTCTGTAGTCATAATTATCAAGGCAATAATATGATGGTCATGAAAATAGATGAGGGTATACTAAAAATATCTAAATTTAAATTAATTGTCAAATCTAGCAATATAGCCGTCGTCGATAAAAATAAAAATAAAAATTACGCTCTTTGGCAAAATTGATTATCAAGAATTTTCCGTTATTTTACGTTAGGATGCTCTTGGAATAAGAATTCAGCATTATCCAAATCTCTTAAGTCATATACTGGATTCTTGACTAGGCCATTAAATAGGATTTTTTTGAATTGGTTCTCTCCAAGACTTCTGATATGTGTTTGGACCTTGTTATAATAACACAGGCTTTGGTGAAGGAAACTGTTGCGCACTTTACTAAGCCTGTGCCGATTTAGACATTCTGACAGATGGCCGGGGGAGTCTGGAAACGGCTTTGATTCCTATAGAGCGGGGGTGGTTGTTAACCTTACGGCAACTGCTCTTGAACCGACCACCCGATACCAGGTGAAAGCCGAACAAAGGATGCCGTGGTCCGCGATAGATTCGGTAAGCACTGAATCACCGCTACGTATGGAAGAGGAACGCGAAACGACCTCGAAACCGTAACCAGTCGGTAGGCCGGAGAAATCTGGCTGTAACTGAGAGAGTGTCGGCCCGCTGGGTTTCTCACGGTAAGGCGTTGGCTTCTTACGGGCGAGTGGCGTAACTGTACAGTGGACTGTTTTGTTTTAAGTCTTCTACGCTCACTTCACGGAAGACAGAACGATCAAACAAAACTTCTGGGGGTGACGGGTTTCGTTGAAAGCTCCAGTTGTCAAGGGTGGCTCGTAAGTTCTACGTTTTTCGCCTTCAAAAATTTGTTTGTCACGTTGCAAGATGATGCAGAGTTTAGGGTTGCTTTTACGGGTTTGGCAATAGCTTTCGGCAAAAAAATGGTCGTGTAACAAACAGCATTCAGGGTAAGACGATTCTCCAAAGCGACATTAGCCATCTGTCCAGTTTTCCTGGGAGCTAAGGGGCCCTTGCTGAGTTGGCCACGAAGACCCATTCTGTTCATGTTGGTCGCACTCACGGGTCAACACCCATCCGGCGGCCTCCACGCATGAAGTGCGAGCCTGGGTAGGACTCTGTTCTTAGCGCTAGTTTCCCATAGGAATCAACCTTCTGGCGCTCCTGGACGGTCTGCGCACTGCGCCAATCGATTGTGCACTATGACTAAGAGTCCGGGGAGTCTGGAAGCAGTACTGTTTCCTATAGAGCTGGGGTGTTTGCGGACCTTACGGCAAATGCTCTTGAAACGACCGTCGGCTACCCGATCCTGGGTGAACAGCCGGGCACAGGATGCCGTGGTCCGCGATAGATTCGGGATACACCGTTTCACCGCTTCGTAAGAGAGAGGACCGCGCAAGCGACCTCGAACTCATAACCAATCGAGAGACTGGAGTAATTTGGTCGCAATTGGAAGTAAGGGCGTGAGTGTAAGCCCGCTGGGTATCACTCCTGGCTATCGCGGTTAAGGCGTTGGCCTCTTACGGGCATGTGGCGGAGCTTGACGGTGGACTGTTTTGTCCAAGTCTTCTGCGCTCACTCCAGGGAGATAGAACGACTAATCGTTAAAACTTCCTGAGGTGACGTGTTCGCCCCAAACGGTCTGGTAAGCATTGCATCTGGTAAGGATTGCATTAAGTGACAAGTTTCGTTTTATGAGTTTCAGTCAAATTGCGTAGGATCCACCGCTAGCACAGCTTTCTCACAGCCAAATGTTTCTGTAGAATAGACGCCGTATGAGATTGCTCATTTTTTTAGAAAATTTAGATTGCTTATTTTCTGCGTACCTACGCTACGTTTAAGAAAAAAATGGCAGACATTCTATTGAACCCCAGAAACTGTCCCCTAAAGCGAAATCGAAAATAGCCACACAGAGGCTTACGCTTTGCTGATGCTTTGTATACTATAACTATACCTAAATATAACGCGCTAGTATTCAACGTGGCGGGCAGCTTACATCCATACATACTATACATACATTATAAAGAGCATATTGGCTCGTATGTGAAACTTCTCATGTTACAATTCAATATGGTTGCTTTTAACAAAGCACAATATGTATATTCTGGCTGTCTCCCAATGTTTATATTGAAATCTCCTTAAATATGTTGGAAAAATATTTTTGTTTCGCCGCTATTCAGTGAGTTTGCAGTTTGCTCTACCTATTATCTTGCCCCTTGCCAATAAAATAGGGTTTATCCATATTATGATTGCGCTAAGAAATTTGGCAAAAATACTCAGAAAGGCTTTTCCTGTGAGTATCATAAAAATCGCTATAAAGATATATAAAATGAAAATTCAACGTTAATCCCAGAGTCAAAAAGTTACAGAATACTATAAATAAATTATAAATCTTCCAAAGTTTAACAGTTTTTTTATTATTTTTCGGGAAAAAATCACTATGTTGATTTATTTGCATATTTCTTATTTTTTCGTGAAAAAAGAAACAATTGACTGAAAAACTGTCAAATTTTGAAAGATTTCTAACCATATTAGGGGCTTGTAAAACCTATTGACGTATAAATTGAAATAGGTTAAATTTATTATAAAAAATGCAATCCGATTTTTATTCCGAAAAATCTGGATTTCTCTTCTTTTATCTAAGATATAGAAGAATGTTACATAAACGTTAGTCATATGGAAATTTACAATAGGTAGAATTTACAAAAGTTATAATTACAAATGTTTTAATAACAAATAGTTATTAAAACATTTGTAATTATAACATTTGTTTTGAAAATGTATTTTAATGTCTAAGAGAGTAACCCCCCCCCCCCTATCCCCTTTCCCTTGCCCATGGTGGGGGCTGACTTACCCCTTAACTATTGCGGGCGTTGAAGTTCCGATATCAATTTTAATTATTGATGATGATTACGATTTCCAATTACTTTACACTGTATAATACAAATGTAAAAAGTCTTTTTGTATGTAAAATACAAATGTATCATACAAATGTAAAAAATATAGTCTGCATTATATTTTAGAAATCTGAGATACTTTTACATCTGTTTTGTGGTATTTCTCGATATTTCCAGAGTTGATTTAATTCTTTGATTTAAATAATTTATTCAGATTTTTAAAACATTTTGTTAAATCATTCCACTACACTGAGCGCTTTTTTGGATTTGTCACATTTTTTAAACGGCGCAGTTTTGAAACCAGCTATTATTTTAAAAATGACGGAAACGATCTCATTTTTATTTTTCATCACGCTTCCGCTCCCATGAAGATTGTTACGATGAAGGTTTACTTGTGTCGTTATCTCAGCCGTCACGTGTTCACCCTCCTTGCATTGTAACGTCGAGCAATGAAAATTTGAATTGATGCAAGTACCCACTTGAGTGCTGCACTCAAGTATGTGTACTTGAGAGTCGCTTGTTTTAAGTTTTTACTCTCGAGAAAGAAGATTGGAGCGGGTCGACACTACTATACCTATACAACCATGCTTATAAAATGATACTGAACAGTCAAGATAGGGAGAAATCGTGGTATTGTCGGATAATTGTACATATAAACTAAGAGCTGAGAATATAAACATGGACATTAAAAAACTTACTTTTGTTCTCATGCGTTAGTTTTTTTTATTCAGTCTTAACTATCGGAAAGACAGTTCTAGGGTCGGCCGACACAACCACGTAAGTCAATTTTTACAACTTTAGAGGAGACCATTTAATCTTCCTATATTTCTCTAGTAAAAACTTTTCAATCAAATATTTAAATTTGTGACGTCGCGCGTCTGCAATTAGAATTTTTAAATATGCGGCGACGCACGTTGGAAATTTAAATCTTCATTGCTTTGTGTGGCTCGTTTGAAATTCGAATAACGGCGAATTTTACTGCAATGCGCGTTTGCAATTCGATTTTTGTCTTTGGCTAATTGCAGGGAAATTCTTGGGGTGACACAACCCATTTTTTTTTTATTTCTCGTCCTCCGTCTGTTTAATAAGGAAAAGATTATAGAATTTAATACTAAGGTAATAGTAGCTTTCTGTATTTTGCCAGTATTATTCGGTGTACGCATATAAAGCATCTACCGCGGGTATAGTGAGTGTGAATGTCGGCATCGGTTGGAGATTCTGTTAGGTTAGGTTGCCACTGCCATGAAGAAATAGTCGAACGATTAGTTATAATGGTTGATTATCCAATTATTACGGCGGTTGAACATTAAAATTAATCAAGCTCCAGTGGATTATCGCTGTAGATAATTAATCTATGCAGAATTAGGATAGTATACTTCATCATTTGTACGATTATGTTTTAAAAACTTGGGCCAAAGTAGGGCGACATCATTTTGGAAAATTAATGTGGGAGCCAATTTGTGTAAATCTTCAGAAGGAAATAATTCAAATGTATTCTTATCGCATGTTGAGTAATTATTATAGGTATCAAAATTAAATACAATGCAGATTAAAACATGATCATCCTTTTTGTAAAATCCATTTGGGTGTTATTCAATAATATATATTTTTTTTGTATATTAATAAGTACGATAATTTACTTTTGATAGTTTTACATTTTAATAAATAGCTGATTTCATGTTTCATGTTTGTTTTTTATTTTTTTTTAATGTAGCTATTAAAGAATCAAGATTTGTTTTCATTTTGTTCTGAAATGGCGTCATTACTCAAAAAAAAACGCATTTTCCGGCAAAATTTTTAATTATGCCCATTTCTAATTGAGACTTGGGACAAATTATTAACTACTTGCCTATCCCAGGTAGGACACAATTTTAGCCGGTGTGCAGTGTTGGGGCGAAACTATCAGAAGTTGATTTATTTAACAGCCCTAGAGCTATTATAAACTCTTTGTCCACCCAATATCACAGTTTGTGTTTACAGCGCGGCGGTACATATACCAACTATGGAAACGACAGTCTGGCGACTAGCCATTATTAAAACGGCTAGCAAAAATCGATGCGATTGCAGCAACGGCAAATAATTTCACAGACCGTCGCGTTGCGTTATCCAAGAGAACGACAAGGACGAGAATTCATGTGAGAGGAAGGTCAAGGGAATTGAGTAATTTCATGGCAAATTTAGCTTTAAAATATAAAAATAAAATTGTAATTCAGGTTAGGTGAGAGAAGGTCAGTTATTTTTGTCGTGGATTTTATCTGTGGGTTCCAAAATAGGGCTATTTGGACAATAGATAGACTGGGTTCTATAAGGGTTTTTTTTTATTTTGTGACTTTCCGCTATGTGCACATCGTACGCATTTGTTTATATTAAACAGTATTAGTAAGGGTAATTAGCATATTGTAAAATTATATCCTTACTAAGAGTGATTGAAATAAAATCTTATTCACAATTAACCCATTATCTACTTCAGTGGCTCTTATTTTTTTACCGCTAGGACTTTTTTGTTCGGTGCAGGGACCCAAGGGTTAAACAAATCTAAGAGCTTGAAAATGAATTGGTTCATTTTTAGTTAAATATTAATCTTACAATAATATTTAAATATATTTTTAAAAAAGAAGACATTTTAATTGTAAATCAATGCGGTTTTGAACCTTACTTGGATGCCTTCTATTTTTCTAATTTTTATATTTTCTTTACTAAATTTCTTTTTTTTTTGTTTTCAATAGCAATATTTTTTAATAAACTTTTTTATAATTTTATGCGTAATTGTAAATTTGTAATATTATTTGTAATAATTTTATTTTAATGTAATTTCTGTACCCAGATCGGGTTTTATAAATGAAATACTTACTTACTTACAAGTTGGGCAATTCTGTGGATGATACTGTTGCTCAGAGCTACATATGTAAATATCATTACTTGATTCCAATCGATTTCTGATCTTCTTCTTAATTATGAGCAAAGCTAATCTACTTCCTAATTATTAAAAAACCCTGGTTCGCCTAATAAGTTGTGGAGAAGAGCATAAGATAGCGCAAGGCGAATCTCTGAACTGTAGGATAAGAAAGTGCTTTCTTAAAACAGAACTCTTCAAAAGTAGCTGGTTGAAACGCATACTTACATAGCCTATTTGAAGTTCAATCAGCTCTTCCTGTATTTCTTCAGCATCCACTTCAACAGCAATACCAAAAGGATTGCAAATCAGCTTATGGTTATCATTCGATTATGTCTGTTTATATTCCGAGAAGCAATCTACTCCATGCCTGCGCTGTTTCTTTAATTAATTTGTAAACGCGCGCCATCGCACGGGCTAGAGTGGCGGAGCTTGCGCTCTTCAATATCTGACGGTGTTTTCCTCATGATTAAGAACTTTCTTTCTCGGACCTAGGTGGTACGCGAACCACCGGTTGGGAATCGCTAATGTATATATTGCTTGATAAATAACTGCTTAGTTTTAATACCGTAACAAAACTATTTAATTAATATTCATTTATCCAACGGAACAGTTCATATCAGGATTTTATTATATTTTTTTATGAGATTCTAAAGTATTAGTGCATAACCGAACGCGCCCAGCCTGGGAATCTAGCGTAAAGTTGTTTGGTATTATGTATAATTTTAGAAGGAAATATAAAAAAATGCGCATTTTGAAATAATAATTATCCTTTTATCTTTATAACGACAAAATATAAATAATATTTATTTTTATTTCTATTTATATTGTTAACTGCAGGATCCAGCTGTACAGTTATTTTTGTGTGTAAAAGATATTCGTTCAAGATAATGAGACACTACAGTCATCTCTAAATGTATATTACAGTTTTTTTTGAGGACTTTAGTGATTCAGCGTAAATTTATTTTATGGGCTGTAACCTGACCCCGGGCGGCAGACAGCGACTGGCTATTGAATTCGATGAGGATTCGATGTAATACACAGTAATGAGCAGGTTTCAACAAGGATTACGTATATAACTCGGACTGTGGTCCATACGTATGAATTAACATGACAAAAAACGGTGTTGGCGTAACGGTAGTTACCGTGCCGTAATGTTAAAACATATTGTTATTGCATTACGTCGCGACCATGGGATCTCACTTCTAACATGACAGCATGTAGTTATACTCGGACATTATACTCGGATATATGAATCATATACAAAGCTTTAAAATTAGTTTAAAATAAAGGAATATGCTATAATTGATTTAATTAATCAGTTACAAAGTATATATACATAGAAAATCATTTTCGCCAACTTTTGGTGTAATTGACCCACTGTTCGGCGGCGGTAGCCTTCAAATTAGCGTTAAAACGGTAGTAGCGTTAAAATGGATACCTACTGATAAATAATTTATAATTAGTAAAATGAAAAAAACACTTAGAAGAGTCACCTTTAATTTACATTTACGGTAAAAGATAACATTTGTTTTACTGTTTTACTTGTAACGTTTTCGGAATCGAAAATTAGTTGCTAAAATTTATTTGGTCCTTAGTAGTAACATTATTAATTAATCATTTTTTTATAAAGTAGTGATGGATTATAAACAATCATTATTTAATCAGTGATAACAATTATTACATTCAATTATTAGAGTTATCTATCGTTTTGTTTATATAAGCTGATTACATCACAGAAAGAAGACGGAGAGATTAGAATGCAATCTGTTAGACTATTTGAACATTAAACCGCATAATTATTATGAATTGATTTTTTTACTAATCACGAATATTTTTCGGTAGTTTCCTTTTTGCATTTAGCGATTCTTATAAAATGCACTGATCGAAAACGATTATTTTCTGATTGATTTTAATATTGTAGTTTCATTTTTTTCTGAAAGAACCGAGTAAGTATATTTAACACTTACCGCCTATAAGTAGAGAGAATGCACATTGTATCACGCCTAGCTCGAATTTAAAAGGATGGTCGCTCATGACACATCGATCACCGAAATCACCAAAGTTGAGAAGCTTTTTCGTAAAGCATTGAGGCTGACTGCTCTCAAGGCAAGACTGATCGGTAGAGGGCACTGAAAGCGGCTGGCACCTGGCACTGCTAGAGCAACCGCTAGTTTATTCCTGCGGCCCCACACATGCGTCGCAAGTGTTCGCCCCCCACGACAGCCAGTTATCATTCCAAGCCATGCTGCACCAAGCACCTCAAATAATCATAAGAATATTAAATACTAGTCGGAGAGTCTTCCACCTATTCAACAGAATATGTATTTGGATATAGAATATATGCGAATGTATTGCTGTAAATGTGCTCGCGGTCATATATGCGAAAGTATTATAGTCGTAGGAGGGGTTGGCGCGGCGAGGCAAACGCTAATTTTTGTCATTATATATCTATGTATCCACAAACCATCGTCCAATTCCTTCTTCCTAGTCACTTTAAATTCTCTACCTTTTTTTAATCTAATTTGAATTTTTAATTTAAAAATACTAATATATCCTAAAACTGTAACTATCGCAGGAAACGATTATCGGACGAACGTTTTTTACATTACATTTTCGTCGTGTCCAATTGACGGCTAAAGACCGCTCTTAGACGTGTCAAAATAATTGGGTTAGGTAGTAAGTTTCGTTACTACTCTTTACTGAACATACATAGGTAGTCAAGAATTAACTACTAGATTGTCAAACTATAAATATAAATAATCAAAATAGAAACCTAATATGTGAAGTAGTTAGTAATTCGAAAAGATACGTAGTAAAATTATTCATCGTAATATTCAAATTGTCAGTAAAATCTTAAATAATCAATCTTAAATAATCAAATTAAATTTAAGTTATGCATTTTAAACTAAAAGTACAGATATAAGACCATATAAAATAATCAGACAAAAAGGCTCTACTTTTTTAAGTAATTTAAATGGGCACAATATTTGAAAAATCATGGCCCTCAAATTCGGCCAGATTATAGAAAGGGTGGATTATCAGCATCTCCTTGATGTTTTTTTGAATGTTATGTCCTCCAGCTGTTTAAATTTTGTAGGGAGTTTATTCTGTATAATTATGTATTTTATTCTGTATAATTATGTATAACACTTTAGATTATTGTATGCACTGTGTTTTCCGAAAGGGTTAAAAAAATAAATAAGAAACATAATGTTATTTATATGTACTCGCACATACCTATTAATACCTAATACAGTGAACTTTTTATTTTGAGAGATCGCTCTCAGTTGCTATTTAGCGGCAGTAAAGAGCACACGCGTCAATTTAATAATGCAACCTATTACACATCAACAACTTACTTGCGGTGAAAACTTATTACCAAAGCAGCTCTCAATTGTTGTTACTTTGAGAAAATTACAACAAAATTTATGTCTAAGCAACTTTACCTTACCGATATTTTCTTGTGTACAAACAGAATGGATACGTCCTGATCTTGGCCGATCACTAACACTGAGACTCTTCAAATTTTAACCTAATCACGAATTTTATTGTAATTTTCTTAAAGTGACAACAATCGAAGAGCTACTTTAATAATACGGATTCTCCACAAGAAAACGTTGTTGTGGTGTAAAACGTTGCATAATAAAATTGGCACTTTAGCACTTAACTTCCGCTAAACTATAGAATAAAGCCGTTGTATTATTGTTATTGCCGCTGGGATTAATCCGTATAAATTATAAGAATCCTCGGGCTAACTAAACAATCATATTTTTTACACATATTTTTAACAATCCGGAGCATATTGAAAACGTCTTTTAGTTTTCCGAAAGCTCTCTATCACAGCTAAAATGAAGGAAATAGAGTTCTATCTAATAAGAAATTGACAAAATGATTCGATGATACTTCTACGTGGGCACATTATATAAAATTTTCATTGTACATACTCACCTTCTTGCTAGGGGTATAATCTCATTGCATTCTCAGCTCAATTTTGAAATTCGATTTATAAATCACTTCCTTCAACAACCAATTTCAATTTCATATATTTCACCTAGGACTGTAAGGCAATAGTAAAAATCGTACCAACATTGATTTACTAGTTCTTGGCAAGTAGGCCTAGATAAATAAAGATATGACGTTTAAAAAATAGTATCACAAAATAGTTTTTTTTAATATCTTTAATGACATGAAGATATAAATTACCGATTTTTCCAAGTTGAATAAAAAGTGATTAGGAGAGTGACTCGCCAAAAAAAAATGCATTCATTGGGGAAATTAAAATCTCCATTCTGATACATTGTCATAAGGTCCAAAAATAAACTAATCGCAGATATTAAGGTTACTAAGGCTTCACAGTTAATTATATACGGTGTTTACACATTGAGTCAAATATGCGAAAATCGTTGTTAAATGAAATTAAAACACCCGTAGATTAGTATGTATCACTATTGCCTCGTGGGCTCGAAACTAATCGAAGCTCAGTTCACTATGAGAATTAAGAATATGGACACAAATAAGGTGTTTTCACAGACTTCGTCGGAGAAAATTCAGATTCAGGTAAATCTGTGAATGCAGGGTGATATGCAAAGCAGAAGAGAAAAAATCAATCGCAGCGCTCAGGGCAGTAACTGAATTCGGTTCAATGCAATGGTTCTCAATATTTACGCGTTCACTAGAGTCGAAATCTAACACCCGGTAATTTGAGCATTTATCAGATAAACAAATGAAGGGCCACGTGGAGTAATAATCAATAGCAACTATAATAAAAAAATGGTAATTCTTTTTTTTATATTTACTAACATTAAAAATGACATTTTAGCAAGGGTTTGGGTGAGAAATAAATAAATGTTGTGTGTAAAGCAAATATACCTACTAAAGTTTCTGAAATAAAATACATTTTATTTAAATTAAAACTTGGGAAAAAGCGAAAATATGGAACCACCAGCCTTGATGAGTATTTTCCATCACAGTTCCTCCTTAGTCAACCGGAGGATCATTGATGTACTGTAGATGTTGGTTGACGATTTTGTTATGTAGCAATAAGTCCGTCATTATACTTTGTTTTTATTGTGCAGTAAAAAGATTTTCATTCATTCATTCATGTACCTTTTTCCTCTCTGAACCTGACGGGAAAGACATCAAGGTCCACCGTCACCGCGTGGACTTTGATCAGTTTCCCCTCACCCATTTTTTTCTTCATTTATTTAAAGGCAGACTATAATATTTCTTTCTAAAATTGATTTATGCTTTGATTTATTTGGGAACAAGCCACAAGAAGGCATTAGTATCCCATTTTCACAAAAAATGACATTGATCGTTTTTATCCGTGACCCTTCAAATACACAAATGTTCATGGAAATAGACAAACTATACATAATTATAGTTCGCATTCGCAATGTGGTACCAGTGATTGCTCGCACGTTTTAGCGCAGTATAAATGCCTTCGCAGAGATGATCATACGGAAAAAAAATATTTTTCGCTGAAGCCGCCCGCGTTCGCAGTTTTTCAAAGATCAGGTGCAATCATCTCATTAGTATTTTAAGGTGCAAATAAATACAATTAATAGGATTATAAAAAATACTGTTTAATACCTCGCATTGCATAAAGATGAAACCCATTCATTCCCAATGATGTGAATATTGTATATGACCATTCCGAAATTTTATTTTAAATAATATTAAAATTTATAATTTAATACATCAAATATTTTTTTACGTCACTAAATTACCCAATTCACAACAATAATTTAAACTCAATTATTAAATGATGTATACTGTCCGATGTCGCCTAACTACGCAATGCTTGTGCTTGGGCGGATATTCTATCCGCCCAAGCACATTTAAATATAGAGTCACATTAATTAATATGAGAAATTTATTGTGATGTCTTGTTATTGTCAAGAATCGCGGAATAGTATGTAATTGATATAATACGGGTGAGTTTCTAACGAAAAACAAACCAAAAGTTCTACGTGAGCATTCAAAAGATTTTATTGAAATCAAATACGAACAAACGATGAAAATCAATTAACTAATAGATAAGCTATCAGCCATGAATATCTTTAAATAATATGGAGTGGTGTAAGAGATAAAGAAAAAAACAATTACGACATTTTATGACAAAATGCTTCCGATATTTATATTCCGCGATGTACCAGTTTTGGGTACCTATCTGGTATTGGCTACTGCGCAGTTGCGGTATGTCGGGAATTTATAGTCGGAATGTAGTAAAATTCTAAACTGAGAGCCACGAAACGTGACGCTCTAAACGAATTCGTATCGCGTTGAAAGTGTCAACGTCATTATAAATGCGTGACTCAATAAAGACTAACCCACGCAGTGGTGGTGCAAGAGCCGCGAAATGCGCAGGGAGCGAATTCGCTTCGGGTTTGTTTGTTGGGTATGGGCGTTGTTTACGAGCGGAGCGAATAAACGTTCACAAATGGTTAGCGCATGACAGGAAATATTTGCTCTGCGAGGAGTGTCCGAGGTGGTCGCTGCGAGCGTTTGAATAAAAATATTCTGTTTTGTCGCTATACGTCGGGAGCGTCGAGATTTGCCTTGCAAAGAACCTGTTTAAATGTAAATGTAGAATCAAACCATTAACTCGCATAGTGTATAAAATGTAAATGTAGAATCAATCATAGAAAAATGTGTGTCCCTGAGGGAAGGCGTTTTTTTCGGTGGTTTTAGTTTGGACGGATGTTCGGCCGATGTAGCTTGGGTGTGCTCGCCTCGGGTCCGGCGGACGGGCTGGATGTCTTTGGGCAAAATTAAAATAAAGAAACCAAAGAGAAAAAAATATTAATCCGACTATAAACGCACGTCCAGCCTGTGTGCTGGACACATCAGAATCCAAAATAACAGCAGAACGCGGGTTGGGTCAAATCCCTTGTGGACGCAAAGATGCGTACCACTCGGACTCAAGGATGATATCACAATTGGTCCGCGGCGTTGATTTTACGCTGTGAAATTACCCAATTAGCGTCAACTCGGTGAATTCAAAGTATAATAACACATTTAATTCAATTTTTATCTAACAATCAAAATAAAAAAATACCTGTAGGTACTGACATACTGCGAAGTAATTTTTTTTTAATTATTTTGTTTTCAGTTAGCGAAATTAGCTCGCCCGAGGGAAGTTAGCTATGTGGAAATTCAAAATCGATTTTTATTCTTCAAAGTTTTACTCCGAATATTTCCGTTACAACACCCAACTACTTGACATGCTTTTTTAACTCCTAAATTTGAACGATAATAAAAAATCAATTTTCTATATTCAATGTATGTTTAAATTACTGTTACTTTGTAGCAGATTTCAACATCAGATGATTTCAATAGCTATTTCCATAGTCCTGGGTCAGGAAGAAACAATAATTATGTGGCATATGAAATAGTTACATCTTACTTAAACGTGAGTTTTTCCGGTGTTCGCTCTTGGGATATAGTTTTTGAAGCAATCTGGACCGCCAGCTTCACAGAGGTCTGACACGAAGCGATGTAGCTAGATTGATCTCTCAAACGTTGGTCTACTCGCTTCGCTTTGCACAACTTCGCCTCTTGTTAAACGCTCCCCAACTACCATCTTCCTTGCTGAAGGGTCGGCACTATGTAAACCTGAATAACGTGATGTCGTAAGATCACAATTGTTGAATGATGAATTATGTAGCTTTAAATTACGAGTATATATATATATATATATACTTCCGACCATCATTCCGCCTTTAAAAAAACTAGTTAAAGTCAGTGGCGGCTATTCTTTAGAGGCAAAAGAGCACTGCCATCCAAAATATTCCATAAATAATAAAACGCTTTTAATGAAATTATTTATAAATCTTTGTGTCCGACAACGGTGTGAAGTTTTAAAAAAATGAGAATGCCAATTATATGTTTAACTTTAAACTGGATAAGACGCAAACCGCCCGTCCGCGCGGAATCGGCGCGTAGAATTGTTGCCCATATATGGGCCCAGAAACAATCCAATAGAACCCCTATTTCACGGGCGCTTGATCTTAAATTGCATCCAAGGCGCTTCCGCCAACTTGAGATTAAAAGAAATCTTTCTAGCCGCTCTTGCAAGGCGGCAAGCGAGCAACGTCATCTTTTGCCCTTTAGGAGAGTTTTCGAATTTCTATAACATCCGAGCTCGCGCGCCTATTGACGCTTACTTAGATTATTTGTTGAATAAGATACTACATATCCAAAAATTGTATTGATATTTTATTAACATTAAATTGTATAAATAAAACACCGAACAAGAAGGGCACTTACATAGGTTATAGTGTACCTTTAAAGCTTATAATTCAAGTTTTCGGCATCATACTCAAACTCAAACATCACAATCAAACTCACATAAGTTTGTAATATTTTTTTGTTTGTTTTCTATTGTTCTCCTCCTATGCCTCCTAACTATTAGTCATCCGCCGCCGCTAGTTACACTATTCTATATTTAGAACCCCTCATTCCGTGTCCAAAGTATTGGAATTTCCGTTTTTAATGTTTATATTCTAATGTAGGATCTTGATTATTTTGACTAATAATAATGTAACAAATGCAATATTTTAACGCTTGATGCTAAACGATGCATAAAATAGTATTTTATACGTCTGAAGAATATAAAACTGTATACGCTGGCAAATCTTTGAAATATACAGGATATTACAGCACTTACATATATATGTACGAATGATATACCTACAATAATTATTTATAAAACCATAGTAAATAGTACTAAATCATGACGAATATTAACAAAACTTCTTATTACAAAATATTTCATGTACCAAAATATGATACAAATTTAAATGTCTCTTATACACTCGACGCTGTTCTATATTTGCCGAGAAGCAACGTTGAAAGGTATAATGCTCAAAATATTCTTTGCCAATTAACATACTTCACATACGAAAGATTGATTTATACATGCAAATAAACACACTGGTACATACTTATAGAACATAAAATCGCAGCATATTTATAAATATGATAAAATTTATCACGTTCGCATAAAGCGGCGTCCAGCAAATGGAACGTCAGTATTCGCGTAAACATCCTGTAGATTTTTTGCGTTATTACACTAATGGTATGTAACAAAGTGTACTCACCCGACGAGGAGAACATGAAAACAAACGTGAAGGGCAGTAGCACTCCTAGAACCAGGAACACCAAGCATCCGCGCCGACGCACCAGAGACATTCGAAGAGTTGAGAAAGGTGACATTGTGGATAGACAGATAGCACTAGTTTCTGAAATATAAATAATTCATTTATTTAATAAAAATAATAAATTCACAAACAATACTCTAATAAATATATAAAATAATATTACCATTATTTAAACATAATTTCATAATAGAGAATAATATTCTATGTGTATTTCTTTTTCTATGAGCATAATATACTATGTGTACATGCTGTAATAATTATTGCCTATGTGTCATTTATCTGACGATTCATTAAAAGTATTAATGTAAAAACTATTATTATAAAAAATAAGAAGTACAACTATTAACAATAAAACTAAAATTATTACCAATAAATTAACTAAAAATAGAAAAAGAGATAGAAAATTAGCTAACCATTTAAAACAAGCTTCGTTAGGCCGTTAAAATTCAGCAAAAATAAAAAAAGATATACTTTAAAAATATCATAACAATGAAAATTTTAGAATTAAATTTAAAACTAAAATAATAAAAATGAATTTGATGGTATTAAATATCGTCTTAAAAAAAATTTTAACATACGGTAAATTGTCAATTTAGCGTATGTTATTTACACGTATTTTAGACGTACTTTAATGTCTTGTAAATTAAACATTAAAATAGATTTAATTCTTAGAGGTCCCCGATTGAAAAAAAACTACATTATCATCACTATTGATTATAGTGTAGTATAACCGGCTTTCATGTGAGATAGAATTGTGGAAAGATTGTTTTGTCCTACACATGGGAATGTGAAAGGTTAAGAGCTGCCTCAGCCGTCTGGATAGTGCATTGAAAAACAGTCCTAATAAAGCTGGTGAGTTTATCCCGCCATTAGGGAGTTTTTTCTGAAACATTAGGATTTCGAACAATCTCCTTTCATTAAAATAAAAATCTCAAAGTAATTTAAAAGCTCTTCATAGCAGGGAGTGCGATATAGAGCGATTTGATAGGTTTGTATCCTCATATATGTATCTCCTATGCACAGACGCTATCGTTTCCGAACGAGAATCATACTATGGCTTCTAAATTATATAACCAAACTATAGCTTAGTCTGCGTACTAGAAAGCAATAGAGCAAGTTGAAGAAGTTGATATTTTTGGATAGTTTAGTAACCCTATTCTTATATAAAATTCAGTGTTCTCCCGCTCCTACTTACTAAATTATCAATATGCTCTCTAAAAGTCAGATGGTCATCGATAAGTATTCTTAGATCTCTTACCCTTTTTTGTCGATTTTAGTGTTGAATTGCTAATAGAATATTTGTTGTTTACACTTCTACGTTTATTTAATGTAATTTAGAACGTATCACCCGAATATTTTTTTTGTAATAAAAATTTAAACAATTTAATTGCATATGTTATCGTAGTTTAGACTTACGTTGTACATTTAAATTAGACTCCCATGGTTAAAACTACTACGACCCACTACAACATATTATTATATTATTGTGGACTATATTTCTTTCGCCATATTCGTAATGTATCTTTTAACCTAACAGTCTAACAACTAATATTAACGAGTAAAATAGTGAAAGAAAGACAACAAACTATTTAAGCCTAAGAAATACACATAATCAATTTACACAATAGAATATTAATAATATTGGCATACTGAGGTAATCCTTTTTTTTAATAATAATTTTAAAAGCCAAAAAACCACTTTTATAGTCAAAAAGGCCTTTTGGTAGTTATTTACCACATAAGAGCATGCATGGCAAGATTCTTTTTATAGCATTTCTTTAATGTAATCTTTTGGGAGTTACTAGTATTATAAATAAGTAATGTTTGTAAGTTTGTATGTAGGGGGTAATCTCCGAAAACACTTATCCGATTTCAAACATTCTTTCAATAATTGAAAGCTCCTTTATCAACGAGTGCTATTTGCTATATTTTTTGCGATAGATATTGGTTTTCAATCAGAAATCACGATATTTGTAAATCAAGACGGAGAAAAAGCTGGTGAGTTGCTTTATCGGCGTGCGCTGAAGAAACGGTTTCATATATGTGAAAACAGTATATGACAAAAATATCGGCCTCAAAGAGATCTATAGAAAAGTCGACGTCAGCATATCCAACTTTTATATTTAAGCTACAACCACTGCTTTTATTTCTCCAAAAAGTAAAAAAAAATAAGTAGGCAATGTTTGTTGAAGACATTAGCAATAAAATAAGAATACTTATCAAAACAAATTAATCCATTATCACGGATGTTAAATACAGATAAAACTAGCCATTTGCTGTATGTGTTTAGGTGGTATAGTCATGGAGATATCGTGAAATTAGTAAAGCGTGGCGAGGAATAAGACGCGTAGGTTACGAGATAGGTAGCGTGCATCTGATGGGTGGATGGAAGGGGGGGGGGGGGCGTTTTGCACTGTATATCAAAAGGTAGCGTCTAAAAAGGTAAATAAACGCCACCCTACTTAAATTAAGAAATCGATTCGAAACTTTACGTGAAGCGAAGCCGCGGGCAACAGCTAGTCTAAAATAAGCGTAACATTTGAAAGTATATATAGGCGGTAATATTTGATTAAAAATACGTAATAAAGACTAAGATTGCTTGGAAATACGAAACGTGAAGTCCAACATCCGAGCTGGATTAATAATGGTGATGAAAATGAAAACTTTATTAATACGAGGGCCACTGAAAGTTTCCGGAACATACAATAAAAAGTTACAATGAATGGCCAAAAACCAATTAAAAATATTCTACGTGAGGGTTATACACTTTTTCATACGTCTAAACCAATTTTCATAACATTTATTTGACTCTTCCGTAGTGGTCTCGGAAACATGATTTGATATCCTTCGACAGCCTCTTTCGGCGATAAAAATCGTTGACCATGTAATTGGTTCTTATTTTTTAGGAACAAGTAGAGACTGTATTGAGTTGGTGCCAAGTGGAGACTGTATGGAGAAGGTTACTACAAGTGTAAGTTTTGGCCTTCAAAAATTCTTTGTCCGTCTGGCCGTGTGAGAGCTGACATTTTCACGGTGAAAGATGATATCATGGTGGCAGCGTTTACGGTTTATACTAAAAACTTGTATAAAATAATATAACATTAGAAAATGTATAAAGAAACATGGTAAAAAAACTGTATAATATTTTTATAATTGATAAGGTTTGTAAAGAATCCGTTCTTAAGATAATGCTTCGCAGTAAAATAAAATTAGTAAAAGCTACTTGAATAGCAGCGAAGAAAATCCCAGCTTGGATTGGGAAATGCTTATGTTTGAATGAGATATACTTACGGATGTGCACGACTTTCGATGTAAGTGTATGGGTCCCTTTACCGTCGACAAACGATCACTCTTCATCCATATATCTCAAACATCGAGCTTTTCCTTTTGCAACACAAAATGCCTATAATTGAGACGAATTAAAGCGAAAAAACTAAAATAAAACACATTGATCACTTCGACAAAGGCCGTTTCATAAATGAAGATGACATAACGAAAATATTCAAATTTTCGAATGATTCCAACATTTAAATTATGACATTATAAGGCTGCGTTCGTTATCAACGAGCCATTAAATCGAAATAAAAATAAAAAACCTCCATATGCACAATGAAATGAAAGAAGAAACTTCAATCTTAATTTTGGCAGAAAATATAGATGCGCTGCAGCACAACGTCTACACCGTTCAACCGATGGACATGATAATTGGTATTCGTAGATATTTTAGCACGTATATTATTTTCGCGCTATCAACTTTATTGTTACTCGCCACCAGATGGCGCTGCGGTATATCAACTTCTATACCGTTAAACCAATCACCATTAAAATTGGTATACGTATTTGGGACCATATAATATTTTTTAATTATCCACTTTATTGTAACTCGCCACTAGATAGCGCTGCAGCATATCAACTGCTATACCGTTTAACCGATCGCCATGTAAATTGGTATATAAAGGTATTTGAGGACGGATTTAACACGGTCAACGCCGGGTAATACCACAAGTTATATATAATTGTGGATATTACAGTGAATCTTTTAGGACTATTCCGGGGCGTGTCGGCACGGGTACTACCACTTTAGTGCGCGTGTCGGCACGCATTCCACGACACGTTTTATCGCAATGCTGACGATAAAACGCGACAACTCTTTAATTATCCACCTTGGCGCAATTAGCTGAGAGGTTTACGGATGTGGCGCGGCCGGCGAGGGGACCGGGACTCCACACTCCCAGCTGGGCCGTGCCTATTTTAAGGGAAACGAGCTTTCCGGTTTTCCTTAACTACGGTGTCGTTAATGAAGTCCAATGCGTTTACAAAGAGGCACTGAAATTTGAGATTAAGAAGAATACCTTTTATTTCATTGACATGATTAACATGGATTCTATTACGATTATTTCGATTATTGCTATTGTATAACTTAAGTCCCATTGTTATTGTTTTGATTTGGTTGCCTCTTGTTTTAGTTTAATGCTAATAAATTACGTGTAAATATTATGAAATCAAAAATAATTCTTTTATACTTAAGACCTAGCAAATTAGGCCAAATGAGACATCCAAAATATATTTTTTTTGTTAGGTTGAAGAATTGTTGTAATTGAATTGTAAATTATAATGGAATACACACATTGATCAATTAGCTAGTAACTCACGTGCTTGAAGTAAGACGATCACTGTCACCAACTTTGTGATAAACTAAGCAGGGCTTGCTACGCGTTACGCATTTTGCGTAGAATTCTTAATGAAAATACACTTTTTGTTTACCACGGTCATTTTACTATTGTATTGAAAATTATTAAAGCTGTCACAAGAAGCCAATATTCATTCTGCGAAAAACAAACATTTAGAAGAATGGCCACAGTTGGCAAAGAAAAATCGTGTAGAACTCATTTTAGGAGAATAAAGATAATGATGCTAGCTTTATTCTATTTATTTGAGTTTCTCACGACCACATTTACAACTAAAGATAAGTTGACCGAGCAATTTCAAATCATCATTGTAATACAAGACGAGCAAATTTAATATTGATATAGGTTATTTAATATAAAATGGATATGAATATTAGTAATAGATCTATAGCTTGTTAAGTTATGACGTTTCGAGTTTCGTTGCCTAGTTTTAATGAATCGATGATTTAAATCGATACATTACTGTTACTTAGTCTTTCAAACTGAGGAGCGGCCAGATACCTTTTTTTACCCCGAAAAAGAGAGGAAGTATTACAAATTTGGGACATCTGAGGTGTCTTTTGCGCTCGCGTGCCATATTGGCAAGATGGTGGCTTAAAACGGTCGGTAAAAAAATCTTCAGAAAAAAATCGACTGAGATCCGCAAAACCATAATATAATTCCATAGATCTTATTAAACAGGTCCAGAGAAGATTTGTTACGCGCCTGATGTTACTCTCCAACAAAAAGTTGTTTATATATTACGAATCTCTCACAATTCACGAATTATTGCCACTACTTTATCGTAGGATATTTACCAATCTCATTTTCCTGCACAGGCTAAATAACTGCCATAGACGTTGAAGACATATTGACACAAATAAATTTTAATGCTTCCTCTCGATCTACACGATCGCCTGCCTAGACTATTCCGCCTTCCACTTGTCAAGACAAATTCCTCCAATTCATTTATATAGAAATTTTTAAAACAGGATAGTATGAAGAAGTATAGTTTCATAAATCCAAAGCCATTACCTACAGATAAAGCAAATTGCAAAAAAAAAGACAAGAGACGGACTTTAGAAAAACTAAAAAAAAGACTATTCTTTTTTTTGGAAAATCAATACATTTTAAAGAAATAACCTTTGCTAAAAAAATGTTCTAATGCCAATCGGTTCAATTTTACATTGGAATTAAATCATTCTACGGAAAATTAGACCAAAGTTCTTAGAAATAACTCGAAATGTACTTTATTTAATCCATACAGAAGAATCTAAGACCGGCCGAGAGATTATATATAGGTAGATGATTTAAAAAAAGGAATAAACTTTTATATACATAGTAAGTAGGTAGAATTTAAACATTGCAGAAAACCACGACGAATATGGGGACGAATTACCACTATTACGTATAATAAGACTGATTTTCCAATAAGATGGTGCGATGGCGCAAAACAGCATAATAACTCAAGAGCACCTCAATAATAAACTTGACAGAGAGTGGATCAGAAATAATGGTCCGATTTCGTAGCCAGTTTATTTTCGGACTTAACTCACGTCGATTTTTATGGGGGTAAAAGGTGAAGTTTTTAAGAGGAGTTACCAGAACGTAGAAAAATTACAAAATGCTATTACATACTAATGATTCTCAACAAGTTTACAATTCAAAATACGCCACAAAGTGTGCTAAGAAAAGCCTTGCTAAAAACGTCGACAATTTTGAAATTTAATAGGTCAGATTTTTATTTAGTTTCCAAGGCATCTAAATAAAACAATTCATAGTTTGAAAATTTTCTATACTTAAATACTACCTACAAAGTTGAAATATCCAGCGGGCGGCGGCGGCTCATGGCCCAGCAAGGCTGCGTTCAGCAGAAGGCGGCGCGGAAGGCGAGGAACAAGAAGAGTAAAATAATTAAATATTTTCTAGTTACACATTGATTACATAGCGTATTATATTGCTGAACGACGTACTAAGATTTCTTCTTCTTCTTCTTCCTCTTCTTTTTTCTTCTTCTTTTTCTACTACAAGTACGAAATGCAACATGTAGATGGCAATCATAGTTCCAATATTATTTAATCTTCTGTTATGTTCAATAATGCGGCGTTCATGACCAGGCGGTATGGCGGTGCATTATATTATAGATGGCGTTCTAAACACGCCTATGCGTTTTCCTATCCATCCTATCATAAAATTCCTATCCTATCATAAAATAATGAATTTTTAAATTAAAGGTCTTATTATTTTAATATTATTTACATTAATATGTCTATTTTTAATTTAGTATACAGGTTTCAATACGAATTATTTTCGCACTTTAAAGTTCAGATAGACTAATAGATGTCATTATATCCTTCCATATTATTTCTGTGATGTAATTAGCCTATATATAAATGGCACGAGTGATAATGAAATGTACGCACTATTAATAAAATATTATTATTGTTATCATTGCTTACATTATTTGGTTTTTATAATCAATTAGTTCTTTATAAATAAAACATTCGCTAATTATCAATATTATTATAGATGGCCAATTAAATTCCTATTAGTTACGCCGCAAAAATGCTATCAGCGCCACCTGCATGTCGCCGGAGAATAAGAGTCGCCAAAACGTACTATGACATTGAAAAATCTGCTACGCTATATGTTCAATGCCTAAGAAATATTGATTTAAACTAGAAATGTTTTTAATTTCTCCTGTAAACTTTATTTTTTTTTCAATTAAAAACTACGTTCTAGGAGGTACAGTTGTGGCACAGCAGCCGAATCAAAATATGTACATAAAATAAAATATGTACAAATACATGTATGTACAACTAATAACTATTTTGAAGTTTCTGTATGATAGCGTACAAACAAAACCCTTTTAGTGAGACTTTGTCGCGTGGCCGTCTATCTGGATGTATGTCACCTTCGATTGTTTCATTAAAATTAAAAAAATAAATGTAAAAAATAAGTATCTCCTTTGTTTTTTAATGTTTTTTAATAAGTTTCCAAGCTTAAGACCAGAGCGTCAGTGAAACAAATTGTTTTAGAGTTCATGAGATATGAAAATAAATAAATATTTATGGAAAACCCAAAATGAAACTTTTACACAATCGCGGTACTTCCCATATATCTATAGTTGCCGGAAATTAAACATTGCAAGATAAAATAAACTTGCTCTCGGGCCGGATCTCATACACAACCGTTTGACATATTAATTACCTATTTACCCTGTCCAGGGTACAGTCTACCCTGGACAACGGCGGTTGCAACATCGCCGAAACGCCGAGTGCTACAAAAAACACACGCGGTAAATTCGTTTTTAAACCTTTCTATTATGTCAATCAACCGTGATAGTCTTCGAAGAGATCTTTTCTTGAAACTGACATCGCACTAAACAGGCTATTTTTATTAAAGCTATACCTAAGAACTTGCTAATAGCAAAAAAATAAATAGGAAAAACTATTTTAGAGCCGAGCTGCCTGTTGCCAAAACGCCTTCGTCCGTGGAGAGGTTTGATGTATTTAATCTACTTAGACGGCATGTTAGATAGAGTTCGGCAGAGCTAGTGAAAGAGTTGCCAGGTAGTTCAGAACATCTAAAACAAAAATGAAATACAAAACAAAATAATACTATGTCACAGCGAAGGAAAATTAGGACCGGATGGGTGAAAGGGCATCTCACAGAGAGGAAATGCTTTTTTAAAAGAAATTTGAACCTAGAGAGCTATTGAACGCCTCGAGTATTTAAAGGAAGCTGGTTTCATAATCGAGTTGCATGGACTGAGAAAGAACTAGAATTGAACGAAGTTATATAGCTTGGGATGCAAGCAATGTAATTTAGAATTTATCGAAGTGGGAGACTATAACTTCCTAGCATGGTGAATATATTTCAGATACTAGGGTGAGGTGGGATTGTTAAGCATATTATGCAATCTATATAGGATGTAGAAATGTCACAATTTCGAATATGTGGCCAATACATTCTGTTCCGAGAGGCTGACGCGAGATCGCATTTGCGCAGGTTTAACACGAATCTCACAGATACATTTTGTAGGTGCTCCAATTTATTTAGGATTACTTCATTTGCATCGAGGTATGCAACATCGGCATAATCCAGAACAGGTAGAACAACAAATGTAATAAAGTCTGCTTTGTATTAGCTGTTAGGTTTTTTGCAACAATCGCAGCATGGCGCAACCTGTTTTGCAACTTTTGAATACTCGATGACAATGTGGTCGATTTGAACTGGGTGATACGATAAACGCTTAAATTGCTTTAGGTTAACTGGTCCAATTTTTTCAATTATCTCTAAAAATAATTAATCCAATAATGTAAGTGATTTGTTTGTTATTCGAAAATACACTTGTAGTTTGTCCACTGCTGTAGGCGTGCCCGTCATCTCAGTAGGTTATAACGACCGCTGTCGTCTTGTCAGACTGAAATGAGTGGCAAAGACTTTGACGGAGGCGATATCTTGATTCGGCTACGCCACAAGCCCGGCAGAGGCCAAACCTTAAACCGCAAGAAACCGGGAAGGAGTCCCTTTTGTGGCCCCTCTCGCCCTGCCATCAAATTTGGATGTATTTCTCCGTCCACTATTCTCATTGCAGATCGAAGTCACTCCCACGGCATTAGTGGGTGCAGTCTACAGACTGGTGTTAGCAGTAGAGTCAGGACCCGTGGCGCCCTTTGCCCGCACGTTGGCCAACGGGTCGTTTCTAAGGCTTCGAGTAAGGAAACCATACGAGTACGTCTTTAAACGTAGGCCAAACATACGATAAGCATACATCGTTTGAAAGGATAAACAACGCTTAGGACACATCCAGACTCCTACCTTTCCAGACTCCTTCGGTATTTTTCCGGTCTTAAAAGGCCACCCGAGGCAGTTCCCCGGGCTCACTGCAGATCACAACTGCCTACAACTGCAGGATACAAGTTCAGGCAGAGTTCAGTGATGCCTTCCAAGGTAGTTCCTCATTGAGGAGGCTACCGGATGAAAGTTGATCAATGAGTTTAGGCTGAGCAACAACACAAACTGGTCATCAGCTCCTTGGACCTGATATCCAGCTTGCTGCATGGAACCATTCAACCCTCTCATTCGAAAGCACAGATTTTGTTACCAAATAAAAAACAAACTGATATGGCACCGGGTATATTTTGAGGTCTAGGTCTTGGAGATTTCACCTGGTGCGGCGACGTTTTTTTGAAAAAAAAATATCTCAGAAAATAATCAATCCATCGAAGTTATTTGAAATTCAGATATTTACTAAATATTGACCTAAAGGACTATTGCAAACCATCGCACCTTGAAATATCTTGAGATTCAGGCAGTGGCCGTTTTAAGTAGCATCTAGACGGCACGGTAACGCTGGAATCGGCATAAGTTCTTTGTTTCTGGTTTTACTAATTTTTTTTTTCATAGAAACTTTTTTCTTAGAAACTAATAGAAACTAATTTCGAATATATCAGGGATCACTATACATTTTTTGACTGTCTATTAACTTTTTAAATTAATCAAACTTAATTCTTCCGACTAACGCAAGAATCGCACATTTCGTTGGGTGGTTTTGAAGGTTTCTATGCAGCGCCCAGTCGCGTTGTGAACTTTTCGACGGCGTGGCTGTGTTGGATGCACCATAACTTTCTTGTGTTCAGCTTTATCTACATTATTTTTTCTTCAGTTGAGAGAACCGTAAATTCTTCGATTTAAATTTAAATAAGTTTTTCTTTCTGACACCATCTTTTACAATATTTTGTTAAATGTTGACGTATTTATTTATGCGATATGACGTAGTGGCTGCGCCGTCGAAACGAACATTATAATGTTCTGATATTAGAGGTAGTATATTAGTATTAGCAGCAACATACATATATTGTTTTATATCCAAAATCTTTCATCTATATGTCTCGAATTCAGTAACCCACATAGGGGATCGTGTTCTCAATCACCATTGGTTTATTTGAACAATGTGTGGGGAGCAATTTTTTATACGTATTATTATTTCATTATAAACCTCAGAAACATTTTATTTAATAATGAGTAATATTTATCGATGTTCACATCTAAATAAATATTAAATATAAAATATCATCCCGAGAAGTCAAAAACGATTTTTCATTCATATTTGTGAGTAAACGAACGATTTTTTGGTATAATTAGATACTCTGGACAAAGTATGTTTTATATAAATATATAATAAACATGACAAACAAGATACATTATTTGGTAATTAGATAGAATGCATAAAAAACGATTTTGTTAGTATTTATATAAAATATCGACCAAAAAATACAAAGGCGCGGCGTCGATATTCCGCGCAAATTTTGCATCACAATTGCTCGCTTTTTCGAAGGGTTAAATGTGTAATAAACGGACGTATCGGAAAAATACATAAATTTTTTCAGTTTTTGCAATTGTTGAAATATTCCCGGCAGACCAGCTTCGTTTAACAGTAAATAAGCCAGATTGCTTTTTTGTGCATTTCATGATCGACTTTAGTGAATGGAAAAGATTTATACGTATATGTATCTAATCTGTATCGATATATATCTATCTGGGAAAATAAATACACTTCGATTGCACCTCCGGCACACCCAGTAATCGGATAATTCTTGCCAGACTCGGAATTTTTTCATATTCGTAAATAATAGATCAAATTTAATAACTTTCACAAACTGGGAAAATAAACTCTAAAAATATACACTACCTCCCCGACTCCAGGACGTCGGGACCATCCAGTATGTGATTAAATATGGAATTTATTGAAAGTCAAATCTGTCATCCTCCTTTTCTATATTAGGCTTAGACCGCCTTAAAAGTCTGTTTTAGCGCGGTAAATATCAGAAATTCAGCCATCGGAGTTCCCGTGTAACCAGTAAATTTCAGCAACGTACTTTTTTTATACAGAATTCTAGATCACACTTCCGTACCCCAGTTAACTCCGAACTAGGGGCATGATTGCCGGTAATCCTGGAATGGCTTGCCGGGTCATCATGCTCCTATTTCGGAATTTATTCGCCAAATAAATTTTAGAAACCGATATCATTCAGAGGTTACATGGTCCATGTGTGGGTGGACACTTTCGAATCAAAGACGACACCGAAGTCGGCGAACTCAAATATTCTTTAGAGGTTTTGTCCATCTATGTGAACATTATAAGTTAACGCGATCTAGTGGTTTCAGCCGAGCTGACGAATGTGAAAAGTTTCATTTACAAATAAAATAAAGAGTATCGGTCCTAAATAACATCCCTGCGGTGCGACTGAGGTGATAATAATTAATTTAGATACGTATCCGTTTATCATGACGCCTGGGAGGGCTTTGATATATAGGAACCCAACCATTATAATAACGTACCGCGTATACCCAGTCGTCCTAGTTTATCAAGCAGCGAGGATATATTCACTTTATCGAAGGCTTTCGAAGAGTCCGTGAAAATGACATCGATTTGCTTGTAAATCTAGGGTAAATCTTAGTATAGTCTAAGAAACAAGACATGTTTAACTCGCCTTATTTTCATTCAACAACAAAAACGGGCATTAACTTTGCGAAGCCATTCTAAGATCATTTCTTGGCCATCACACTGCGAGTTTTGATGTGTCGGTCCTGACATCAAAATGACGTCATAGCAAAAAAACAGTCGTGATGTTTTCTGAATCGTAGGAACTGTCAGCGTTCATAGTAAGTTATCGTCAGGCCGTTAAATGTGTCGTGTCAGAATCTGCTACTGCAGGAGCATCGTAATGACACAGCAGAAGCGGATGTCACCTCAGGAATTAATAAAACTACTGTAGGTTGCATTCTACGAGCAAAGCTTAAATTAGAACTCATTGATATTTTGTAAAATCGTTGTTGTTGAAAAACTCTATTGAAGGCTACGTATACAAATAGGTAGGCCTATTGCCTAGCAGCAATATCTACTGGAAAACTGCCGGGTTAATTACTATAAAATACAATACGATTTCAGTATACTCTAGTAGGTAGGCATTTCTACACTTGGATGCGTCATTAGGTCTAACATTCTCAGTGATATAATTAATTAAGGTTATTGAACTATCGTGATATTGTAGTTGTTACTATATAATTTAATTTAAGTAATTTATGATCGGTATGAGAATGATCAATAATTTAGAAATAATGCAATAGTCACTAATTAAAAACTCACCTATATCATAATATATAACACTTCAACTCTTTGATGTACCTGTAGTCCGTTTAATGACGGTAGAACTGCCCGGGTCTTGGCTGAATCATTGGCTTTCTTGTAGTTGTATGTTGTATGAACATCGAATTTTAGAAGGAAAAATATTTTTTCAACTTATTCCTACGTCTGTAATGAAGCACATACAAGCATGCCAAGATTCATGCTATCTTCCATATGGGACTAAAACTGTTAACTTTTACATCTACCAATCAGGACTAACTAAAAGTATACTATATTTTATAAATTTCCTGGGTATATTTCGGAATCCTATAGCGAAGGTCTTTCGAAGTTCTACTTATTTTTTCCAGTTATTATCAGTCATTCTTTTTTATGTCGCAGTATTTCACGCCTTAGTCCGGTGAATTGTTGCATTGATCTCCTGCCGAGTCATAAGCAGACAGCTATATTAAAAACGAAGTAATTGATTCATTTATTCATTTTCATTAATTTTAAATCATTTTTTGAAAGGCCGAAGACGATCACATTTATCGCTGTGAAATAACTGAATAGATTCCACCTATTTGAATAATGCCGATGGGCGTTATCAACGATTTTTAATAATACTTTCGCCGAAGGTTTTCACCATTAATGCCTTTGACAAATGCATATCTCAGTCATAATGCATATGTTATCACATCGATCAATTGAATATAAAATAAAACCGGGGGCAATGGATTCGAATGAAAAATTATGAATAAATTTTAGAGTCATTAATCAATACAGCGTACATACTTAAAAGGGTGTTAACAAAAACTACTATCTACAAATGGTTATACTTTGCCGTTTCGAACATTAGTCTCACTGGTGGGTTTCTCAACGTCTGGTTTTTTTTATATACAATACCGGATTGTGTTATATAATTATGCAAAAAGTATTGTAAAAAAGAAGAATAAAATGATGACTAGCATCAAATCACATGACTAAAATCATTAGCGGTCCTTGACTTAGATATTTTGTAATAAATACATTGCTTGTGATTGCAAACCTTTAAACGTATAATTGAAGGTTTATACACTCTTCTATATGGAGGATTTTGTTTAAATTTTGGTAATATTTGTTTTGAATAGTATACGTTGCCCGTGTTATATCCAATCTAAAATTTCTATGTACACCAATTTTCATAGCGATTGGTTGAACAGTAAATACGTTGATGTGCTGTAGCGCTGTGTAACAGCTAAGTTACAACAATGCCGAAAATAAAAAAACGAAATGAAAAATAATGGCAAAAGAAAAGAATGAATTACATATACTCTTGAAATAAACGCTATGGTAAATGATACAGCTCTTTTCCAAAGCTATGTCAGAGGAAATAATTAAAACAATTTTAAAAGAAATAAAAATATATGAAAATTCAATTTAACAAAGAAATCGAAAACATTAAAAATGCTAAGTTACAAACCATTTCATTTGACATTTCCGGCGTCTGAAAATTAAATTTTTTATAGCGTTCCGAATATGATTTCAATATGGAACACTTTTACCCTCGCGTTTTCCGCATACTTCGTCACACGAAATAATTGAAAATGTATTTTTTATCAAATTATCAATTCTTTTATCGATAAATCCATTATTCTAAAACACGCGTCCATTCAAATGCAAGGTTTTGCCAAAACGTTAAAGCAATCGGTGAAGAGCTTTCCGAGATTAGCGACTTTATACAAACGAACACTTACATTTTTATTTATATAAATAGATTAACTTGAATAATTTTAAAATTCGAAAATTAACGAAATATAAATGTAATCACCTGTAGCATGATTTACCGCAGATTAATAAAATAGACATAGTAAACTATTCGGAATATCATAATTTAGGAAAACCATAGATACCATATAATAAGCATCTATTACGATCATAACAAAAATATGACTTAAAATCAAGACTATTATTAGAACAATTTAGAGCAAATAATTAAAGAACCAAAGGAAAATATCATTGGTTTAAATAATCAACAAACAAAAAAAATACTACAAAATATATACAAGAAAAAATATAATTTAAAGGTAACACAATAGAATTATGTATTTATAAAAATGTCCAATATTAATTTTTAAAAAAAATCATAATGTTCCAGTAATGCGCCAATATTTAAATATAAGATTAGAAGTGTAGCTCTCTGACGCTCGCGAAGTAACTCTAGACGTTTCAGCACAACTGTAAAACTCGTCCAACTTATAGAAAGCATGTGTGGATGCCAATTTTCTTTTTATTAAGCTTTCATTTAACTCCAGAAGTATTATAAAATCGAAGACTATCGCGGTTGTTTGACATTATAAATAGGATAGAAAACGAATTTACCGCGTGAAATTTGTAGGACCCGACGTTTCGGTGACGTTGCAGCCGCCGTTGTCTAGGGTAGACTGAAGAGCTGTCAGTCCGTTGTTTTGCGGGTAGGCCGCAAACCACTGCCGCCACTGCGTAGGTTATAACGGTGGTGGGGGGCCGGGCTCGGAGCGCGGGAATTTTTAAAATCCGTCTTGCACACAACACTCACTGTATCCTGTTTTACGTCTGCGTTCGGCGTTCGGCGGCGGGAATATTTTAAGAAGAGGGTTCCACGTAGAAGAGAGTTTGTAGCCGTCATCTCTATTGAAGTTCGGAGTTCTTCTTATTTCAATGGCTTCCCGGATCATGCGAGGAAAGTAGAATTGTTCCTTGGATAGAACAATGGGATTTTGAAACTGCATCCAGTGGTTACTTCCGCTATCCAATATATGTTCGCAGATCGCCGATTTTTCTCGCTGAACGTTTTTAACAGCTTTGATGTGTTCTGTCAGTCGCGTGGCTATGGGCCGTTTCGTTTGTCCAACGTAGGCTAGACCGCAGCTGCATTCGACTTTATACACACCCGGGGTTTGCAGTGGTATTACATCCTTTACAGGCCTCAAAAATCGAGCTATATTTTGGGTCGGTTTGAAGATCGTTTTTATATCGAATCTGTTCAGCATCTTACTTATTCGATCAGTCACGCCCTTGACGTATGGTAAGAATGCTCTTGATCTGCTCGGTTTTTGAGTTTCGTCCGTATTAGATCGTGTGCGTGTCTCGTGATATTTTCCGTATCCATTTTTCCTAAGGACATCATTGACATGTTCCATCTCCTTCGGAAAATGCTCAGTGTCGCATAGATCGCGTACTCGATTCACGAGCGACGTTTGCACTGAACGTAGATGGTAGGGATGATGGTGTGAGCTTGCATGCAAATATCTGTCCGTATGTGTGGGCTTCCGATATACCGTATGTCCGAGAGTATTGTCACTTCTCCTCGTCACTTTGACATCCAAAAATGGTAAGGAGCCATCCTTCTCTACTTCATAGGTGAAACTGATTTTTGAATGTATGGAGTTTAGATGACCCAGGAATTCTTTCACCGTTTGAATGTTGCCTTTCAGGATGCAGAAGGTATCATCCACGTAGCGAAGCCAGAGAATGGGTTTAATTTTGGAGGTTTTTAAAAATTCCCGCGCTCCGAGCCCGGCCCACCACCGTTATAACCTACGCAGTGGCGGCAGCGGTTTGCGGCCTACCCGCAAAACAACGGACTGACAGCTCTTCAGTCTACCCTAGACAACGGCGGCTGCAACGTCACCGAAACGTCGGGTCCTACAAATTTCACGCGGTAAATTCGTTTTCTATCCTATCCAGAAGTATTGCTTGAATAGAGAGGCATTTAAAACCAACATATTTAAAATATTTTTACACCACACCCTTTGATAGATCTAAGGATTTACATATAGACATGCATTATTATGGGTAATTCGTGCATAATATTTAGACACAGTAAACGGCATGCGCATACCCGTAATGGCTAAAATAAATATATTGATAAGGGAGAGGAGGGTATTGCCGTACATCTAAGCTTGAGCCTCAATATCACGAAAAGTAAAGGTCTCAAAATCATAGTAATGACGTAATTTAAACCCAATATCGTTGGCTACTAGTAACAACTAGTTCAATTGTTTAAGAAAGTAAATATATTTTTCTAAATAATATGTTTAAAAAGTAGATAGTCCAGTATTACTTGAACCGTGCGGGTAATATTGTACGATCGTGAAAATATATGATTATATTGGTTTTAAATAATGTTTTGAATTTTAATAGATAAATAAGTGTATATTAGACGTATATAAGTCACAATAAGATACACTTCAAAATACTTCGCACGGAGGAACGGCATTACGGAACTGTTTACGGTCTTCACGAAAATAGTGTAAAGCTGACTGGCTTGAGATTCTGCGAGGGCATTTAGTATTCTAGACGGACGGAAAGTCGGATAATTCTAATACATTTCGTTCTATCAAGATACGATGTACGGTATTAGGCGCTTTACAGTAATACCCTCCTCCCCCCTACATATCGTTTTATAGATATCAATGTATCGGATAACCATCGCTGATATATGTACATCATACCATGGCAATGTATTTAAATTAAACAAATAAACAATTATATCAGTAAGGACTGAATTAGTTTTAACTACCGCATAAAAAGGAAATATATCCCTTTTTGTATAGTATTTTATATCTTCTCGCGTAGTTGAAAATTCGTTTAAAAAACAAAAAAAATGCTTTGTTTAAAGAAACACAAAAGCTTCTATTATTCCCAGAATTTAAAATTTCCACTTAAGTCCCCCTCTATAGTCTTTAATCAAAAGAGGGTAGAACAGATCTAAATATCGAGATCTAGAACCTAGAACTTCTCTCTAGAATCTAGAACTTAATAGTATATCAAAATATTCTTTAATAGAATTTTGGACTATGAATAATAAAGTTTAGTGAAAACTATCTTATAGTTTATTTCGGTAATGATATATAGGTATTATGCGTAAAAATTTGCACTTAGAATTCTTATAGGCCTTTAAAGAATAAATAAAACAATATTCAAAATTTTCTATTATTTACTTTTATTCTCGGAATTTACAAAATATTACTATGTATTATTAGGTATTTACAAAACTTACATTAGGAGTGGTCACGCTTATCCTAGCGCCGGTCGCAACATCTCCGCTCCGTCGTTCATAATTTAATTTAAAAATATAACCAGAGATAAAGTAGCCGGTTTTCGTCCAAGCTATTTAAACGCGGTTCAGCGATAACCTGGGTGTCTTTTTGAACACGCGCCGTCTTCACAAAATCCGCACAATTATACCAATGCTTTCGCAACAATGATATTATTGACATTTATAAGCTGTCACGTGCGCGCGGAAGCACAACAACGTGCACGACCTCCGACGAGCGCCGCCCGCAACACACTGGAAGCGAATGCGGCTTGCTGGCAGCTGGCTGGATCGTGAATTCGCCGTAATGCCGCGCCGCTTGGCGTACCCACGATGCCGTCTCCAGCGCGGCTAGAGCGGGCAGTCTCACCCGAAGTGGGCGTGGTAATCCAGAGAAAACAATCGTACAAATTAACAAAATAGTACAAGCGTACAAAACAATCGTAGGCCTTTAAACCGCTGGAATGCTAATACCACCGATCGCTGGTTTTTCCATTGTGACAACTCGCGGGCGGCCGATCTCCGTATTTATGCAAGTTTGTAATTATATGCGATAAAAGTCGCCTTCATTGAATAAGCCACCATTATACATTAGTATGCGTGCACTAACACCCACTACAAAGAAATTTTGGAGGGTTGCAAACATTCCGTCGTAAGTTTTATTTTCCATAGCTAGGGTTAACCCTAGAAAGATAATCATAAAGTGATGTTCATTAAAGATAATCATGCGTAAAATTAACGTATGATTATCATTAACTTAATTTTAACACTCTTACCAATAAAATTATCTTATATCCGCGTTAAACCCTTGTTATTGTTATACCCGGTATAGCCGAATTATAACGAAGTTGTAAAATCGTGACCAATAAATCAGTTATAACGCGGTTATAACTACTCCCTGAAACCAAAGACAAGTCATATTTCTAGCATGGCAACGCCCGCTTGGAAGCAGTGTGGCCAACTGAAGCGGCATGAAATGCACATGAAATGTCACTTTTTGTTGTCAGAAAGCCCGTGCCCATTGTTTTGTTACGCGAATGCTGATCGAATTTATAGTGGTATTTTGCAGGTCAGCTCTCAGGATATCGATGATTCTTGCGGCGTATGGCTTAGTGAAACAATATTTAGTTTTAAAATTGTAATCATCCAAATCGAACGGATCGTATCGAAATTTGAAAATTTTTGGTCGCCTATCACGACGCATTTTGATTTCTTCCAATAAATCCAAATCGATCATATCATCCAAGTCGACAAAATCCATTATTCGGCTAAAACGCAGGATTTCACAGCAGTATAAAAGGCGTCGTAACACGGCTATTACAACGAAAGCGCACGATTCGCGAACGGGACGCTCCACGTCCGCGGCTGTCAGTTTGAAACAGCTGTTACGCCGGTCGGCCATTTTTAAGTTAATACTCCGTTAAACCGCTGTTATACCTGGCCTAGGGGTGGTATAGCGGAGTTATAGTGCGGATGGAAATCCAGTACCACTATTCCATGCTTATACCCGGATGATCAGTGGTGTAAGCTATACCGCGTTTATTGGTCACAGATTTTCTTATACCTAGTAATAACAGAGGTATAAATTTTACAACTCGTTTATTGGTAAGGCTGTAAGTGTTTACGTGTTATTATATAAAAATTCAAATAGGTGTTATTTTTACTGTATATAAAAGAAACAATATAGGTATGCAGTATTTATGTACCTACTTAATATTCGCAATAATATAAAAAACGAACAAAAACTATAAACTTCTTCAAAACATAACTAAATACACATAAATCATGCTGATATCACAAATCCGTATATTTAAAATAATAATTAACATTTTAACATTAGTATTAAGTAAATACCACACTATTTATTAAATACGAATCAGTTGAATTCTATTAAATCAGTCTAAAACAGCTTTGACATATATCCATATTATGCTCTCGAAATAAAACTTTTTTGCATTTACGTCAATATTTCAAAATTGGTGACACTTACCTCAGCGACACGTACACCTATATGTAGCTCTGAGTGACGAGTGAGATGCCTGGAATGTACGGCATGTCCGACTTCCTATCGTCCTCGCCGCGAGCGCTGGACAATGTGACTGTGGTCAGATCAGACAGGAAGAGGACGAAGGCAATTAAAACATGAAACGGCCAGCTAAGGAAAGGAAATCATCACCCTCCAGGTTTATGGTTGGACGTGGGGCTAACAACTCCACCTCATAAAACCAACAAGGTTACGCAAAGTCAAAAAAGAGAAAACGGACTGTCCAAACAACAACAATCTGGTAAATGAAAACCAAAAAAATATATACGGATTTGCACTTGGAACGTCCTATCACTATATAGACTTGGAACACTGCGAACGTACACAGATGAACTTCACAACACGATACAGAATGAACATAGCAGCTCTACGGGAGATTAGGTGGACTGGGCCAAAAATACCAAAATTGCGATTAATTGGTTCTGTAGTTAAAGACCTAAATATGGAAGAACAACTGGAGAACCAAAGCTTTGGATATCATGGAATGGAATAACATTTTTGACGCAGCCAAAACTCACGATGAGCTGTAGCGCTAATGTTGACGAAAACTAATTAAATATCCATTGCAAGTGCACAATTTATGGCTTGAAGAGATTTTTCATTTCATTTATTTATTTTTAAAAATAATTAGGGTTTTTTTAAACATAAAACCTAGATTTAAAAAATAATTGAGATTAGGTAAATTTAATAATACAATAGATGATATTACCAAAATTTTGCACTAGATATTGTTCCGATATTTCACATTAGACATGTCATTTAGATAGGTAGGTTTCAAGAAAATAATTAACGGTCGGGAATTTTGATGCGATAAATAACAGTATAATAAATATTAAAATTATATAAACACAAAATAAACATTCTAATATTGAAAATATATTTTATAAATATAAAAATAAAAGATTGAGCAATCACAGAATAATATGTACATAGTGTCAAAATAAGTTTGATATAATTAATAAATAAGATATTGACAACCTATTATAATATAAATAACATAATCATTCGTATAGTTATCCTTCCAATAATCTAGTACGTCCAATATTCAAATATCATTAAAATAAAGAATATTTGAAATCAAGGTATATTGTACAATTAACGGACATACGCAGGCCCACTAAGTTAAATCACTTTAGTTGGTCAGGGAAACATGGTATATGAAATTAAATGTTAATTTAAGATTTAAAATATATCTACTTATAACAAGCCTACCAGTACCTACTTGTATGTCATTTAATTATATGTCGTGATAATATTATAGTAGATTGTGTATGGGACAATAATCACATGCCCGACAATATCGTAATAACTTTTACGCCGCAACCGTCTTATGCCCGCTCCACAAATTCGCCAGTGATGGCCGCATCGCCTATGTCCCTCTCGCTCTTCCCATACATTTTTCTAACGTCATAGTGGTGCCGACTCGCTTCCACCTTAGCATGATTGGCCATCATCGGCCATTGTGAAGAAGGGCCATTATACGTACAATAACCGTGAGAAGACGAGCCTCTCCTCGATCTGACTTAGATTAGGCAAATTGATGCTATTGGTAGTGTTTAGAGGGTAACGGTATTCATTGCTTCTGCTTATAGGTGGCACCTATCGATGCTTGCACCCGTTAGCTGTTGTGGCAGAGCTCACATTTAGCATTACGTCTCCTGGAACCGGCCCCTGCAGAAATCGCGTCATGACTGCGGTTGCTGTTTTTTTTCTTTATTTGAAAAAACAACAAATGTATTCTTAAATCATACTGGAACCACAACCAACAACACACATTGCTCTTGTTATAGCACTTGTTATCCATGAATAATCTTTTGAATAGCCTACTTTGGTTGTGGATGCTGATGGACTTGTTTCGTCGTCTGTCTCTATTTCAGTTGCAGACAGTGGTCTGCAACTGCAATAGAGATGGAATACGGAGTAAGGGTACTAGTGGCGTCCGTGACTGTTAAATGGCTAGGATTCCAGCACCTGCCTCTAGCCCTCTCCTAATGGAGACGGTCAGCCGTAGTAAAAGGAGGTCAGCAATTGTTCGCATCCCTTTCTTTTGCTGTCCGAGTCTCTTGACGCCATTTCGGACCGTACGCTTCGAATGCAGTGCCGCCATAGCCGAGCATCTGTCAAATTTCTGCTATAAATTTCCGTTATCTGTTCACCACAATTACACACTTTGTAAGCCTCATTACCGCTGATGAGCCCAATTTGAGTTCTATGAATTATACCAACTATATTATAGTGAACTCTTTCAAAAGCGATTACTCCCGCTCGGATCGACAGTTGTACTCCTGGACAACTTGGATAAGTTCATGGAGATGAACATCGAACGCGGGGGCTAAATTTAACTCCGATTGAGTCATGCGTTATGACACATTGGCGCCATCTGCGCACACAGCACATGTGTGATCGAGAAATGATTTCATTTCTGTACCCAAAATACCAATGGCAGTTATGCGGGTAGTACGGTTGAAAAAAATATAAGGGATAATATTGTTGAATGTTTTTGATGTATGTGGTTCTATCAAGCGACTCCTTTCCTTGATATGTATAACCATTTTACACACTTATTATCGTGCTTATGTTATTTATATTATAAATTGTTATTGTTATTTGTATCAGATATTTCAAAGAATAGTAAATTAGTTCTGTTTAAAACAGGTTTTTGCCAATACTGTATCAATTTATTTACAATATGGAAGTTTACAGGCCTTGACTTTGCTAGAGCGGCGCTGCCTGCGTAATAATATGTATACCTACGATATAATAATTTATTTATCGTATTGTTCACAACGCTAGTCATCGGATCCCATGCCAAATGGCGGGCGCGGTGGCGGCAAGCAGTTTAATTTTATTCAAGTGCGCGTAAAAGCAGCGCATGAGATCATCAAAAACTTGCCGCCAAATTTCAAATTACTGGGTGGGTGAATTTTAATTAATCGCCATCTTGGAAGTCGATGAATCAGTACGAGCAAATAGCAACTTTCAATAAAAAAATGTGAGAAAAAAAACATTTTTTTTCTGTTTTTTATTTGAAAAATAAATAATTGCGCTATCCAGTGGTAGGTAAATTACCGCTAATATTGTTTGTTTGAGATATTTTACCTACCGCTAGATGGCGCAGCGCGCCTAATTCTTGTTATTACCATAATATATTCGTATTAACAACCATAGATGCCAAATAAAAATGGTCACTGGTTTTCTGTTGCGGTTTTTTTTCCAGTGAAGGGCATCACACAACCGGTCGGAAATAATAATAATATATAATGTCCTATTATTGTCCTTTGACGTTCAGCATGTATATACACAATATATTTAGGTTAAGATGAAGAACTTTGAACTTCGAACTGCGATTGCAATGCGGCAGAGTGCGCTCGACTGCGTTTTATCAGCTACGCGATAAAGAGTCATAACAATAGGTACTACGCTAAAAGGGTGTAATTGGCCTATTACTTCTTTTGAATTTATTTTCTAAGATTTTTGTTGTTTTTTTCGATAAAAGATTTATTAAATAACTAGCGGAACCCGGCGAACTTCGTCTCGCCAAAATCTGAAATTAAGTGATTTTTTTTCAAATCGAATGGAATGTATTTTAATGCAGAACGTTTCCATTCCCAATGTCCAGCAATTGTCTCGAAAAAACTTCCGCCGATTGATCATTCTGGAGTTGGACACGCATGTTCGTCGTGAATTTCAGCGTCTTCACGTGTCTCCATAATGCGGACGCTTTCAAACACGCATTTAATTCGTCGGCTGCTGTTGAACGTGGAATCACAGGAAGAGTTTGTCGAAAATCACAGGCTAAGAGTATCATTACACCACCGAAGATAGTTTGATTATCGCGCAAGTCTCTCATCGTTTGGTCCAGAGCCTCCAACGCTCGTTTGTGAGCCATTGTGCATTCATCCCAGATGATAATTCTACATGTTTGAAGCACTCGCGCCATTGCAGAATTTTTAGAAATGTTGCACGTGATGTGTCGTGAAGTCGTAGCCATCTTCTCCTTGCCAAAACAATATCGGATATTGTAAGGCGTCATACGATCGATGAGTTTCATAAACACGTGTCAACTGGTTGTTACGGCGATGCAATACAATGTCACGGTTATCGGAGTGTTCGCCAACCATAAGGCGACATCATCAATCGTTGGAGCATTGAAGCGCCGAGAATGTTCCCCAGCTGGAGTTTTGTCTGCTCTAATAACGATTTGGTGGTTATCAGAGGGCATTCGGTCAAGTGCAGTTTTAAATAATGCCACCAACGCATTGTGTTCATGAAAAAATGTCTGCAACTGCTGAACAATGTGTTCCTTTGTCTTTGGATTGTAAGCACATCGTTGCTGCACTTCTTCCCGTAAATTACCCATGAAAAAGATTTGCAGAAATTTATGGTCTGCATCTGGCACCGGCAACAGCGAACCCAGCTTATGGAAAATTTGGCCATACATTTGAATCTGCAATCACAAATTTTCTGGCGTTAAGAATGTTTCACCGAAGTGATCATTAATTGAATCATTTTAATTTTTGTTTTACATTATTATTATAAATCCAGACTCTTTTAGCTCGACTATTCTTCATCCCAAAGGTATCCTTGATTTTTGTATGCATGTATTTATCACAGGTATATAGATTTCTAAGTGTATGATTTCTAAGTGTATGATTGTGAATGTAAATCGCAACCCTAGATGAAAGCTCCGGTAAATCAAAATAACACTTTTTTTCAGAAATGACGATAACCTGATTTTATAATAACTATGGGAGATATAAAAAATCTAATATTACATCCATGAAGCTAACATTTTTTTAACCTTGTTTAATTAACTCATGTTTTATGTTATTTTTGAGTTACTCTGGTTTTATATCAGCAGTACGCACCTTTTTTGCCTACTAAGTGGAGTTACTTTACTCTACTTGAAAGAAAAATGAGTTTAGCCGATATGTGTATATGTATGTATATGTATATATATTTATTTACATCTCAATTGTTCTTTTATTTAGTCCCTATATCTACCTTAGAACAGGTCCCGGCCTAGTTAGGTGACATTGCCACTGGATTGTGCGATGGAATTCAATTTTCTGATATTGGCTTAGCGTTAAAAATATTTTTGGGCATAATCCGTAACTTTTTGAGTTGTATAATGAATAAAAATAAAATAAATAAATTTGTAAATAAGTGTGTAGCAATTACCTTTACTGTGGGCATAAAATTGTCGCGAACAATATGTGTTGCACCAAATGAAGTCATTTGGAAGCAATTATTGTAATATTGTATGTTCGACAGAAAATGCTTAGAATCTGGTGCATTTCCAGACAACAACGATCCTAATGGTTCTGGTGGTGGAACCAATGGTGTCAACCTCATTTTACCCCCTGCGCAACACAAACCAAGTGGTTCATGGCGGTACTTCAAGGCACTGCAATATTGGCACAAATGGTCCATTTCTCCAATTTGCATGCATTCATAATCGCTGTATTGTATCGCCAGATCATAATAGAAAGCCTCTCTGTATGTGTTTTGTCTCAAATTCAATCGTCTTCGCACTGCAACATTACGTATACGTGTCGCTTCATTCATTTCTTGGCGATCCTCATCGTTTTCAGTTGCTCGAACCTCTCTTTGTCGTCTCGCTCGACCGGTCACCTTGCTGAGATTGGAGCGTCTGGGCAAGGGCATAACTGTGAAAAATGATTGCAAAACCTGGAAAAACATTCACGAATTACACAAATTCACTTAATTCAGTTGATTTATCTTCAGAATCACGAAAACACGAAAACGCTTTGAAAAATGTCAAATGTCAGTTTTCACGCCGTGCCACCATCTTGATTTTCGAATTTTCGTATTTTTATTCTTGTCAAACCGCGCCATCTATTGGCCGAACTCGGTACTAAAATAATTTTTGGTTTTTCTCATTTTTCTCACTTTTCCGAGAGATTTTCCAATTTTTTTATATCCTATAGCAACACCGAAATGATTACGAACAAAACAAAAAAAGAATCGTTCAAATCGGGCCAGGCGCTCGTGAGTTATTAGGTAACATACATAAAACCCGACTCATTTTTATTATATAGATTAAATAAGTGAATATGAAATATATAAATTAAATACCAATAATCTTTTTAAAATCGATGTGGTAAGTCTTGTTGTTATTGTTTTTACTCTTCATTGTTTAAGTTCACAATGGGTGGATTTATTATCTTACGACAATATCTTACAACCAACCCTATTATGAAGTGTGTGTGATATATATATATATATATATATATATATATATATATATATATATATATATATATATATATATATATATATATATATATATATATATATATATATATATATATATATATATATATATATATATATATATATATATATATATATATATATATATATATATATATATATATATATATATATATATATATATATATATATATATATATATATATATATATATATATATATATATATATATATGTGACAAGACATATATATCCCAACGAAAAATGGTGACAGCCGAACAGTTATCGCCATTTTCATCGTTTTTCTCTATTGTTAGTTATCGTTAAATGCTTTATTTATTATTATGACGGCATTGTAGTTATTCTGTGGTATTTTGCTTAATACTGTGTTTAGAAAACGCGCCACCTAGAATATATTATTACACTTTAATATTGTCAGTCCCTAACCCACTAACTATTGAACTTGAACCTCTCAATGCGTTTCGTGGCGCGCGGCGTTATTGGCCTGATTGTGAGGTCAATCTATTTATTTTTGGGGGGTGGTACTGTCTATCGTCTGCATAAACGTGTTTCAATACACCTGAAATACGAGGGTGCAAAGCTCACGGCCTCCGAATAACTGCAGTATAGGAACATCTCTCCAAAAAAAAAATACATAGACTAATAGATTTTTTCATTTTAATGCTAAGCGAGATATAGGCGTTCAAAATGTTCATTGCAATGTCAAGAAAGTTGCGGCCATTTTGTTTGTACATACCGCGTGGGACACATTCGAGTATATCGTAATATCGATAAAAATTAACGATATTACAGAAATAATGACAAATTGCAGAGTTTTAAGATAAAGAAATATTTTGAAAAAAAAAAGATCGAAGAAAACATATTTTCGCAAAAACATATTTTTTCAAAGACTTTGCATATTAATGACAGAAGATATCCTGAAATGGCGTTTCTTTTGGGTTACCGTTAGTCAATACACAAAGTCATTTCGTAAAAACTTCTAAAATTGTCCAATTATTTTAAATGATCACTAACACATCGTAATATTATCAGCGCCGCAGGAAAAAAAAAATATCGACTTTCGTGCGAAATTCGAAAAAAACTTTTTGCCTTCGTTGTTAATTTGATATTGAAGAAATTTCGGTTGTTTCAGGTTACCTTTTGTCATCATCACCAAAGTCATTTCGTAAAAACCTCGAGAAAAGCCGAATTATCGCTAACACATTGTTATGTTAACATCAAAGATCAGGCAAAAAATCGCATCAGCGCTACAGGCAAATTTTTTTTTTCGAATTTCGCGCGAAATTCGAAAAAAACATCATCTAAAATTGTCCAATTGTTTTAAATGATCGCTAACACGTCGTAATATTATTATCAGCGCCGCAGGAAAAAAAAATATCGACTTTCGCACGAAATTCGAAAAAAACTTTTTGCCAGCGTTGTTATTTGATATTCGAAAAAACCGAATTATCGCTAACACATTGACGTTTAAAAATCAACATTCCAGGAAAGGTTCTTATACTGCAGTTATACCAAGTTCTCACTTATTCCACTTACAATTACGTACTTATATTGTTATATTATCGTGACAACGTTCAACTAACGGAGAATATCTGTAAAAAATGTAATGCCCTGTTTTTGATGATTAACCTTAAATTTCCGTATCATGAATTCTTTTATCACCAGTAGCCCCAAGCAGCTTTCCCTGCTATTCCAGAAAATGGAGCTGTTCAGCGACTTGGTCAGATTGTATAAAAGTGAAGTCCTCCAAATGTTTTTGCCTTGGACTCGCCCGCATATACACAAAATTAACGTCATATGTCCCCTCATTCGTCTATAAGGGCTCTAATATCTCCCTTATACACCAAAATAACCATTTCAAATTCCTTGATCACCCGTTAGGGAAAAACGTCTCTGGCGATCAAGTTATAGAGCATTTCAATAGTCGCCTAGTAAAAATAGATGCCTTGCTAATTTCTGGCCCTCGTAAGGCTTGGATCTATGACAATTATCTAACCTCATAATAAAATTATCATGGCCCTTTCTTATTTACGATTTCTTTCAAACCCAATTGTCCTATCTAGATGCGCTGGTAACAGCTAGTTTAAAATCCTTGTCGTTAGTCAAACCAGCTGAGCCATCAACTCCCTTCAGGTCCAAACACAATTTCGGACTAGCGCTAAAACTGCCCTATCTGCTCTACGCCAACTCCTGTGCAATTCCAAAGATCCGGCAATGTCGAAGCACTTAATAAGTAGCCGTATTTATTCAAATGATCTACAAGCCCGCATAGACTTCCACAAAAAGTTCCTTATTGGATTTAGCCAGAATGTCACTGGTCTGGGGTATGGCCGTACAATAATGAGCTATGTGGACTTAAAGAAGTCTCTCTTGCGGGGAGATTACGACAGTAACAGTATGGCTCATGCCATTGGCCTTCAATGCCAGAATGATTAGACAACATTTTGGGACTTTTGCATTCGGCCTCCAATGCACTGGAAGGTAATTTTCTATGACTGGAGGCCAAACGGAACCTTTACAACAAATGAAAAGGAAACTTTGGAGGAACTAATATCGACCCACTTCCCAGGTGCTGTGACAACCAGCAACGCCGCCACTACTCCATACAGACCTCGAAACGATGACTGGATTAGGGCTGCTAGAATCATAAGGCCCGATCAAGTTAAATGGGCCGTAAAATCCTTTAAACCTTACAAATCATGCGGGGACGACGGAATCATGCCCGTGCTTTTGAAACAGGGTATTGACATTCTAACCCCATATCTGGTTAAAATCTTCAGAGCAAGCTATGCCTGGGGACATATACCAAAAAAATGGGCCAAGGTCAAAGTGCTATTCATACCTAAGGCTGGCAGGACGGACTACGCACTGTCAAAGTCCTTCAGGCCAATTAGCCTCACATTCTTTCTACTGAAAGCAAAGGAAAAGATACTGGATAGCTATATCAGGGAAAAAATCTTAACGGTTAACCCTATCAGCTGTATCCAACACGCCTACCGCAGAGGCAAATCCCCGGAAACCCCTCTACTCTAGACAGAGTGGAAAATGCGTTGGAAGACAAACAAATCGAAGTATGCGCATTTTTAGACATTGAGGGTGCCTTCGACAAAACCCCAATTAAATCACTGGTGAACCCAAGTAACATTTCAGGTTCTAAAAAGGTTTTGAGCAGGTTCTAGAACCTTTCAAGGACAACGCGAGATTCTGGACAACTCGTCATGACAACGTTAAAATAACCTTATTAAACCGTTCTGTAGCCTAAAAGGGCCCGACCTACAGAACCTCCGCATAACGTTTTGGCCTTAAGATTTCAGGAGCAATTAGCAAATCCCAAAAACTAATTATAACCTTCTCAGAACCTGTAAGGCTTTGCAAAGACTACTCAGGACTAACGTACAAGCCTTGAATTAGCCCGGATTTGGCATTGAAAAAATTTAGTTAGCTAGATTCAAGCTTTGAAAAAGTTCATAAAAGATTACGAAAATACAAAGAACGTCTCCTTGGGCTTGTTAAAGTTAGTTTAGGTTTGCTTTGGTTCTGAATATAGTTTGCACTTTATCCTGACATTGGAATAATAAAATGGAAGATGACTAATGAATATAACATGGCGATTTACTATTTCGTAGACAAATTGTTACAAATAATGCTGTTATTGCCTGTTGTGTTATGTCAATTTCATTGCGACGGTTAGTTTATTGATGAAATGTGCCATAATACCTCTGTAAAATTCACGGGCCCTCTCAATAACATGATTTAATATGCTTTAGGTATTATAAACTATTGATGTTATTTAAAAATTATATGTGAAAAAAGGTCAAACGCTTTGAACTATTTTCCAAATACAAAAGTGTAACACCGAAATGGAAATCGAGCCTTACTTTAATAAGGAAATGTAATTATAGTTATAATAAATTGACATTCCAAATACCGAAAAATGGCGGACTTTGTTCGAGAACCTGATAGTTTGCAATTTAACAAATTTATGACAAACAAGCCCTGGCCCAAGTCCTTTTGGACTTCAAAATGCGCAAAAGAATTTCAATATGCTAAACTAAGAACAACTAGTATATTTAAGGGCTAAATCAGGGCTTTCTGGTAAGACCAAGGTTTAATTAGTTTTTGTATATTCAAATTGGCTTTGTTTAAGGGCTTATTAGTCTGCGATAAGCCAGATTGGTCAAATAAACAACTTTTTGCGGCCCAGCATTCAGTCACTGTCCAAAGAGTGCTTGTCTAAACTGCGTGCGGATAACACTGAGAAAATAGTGATTTGGTACATACCTACAGGATGTTCACTTACGTACGGATTTATTGAACAATGCGAGCACCTACCTAAGGTTTTAAACTTATTCACGATCAATCTATACATTACAATTAGATCATCATCCTGTTTAAAATCTAGTTACGAACACAAGATATTAAGTAGTAAAAATATAAAAAACTGCAATACTAGATCCAAAAATTAACGCTATTTTATTGAATATGTAATAAGCTCAAAAATTACGTACCTACCTAGCGTAAAATTTCTTGTGACATAAAATAGTTAAGTGGAAGTAAAAAAAACTGGTCAAGTGGAAGTCGAACTGTATGGAGAGGGTTCCGTACCATTCCATTTTCCATGAGAACTTCAGGACTTTTGTTTACGTTTTCATGTAAACTATAACAGAGGCCCTATATTATTATTTTTTTAATTTTAGTCAGTAGTTTCGAAGAGAGGGGGGGATGCTCGATTTTTGTATTGTCTTGATATCTTTTTAACTATGTAATTTAAAATAATAAAATATTATAATATGTGTATTCCTTATAACGAGCCCTTCCCATTGATATGTAACACGTTGCACTTATTATTCTTAAATTTTCTGATTTGTCCTCTAAAATTGACCACCAAAATCGAAGTTCGGTTATGTAGGAGATGTTGTTTTTAGTAGATGCGGAGAAAATAAGCTGTGACAAACGGACTGACAGAGATACACGAGAGAGACAGAGAGTCACCAACACAACCTACCTGCTTTTTAGGTAGATTTCTTAAAAATATACCTATTGCAATGGGTCGCGTGTTAGCAATTGATGAAAATTTCACCATATCTTCGTCGATTAGGACCGCCAGACCCTGAAACCACCCTTCGTTCCTATACGGGATAGAAAACTTCCTATGGAACAAGATAGAGGTCGAATTTCTAAACCGATCAAAATGAAACAACACAAAAATGTATTGGCCCAATACCTTGGATGAGTTCGTAGAAGAACGAGGTCCGCCATCTTGTTCCAAAATGGCGGCCGCTCAAACTTTTAAAAAATAACATATGTTAAGAATCATAGACCCAAACGAACCATATCCAAGGGAAACCCTTGTTATCACCTACATTTTATTTCAAACTATTTTTCAATCCGCTCTCTCGTTTCAAAAGGGCGGTCGCTCAAACGCCGGTAAAATTTTCGCGTTTAGTTAGGTATGAGAGCCATTGTTTATGACTAATACACATGTGTAAAATGCCTGAGTATTTATGCTTTATGCATTTTTGTAACATGTAAATATCAAATAATACATATATCTCTTCCCTCGACGAAGCACCCCGAAGTGCATCGGAAAATATATGTTTCTCGCTCTAATATGTGCTTCGTCCATGCGCTATTTCGCTAACGCGGTTGAATGATCATAACATGCTTTCTATGAACAGATCGACATCATTGCTTCGATTTGCTGTCTTGTTTTAAAATAGCTGCCGGCTAAAGAAATCTACCTTTAATGGGTGCGCGTCACCGATTTTTTTTTGTCTCTTGAGGTACGGAACCCTAAGAGGGGTGTTAATAGTTACGATGGAATACGAGATACCTTTTCTTTGTGGATTCTTTCAGTATTGTTTTTTACTTTCCGTTTGAAATTGCCACTGCTGACCATCCTGTGCCAGGACATCCTGTATATTTTAAGTGATATTAATGTTAGTTTTGGTTATGCACACGCGAAGCCCACAAGGTTGCGAAGTGGTGTTACAGAAATACAAAAAGCATAAATAAAACCACAATGCGGGTTTAGACTAGAACTTATCTTATTGAATGTCAAAACGTATATGAAAATTACAATTGGTCTTAGTCCAAGCAAAAAAGACTGAGAATGGTTAGCGAGAAAATCTAAAATCCCTACGAAGGTTTTAAATCATGTTTAAGAGTCTTGGCGAAATGTGGTTCTGAATAGGTAATTCTTAGGTTGCGTGTAAGACCAACTAGACATGCTTTACAATGTGGAGTGCCAAAATATAACCAAAGGAGAACCTTTTTAAAACCAGAAGCTCTCAGAACTTTTAAGTCGGATTTCTAAGCAAGCATAACGTTATATTATACTCATTTGGAAGCCCATTTAGCTTTTTGAATAATTGTTTAGCCCTAGGAGATATTTGCATAATAAAAAACTTATGTACCTATAACCTTAGGTAAAATTTAAAACCAGAAAATTACTATACTAGGACCTAGAAGCATATATCAAAACCTCGGTCTTGAAAAAATGTTACTTGGGAATGAAATGGAAACGTTGGAGGAACTAATATCGACCCACTTCCCAGGTGCTGTGACAACCAGCAACGCCGCCACTACTCCATACAGACCTCGAAACGATGACTGGAGTAGGGCTGCTAGAATCATAAGGCCAGATCAAGTTAAATGGGCCGTAAAATCCTTTAAACCTTACAAATCATCCGGGGACGACGGAATCATGCCCGTGCTTTTGCAACAGGGTATTGACATTCTAACCCCATATCTGGTTAAAATCTTCAGAGCAAGCTATGCCTGGGGACATATACCAAAAGAATGTGCCAAGGTCAAAGTGCTATTCATACCTAAGGCTGGCAGGACGGACTACGCACTGTCAAAGTCCTTCAGGCCAATTAGTCTCACATTCTTTCTAATGAAAGCAAAGGAAAAGATACTGGATAGCTATATCAGGGAAAAAATCTTAACGGTTAACCCTATCAGCTGTAGCCAACACGCCTACCGCAGAGGCAAATCCCCGGAAACCCCTCTGCTCTAGACAGAGTGGAAAATGCGTTGGAAGACAAACAAATCGTAGTATGCGCATTTTTAGACATTGAGGGCGCCTTCGACAAAACCCCAATTAAATCACTGGTGAAGGGGCTAGAGTCAAAACAAGTTGACAACACCACAACCAGATGGGTGAAAGCGATGATCTCAAACCGCATGGCCAAGGTAGCTCTTCACGGAACAAACCTTGAAGTCACCACTACAAGAGGCTGCCCGCAAGGAAGGCGTACTCTCGCCCCTACTATGGACTCTTGCAATATATCAACTCCTGCATAGGATGGCAGAGGCCAGGATAGACACACAGGGCTATGCTGATGACCTAGTAGTCATTGTCCGGGGCTTCTGCCAAAACACGATCTCACACGTGATGCAAAAAGCGTTAACAATCGTTAGCAATTAGTGCATAGAGAACGAATTATCGGTCAACGCCGATAAGACCGTCCTCGTGCCATTTACCAACAAACGTCAACTAGGTGGACTAAAAATGCCAACTAAACCACAGGCAGATTCCTTTCTCCAAGGAAGTAAAGTTTCTGGGAGTCACGCTCGACCAGAGACTCACCTGGAACAGTCACCTAGACAAAACAATTCAAAAAGCTAAAAGTGCTTTGGGTATAAGCAGAAGACTGGCAGGGAAAAAGTGGGGCCTTAACCCCAAGATCTCCCACTGGCTATACACTGCCATTGTGAGGCCGATAATCTCCTACGCCTCGGTGGTATGGTGCAACAAAGCCAACCAGAAAACTGTGATTACCAAACTAAACAATATCCAAAGGACGGCGTGCCTCATGACAACTGGCGCAATGTGCTCCACTCCTGCAGCAGCTCTAGATGCATTGCTGAACTTACCGCCCCTACACATTCACTTTCAACAAGTGGCGAAAGCCAGCATGTACAGGTTATCTGCCCGAGAGAAGGTAAACTGGGTCTCACAAGCACTAAGATCAGTTTTTGACTCAGTCAGTGAAACTCCAACCCTCAACATGGTATCAGACACCATGCTTCCACTCCTAAACTTTCGAAAACTTTTTACAGCGAAATTGCCGCCCAGATATGACTGGCTAAAAAGCCAACTGCAATGGGAGGCCGGTATCTTTAAATGGTATACTGATGGGTCTAAATCGGGACTTGACGTAGGCTGCGGTATATATGGAGAGCGAACAAACTTCGAAAGAAGTGTAAACTTGGGGAAATACGCCTCCATATTCCAAGCGGAGGTATACACCAGCATTGAATGTGCGAATATCAACCTCCATAAGAACTACGCCAACCACCGAATCTATATCTACTCGGATAGCAAGGCAGCTCTTATGGCACAAGCCTCGAATACCATTAATTCAAAGCTAGTGCAAAACTGCATATCACTAACTAAATTCCCTGGGCGAAAAGAACAGGGTAATTCTAAGATGGGTTCCCGACCATGCAGAAATCGAGGGAAATAAAAAAGCCGATTAACTTGTTAAGACAGGAGCAAAGGGAACGTTATACAACCCTGAACCTTGCTGTGGTGTACCAAAAAGCCTTGCAAACCTAATGCTCAAAAGAAATATGTTTAGAACAATCCGTCAACCAGGGTTGAATCATTCCAAAGCGCTAATTAAGGCGTACGATCGTAAGACGGCCCCTGAGCCCTTACCGCTAAATAGGAACAATCTACGCATACTGGTGAGGGCGCTCACGGGGCATTGTGGCCTGAACAAACACATGTTCAACCTCAAGCTCAGAGACACAAAAATGTGCAGGTTCTGCCAAGGAGTAGAGGAAACTCCCCAGCACTTCATGTGCAAGTGTGTCCCGCTGATGCGTAAAAGACTAGAGTTTTTATTTTATTTATTTATTTATTTCTTTATTTATTTTCAGGAAAACCAACAGCTAATTATAATTTAACAATGCCGGAGTAACATAGCAGAGAGCCAATTAAAGGTTTTCACGTTTAAATAACGTTGTAGAAACATATGTGATCTTTCAATTAAAGCTATCGATTAAGAATGCATCAAAAATTATTCAACAATCATTAATGCTAAAAAATTCACTGTTCAGCCGCTGCCTAGCTGAGTTAACACTCGTACAGAATAGATCAAAGTCAAAGCGTTTAATCATGTCATTGAAATTGTCACTTGTTCGCCACAGAAATGCATTTTGCCTATAGTTGGTACCAGCATGAGGAACATGAAGAGCAGGGTTAAATCTATTGAGTTTGGAAGGAACATGGAGATTAATTTTATTTAGTAAGTCAGGACAGTTAATATTATTGGAGGTAATTTTTAGCAAAAAGGTTAAGTCCGCGGTTTCACGCCGCTTAATCAAGGGGAGGATATGAAATTTCTTGCATAAATTGAAATAGTTAGATGAGCTGTATGGGATTTTCAGACGGAAGCAGAGATATTTCATGAACTTCATTTGAATGCGCTCGATTCTGTTTATATATTTGTCATAACAAGGGTTCCATACTTGAGATGCATATTCCAAGATGCTTCTGACAAAAGTGCAGTAAAGGATCTTGAAAGTTTTAGCACGGTGAAAGCAAGATTATTTTAAATTATAAATCCGATTTATTTTAAATTAAACGGCGGATGAAACTGCGGAGCACAGCTATATAAATAAAAACTAAATTCTATTCGTCGGTATAACGGCATATTAGTTTGAACGGCTAGCTGGGTCCAACTGGTCGATGTTCCATGGTAGCTGTTTGTATTTATTATTTAATTTTTCCTTTTTGTTTCAGGTGGGACAAGACGTGTTGTCCTATTGCTACCCTATGGTAGTTTCGCAATGACAGAACTGGAACGCGAACAGTATGAATCAATTACAGAAGCCAGCAAGGTGTTTTTTATAACCGCATATTAGTTTGAACGGCTGAACCGATTTGGCTATTTTTTAATGTTTGTAATAGTCCAAATAAGGTCTTTACAGTAAGGAAAATTAGAAGATTTTCCTGGAAAATTGCTAAATTCGGGAAAAACTTAAAGTGCTTTTTTCTAGTCACGGTTTGAAGGATTGATATACTTACGTAATTCTTTTTTGAATAGGAACGACATATTAGGTTGTTTTTTTTTCGTTTTTTTGTTTTGACCGCTATGCTCTCGGGATGGAAATATTTCAATCGAATGTATTCAAATGAAAAAGAAGATGGAGTAATCCGACCAAATCTGATAGTGAGGGCGCGAGGCTGCCCATTGGCTCACTTCCCAGTGCCACGCGGTAAGGCATATGTCTCTCACGGGCAATTGGCGTAGTCAGACGTGGACGTGGCGTAGTCAGACGTCTCTGCGTTAAGCCCATGGTTGAAAGAATGGCCCAATATTGTTGTTGGTATATGGTTGACACATTCAAAGTGCTACAAAAATTCCCTAGTATTTCGAGCGGTATTATCGTGACGCAATAATTCGTCATTTTGAGTTACTCCTGCGGGGTTTTGACATCATTTCTGGTAAACGGGCTGTTGTGTACCAAACCACAGCATACCAGACAGTAGCTTCTTTTAGAACAAAATTGAAATCGAAGCAAGTGACGCCAGGAAACTTAAGGGCTACCACAAATCGTAATATTACTCGTCTTCTTATTAAAGCACCGTCCCGGTCATATTTACGGTGCCCCGGCGACGCAGATGCTATTATGCTACCGATTTGTTCTGAGAATACCATATGGCGTCGACTCGTAAATATCCACAAAAAAGTAATAGTAAGAGCGGACACAAACTGCGCCCACAGCGCGTTACAGCCCACAGCGCCGTAACTATGGGCCTAAGGACACGACATGACTTACCCCTTGCCCCGCTTTCGTCGCACCCTCTTCCCGCATTGCCTTGTAGCTCTTGAGTGAACTTACTGGGTGTTATTATACTCTGACTAAACTGTGTTAATCGTTTTCAGCCCTCGTTAGGAAATTGTGGATACTTTATTAATTTTGAGATGAACGAAGCGACCACTTTGTTTGACACTGCGAAAACGAACAACTTTGCAAGCTTAAGCTTATTTTCGAGAATAAATGGTCCCCAAGTAACACCCTTTGTCTCACCTTTTGTTCTTTCGTCAAATTATCGGACATCCAACGGGAAACCTGATTTCTTACGCCTCACTCATTACTGTTTCATTGTTTCGCAGCCATTTTAATGACTAAAGATGTCAGAATATGTCCATATGTCACGAGCCAATGCTGGCGCGCAGCAGCGACGTTTGCAGCTGCTTTTGTTCGACCTGTGAATGATACGATGCTAAGTGAGGCTCGTCCCCGTAGGACAACCGGAAACCAGTGATACCTAAATTTATTTGACTAAGTACTTTACTATCGATGTGCATATCGATAGAAGGTATCATATTTAAAGACGATAAAAAAGTGGGTATTGCTATTGATCAGTATCGCTCTTGGCTGTCGCAGATCAATGAAGTCAGCAAACGAATCTTTGCTGGTTTTGATACTCTTCTTCGGCTGCAAAGATTTTTCCAGTGGCGATTAACCCATTAGGTACCATTTTTTTCTAATCTTGCAATTTGCTTTTCGTGAAACCTTATTTATACCTTATGGGAAAAGTATTAATAAATAAAACAATGAATTATATATTTTTTTTATTTGTTCTTGGAAACATTGGTACTTATATAATACTGTAGTTACAAATGAGAGCTATGGTATTCCGTGAAACAAATCACATTCATTCCCTTATCGCAGGCAACACATTGCTTTCTAGATATTTTTACATACGGCTCACCTTCGTTGTTTACCTTCGGTGGTTCTTTCTAGCACATGACTTGTAATATGTGATTTTCTATTAATGTACGAAGTGGTTTGCCAGGAATCTTCGGGTCAAAAAGTTCAGATGAGACATTCATGTATTTTCGAGTCACTTTGCAAATGAAATCCAGAAATAGTATTTTCTCATGTGACATATTATATAACACGTGTGCGTTGTACATTGATATGTCAATAGAATTAGTAAATAGTCTGAAGTACCATCCCCACCCCCCCGGATTTTATCGTTGTATTTATTTACGTGCCAGTCTAGTTTTTCTACACCGCACATATATTTATTGTAATAATAATAATAATAATAAACGCTTTATTTGCTTATTCAAAAAGGCGAGCTTCTGCTTTATGGTGTACGACTGCAGAACATCAACTTTCTTCTTCTCCGTTTAGTTACAGCGCTGGACGGTGGCCATCGGATGAACTGTTTGATGATTGCTTAGAACTTTTACGCAATTGTTGTCCCTCCATGTAAGCGCAAAAATTTAATTTACCTTGTCGAATCTGTAATCGTATGAGCCTCGCAGTTCCTTCTTCACGGCCACGTCACTTTTGATCGGGCAATTATTGCGCCGGTTAACCCTGGCAGTAGGTATCTGTAGAGCGAATTATCAATGTGCTCAGGCATGGCAGTTTTTTTTGCATACCAAATACTTTCTGTGACGATGTGGTCCAAAATAGCCTTATCGAAAAAATATTGAAATATCTCGTGAGGTTCTAAATTCTGAAAATGGTTCTTGAGGTGATATTTATATACATCACACCGATTGCCGTCTGAGAATGTTGTATGGTGTATGTAGCATAACTTGCTTCCATCTTCTGCCATCGAGGCGTGCGGAAGCAATATCTATCGTCAGAAACGGCTTCCGAACGTGACCGCTTGGATGGTGGACGAGCTAAAGTGCAGTCGGGTTCTTCTCTATTTGTCGACTACGCGAGAAAATTTTATCACGTCTCTGCCTGTAGAAGCAGACTTCATTGAATCCTCGAAATCTCCGATCGCAATCGTCACCGACTGTAGGCTACAGCAGCAGGCAGAGTTCCCAGAGGTCCTTCCAGGTAAGTCTGTCTTCGAGGAGGCTATCAGGACCAAACCGTTAGTTGAGCCGACCTAAAAACACCGATAAGCCATCAGGCAAAAGCTGCAAGCAACCGTTAGGAATACTATGTATATGTTCTCTTACGTATGCAGTGGAAATGCAAAACAATAATGTCACATTAAAAAAACCTAAGGTTACAGTTTTTCAAGTAGCCAGCCCATTGCCTACATTGCGTCAAATGTCGGAATAGCAAAACGCACTGGAAGGCGCTTAAAAGCCCATGTGAATACCTATTGGTTTAATATGCAAAATGCGTTATGTCCCTACACGCCGAACTTTCAATAACGCTTCTTACTCCATACCAAAACCTGAACTGACGTATGAAATCACTGAAGCATTTTTTTTGCACTTATATACTCGTACCTTGTAATGCATACCGCGGAAAAAATAGGTTTCCGTAGCCATTATAGATTAAAATTGTCAAACGTCAGATTAACATAGTATTCGAATTTACAGTAGCGCGCTAGTGTGTTCGGAACTTTTTTGGATTTAGCAGGATTCTGTCGCTTTTTGAGGTCCTAATCAATAGTTTAATGGCAGTTTGTTTGGATGCTATCGGTAATTTTTATTTTAAAAATTATATAATTGATTATATATGGTATTAGATTGCTCAATTCCGTACTACGTTTTGGCAGCTAGGATTTCATTATGAATCGCAACGATGGCACTAATAGTTCCGAGCATCGATCAAACTTTTCTATGTTTAGTAGCCTAATATATAGCGTTCTATGTGTAAAACATGTCTATACTCAAAATAAAACAGTAATAGGTATGTATATAAAAAACGAATACGTCGATATGTCCTGATATTTACAGTATTGGTATTTATACCATTTATAATACAGTGAAAACGGTTATAGGAAGTTTGTTATAATTTACTGGCGGCAGGCAGGTGTAGGTAATTCTGTAAAAAAAAACTGTCGTTTTCTTTTCGTTTTAGGGTTATTATATTTTGAATTTATATAAAGCCAGCTCTTTTAGATTATCGATAAAAAACGCTTTTTCCATGCAAGAATTTGAGATTCAGTTTTTTACCATTTCTGGAAATTCTTGTTTGAGGACAAAATGTGTTTTACATTTCCGCTCCATATGTATTATACCATATGCAATTAGCGAATATGAATATGATAATTCTCTATCCTAATATCATCTACTATGCACACACCCATTTATTAGGAACATGATTTGTTAATATTTAATTTATTTAATTTATAAATTAATTTTATTACAGAAACCTGTATAGGGAAAATAATAATAATAAAAATAATGTTAAACCCCGCAGCCAGCATTTGAGCAACTTTTCGCGCCATTGCCATCTATTAATATTTAACGTTACGGCAACCTTATTGTCGGTTTCAGCTCTGACAATAATTCCGTCAAAGAGTTCCGATTTGCCACTACAGATGGAGCTGCATATGCTATATTTAATTCAGTTATCATAATATAAGGATGATGCCATGAAACAAGTATTTAATTTATATATTTTTTACAGACCATTAAATACAAATGCGAACGTTAAGACTTGTGGGACAAAAAGCTTTAAATTAGTTAAATAAATGCGTCACACAGTCGATAGCCTATAGATGGCAATATAGGTACACTATAGATGGCAATTACAGTTTTGGTAAATATACGGAGTTTGTTCAAATTCACTATATATAAAACTAATCAAGAAAATAAATAGAAAATGTTATTTTTTATGTTAGTTTTTTTTACTTCATTTTATTTTACCAAAAAATGAGTTGATTTACTTTTGTTTGGTTTAGGCCTTGGTTGCTGAGGAATATCATTTTTTATTCAGTTTTCAGGTTCATTTCTCAGTAACAATATTTATTTATAAACGAAAAAGTTATAAACTATTTTTCTCTGAGTTTTCATGTAGAATAGAAAGTCCTGTAAATGAAGAAAATTACCAAATATCTAACAACACGTAAAATATTTACTGTAAATGACAAACTTCTTATATCTAAAAAAAAAGTTTTCAGAATAGTTCCAAAAAAAATATTTGAACTAATTGCAGTTTTAGTTCACAAAGAAACGCAATCGGGCCCATTGTAATGATTGGGTTGGGTTCACAAACACAATAAAAGTATAAACAAGTATGAGTAACTGTAGTTGGTTCCGTCGCACATCAATTTTCGCCTTAGAATAAATAAAAGATGAAATAAATTAATTACCCCATTATTTTTGTCCTAATTTTGTATTTATTACATAAAAAATAGGTCCCACAGGCAAGATAAAGTGGTCAAAGTGTTCCCTGTTTCTCATCTTCCAATACCTCTGGATTCACTTCAATATCATCTCCGATGAGAGCCTAGCGGTTTATTACACTGGAACAAAATACAAAACAATGATTACTCAATACTCAAAACAACGAAACAGACAAGAAGCAAAAGTGATTTAAATATAAATATACCTGGAACAGTATATTTATATTTAAATAACTTTGACAATTGCCATTACCGGTCTTGCACAGTAGTGTGCGTGGCATTCCCTCCTGCCTACAAGAACAACGGCCCTTGCGGCTTTTCTTGCATCCACACTTCACAAGCTATCGCGCCGTATCCCAAATACTGGACTGAGTTGTCCATATATGTAGGCTGCCATTGCCCTTCCTTTTCAGTCCGTCCCCAGTCTATTGGGGAAGGAATATCGCCTGTGAAGTCAAAAGCTTGTCCCCATACGTGACCTGCTTGACAGGCTGCCCTAAGCGCAGGCTTTCTCAGAGCATCTCTCGTAGGGGTGATATTTTGTAATGCCTTTTTTTCCGTGAATAAAAACTTCCGAGCTTCATTCACCGAAACTATTTCGGTTTCACCACAGTACAGCTTGATAACGGAATTTTCCAAGCTAATAAATATGTCGTCTGTCAGCTTTTTCAGTGGATTAGAAAGTGTCCTAAAAGCTGATGTGGTCTCAAGACACTGCTGCCACGCCTTCCAGGTCAGTCATTTGCCTTTGGAGTAAAACGCAGAGAGGATGTCACAGCCTGTGAATGGTACCTTCTAATAGCTTCTGCTCTTGCTTCACCCAGATGCTGTGCCAAATCATGCTCAGATAAGTACCTATTGTATTTGCCTGTACCAAAAGCTACCCAAAGCTCTTTGAGACCCAACTGCTTAAGGAATATGTAGTATGATATGGCAATTGTGAGGACGTCGAAATCAACTGTATGTATTACAAGTGTTGTAGCTCCATTGCTCACCATATTCTTCGCATGCAGAATAATGCGGCTATCAGCCTCCTCGCAAGTCACATTAAGTCCTGCTATCAGGGTTCCCGTTGGTACTGATGATTTGATTGTGGGACCGATGTTGGTACCTATATGAACACAAAGTTCGCCTGAAATGCGTAGCACCCGAGCAGTTTAAACAGTTCTTCTTTATTCTGCGAATTCTTCAGGAAGTTATTATAGACTTGGAAATTTGTAGTTTTCCTGTACTTGACGACGAACTCCACGAACCTGTTTATTGAGAGACTAAAAGAATAGAGGTCCCAAAAGATATCAATTCTCCTCGCCTTTATGTTCTCAGTAGAAGTACTGAGAACATAGAGTCCCAGGATGCGCTGACGGAACTCCTTACGGCAGTACTCAAAAGTATTAGAGCTACGCGTAGGATGACTATGAACAAGGGCAGGGAAATCGAAAATATATTACAATTTTGGGGAGGAGAGGTGTCGCCTTCAATTTCCTTATTCAAAACTGTGACTATATTAGACTTCTGGCACATTCTCAAACATCCCATCGACGATAAAGAAAGAGGATAAATCTGATTCTCATATCTCCGCTCGCAGCTCCCACGCTTGTTTAATATTGTTAACACACTTTTGCTACAAGAATAAAGGCAAAGTTTATTTACATCTAAACCAGGAAAGTTCTACTCTCTGAAAACAATTTTTATTCACTAAAATTAACAATATTTAAAGTTACAGATAATTAAAAGTCCAAATATTTGAAATGTAAATCCCTATTTTTAAAAAATCTTGTGTTTTTATTGTAGATTCTCACATTTTATTTCAGATTTAAAAACTATACAATCGTTTTATGCGAAAATGATATCAAACTTGGCTTAATACTTAAACATATGTCGTTATTAATTTCGCTAAGGCTGAATCCCCCCTCCTTCCCACCTTATACATCAAAAATCCAGGTGGCTCCACTTCGAAAACCTATCTCAGCAAAACAAAGTTTAATCCTGCCGAAGGAAATCTTTGGTTCATCAATAGCCATATCCTTCATTTTTGTCGTGTACAGACGCAACTACGACTGGGTAAATGACTGTAGCATTCATAGAGGTCATTCTGTACATCAAACTAAACCTCTGCTACCACGGCTTAAATAAAAAAAAAGTTGTAAAAAACTTTCAAGTTAGGTTTTTTTGTAAAATAAACTGTCGTACAGAAGAACCTCATAATATACAAAAACATGTATTTCATTAAAAAATCAAAAAAAAAAAAAAATATTCTGTTTTGTTTAGTTTGGTGTGTTGAATCATCCACAGGAATAGGACACCCGTTTACCCACATCCATCCTCTATATACATTGTGGGATATATTTTTACTCCACTATTACGTAAAAGGTTAGGCAATACCTATCTTACTTATTGAATAGTGTACATTTAGTGTACCATCGGTATAAATTCATGTGCAATGTTTATTAAAAAGAAACAATTATAACGCACTGCTACAGCTCCTTTTATAGACAATTTGTTTGAAATTGTTTCATCCTCTAAGAACCCACTTCTTAATAATGCAGGAAACCCTCGGCGCGCGAGCTAAAACTTGACCAGTTTTATTTTAATTTTAAAAATATTTCACATAGGTGATTATAAATAACGTTATATTCTCAACACTGCAATCAATATTGGAAAAAGGCCACAAATCGACAGATCTGTCAAATTATTTTTACTTTGTCGAAAAATCTTCTCAAACTGCAAGAAACTTGAGTAGAATTGGCCCCTATTCAATACAATACAATACAATTTCATTCTGCACCAGTAGGTAGGCATTCCTACACTTGGATGCGTCATTGCGTCTAACATTCTCAATAATTTAATTATGGAAAATCAACTATCGTGAAAAATATGACTATATAAATTAATTTAAGTAATTCATGATTGACATGAGATACATTAATTATTAGAAAATAATGAAACTTGATAATTGAACAAAGAAAACCAATAACCAAAATTATCATAGTAATAATATAATTAATAGAGAATTATCTATTCTTTAATGATAGGATTAAAATACTAATCTAAGAACAACAGGCAACTTGGCGATCAATAAGAAATAGGGTATTTCAATAATTGTATTCGCTTGTTTGCGTAACTTTTTTTGCACCAGTGAAAAGTTAAACGCGATCTTGGGCTTTTTAAACACCTGATAAACCCTATATTATATAAGGCCAACTATAACTTGCATAGTCTATCGAATACAGAAAGAAATTAGCTTTTTTTATGAGTGAGATTATACTTTGCCTTAAGCTTTTTTACATGTTCGATCGTAAGAAAGCATTTTTTCTCCTTAGTCGTTTTTTTGGCTCAGATTGTTTTTTTTTTTAAAAGATCAAAAATTTTACTCCTAATATTTTTACTTCCTATTTTTATACGTAGAATTTTATGAGTTATAATATTTAATTACCGACTATTTCCTTCGTCGTTCCCCGCGGTGGATGCTAGGTTCTGCCAAAAGTAATCCGGATATTGTTCTTTATTCTGAGTTTTTTTTTAAAAATTGACTTTCAAAAATGCTAAGATGTTAAAAGTTCTAAATGTGTGTAAATGCATCATAAAATAATGCAAAACTAAGAAATTAATGTTAGATTGCCTTTGAAATACCACTAAAACGAAGTGTTCATTGCGAACATTGAAACTAATATTAGATATTTAATACAACATGTAGTAACCGTAAAATTAGAAGATCTGAAATAGGCATTATTTAAAAGAAAATTAAAAATAAACACAGTTGAAAATTATTGTTGGAGCTATACGATATAGAAAGACGTTGTTATATACTTATATAAACGATAAATATAGACAAGTTGAATATAGACCATATTATGAGAAATAGGCCTAAGTGATCTTTGATTACATTTGTAACAAAGGCCGAACAAGCGGCTATATATCGGCTGGTGGTCTAATGTTAGTCTAATGTTAACTAACTATATTATGATTAAAATCAGAATCTCAATTTCTATACTATTTTATTACTTTTTTGACATCTGGGTGGATATTCGCCAAGATTTATAATAAGCATAATATGTTTTTTCATCTTTATTGTCAGGCATCTACTAGTGATTAATAATTACTAAATACTAATAAGCAATTATCAATAGGTCATTTATTAACTACCGATTTCAACAGATTCACCCTATCCAAGCAATTTCGTCTTCATACTTAGAGGACAGGTCAAGATATGTATTAATAGTTTTGAATGTATTTTGTGTATGTATATGTATGGAGCAATAGCCTACGGCCTCACTTATGTGCTTGAAAGCGAGTCAATCATTAGAATGATTGATTGCCGCTTATGCCAATACTTTCGTAAGCTCTTAAATTTCGCAGTTGTGTGTCTATAATAATAAAAGCTTTATATTTAATCTCATACTTAGCAAAGTATTTTATTTTGTTTCATAAGCTTAACTTATAAAGCAACAGAATTGAGTCAATAGCACTCATATAAGTTGCATAGATCATATTATGGTGAAATATTAACTAGCCAGTATACCATTTGTATGTTATACCATGGTCACTGACCACAATATAACAGGGATATGTTTAGTAATACAAAAATAAAAAGTGTCACTAAATAAACAAAAACATATTCAATCTTTCGACTATAATGCGCTACTAGAACATCTGAAAAATGAAACGTGGGACTCAATTTATAAAGCAAACAATACTGATGATATAGCTAATTAAATTGTAGGTACATTATCCAAATATATTAACAAAGTAACAGTGCAAAAAATAATTAGTATCCCTAGATCAGAAAATAAACTAAAACCTTGGATTACGAATTAGCTTTTAGAATGTATTAGGAAAAGAGATAAACTCCATCGAGAAGTAAAAACAAGACCAGATGATATTCAGTTTTTAGCTTTTTATAAGAGACTAGCTGTTGCCCGCGGCTTCGCACGCGTTAAATTTGGGTTAAGATAGATCCCTTTTTCCCAGTCAAGTGGTAAGTTTTTGCGTGTAATATATAAAGGTATCTAACGTCCTTCTCTGTAGGTACTCCTGTCAATATGTACTTCATGATGATCAACTAAGTAATTAAGGCGTGAAGATGTGACGATCGCGGTGCTTGCGCTACGCATGTTATCGAGACAAATGATGAATTTATAATGAGGTTCTAGCGCCTTCTCACGTCCGGGAACCGTCGCGCGCGACTTCTTTTTTGATTTTTAGGGTTATTTACCTCTTCTCACCCCCTAAGTGGTAGATTTAAAAAAAATATGAAACATGCATTTGCTTATTTGTTTATTATCATTTAAACCCCTTTTCACCACATTAGGGGTTGAATTAAAAAAATACTAAATACGTATTTGCCTAAATGTTTATTAGAGTATACAATTTCCATCTAATATCGTTTCTCCATACAAATTTTAAACCCCTTTTCACGCCTTTAGGGGATGAATTGTGAAAAAACGCGAAAGACGTATTTAATTATTTGTTTATAATAGTTATCCTACAAAGTTTCAAAATAAAAAGTCCATCTAATATCGTTTCTCCATACAAACTTAAACACCCCTTTTTACGCCATTAGGGGTGAAATTTCAAAAAAATACGAAACACATATTTGCTTAGATGGTTTTTAAAGTAATCCTACAAAGTTCATCTAATATCGTTTTTTCATACAAATTTTGAAACCCCGTTTCACCCCTTTAGGGGTTGAATTTTGAAAAAACACAAAAGACATATTTGCTTATTTGTTTATTCGAGTAATCTTACAAAGTTTCGAATTAAAAAGTATATCTATATCGTTTTCCATACAAATTTTGAAACCCCTTTCACCCCTTTAGTTGTGGAATTTTGAAAAAATATGAAACACGTGTTTCCTTATTTATTTATTAGAGTGACCTTACAAAGTTTCGAAATAAAAAGTCCATCTAAAATCGTTTATCCATACAAACTTTAAAACCCCGTTTTACCCCTCTAAGTGCGAAATTTTGAAAAACCATGAAAGACCCATTTGTTTATTTGATTATGAGAGTAATATTACAAAGTTTTGATTTAAAAAGTCTATCTGTATCGTTTCTCCATACAAATTGTATAACCCCTTTTCACCCGTTTAGGGGTTGAATTTTGAAAAACCACGAAAGACGTATTTACTTACTTTTTTATTAGAGTAATCCTTCGAATTTTCGAAATAAAAAGCACATCTAATGTTGTTTATTCCTACAAAGTGTGGAACCCTGTTTCACCCCTTTAGGGGTAGAATAAAAAAAAAATTAAACACTTATTTTCTTATTTGTTTAATAGAGTAACCTAACAAAGTTTCGAATTAAAAAGACCATCAATAACGTTTCTTCATATTAATTTTATAACCCCTTTCCACCCCTTTAGGGGTTGAATTTAGGAAAAACCACGAAAATCGCATTTTGGTTTTTTTTTATTAGAGTACTCCTACAGCACATTCCTCCTCCTACATTCGAAATTAAAAGCACGTCTAATATTGTTCATTCATACAAATTTTGAAACCCCGTTTCACCCCCTTAGGGGTTGAACTTTGAAAAAACATGAAACAACTATTGTCTTATTTGTTTATTAGAGTAATCTTACAAAGTTTCGAATTAAAAAGTACATCTATATCGTTTCTCCATAAAAAAATCGAAACCCCTTTTCATCCCTTTAGGGGCTGAATTTTGAAAAAATATGATACACGTGTTTCCTTATTTATTTATTAGAGTAATTTTACAAAGTTTCGAAATAAAAAGCACATCTAATATTGTTCATTCATACAAATTTTGAAACCCCGTTTCACCCCTTTAGGGGTTAAATTTTGAAAAAACGTGAAACACCTATTTTCTTATTTATTTATTAGAGTAATCTTACAAAGTTTCGAATTAAAAAGTACATCTACATCGTTTCTTCATAAAAAAAATCGAAACCCTTTTTCACCCCTTTAGGGCTTGAATTTAAAAAAAATATGAAACACTTGTTTCCTTATTTATTTATTAGAGTAATCTTACAAACTTTCGAAATAAAAAGTCCATCTAAAATAGTTTATCTATACAAACTTTAAACCCCCGTATTACCCCTTTAGGGTCGGAATTTTGAAAAACCATAAAACACCTATTTGATTATTTGTTTATAAGAGTAATCTTAAAACGTTTCGAATTAAAAAGTACATCTATATCGATTTTCTATACAAACTTTGGAACCCCTTTTCACCACTTTAGGGGTTGAATTAAAAAAAAATATAATACATGTGTTTCCTTATTTATTTATTAGAGTAATCTTACAAAGTTTCGAAATAAAAAGCACATCTAATATTGTTCATTCATACAAATTTTGAAACCCCGTTTCACCCCTTTAGGGGTTGGATTTTGAAAAAACATGAAACACCTGTTTTCTTATTTGTTTATTAGAGTAATCTTACAAAGTTTCGAATTAAAAAGTACATCTATATCGTTTCTTCATAAAAATGGAAACCCTTTTTCACCCCTTTAGGGGTTGAATTTTCAAAAATTATGAAACACGTGTTTCCTTATTTATTTATTAGAGTAATCTTACAAACTTTAGAAATAAAAAGTCCATCTAAAATCGTTTATCCATACAAACTTTAAACCCCCGTATTACCCATTTAGGGGCGGAATTTTGAAAAACCATAAAACACCTATTTGATTATTTGTTTTTAAGAGTAATCTTAAAAAGTTTCGAATTAAAAAGTACATCTATATCGATTTTCCATTCAAACTTTGGAACCCCTTTTCACCCCTTTAGGGGTCGAATTTTGAAAAAACATGAAACACCTGTTTTCTTATTTGCTTATTAGAGTAATCTTACAAACTTTCGAATTAAAAAGTACATCTATATCGTTTCTTCATAAAAAAATGGAAACCCTTTTTCACCCCTTTAGGGGTTGAATTTTCAAAAAATATGAAACACGTGTTTCCTTGTTTATTTATTAGAGTAATCTTACAAACTTTCGAAATAAAAAGTCCATCTAAAATCGTTTATCCATACAAACTTTAAACCCCCGTATTACCCCTTTAGGGGCGGAATTTTGAAAAACCATAAAACACCTATTTGATTATTTGTTCATAAGAGTAATCTGAAAAAGTTTCGAATTAAAAAGTACATCTATATCGATTTTCCATATAAACTTTGGAACCCCTCTTCACCCCTTTAGGGGTTGAATTTTGAAAAAATATGATACACGTGTTACCTTATTTATTTATTAGAGTAATCTTACAAAGTTTCGAAATAAAAAGCACATCTAATATTGTTCATTCATACAAATTTTGAAACCCCGTTTCACCCCTTTAGGGGTTGAATTTTGAAAAAACATGAAACACCTGTTTTCTTATTTGTTTATTAGAGTAATCTTACAAAGTTTCGAATTAAAAAGTACATCTATATCGTCTCTCTATAAACATTTCGAAACCCCTTTTCACCCCTTTAGGGGTTGAATTTTGAAAAAATATGAAACACGTGTTTCCCTATTTATTTATTAGAGTAATCTTACAAACTTTCGAAATAAAAAGTCCATCTAAAATCGTTTGTCCATACAAATTTTAAACCCCCGTTTTTCCCCTTTAGGGGTAGAATTTTGAAAAAACATGAAACACCTATTTCCTTATTTGTTTATTAGAGTAGTCTTTCAAAGTATCGAATTAAAAAGTACATCTATATAGGTTTTTCATACAAACTGTGAAACCCCTTTTCACCCCTTTAGGGGTTGAATTTCGAAAAATCCGCCCTTAGTGAGCGTTTGTGTCCTAAAAGGAACCCTTGTTAAAAATTTCAGCTTCCTAGGTCTAAGGGTTAGGGCTGGGCGTTGATGAGTCAGTCAGTGAATGAATGAGTGAATGAATGAATGAGTGAATCGGAACTTCTCTTTTTATATATGAGATGTTACATAATCATGTTCTCTCGATTTGTGAGTGTGTATGATAGAGTAGGATGAGTGTGTTTATATGTGTGATTGTGATGTGTGTTTAATGGGTGTGCCGTGTGTGCAAGTACATCTACGTGTATGTGTCATAGTTGTGTATATATGAGAGAGTGTGATTCTGCACAGGTATGTATCTGTTCAAGCTTTTATGGTCTGGTCTATTACCGCTCTGATAAAATCGTTTTTGCTCATCTATACTAATATTATAAAGAGGTAAAGTTTGTGACGTTGTAGGAAGTAATCTCTGGATCTACTGAACCGATTTGGAAAATTCTTTTACCAGCAGAAAGCCACGTT
>OX155980.1:40954296-41056260 GCA_944548615.1 Micropterix aruncella | reverse complement strand
GAGTAAATGTCTGCATTAATTGCAGTTTCTGCGATATTTTTCTTAGTGTAGGAAACTATTAGGAAACATTATATATATATATATATATATATATATATATATATATATATATATATATGTATATATATATATATATATATATATATATATATATATATATATATATATATATATATGAATATATATATATATATATATATATATATATATATATATATATATATATATATATATATATATATATATATATATATATATATATATATATATATATATATATATATATATATATATATATATATATATATATATATATATATATATATTCTTTTTAGAATTGATCAATAAGATGATTATAAAGTAAATAATTATAAAAGCCACTTACATCGTGACGAAGGATTCCCTTGATCGGATTCGGGAATGCTTTAGGTGTTAACGAGAATGATGAATGCCTCTCACTTGCGGAAAGAGGAGTAGGTTTAAGTTGGGCCCATTTTTCAACTAGTAAACGCTCACCCTTCATCCAATTATCTCAAAAATTAAGCTACAATCCTTCTTTATACGTAAACTCACTCAATTTCCTATTATTTCAGGGGAAATAACAAGACAAGACGAGCTACTTGACAGATGGAAGAATTTAAAATTTCGAATTTCGTTTTTTTATTTTCTAAAGGTGCGATATAAAGAAGCTGCGATCAATATTCAGCTGAAAACTTAAAACTAAAAGCGTGACATGCCCTCATATCAATGAAAGGAAGCAGTCAGCTCTTTCCTATTAGTTGGAAAGATTACCTTTAACCTAAATGGATTATTTACAATGAACGAAACATAAAATATGTAAAAATTCAATATTTTGAAATATTTGATAGTTTTGTGTATATATTCTTTTTAGAATTGATCAATAAGATGATTATAAAGTAAATAATTATAAAAGCCACTTACATCGTGACGAAGGATTCCCTTGATCGGATTCGGGAATGCTTTAGGTGTTAACGAGAATGATGAATGCCTCTCACTTGCGGAAAGAGGAGTAGGTTTAAGTTGGGCCCATTTTTCAACTAGTAAACGCTCACCCTTCATCCAATTATCTCAAAAATTAAGCTACAATCCTTCTTTATACGTAAACTCACTCAATTTCCTATTATTTCAGGGGAAATAACAAGACAAGACGAGCTACTTGACAGATGGAAGAATTTAAAATTTCGAATTTCGTTTTTTTATTTTCTAAAGGTGCGATATAAAGAAGCTGCGATCAATATTCAGCTGAAAACTTAAAAGTGAGAGGCATTCATCATTCTCGTTAACACCTAAAGCATTCCCGAATCCGATCAAGGGAATCCTTCGTCACGATGTAAGTGGCTTTTATAATTATTTACTTTATAATCATCTTATTGATCAATTCTAAAAAGAATATATACACAAAACTATCAAATATTTCAAAATATTGATTTTTTACATATTTTATGTTTCGTTCATTGTAAATAATCCATTTAGGTTAAAGGTAATCTTTCCAACTAATAGGAAAGAGCTGACTGCTTCCTTTCATTGATATGAGGGCATGTCACGCTTTTAGTTTTAAGTTTTCAGCTGAATATTGATCGCAGCTTCTTTATATCGCACCTTTAGAAAATAAAAAAACGAAATTCGAAATTTTAAATTCTTCCATCTGTCAAGTAGCTCGTCTTGTCTTGTTATTTCCCCTGAAATAATAGGAAATTGAGTGAGTTTACGTATAAAGAAGGATTGTAGCTTAATTTTTGAGATAATTGGATGAAGGGTGAGCGTTTACTAGTTGAAAAATGGGCCCAACTTAAACCTACTCCTCTTTCCGCAAGTGAGAGGCATTCATCATTCTCGTTAACACCTAAAGCATTCCCGAATCCGATCAAGGGAATCCTTCGTCACGATGTAAGTGGCTTTTATAATTATTTACTTTATAATCATCTTATTGATCAATTCTAAAAAGAATATATACACAAAACTATCAAATATTTCAAAATATTGAATTTTTACATATTTTATGTTTCGTTCATTGTAAATAATCCATTTAGGTTAAAGGTAATCTTTCCAACTAATAGGAAAGAGCTGACTGCTTCCTTTCATTGATATGAGGGCATGTCACGCTTTTAGTTTTAAGTTTTCAGCTGAATATTGATCGCAGCTTCTTTATATCGCACCTTTAGAAAATAAAAAAACGAAATTCGAAATTTTAAATTCTTCCATCTGTCAAGTAGCTCGTCTTGTCTTGTTATTTCCCCTGAAATAATAGGAAATTGAGTGAGTTTACGTATAAAGAAGGATTGTAGCTTAATTTTTGAGATAATTGGATGAAGGGTGAGCGTTTACTAGTTGAAAAATGGGCCCAACTTAAACCTACTCCTCTTTCCGCAAGTGAGAGGCATTCATCATTCTCGTTAACACCTAAAGCATTCCCGAATCCGATCAAGGGAATCCTTCGTCACGATGTAAGTGGCTTTTATAATTATTTACTTTATAATCATCTTATTGATCAATTCTAAAAAGAATATATACACAAAACTATCAAATATTTCAATATATATATATATATATATATATATATATATATATATATATATATATATATATATATATATATATATATATATATATATATATATATATATATATATATATATATATATATATATATATATATATATATAGGTATATATATATATATATATATATATATATATATATATATATATATATATATATATATATATATATATATATATATATATATATATATATATATATATATATATATATATATATATATATATATATATATATATATATATATATATATATATATATATATATATATATATATATATATATATATATATATATATATATATATATATATATATATATATATATATATATATATATATATATATATATATATATATATATATATATATATATATATATATATATATATATATATATATTCTCAGTGTAGGAAAGACAAGCCGGTATGTCTTTATTCTCCTTGATATTCAGCCACTGAAAATGTTACTGTACTCTGTGACATGGTTGAACATTCGGGGGGTTAACATTAAATAAATATAACAGGCGTGGCTCCCAAAAAGAGAAGATTTTGTACGAGGAAATACAGTGCTCAGTGCAATGAGTAATATAATTTAATAAGGGGCATTTACACAATGGGACAGGTGATGCGTACGCGAATGTGCTTCGGACATACGCATACGTGACTTCAATATTTGAGCGACGTATTACTGCGCATTACGCGACCAACTCGCCTCTGATGCAATCGCACCAACTTTGTACGTGCGGATGTCACACTTATATTGTCCTGTTCCCGAGAACTTTCTTATTTATATTTATTCTTCTTCTTCAAGTACCATGTCCTCTAAGAATGGTGACGATCAATAGCGTAATATTTAGCAAAACAGCGGTCTTGAGAGATGTGACGCTCCGACAAAATCACAAAGTTTTTCAGTCTGCGACCCAGAACCTTTTCAATTTATTATACCCCGTAGATTGTCAACTATTAGGGGCGAACCCGTTACCCCAGAAAGTTACAAGGACATCGTGCCGTTCTGTCCCCCACTGAGTGAAGGCAGAAACTAACACAGTCAACAGTCTAACTACGCAAACAGCTCGTAAGAGTCCAACGCCTTACCGCGAGGCACTGGAATTAAAACCAGCGGACCCACCTCCCGCCCTTACTACTATATTTGGAAGGATTTCTCTATCCTCCAATCTGGTGACAGATTCGAAGTCGATTTCGCGGCCTCTACCTGATGTTAGCGGTAATTCAGTTCGAATTTATCGCGGACCTTGCGCCCTTTGTCGACTGGACTTGCGGCCGAAGGTAGAGTTCACAGAGGCCTATCCAGGTTAGTCCCTCTTCGAGGAGGCTTACGGTTGGGAGCTGAACCGATGGATGACTGTCGATATCGTACCTTAGACAGATTAAAGACCGACATAAACAAACCGGAACGGAAAGGCAAATTATAGCAATAAGGAAATTCACCGCTACATAACAGTAGTATAAAAAAAATCTCAAAATTGTTTTTATAAAGAAAGCATGACACTTTTAAAATGTATGCATTAAGAAGTGAAGGAAGTAGTTGTACTACGTAACAACACGGCTAATACAGGATCGTATCATTGTAAATGAGCACGACAAGTTAAAGAGATTGAGGAAGTATATAGAAAGTTGATTGACGACGAAAGACATTACTTCGAAACAGAAATTGCTAAATTAGAGTTCAGTAAAAAATAGAAAGCAGAAGAACCCTTTAAAATACCCATAGAAATATTAAAACTCCACGAAAGAAATGGCAAACAACCTCACCTTGTCATCTTCATTAAAGTGTATATGTCAGGCAATATTCCTACAGACTGGTTGTAGCATTTTTTTTATAAATTCTGAAAGATCCGGCTAATACTGGACTATCAGTTGAATGTATCAAGCCCTGAAAATTTCCTGCGAAAAATTTACGACGAAATGTATAATAAAATAAAGGAACATGTAAGTGATACGGAATTTGCATTCCGCAACAACCTAGCAACCAGAGAGGCGCTATTCAGCATCCAGGCTCTGGTCCAGAGATGTAGAGATTATGGGCACAGAAAACCAGTCCTATAAAGTCTGACTCGACAAAATGGTCGAATTTCTCTAAAAAGTGGGAAAATACGACACAACCCTGTGTATTTTTATTAATCTCTACTGACACTAAAGAGCACATATCAATGTTGGCCTGTTCAACATTTCATCAAGGTGGGTTGTTTAATTTCTGAAGAGAAATTGACAATATAAAAAATTACACCGTTTCATGATAGTAAGTACCTCCACTTGCATTCCAACCAGCAGTAGAACTACCTCAGTACGAACTCTCGCTGTCCATTGTATCTTTAGGATTCTTCTTTATGTCTACACCTAAAAATCTTCCACCTTTTTCAAGACATTTTTGATCAGAGTCCATGCCTTCGTAGACGAATACTAAAGTTGTAGCATCAAAACAAGCGAACTTAGAGAGAAATGTTCAAATCTTTTTTGTACGGATTTTTTTTCGAGCGGCTGTTTCTTCGAAAAATATTTTTTATACTTTATTTTCGATTTCTCTCTCTCGTTTTAAACACCGTCGATTTCTCTAAGTTCTTCATTCATATTTTTGTAAAACAGTTAAACACTTTTCACTTCTTTTTAAGATTATTGACAGCCTACTAACGTCGACGCTTATTGACGTTGACGCTACTCTTCATGTCACTCTCACCGAAGGGTTATCAATGATTATTGAGTACGTTTACAAACATATTAGTTAGTTCTTATTTTTTACAATTTGCAACATTACGTTTTTGAAAGTAGACGGCCTGACTAACCCCCGAAATTGCTTAACTTTGGCGATCTTACGAGAATCGTTGAACTAACACGACTATGAACCTAACTCGGATATGCCCTAGCCAGCACTCTATGAGAGTGATGTTGATAATAAATTGGTCGACAAAATTCACTGGACTTTTGCGTTAAAAAAGTGCATATACATGTCGCTTTGTTTATGTGTTTGTAGTCCGGCAGCGCATTGTAATTTACTGACATCATCTGGCACATGAATCAAGTCAATCTGAAATGAGACGTCTCCACTATATCAAGTACAACAAAATATAAAAATTCTCTTCCAAGAGTAAGACTGGGAGACTTTGTTTCTACAGTCAGCAAAAATAATACGCCATTCTTACCATTTCTTAAACGCAAATAGTGGTTTCTGGCAGTGGCTTCAGTCCCGAGATCAGTCAAAAATGTAAGTCACCTTTTTAAAGATTTTAATCTTTAGAAATATTAGATAATGTTACAACTACAGAAAAAAATAGGAAATATAATCAAAGGCAATCAGGGATAAAACCTGCTTACATATTCAAAAGTAAAAAAATCATGTCTAATACAGCCCTCTATAAATAAATATTATTATTAGATTTATTTAAAGCAAAATACGAAACAAAACGTCTTCCGATGCACACAAAGAGAATACTACAAATTGCAGGGGTCCGGGCTCTTACCTTGAAGAGGTAATGCGACTCCTGTGAGCCCGGCGACAAGTTCCCAGGACGCGCGCTCGTCTTCCTGCGTCTCGAGAAGTGCTGAGTAATATTACGATCGTATGTAACGTAAGTTGGTATCGTCCTAAGGACAAACGGGCGCCATACCCAGGTCCTCTCGAGAGGCTTTCTCACCTTTCGCGCGTCCCCGGTCCTTTACCTCTGTGCAAGCACCGAGGCTGTCCTCCAGTGCCGCTGCCTAAATCCCAAGCCACCAGCTCAGCTATCCGGTTCGCTCAGCGGAAGGGTGTGGGTGGTTAATAGCTGGTTATTATTACGAGCTGATGGCCGACTTGGCGTGTTATATACCTTGTAGTGAGTCGCACCTCCTTCCAATTCAGTGAAATACTATTTATGGGACTTAAACTCTTTATTACCCTAAAATACGGGTGATAGATGGTTACTTATTATTTGCGCATAACGGTTACCAGTTTCGGATCCTTAAATTAATTAATGTTATTTTACAATAATAATATTTATAGATACCTCGCGGATGGCTGGGATATATCTAGATTGAATCCGGATCGTGTACCCACGACGTTCATACAACAAGTGATTTTAGAATTATATTTAACAACTTAATATTTGCAATTTCTCAGGATATTATATATTAATAGACACAACTTATTTCTTGACACGCTTGATACTTAACACGACCATTGATGAACCTTTGGACCTTTATTCTCCGCGCCAACACGCGGCAGACAATATTTCGATACTTTTTAATTATTAGATTTTAGAATATTTCAATTTCGGATATTTTTAGTTAATTTATTTTTTACTATGTATTTATATGAAATTGTACGAACACGCGGTTTCTCACCGGCCTCCCTTCCTTATGGTATTTTCGTGCCCTACACCTCTGCTATATTTTTACCCCTCAATTATATTAGAACTTTGGAATATTCGAAAACTCAAGAAAAAATGGAAAAGTCCAAGGTACAGACTTTCCAATTTTACTGTGAGGTTTAGTTACCCTATTAGAACGTTCCTTTGGCCCGTACTATATATATATATACATCTTACAACTTACTTACGTCACACATCTTACACGTCTTACACATTTTACTATATAGGCTGACGCCTGTATCTAGATGTGCGATTTACGACGTAATGTGGATTCGAGCTGACGTACAATATACATCGCCATTAATGTAATCCATTTAATTTTGGACAACAAATTTCACATGAAAAGGCGGGGTATACCATTTCTCTATACTTTCTGGGTACTTGTTCTGTACTGTAGTAGATGTACATGTTCCTTTGGGAGATTTGATTCTAATATGGACGATGTGAACAAATGATGTACGGTGAACTGTAACGGGCTTCCGAACTATTGCAGTAGGATCTAAAGTAAGTGGTTTGTAGCGGCGCAGGTACGCGTATCCGTATCAGCAAAACTGGTTCGTCGCCTGCAAGAATACCGGAAGACAACAAGTTTACTTCCAGTTGATCAGTTCTGCGGCAGCTGCCTCGAGATTTTGTCGAAAGTTGGACCCAGCGGGAGGTTTGTTTTGGCTTGTCTGAATTAAATTGCATCTTCTGCTGTCAGGATATGTGGTATGCTTAAGATTGTGTTATGAAAAAATCCATACCTGAAATGAAAACAAAACAATTTACAAAGTATAGTCTAAGAAATAAGGATCAAAAGTCACTGCTACTTTTGACCAAAATACTTTTTTCATCTTTTTATTGTAACTGTTATTATTTATATTTTGTATCCTTACCTACCTCCATATTTATATTCCTGTCTCAGAGCTATATTATGCAAAAACTGCCTTAAAATGAGGAGCGTTTTACACACACAATGGAGATTTGAGATCCAAAAATTAGGTCTCTGGCGAAAAGAACCTACCATGCGGAGTCGTATTCGGTATTTGTTAAAAATCTTACAGTAGATTTTGACGTGATTTTTGCAAATTGCACGCCTTCCTTTTGCGAATTTATTTGCACTTTCTCCAGGCGTCGGTATTTATGGAGTCATGGTGTAGTTTTCTTGGTCTTCGTTTACAATAGAGCCTTTGCCATATTTATATATAAGTGCCTTAAAGTCCATGATGAGTATTAACTTTTTAGAAAACTAATTGGAGTTCTTTATAATTTCCCGCTATATCTGCCCTATCTTTTCACAGCGAATGTGTAATTCTTTTATGTAATTTAATTTAATTTATAATTCACAATAATCTACAGTAAACTTGAAATATCATAGACGAAAATTCAGTAGCAAAAAACTGATAACTGATAACCAAAAATTCGATTCTGTGCAATTCCAAAGATCCGGCAATATCGAAGCACGTAATAAGTGGCCGCAGTGATTCAAATGATCTACAAGCCCGCGTAGACTTCCACAAAAAGTTCCTTACTGGAATCAGCCAGAATGGCACTGGTCTGGGGTATGGCAGTACAACCACGAGCGACGTGGAATTGAAGAAGTCTCTTTTGCGGGGAGATTACGACAGCAAGAGTATGGCTCATGCTATTGGCCTTCAATGCCAGAATGATTGGACAACAATTGGGGACTTTTGCATTCCGCCTCCAATGCACTGGAAGGTAATGCTCTATGACTGGACGCCAGAGATGCTGAAATTTTATTTGAATGCCTTTCAGCATACACTTCCAGACCCCAGTAACCTCGCTCGTTGGAGCTTTGCCGAGGATAGTTCTTGTCCTCTCTGTAGCAATACCCCTTGCACAGCTAGACACATTCTAGCTGGCTGCAAGGTGGCCTTAGATCAAGGACGGTACACTTACCGCCATGACAAAGTTCTCGCTGTTATTCGCGAGGTAATTAGTCTCTCAGTGGCTCGTGCCAACAAGGGTTTGACAGTATCCTCCAAACCCCCAATACAGTTTGTGCGGGATGGCTCTAAAGGCAAAAAACATTTAACTACAAAACCTTTCTCAATAATCGAGAAAGCTACAGATTGGATTCTGGAGGTTGATTCGGTCTCTAAGCAGTATAAATTCCCTGAAAGTCTCGGATGCACAGCCCTCCGTCCAGATATAACTCTTTACTCTCTATCTCGGAAGGTGGCTCTTATTGTAGAATTAACTGTTCCATGGGAATCAAATATCCCAAAAGACCACGAGTACAAATTAAATAAATACCATGATCTTGCAAATGCCGTAACCCGGAACGGCTTCACTGTTCACCTTCACGCGGTGGAAGTTGGCGCTCGTGGCCTGCCAGCTAAATCTCTATTTCACCTCTTTAAAGATCTTGGCCTTTCCAGAAAAATAATCAACTCTTTCTTAGAAAAATTATCTAAAACTGCGATTTGCGCATCTCAAATTCTATGGCTTCGAAGAGGGAGTGAATGGGTGGCAAGGTGAACGCTCACATGTGGCAAGACAGCTGTCCTAAACCTACCACAGCCGGTTCGTAAGTCCGGAATCCACTGCTCACCCCCCAGAAGTGTAAAAAATAGTATTATGATGGGCCCGACTCCGGTCGGTGAATTCCATGGCAGCTCCGTTTGTATTTATTTATATATATTCCAAAAAAGATCTTATTTTAATGTCATTTAACTAGGCTAAAGCATGTTCTAAGGCCGACATTTAAATTGATATAAATATATGTCTGAACCTGTATATATATACAAATTAAGCAAAGAAAGTAATGTGAAATGAAAGAATGTATACAGTATAGTTATTATTATTCCTCCATTAACTGGCCAACAGAAGTACAATTGAATAAAATAACATTGTTAACGATAATAATAATAAATAGAAATGATGTAAAATAAGAAAGTATTATATAAATCATATTTGTGAAAAAATAGATTAAGGTAAGATACATAATTACAATAATTACTAATTTGAAAAAATAAATGAAATAAGATTTAAATGATTACATATAGGAGTAATAAAAAAAAGAAAGAGTCGCGTTCCTAAAAATTATATTAAAAAATCTATAATATCATGATAATACAAATAATACAAAATCGGTGTTTTTATAAATTTTTATTTAATTACCATTGCATACACACCATTCTATTTGCTATAGTAGCTATGTATTTGTTTTATGTATAGTCCGTTATTGTTTTTTTTAATGTTCAATGTAAAAAAATGGCTTTCACTTTATGTATTTAATTTGTCATCTGAAGGTTAATTTGTCATATGTATTTAATTTGTCATCTGAATGTCATATGGCTCAAGGGCGGATATCTAAAGTTAGATGCAGTTGTGAAACATTCTATTTAAAGCCCTGGTAGATCACGACAAAAATCATTAAGAGTGCCCGGGTGGTGGACGTGGTTCCTGGCATGTCCATATAAGGCTCCTAGACCATAATAGGCAGCTAACGGCTCCGTTTGCCAAACAGGTTATATGGCAGCTTTGGCCTTATAACCTGTTTGTCATTTTGGGTCGGCTCGTCACGGTTCCGCTCCCATCCAGTAGCTTCCTAAAAGAGGGACGAATCTGGAAAGGAATCTATGAACCCTGTCTCGACTGTGTCGTGGACTATTGGGATCGGATTATCTGGAATAAGGCCTCGGGCACTGCTGAGCGGTTTTGTGCGTTAACCAATCGACTGTGCACTCCAGCGTATAACCGGGGGAGCCTAAAAACGTACGCATCTTAAGCAGCAGTGGTTGCTGTCGACCTAATGTTAGTCACTACATTCGAACTGAATTACCGCTAACATCAGGTCGAGCTGACATAACATCGTGGCAAACGACTTCGAATCTGTGACCAGACTGAAGGGTGGAGTAATCCGTCCAAATCTGGTTGTAAGAGAGCGAGGTTCGCCCGCTGGGTCCTCTTCTCAGTGCCTCGCTGTGTAACGTTGTTCTCTTTCGGGTTGGTCGGTGGAGTTAGACAATGGACTGTCCTTGTCCGCTAAAGTATTTCATGCTCTTTCCACGGGTGATAGAACGACCTGATGCCGTTAAAACTTCCTGAGGTGACGGGTTCGCCCGTTGTGTTTCACACCCCCAGTTATCCATGAATATAAGTTTATGCATCCATAAATAAATATAAAATTATGTAAATAATAAATACACCCATAAATATAAATATCCAGGTTTATATGATCCTTAAATAATCATTAAGGATGGTTAACAAACAGGTACATATAGGTATTTGGGTCCCGAAGAAGTTTTTCTATTGTCCTCATACCAAATTTTGGAAGAAGAGCCATTGAAATATTTTGAAACCCTTAATTCCAGCCACTATTTATACATTTTTAGCTAAAAAAATATTAACTGAAACCAAATAATTATTTCAACAAGGTATTCTTACTTTTATACTGTTTTCGTCTATATTTTTTTGAACCTGAACCAACTTATTCTACTGACTACATACTGAAACATACGACTATGAGTGATAAGTGATTGGGAAGATCATCTTGCATTGCCTCACTTCAAATAATCACTTGGACCATTAATTATATAGCATATTAGATTGATTAACGTAGTACTATAATTTGTCAACCAGGATTTCACTACGAAGGCAACGTATAGATATGGCTATTCATAGCTCCAAAATCTGATTAATGTTTTATTATTACATCCAATATGACGACTTTGTATAACAGTATGACGGCACACTCTAGATGGCGCTCTACCATACCTATACGGTTTATAATAATAAGAAACGAATGTTTAAATCCTAGTTTTTCTTATTTTAATATTATTCACATAAAGATGTCAATTTTTGATTTGGTATACAGGTTTAAATCCGTAATAATTACGCACTTTGAATTTCAGATAGACTAATAGATGACATTCTAAATATCCGTATTATTTCTGCGATGTAAACAGCCTGTCTAAAAATAGGACAGATACGTGGGGCTCTGATATCTCAGATTTTGGAACTGGCCACTTATATTAAAATAAATAGAAAACTAATTACGAAATTTGAAAATGGAACTTTCTGGGAACATTTTTATTTGACAGCTTGTCATTTGTTTTTCCTTTTGGCGTCGCTTTGAAATGATTTTTTATGATTATCGCTGCGGCTTAAGTCAGTTAAAGAGTTTCCAGAGAACTCAATTGGCATTTGGCGATGAAGCCCCATCTCGTAGCTCTATGTATGCGTGGTTCAGTGAATTCAGACGTGGACGTAATCATCTCCACAAAGATGCACGTGAAGGTCGACCAGCGACTGCGGTTACTGAATCTAATATTGATACTGTCATTCAATTAATTGAGGCTGGCTAAAATTTACTTAAGTAATTACTTAAAAATCACTCAGTAAATTCTTACGATATAAGGCATTGAAATGAGTCATGTAGAAAATATTTTACATGCGTATCTGAAGGTACGGAAAAGCTTTCCACTCGATGGATACCGCACGATTTGACAAGACATTGACGAGGTACCTAAGGAAGACTGGTCTAACTGCTTTGGTTCCTACAATGGTTCCAGCAAATACAAAGTTGTATATATTATGAGGACATTAATTTTTAAAAACCATAAATGCATCATAAGTCTATTATCTGGTCTTATTTATCAGAATTCAGAAACATTCAGTATGACCCTAGTAAATGAATGTTATTTTTGTTAGATTATTGGGATTTTATAATCAATCAGTCCTTTATTAAAAAACATTCATTTTCAATAAGATTATTGATGGCCAAATAAATTTGTATTAGTTTGGCAATTAATGATATCAGCATCACCTGCATTTCGCCGTTTTAGAATGGTTTCCAAATCGTACTATGAATTTGAGCAATTTAGCGCCATATATAATCAATGCTTGGATGTAGAGCATTAGATTCCAATTTTTTTATCCACTTTTTTAATTGTCGTCTTGTAGCTACTGTTTCCGGTATATATACCGTATTAATAATGATTACTATTAGGTCCCCACTTCATGCGATTATGTTGCCAATTTTGCTATACGAAAAACTCTTGTTTATTTGTTAATGATTTGCATGGTAGGTCCTCAAATTCGGTTTTAATCGAATAAGTCTTGTCCGTGACGTTGCGGTCCGCGGAAAAGCCATTACCGAAAATGCGGTGGGCGTTTATGTGGCACTTTCATTGCTGTTACGCGCGTGACGTAAGAAAGAGCAAAAGCGGCGACTTTAATAAGGACCCTTGTCATTCTTGGCGCGGCGTGAGCTGCCCGATATGCTTTTATTTCACCACAGCTACCAAGTACCAATGTATTGGCATGGCACTCGTACCAGTATAATATTATATAGATACTCTACACCACGTATGTGAAGCTTGCAGCACACGTGACTCCAAAATATTAGTTTATTATTAAGTGGGGGGCCTGGTTTAAAAGGACAAAAAAAACATTTTTTTCATGTTTTTTTTAAGTTAAAGTTAAAATCTATTTATGCTTGGCTTCAAATTAACCTGAAAAACATCACTTCGTAGAACGCCTTACGATTAAAGTCATTTTTGTTAAAATCCTAAACACTATGGGGCCTATAGTGTTAGGGGGGGCCCTGATCCTAAACTAAAATTATGACAATATTTTACAATATATTGATTATTCAAATAAATGATTATTCAATTAGCAGATTCTTCAATTATCTTGATTATATTATGTTGATTATTCAACTAGCATAATTATTTATAAAAAACATCTAACGGCATTTTGTAGTACTACTACAATGCGAGCAAGGTCATTTCGGGAGCTGCTTCGCAGAGCGAGATAGCGCACTGCGCGCGTCTTTTATCTTGAAAAATTTAGCATGCTTAATTTGTCCATAGTCCATTTGATTTACATGGGCCGTAGACAAATTTAGCATGGATTTTTTAAAGAATAAGCCCTCTGGCGGGAGCACGGGAGATTAGCGATGACCGTCTCGTATGTACGCTTGGGTGCATTATTCGTATTGAGGTACCTATTGTTTTAAAACAAGGACAAAAACAAGAAGCACTCCAAGTATTATAATCACTTAAATTTTAATTTGTTCGAGGACTGGGTGTGAACTGGAGTCAAAATTTCAACTTAGGAAAATATCATGCGAGAAAAAAATATATAAGTAGTAGTTTAACTCCATTCCAACTACTAATATTTCAATTTACCTTTCGTACTAAAAATAAAACGTTTAAAATTTCATTTTAATTACTTTTGATTTGAGGAGATGGGCCCAATTTTTTTTTCGCACGAGGGCCTTTGACCACCTAGCTAGGCTATTGGCTGCATGTAATCCTTTCTGAGCCCTGACTATTTCTTTTCTTACTGTCTATAGTAGTAGTGTGACATCTAAGATGTAGCGTGTGTTCAATTATTTTCGTCCTTTGCTTAAACGGTATATCATATCAATACACGGTAATACCGGATATCCAGAAATACTAGGGAGATTTGTTTTTACTTTAACGTTGTAAAGAGGCGGTGCAGGGGTACAGGGAATGAACAGCATCACACACTGCTTAATGGAATTTTAGTAGCCATTGAGTACTTCACGTAGTGCACCACTTGACGATGTCATTAGAAGATGGCTCTTTTTGCCTGAAAATAGTGGCTCAACAGTAAGAATTTAAAACGCAGGTCACCCGCGACTGTTAGAGATCAAGAAACGATCGAAGAAGTAGGGGCTTCAGATCGTCAGAATTCATCTCTATCACTTCGTAAGGGAAATAAATTACTCAACATCAAAAAATCGTCTTTGCAGTTAATTTATAAGAGAGACTTGCATCTCAAGGGCTTTAAAATTCAGTAAGTTCAAGAACTAAAAAATAGTGACTGCTAAGCGATTAAATTTGTAAATGAAATGCTGGAGCGGTTCGACCTTTCAAAACATTCTGTTCAGCGACGATGCCTACTTCCACCTAAATGGTCACGTCAACAAGCAGAATTGCCGCCAATGGGCGAAACAGAAGCCTAAATGTAAGAATTAACGACAACTTTATAGCCCAAAGGTCGTTGTATGGGCTGCATTGGTCAGTAAAGTCATCATTGGTCTCATTTCCACAAAGAACAACGAGAGCGAGCACTCACTGTAAATAGTGACCGTTTCTGCGAAATGTTAGTAGACTTTTTGGCCCCAAGGTTGCAAGGATTTGAAGGCTTTAACCCAAGAACAGGATTTCAGCAATATTGGACAACTTACCATACATCTGACATGTCAATTGTGGCTGTAAGCGAATTATTATCGAACAACGTAATTTCTCGTAGAGGCACCACTAACTGGGCTCTCAGGAGCCCCGATCTCAATCCATTCGACTATTTCTTTCGGGGATACCTAAATAATAAGGTAAACGAAAACTAACCGATGAATGTTACGCAATTGAAGCAGAATATCATATTATAAATGGCGGCAGTCTCGAGAGCAATGTGCCAACTTGTTTTCAAGAATCTTCGTTCGAGGCTAGAGGAGTGCAAGCAGCGTAAATATCGGCATCTAAACAATATTATTGTTTCTAAATAATTTTCCAGGTTAGTGTCTATAAATAAGTAATAACCAACATATTTGATAATTTATATTTTTGGTCTTATTGAACTTTAAAACATCCACTACTGTTTCTGGACACCCGGTATCTTTAAATTTATGTAATTTTTACTTGTATTATAAAGTTAACCGTTTGCGGTTACCATAGTTGTATTTGCACCCGTCAATTTTGAGTAAACTATACTATACATAATTACTTATTATTATTTTTTTAAATCTTCGAATGTGTTGGAAAATGTTGAAGGCTTTACGACTTAACGACAATTATTCAACTAACTTAACTCTTAATCATTATATCAGTAGACATGTGTGCCAACAGCTTCGGAGATGTCTCGAATCCGTTTGGGCTCGCGAGTCGTGAGTCAAGTGCGCTTTCACACGACATCGCGACACCTCAAGGGCTACTTACTGCCAAGAAGACAAAGAAAATAAACGATTCGCCACTACTCTGACTAATTTACCCTATATTCACGAAATCGGTAAAACCTCAAGCAATGGGGAATTTCAGTTTTTTTAAGCATTTTATTCTGAAGAGTAGTTTTGCTAAATTCTCTATCTTTCTGAAAAATTAGGGGTGGAAATTGATATACATTGTATGTTTAAAGTCAGTTTCTTTAGTCATCAGGCTATTGACTAAGTATTTATTTATATACGTTAATATTTTTACGTTAGTTGTAAGACATTGCCATGTGGCAATAAGCTCGCCTTTTTGTAATATTATTAAGTGCAATTAAAAAGTATATTATTATTATTAATAATATTATTATGTCTTCGAGTAGTTTTTGTTAGGAAGTGAAAAAAATAAAAATTTGGTGTTCACTGCAAGACTTTCCTGTCAAGTAAACAAACCCTCCCCCTCGCCCCCTCCTCCGCTCCCCTTCCCCCGCGCCATTCCAACCTCCACTCGCGCGCCAATTCGTCGTATATTTGTAGTATTTCCCTGGCATTAAAATGGTAGTTTCCAAAAATTACTTAAATATAATTTGCGTCGCTTGTATATGAGATATTCCACCCACTATTCGTATTTCCTACGAAAGACACAACGCAATTAAGATTTAAATTTCGAACATATGTCACGTGATATTAAACACGTGATGCAGTGATTTTAGTCCAACAAAGCCTCCCCGCATCCTCAAACCCCCTCCCCTCCCGAACCCTAACTTCCCCACCCCCTTCCCCACAGACCTCCGCAACACCCCCGACCCCTCCATCTCTCAACCCCCCCAAACCCTTCTAATATTGATTTACATTACACCTAAATAGGCTCTCGCCTGAATTAACCCTTAAATGCATATTGTTTCAAAAATGATACCACTATTTTATCTGTCAAAACTAGTCACTATTCCAAATTATAATGATTCGGCCGAATGGCACTCGTCTCCTTGCCTATTGAATATTTTAAAAAAAAAGCCGCCAGTCAACAGCTGCTGTCATTCATAGTGTAATTCCTTCAGTTTCACGTGAGCTGACATGAAATTGGTGAAAGTAGATTTTCGATATTTGTCTGCACTACATCAGCAAGAGTTTCGTAACCTTTTCGAAGTGAAAAAAATAATAATACTACAGGTAAGTATCTATTTTCATACTAATAAACGTATTTTGCACGATTATTCGATATTCACTAAGAAAATAAGGTTTGTTTCTTTGTATCAAAAATGAAACAACATGCATTACAGGCATTACAGGCATGTTGTTTCCTTTTCGCTTTGATAATATTCTTATTGGAATGGAATGCAATTTGCGCATTCTTATTTCAAATTAGGTAATTATTTGTTATTTTGGTTACAGAATGTCCTTATCGGGAAAACAAATAGAGGAACTACTCTCCCAACTGCAGGATGGAGATGTATCTGAAGACAACGAAGAGTCAGATGAGGATGATTGTAATTTTTACCCATCTCGAGCTGAATTAGAAGCAACACTCCAGGATGACGGCGATGAAGATGACAATCAACATAGTGACAATGAAGAGTACCCTGACCTTTCTTTGGTCAACGACGAAGCCCCTGATCCTCAACCGTCCTGTAGTGCACAAAACAAAAATAAAGCAAATAAGGTAAGGGTGTTTTGGAAGAAGCAGTCATTGTTGATGGAAGATTCTAAAACCAGATTCGTGGGTAATACAGATTTCCCCGAAGAAATAATGAGTCTGGACACTCCATTACAGTTTTTTAATTACTTCTTCACTCCTGAACTTATGACAAAAATAGTGGAACAAACCGCTACGTACTCCGTGCAAAAACAACCGGATCGCCCAGCTTCTATAACAGAATGTGAGTTGCGGCAGTACCTTGGAATATTTATAGTCATGTCTGTGTATTATTATCCTAGCATACGATCTTACTGGGGTAATAAACATGGCTTTCAAGCCATAAAAAACACAATGCCGGTAAACAGATTTGAAAAAATTAGAAGCGTACTCCATTTCAACGACAACGACAACCATCTACCAGTGGGACACCCTCATCATGATGTTCTACATAAACTTCGACCAGTCGTGGACCATCTCAACGAAAGGTTTTCAAGTGTGCCTCTACACCAGCGTTTATCCATCGATGAACAAATGTGTGCCACGAAAATGGGTCATTTTCTAAAACAATATTTACCGGATAAGCCTCACAAATGGGGCTTCAAGCTTTTTGTACTCTGTTCTTTGCTGAGATACGCATATAAATTCCTTATATATACAGGAAAAGATAAAGAACCCATGTTGGCAAATGAACCAGACATTGGGGCGGTTGGGAATACCGTGATCAAATTATCAAGGGGTATACCTCGTAAAGTCAATCATATCGTATACTTTGATAACTTTTACACATCTCTACCTTTGCTACATTATTTTGCAAAAGAGGGTATTTGTTTCCTGGGAACTATGCAAAGAAAACGCTTGGGAAAAGCATGCAAGCTACCAACTAAATAGGACGTGATGAAAAAATCGGTACTCCGAGGAACCTTTGAAGAATACATGACTAATTATGATGGTGTCGATATTACTGGAGTGAGCTGGAAAGACAATAAACAAGTAGTGCTTTTGTCTACTTATGTAGGTGCATGTGGCACCTACACCTGTAGGCACTATAGAAAGGTATGAAAAGGCAGAAAAAAAGAAGAAGTCCATCGCCTGTCCAAAAGTGATCAAGGAATACAACTCCCACATGGAAGGTGTAGACCTCATGGACTCATATTTGGGCAGATACAGGATCCGTATGAAAACTCGCAAGTGATACATGCGTATATTCTACCACCTGCTTGATTTAGCTGTGATCAATGCGTGGCTTTTGTACAAACAAGTGCAGGCAAAAAAAGGTGTCGACCAAAAAAATATCTCAAATTTGGTGGACTTTGGATCTCAGCTAGGGGACAGTTTGTGCAGCTATAAGTCTCAAACGCAACCAACGCGAGGACGCCCAAGTAGCAGCAGTAGCCTGCAGGAACCAACCACAAAACGAAGAAGAACCACAGTGCAAGTGTTGCCAGGCCGAGACATCCGTTACGATGGGGTTGAGCATAATCAATTGAGGTTGAATAACCGCATGCGCTGTATGATGCCAGGATGTAATTTGTTAAGTAGCATTATGTGTGCAAAGTGTCAAGTTTTCTTATGTTCAAGAAAACTACTGACTGTTTTAATAAATTCCACCAATAAATTTCATTTTATTTACATTAAATAGTTTTTTTCTTTTACCCATAGAAGACATGTGCCCTAAATGCATGTTGTATCAAAAATGATACATAGTATTTTTTGGAAAAATAGTACGAAAAACCATGTTGAATTTTTTTTATATTATTTTTCCCATATTTTGTGCACAATTTATATCAAATTATTTTTTTTTCAACTAAGTAGGAAAAATCATGCATTTAAGGGTAAGATAGTATATGTATTGATATATTATTATATACACTGAGTTATTTAAAAAAAATAAACAGGTATAAACAATTCAAGTAAAAAAATTACAATATGCGAGGAAAAATTTGAATAGCGATAAAAGAAATGCAAGTTTGTATGTCTGTAATTGTAAAGTCTGTCGAATGTCTGCGCGCACTACTGTACCTACACACTCTAGGTACAGATTAAGCAAATGCTATTTCCAGAATCGAAAAAATCCTTGAAAATTCAAAATATTCCTTCAAATGAAATTATTGAATAACTGAACAATGACAAAAGGGATGAATGTTTTTAAATCAGCTGTCAAAGTTCAGTAAAAAAACTGGAAAAAAAATAAATTTAGATCTAAAAATGATAACTATGCATGCAATGCATGTGTGATTATTGCTATATTCATTTAAATGAGTAATAAAATGCTGTATTTATTCAAATTGATTAGGAATGCATGAAAAGGTAGTTAATGTTGGTCATTCAATCCAGTGAAGCCCAGACAAATATTGTACGCTTTAAAAAGATGAATATTTTTTAAATCAGCTCGTCAAAGTACAGTAAAAAAAACAGGATAAAAAGAAATATCTAAATTTACATTTAAAAATGATAAGTATGCATGGAATGCATGTGTGATTGGTATATTTATTTAAATGAATAAAAAATATTTGATGTAATAAAATTTATTAGAAATGCATGAAAAGGTAGTAAATTTTGTCCATTCAATCCAGTCCAGCACAGTCAAATATTGTACGCTCTTGAAATATGAATTTGTACTTTAAAGGGACGATCAACGCCTAAATATTGTGCTCTAGCATGTAAAGTGACAAAAAGCTGGCTACCATTACCTAAAATGGCCTATATTTGAGGTACATACCTACTTGTATATATAATCGGAAATATATAATCTGTACTTAGTTATAAATATATAATATATAGAAGTCGCTCATGGTACAGGCCTGTGACTAAAAAAACCCATTTCACCGACATAAACGCAAATTCTCACCATGACTAAACTCCATCCGTAACCTTAATCGAAATGAGATAGGTAACTCTTGGTTCGAAAGAGAAAAAGTTGCCCATCAAATTATGCGGTAATCGATGCGATGGAATTTCAATAAAATCAGTCCGTAATACGTCATTTGCGATTAAGTTATTCTCGCGACCGCGTTATGAAAACTGTCCCCTGTGATTTAACGCCAATAAAGATGGCCGCACGGAATATATTAAAACAAAGGTGAAAGCGCTTGAAGAATAGATGTTTGTAGCAATTTTCCGAATATCGAGTCGGTCTTAAGCGCGACTTAACTGTTATTGAGGTAATCAAGCCAACTCACGTAATCGTTTCTTTCCTCAGCATCGGAAACTGTCCAACGGAAGTTTTTATTAATAATAGTGTCGGTGATTAAAATAATAAGTAAAATAATGAAATCGTGCCGAGGAATAGAATTTTGGGATTTATTTTCATTTTGATCTCAAAAATGTTCTTATTTCTCACATTGCAAACCAATGTGATATTTAATATTTGTAAACCATTAAAGATCTAGGGGTATTTATGCAAAAGAAAACGTGCGTAAAATGCTTGGTTTCATGTTAAGACAATCTGCATATTTTTAAAAATTCCAACCACTTCCTGTTTCATGAACCCGTTAAAAGTAAGCAAGAAGAAAACCTGGAGTCCACTTCAGAAATCGTGCATGATGCAGTTGAAAAGGACGAAAATAAATCTTGCGAGGCACCTCTACAATAAAATTAAATAGTATAATTTACTACATTGGGAACCCACCGATTTAGCCCAGTAAATTCCTTTTGTGTAAGGTTGGCCTAGATATCTAAGTTCGGTGGAGGTCATGTCTATTATAGATGCATATCTGTAACTGTTAAAAGGCCAAATAAACAATCCTGCAAAACTAGAAGAAATTTGTTTATTTGTGCCTTATAACTACCAGATATCAAGAAGCCACTACATTTATTGTCCAGAACGCAGTAAAAATCACCCAAAGGAAAACTTCCTCTCTAGTGGGTTAACTAATAGATCGGACCAGTGAGATGTATATTCTTCATGGCAGCTTGTGGATTTAAAAAAAACATTACCAATATTTTATAATATCAAACATGCCACTGTTATTTGTTTTTTTTATATTGTTTTATTTTGGTCGTACTATATAAGTGAATATTGCCTGTATTTAATGTTAATTATCGTTATTCTTAAATTCGATTTCGTAGTACCTTCTTCAAATAATGATTATGCGCTAGTTGTTTTTTTATCGTGAATAAAAGCAAATTTATTTATTTTTATACATATTATTTTATTTAAAATAATTAAGGGGAGAAACAAGTAAAAGCAAGATTTATACAATATATATATATATATATATATATATATATATATATATATATATATATATATATATATATATATATATATATATATATATATATATATATATATATATATATATATATATATATATATATATATATATATATATATATATATATATATATATATATATATATATATATATATATATATATATATATATATATATATATATATGAGGAAATTTTGGTAATAACCCATTAGGGCAAATATTGTTTTCTAAACATTTACAAAGAAATTCCACGTGTCCCGTGAATTTAGCTGTCTTAAGCGAATGGTAATTTATTTGGTTTAACCACTGTGTGTACATAGTGGATGTGCTTGCAACATAATTAAAATTAGGTAATATTTTAATATTTGATTGTAAATGTGTAAATTATTATTTTTTCAAATTGAAATTATGTTTCTTACTAAATAAATGAAATTATAAAATAAATGAAAGGGCACTTATCTGGTTTGTGGTGACCAGGAGCGACTTTCTTTTTCTCTTCTTTCAGTGTTTGCGGTTTTCTACTATAGTATTGGAACCTTTCTATTTTATCCTACAGCGGCAACACAACAATTCGAAAGATGAGATCAATGCTGGAAAATAATAGGCGATTAGATATCTTAACAACCAATGATTATTAAAAATGTGTATCAATATTTCGGCCAAGCCGTCGTCAAGATAAATGACATTTCTGAAATCGAACAATTCGTTGAAAATTTAAATTCAAGTAATTCTATATATATATATATATATATATATATATATATATATATATATATATATATATATATATATATATATATATATATATATATATATATATATATATATATATATATATATATATATATATATATATATATATATATATATATATATATATATATATATATATATATATATATATATATATATATATATATATATATATATATTACTAGCGATAAAGGGATCCCATTAAACCTACATTGCACTGTCGAAAGTAGTGCTCATCCAGGCATACATCTCATTTAAAATAAGCATTTCCCAATCCAGTCCGGGAAAACCTTCCAGCTATGTAAGTGGCTTTTATTATTTTTATTTTTTCATCAAAGTGTCATCCTTTAAACGAATTCTTAAACAAAGAAATTTTACAAAAAACCAATCAAATATTAACAATATTATACATTTTTATCTTATGTTTTGAACTCTTGTAAATATCATATAGCCTTAAGTATAAACTTCTCGACCAGAAATTACGATTTATATCTTATTTCATGGCAACGAGCAAATGAAGTATTTTATTTTTATTTTCATTTAATGGCTGGCTGATAGCGAGCCCAGCAATGGTATATCGTCCTTTTAAAGAGTGGATATATTCGAATTTCAAATCGAATTTTCGGTATGTCATTCCGCATTTAAGAGACGATTCATTGTGATTTTTTTCATTGTTTTTGCTTTAATTTGTCTTTAATAAAGACATTTTATTTTGGTTTGCGAAAGGATACGCTTTGTTTTTGAGATGTGGATGAAGGGCGATCGTTCGCTAGCGATAAAGGGATCCCATTAAACCTACATTGCACTGTCGAAAGTAGTGCTCATCCAGGCATACATCTCATTTAAAATAAGCATTTCCCAATCCAGTCCGGGAAAACCTTCCAGCTATGTAAGTGGCTTTTATTATTTTTATTTTTTCATCAAAGTGTCATCCTTTAAACGAATTCTTAAACAAAGAAATTTTACAAAAAACCAATCAAATATTAACAATATTATACATTTTTATCTTATGTTTTGAACTCTTGTAAATATCATATAGCCTTAAGTATAAACTTCTCGACCAGAAATTACGATTTATATCTTATTTCATGGCAACGAGCAAATGAAGTATTTTATTTTTATTTTCATTTAATGGCTGGCTGATAGCGAGCCCAGCAATGGTATATCGTCCTTTTAAAGAGTGGATATATTCGAATTTCAAATCGAATTTTCGGTATGTCATTCCGCATTTAAGAGACGATTCATTGTGTTTTTTTCATTGTTTTTGCTTTAATTTGTCTTTAATAAAGACATTTTATTTTGGTTTGCGAAAGGATACGCTTTGTTTTTGAGATGTGGATGAAGGGCGATCGTTCGCTAGCGATAAAGGGATCCCATTAAACCTACATTGCACTGTCGAAAGTAGTGCTCATCCAGGCATACATCTCATTTAAAATAAGCATTTCCCAATCCAGTCCGGGAAAACCTTCCAGCTATGTAAGTGGCTTTTATTATTTTTATTTTTTCATCAAAGTGTCATCCTTTAAACGAATTCTTAAACAAAGAAATTTTACAAAAAACCAATCAAATATTAACAATATTATACATTTTTATGTTATGTTTTGAACTCTTGTAAATATCATATAGCCTTAAGTATAAACTTCTCGACCAGAAATTACGATTTATATCTTATTTCATGGCAACGAGCAAATGAAGTATTTTATTTTTATTTTCATTTAATGGCTGGCTGATAGCGAGCCCAGCAATGGTATATCGTCCTTTTAAAGAGTGGATATATTCGAATTTCAAATCGAATTTTCGGTATGTCATTCCGCATTTAAGAGACGATTCATTGTGATTTTTTTCATTGTTTTTGCTTTAATTTGTCTTTAATAAAGACATTTTATTTTGGTTTGCGAAAGGATACGCTTTGTTTTTGAGATGTGGATGAAGGGCGATCGTTCGCTAGCGATAAAGGGATCCCATTAAACCTACATTGCACTGTCGAAAGTAGTGCTCATCCAGGCATACATCTCATTTAAAATAAGCATTTCCCAATCCAGTCCGGGAAAACCTTCCAGCTATGTAAGTGGCTTTTATTATTTTTATTTTTTCATCAAAGTGTCATCCTTTAAACGAATTCTTAAACAAAGAAATTTTACAAAAAACCAATCAAATATTAACAATATTATACATTTTTATCTTATGTTTTGAACTCTTGTAAATATCATATAGCCTTAAGTATAAACTTCTCGACCAGAAATTACGATTTATATCTTATTTCATGGCAACGAGCAAATGAAGTATTTTATTTTTATTTTCATTTAATGGCTGGCTGATAGCGAGCCCAGCAATGGTATATCGTCCTTTTAAAGAGTGGATATATTCGAATTTCAAATCGAATTTTCGGTATGTCATTCCGCATTTAAGAGACGATTCATTGTGTTTTTTTCATTGTTTTTGCTTTAATTTGTCTTTAATAAAGACATTTTATTTTGGTTTGCGAAAGGATACGCTTTGTTTTTGAGATGTGGATGAAGGGCGATCGTTCGCTAGCGATAAAGGGATCCCATTAAACCTACATTGCACTGTCGAAAGTAGTGCTCATCCAGGCATACATCTCATTTAAAATAAGCATTTCCCAATCCAGTCCGGGAAAACCTTCCAGCTATGTAAGTGGCTTTTATTATTTTTATTTTTTCATCAAAGTGTCATCCTTTAAACGAATTCTTAAACAAAGAAATTTTACAAAAAACCAATCAAATATTAACAATATTATACATTTTTATGTTATGTTTTGAACTCTTGTAAATATCATATAGCCTTAAGTATAAACTTCTCGACCAGAAATTACGATTTATATCTTATTTCATGGCAACGAGCAAATGAAGTATTTTATTTTTATTTTCATTTAATGGCTGGCTGATAGCGAGCCCAGCAATGGTATATCGTCCTTTTAAAGAGTGGATATATTCGAATTTCAAATCGAATTTTCGGTATGTCATTCCGCATTTAAGAGACGATTCATTGTGATTTTTTTCATTGTTTTTGCTTTAATTTGTCTTTAATAAAGACATTTTATTTTGGTTTGCGAAAGGATACGCTTTGTTTTTGAGATGTGGATGAAGGGCGATCGTTCGCTAGCGATAAAGGGATCCCATTAAACCTACATTGCACTATCGAAAGTAGTGCTCATCCAGGCATACATCTCATTTAAAATAAGCATTTCCCAATCCAGTCCGGGAAAACCTTCCAGCTATGTAAGTGGCTTTTATTATTTTTATTTTTTCATCAAAGTGTCATCCTTTAAACGAATTCTTAAACAAAGATATATATATATATATATATATATATATATATATATATATATATATATATATATATATATATAGTTATATTTGATAAGGTTTGTAAAGAAATCCGTTTATAGGATGATGTTTTTATTTAAAATAAAATTAGTAAAAGCTACTTCAAAAGTAGCGAAGGAAATCCCAGCTTATATGTATATATATATATATATATATATATATATATATATATATATATATATATATATATATATATACATACATATATATATATATATATATATATATATATATATATATATATATATATATATATATATATATATATATATATATATATATATATATATATATATATATATATATATATATATATATATATATATATATATATATATATATATATATATATATATATATATATATATATATTGTTATATTTGATAAGGTTTGTAAAGAAATCCGTTTATAGGATGATGTTTTTATTTAAAATAAAATTAGTAAAAGCTACTTAAAAAGTAGCGAAGGAAATCCCAGCTTGTATTGGGAAATGCTTATGTGTGAATGAGATATACTTACGGATGTGCACGACTTTCGACGGTGCAATGTAAGTTTAAAGGTCCTTTTGCAGTCGACTAACGATCACTATTCATCCATATATCTCATAAATAGGGCTTATCCTTATGCAACACAAAATGCCTTCAATTGAGACGAATTAAGCGAAAAACTAAAAAATTAAACTATTGATCACTTCGGCAAAGCCGTTTACTAAATGAAAGTGACATTACGAAATAATTCAAATTTCGAATGCTACCAACATTTAAAATATGATAAAATTGGCTGAGTTTGTTATCAACGAGCCATTAAATCGAAATAAAAATAAAAAAACCTCCATATGCTCAATGAAATGAAAGAAGAAACTTCAATCTTAATTTCTGGCAGAGGAGTTTATAATAAAGATTGTATAATGTTATCAAAATAGGGTAAACCTATATAAAATTGTATAATATTAAAAAATTGTAAAGAAATATTGTAGAAAACAGTATAATATTGTTATATTTGATAAGGTTTGTAAAGAAATCCGTTTATAGGATGATGTTTTTATTAATAAAATTAGTAAAAGCTACATAAAAAGTAGCGAAGGAAATCCCAGCTTGTATTGGGAAATGCTTATGTTTGAATGAGATATACTTACGGATGTGCACGACTTTCGACGGTGCAATGTAAGTTTAAAGGTCCTTTTGCAGTCGACTAACGATCACTATTCATTCATATATCTCATAAATAGGGCTTATCCTTAAGCAACACAAAATGCCTTCAATTGAGACGAATTAGGCGAAAAAATAAAAAATTAAACTATTGATCACTTCGGCAAAGCCGTTTTCTAAATGAAAGTGACATTACGAAATAATTCAAATTTCGAATGCTACCAACATTTAAAATATGATACAATTGGCTGAGTTTGTTATCAACGAGCCATTAAATCGAAATAAAAATAAAAAAACCTAAATATGCTCAATGAAATGAAAGAAGAAACTTCAATCTTAATTTCTGGCAGAGGAGTTTATAATAAAGATTGTATAATGTTATCAAAATAGGGTAAACCTATATAAAATTGTATAATATTAAAAAATTGTAAAGAAATATTGTAGAAAACAGTATAATATTGTTATATTTGATAAGGTTTGTAAAGAAATCCGTTTATAGGATGATGTTTTTATTTAAAATAAAATTAGTAAAAGCTACTTAAAAAGTAGCGAAGGAAATCCCAGCTTGTATTGGGAAATGCTTATGTTTGAATGAGATATACTTACGGATGTGCACGACTTTCGACGGTGCAATGTAAGTTTAAAGGTCCTTTTGCAGTCGACTAACGATCACTATTCATCCATATATCTCATAAATAGGGCTTATCCTTATGCAACACAAAATGCCTTCAATTGAGATGAATTAGGCGAAAAAATAAAAAAATAAACTATTGATCACTTCGGCAAAGCCGTTTTCTAAATGAAAGTGACATTACGAAATAATTCAAATTTCGAATGCTACCAACATTTAAAATATGATACAATTGGCTGAGTTTGTTATCAACGAGCCATTAAATCGAAATAAAAATAAAAAACCTCCATATGCTCAATGAAATGAAAGAAGAAACTTCAATCTTAATTTCTGGCAGAGGAGTTTATAATAAAAATTGTATAATGTTATCAAAATAGGGTAAACCTATATAAATTATATAATATTAAAAAATTGTAAAGAAATATTGTAGAAAACAGTATAATATTGTTATATTTGATAAGGTTTGTAAAGAAATCCGTTTATAGGATGATGTTTTTATTAATAAAATTAGTAAAAGCTACTTAAAAAGTAGCGTAGGAAATCCCAGCTTGTATTGGGAAATGCTTATGTTTGAATGAGATATACTTACGGATGTGCACGACTTCGACGGTGCAATGTAAGTTTAAAGGTCCTTTTGCAGTCGACTAACGATCACTATTCATCCATATATCTCATAAATAGGGCTTATCCTTATGCAACACAAAATGCCTTCAATTGAGACAAATTAAGCGAAAAAATAAAAAAAATAAACTATTGATCACTTCGGCAAAGCCGTTTTCTAAATGAAAGTGACATTACGAAATAATTCAAATTTCGAATGCTACCAACATTTAAAATATGATACAATTGGCTGAGTTTGTTATCAACGAGCCATTAAATCGAAATAAAAATAAAAAAACCTCCATATGCTCAATGAAATGAAAGAAGAAACTTCAATCTTAATAATTAAGATTGAAGTTTCTTCTGAAACTCCTCTGACAGAAATTATTAAAAAATATATTAAAAAATATAAACTCCTCTGACATAAATTATTTCTGTCAGAGGACTTTATAATAAAGATTGTATAATGTTATCAAAATAGGGTAAACCTATATAAAATTGTATAATATTAAAAAATTGTAAAGAAATATTGTAGAAAACAGTATAATATTGTTATATTTGATAAGGTTTGTAAAGAAATCCGTTTATAGTATGATGTTTTTATTTAAAATAAAATTAGTAAAAGCTACTTAAAAAGTAGCGAAGGAAATCCCAGCTTGTATTGGGAAATGCTTTAGTTTGAATGAGATATACTTACGGATGTGCACGACTTTCGACGGTGCAATGTAAGTTTAAAGGTCCTTTTGGTCGACTAACGATCACTATTCATTCATATATCTCATAAATAGGGCTTATCCTTATGCAACACAAAATGCCTTCAATTGAGACGAATTAAGCGAAAAACTAAAAAATTAAACTATTGATCACTTCGGCAAAGCCGTTTTCTAAATGAAAGTGACATTACGAAATAATTCAAATTTCGAATGCTACCAACATTTAAAATATGATACAATTGGCTGAGTTTGTTATCAACGAGCCATTAAATCGAAATAAAAATAAAAAAACCTTCACATGCTCAATGAAATGAAAGAAGAAACTTCAATCTTAATTTCTGGCAGAATAGTTTATAATAAAGATTGTATAATGTTATCAAAATAGGGTAAACCTATATAAAATTGTATAATATTAAAAAATTGTAAAGAAATATTGTAGAAAACAGTATAATATTGTTATATTTGATAAGGTTTGTAAAGAAATCCGTTTGTAGGATGATGTTTTTATTTAAAATAAAATTAGTAAAAGCTACTTAAAAAGTAGCTTTTACTAATTTTATGACATGTATATATTATAGATTATTATAGATTATTATAGATTATAATTATAGACAAGTATATATCATAAAATGTAATGTATTATTTAATATTGTCCAGGTTTCAACCGGCCTATCCTGTTTGCCTCGTCGGACGGCCTGGACATAAGGATTCCACCGGCGGCCACCTTTTCGGTGCAGACCGTCTTGCAGCACTGCGGTGCCGACCTGCAAGTTGAAGTGATCGACGTTCGCAGACAGAGCAGCCACAGGATGAGCCTCAAGGATTTCGTTGACTACTACGAACAGCCTCATATCAAGAGAGAGGGCAAGATCCTCAACGTTTTGTGCCTGGAGTTCAGCGATACACCGTAAGTCAGTTTATCTTCACGAGACTATTGAAGTACAGAATTTACAAGCCCACATAGACTTTCACAAAACATCTTCGCTGTAACTAGACAAAATAATAGCAACAAGTAAATATATTTTATTTATTTATTTTTTTATTTATTTTAAACATAACATGCGAAATTCATAAAATGGTCATACCAAGTAATGGTGCGAAGTAAATGACGACCCACATTCACATGACCATGCGCAGCGCATGCCCAACTAGGCCGAGTATAGCCTGTATCTGGGCATACGATTTATTTTCAGACTTGGGTAGAGAAGCATAAAGAAGCAGGGTAAAGAAATCCGTTTATAGGATGATGTTTTTATTTAAAATAAAATTAGTAAAAGCTAGTTAAAAAGTAGCGAAGGAAATCCCCGCTTGTATTGGGAAATGCTTATGTTTGAATGAGATATACTTACGGATGTGCACGACTTTCGACGGTGCAATGTAAGTTTAAAGGTCCTTTTGCAGTCGACTAACGATCACTATTCATCCATATATCTCATAAATAGGGCTTATCCTTATGCAACACAAAATGCCTTCAATTGAGACGAATTAAGCGAAAAAATAAAAAATTAAACATTGCACCGTCGAAAGTCGTGCACATCCGTAAGTATATCTCATTCAAACATAAGCATTTCCCAATACAAGCTGGGATTTCCTTCGCTACTTTTTAAGTAGCTTTTACTAATTTTATTTTAAATAAAACCATCATCCTATAAACGGATTTCTTTACAAACCTTATCAAATATAACAATATTATACTGTTTTCTACAATATTTCTTTATAATTTTTTAATAATATACAATTTTATATAGGTTTACCTTATTTTGATAATATTATACAATCTTTATTATAAACTCCTCTGCCAGAAATTAAGTTTGAAGTTTCTTCTTTCATTTCATTGAGCATATGGAGGTTTTTTTATTTTTATTTCGATTTAATGGCTCGTTGATAACAAACTCAGCCAATTGTATCATATTTTTAATGTTGGTAGCATTCGAAATTTGAATTATTCGTAATGTCACTTTCATTTAGAAAACGGCTTTGCCGAAGTGATCAATAGTTTAATTTTTTATTTTTTCGCTTAATTCGTCTCAATCGAAGGCATTTTGTGTTGCATAAGGATAAGCCCTATTTATGAGATACATGGATGAATAGTGATCGTTAGTCGACTGCAAAAGGACCTTTAAACTTACATTGCACCGTCGAAAGTCGTGCACATCCGTAAGTATATCTCATTCAAACATAAGCATTTCCCAATACAAGCTGGGATTTCCTTCGCTACTTTTTAAGTAGCTTTTACTAATTTTATTTTAAATAAAAACATCATCCTATAAACGGATTTCTTTACAAACCTTATTAAATATAACAATATTATACTGTTTTCTACAATATTTCTTTACAATTTTTTAATATTATACAATTTTATATAGGTTTACCCTATTTTGATAACATTATACAATCTTTATTATAAACTCCTCTGCCAGAAATTAAGATTGAAGTTTCTTCTTTCATTTCATTGAGCATATGGAGGTTTTTTTATTTTTATTTCGATTTAATGGCTCGTTGATAACAAACTCAGCCAATTGTGTCATATTTTAAATGTTGGTAGCATTCGAAATTTGAATTATTTCGTAATGTCACTTTCATTTAGAAAACGGCTTTGCCGAAGTGATCAATAGTTTAATTTTTTATTTTTTCGCTTAATTCGTCTCAATTGAAGGCATTTTGTGTTGCATAAGGATAAGCCCTATTTATGAGATGAATAGTGAATAGTGAATAGTGATGAGGATGAATAGTGATCGTTAGTCGACTGCAAAAGGACCTTTAAACTTACATTGCACCGTCGAAAGTCGTGCACATCCGTAAGTATATCTCATTCAAACATAAGCATTTCCCAATACAAGCTGGGATTTCCTTCGCTACTTTTTAAGTAGCTTTTACTAATTTTATTTTATATATATATATATATATATATATATATATATATATATATATATATATATATATATATATATATATATATATATATATATATATATATATATACATATATATATATATATATATATATATATATATATATATATATATATATATATATATATATATATATATATATATATATATATATATATATATATATATATATATATATATATATATATATATATATATATATATATATATATATATATATATATATATATATATATATATATATATATATATATATATATATATATATATATATATATATATATATATATATATATATATATATATATATATATATATATATATATATATATATATATATATATATATATATATATATATATATATATATATATATATATATATATATATATATATATATATATATATATATATATATATATATATATATATATATATATATATATATATATATATATATATATATATATATATATATATATATATATATATATATATATATATATATATATATATATATATATATATATATATATATATATATATATATATATATATATATATATATATATATATATATATATATATATATATATATGTATATATATATATATATATCTATATATATATATATATATATATATATATATGTATATATATATATATATATATATATATATATATATATATATATATATATATATATATATATATATATATATATATATATATATATATATATATATATATATAAATATATATATATATATATATATATATATATATATATATATATAAATATATATATATATATATATATATATATATATGTATGTATATATATATATATATATATATATATATATATATATATATATATATATATATATATATATATATATATATATATATATATATATATATATATATATATATATATATATATATATATATATATATATATATATATATATCTCTATATATATACATTTGATAAGTTTTGTAAAGAAATCCGTTTATAGGATGATGTTTTTATTTAAAATAAAATTAGTAAAAGCTACTTAAAAAGCAGCGAAGGAAATCCCAGCTTGGATCGGGAAATGCTAATATTTGAATGAGATATACTTACGGATGTGCACGACTTTCGACAGTGCAATGTAAGTTTAAATTTCCTTTTGCAGTTGACTAACGATCAGTATTCATCCATATATCTCAAAAATCAAGCTTATCCTTTTGCAACAAAAAATGCCTCCAATTGAGACGAAAATAAGCGAAAAAATCAAAAATTAAACAAATTGATCACTTCGGCAAAGCCGTGACATAAATGAAGGTGACATATCGAAATAATTCAAATTTCGAATGCTACCAACATTTAAAATATGATACAATTGGCTGAGTTTGTTATTAACGAGCCATTTAATCGAAATAAAAATAAAAAAACTCCATATGCTTAATGAAATGAAAGAAGAAACTTCAATCTTAATTTCTGGCAGAGAAGTTTATAAAAAAATACGTGTGGCACTCGGGGACTGCCGCGGTAAAGCTATTGCATAGCATTTTTTAACAACTTATGCAATTATAATTATTTCTTTATTTTATTTATTTTATTTTTTCTGATATCAGATAACTGCGCTCTATCGGAAAACGTTGAAATTATTCCGAATTATTTGCGGCTGCGGTAGCAAATGATTCGGAATAGTTTAAACGTCGATAGAGCGCCGCGCACGAATTTTTTATTCGATAAAGCAAAAAAACGGATTATTCGAAAAAAATCGTAGATAAAAAGATAGATAAATTATTATCTTTAAAATGGTGCAGGTTTCATAATAACACGCCAGATAGTATTTGCGTAGTAGTCGTTTTTGTGTTCGGTTAGACCTAATTTCACAAATTAATTACACTATGTAATATAAACAAAATCTTAAATATTCAAAGCTAAGAATATTAGGAAAATGTTCTTGTTTAACATATATTTTTTTCGAATCGTAAGCAGTACTGGTTTAGGCGTAATTATCCGTTTAAAATCATTCATTTTTGTTAGGAAATTTCTTCATTCGGTCGCCGCGCTGGCCTAGGCCCGCGATAAAAGCTATGCAATAGCTTAAAAATGCTGTATAATGTTATCAAAATACGGTAAACCAGTATAAAATTGTATAATATTAAAAAATATGTAAGGAAACATTGTAGAAAACAGTATAATATTTTTATATTTGATAAGTTTTGTAAAGAAATCCGTTTATAGGATGATGATTTTATTTAAAATAAAATTAGTAAAAGCTACTTAAAAAGCAGCGAAGGAAATCCCAGCTTGGATCCCTTTCACCGAAAAATCCAGCGAAGGAATCCCTTTCACCGAAAAACACCCCTAAACCATAACAGAACCTCCACCGTGCTTAATTGTTGCAGCCAAACACTTGTCTTTATATTGTTCTCCGTGGCATCTGCGGACGAATTGGCGGCGATTAGATCTAAATAAATTGAATTTGGACTTGTCTCTCCATAGGACCCTTTTCCACTGCCCATGGTCCAAGTTTTATGTTCTTAGGCAAATTTTAATCGTCTCTGACGATTATTCTTACGAAGTAATGGTTTCCGCTTGGTCACACACCCTCGAAAATTATTTTTCAGCAGGACTTTTCGAACCGCCGATGGGGTCACCAAAACGCCGCAAGACTCATTAAGATCCTGGGCCATATCACGGCTTGAGTTTTTTTTTTACCTCAAGGATGAGACCACTTTATAGTGGTCTGATTATTCAGCAATCTTTTTAGGTCTTCCACTCCTCGGACAGTCTTCGATTTGGCCGGTATTTTTGAATTTTTTGATCACATTATAGATTCTACAAACAGATTTTCCAGTAAGTTGTTGGATTTTTCGCACTGAATGTCCTTCTTTATGGTGAATAATATTTTTTTGTCGATCCATTGCACTAATTTTATTCATTTTATTAAAATATATTAAAAGAGTTCACAGGTCCACAGCAAAATAAACAATTTTCCTCGGCAGGGTTAAACGACGGTATTTCGAATTATATATTTTTTTAATATTCGGAGAGAGAATCAAAAACTATTTCAAAATAACCGTTTTGCGACGAACTCAATATGCAACTACTCAAAAATAATATTAGTATTAACTACAACCCCTTTTTCAGGTAAAGACGAGAACGGCATTTTGTGAAAATTTAACCATTGTCCACTCTTTTAATTGTTTCCCAACCCAGGTAGGTTGCAGAAATGTCTAATGAAGTTTTATGACTTCTCCGATGAATGAACATGCCCGAAAAAAAAAGGAATGGGCTCACTTAGTTACTTTCAAAAATACGACACCTCGTTTATTTTGTGGGTAACTGTTCGAAGACTTTTTCACAGTAGTGTATATATATATATATATACATATATATATATATATATATATTTATATATATATATATATATATATATATATATATATATATATATATATATATATATATATATATATATATATATATATATATATATATATATATATATATATATATATATATATATATATATATATATATATATATATATATATATATATATATATATATATATATATATATATATATATATATATATATATATGTATATATATATATATACATGTATATATATATATATATATATACATATATATATTTTTATATATATATATATATATATATATATATATATATATATATATATATATATATATATATATATATATATATATATATATATATATATATATATATATATATATATATATAAAATAAATGAAAACAACATTTGCCCTAAAGGGTTATTACCAAAATTTCCTTTCGCAGCAATTAGTACAGAAATTCAATATGATTTCACCGCAATACGTTTAAGGTATTCAATGGAAATTACGTCTGTTTTGCGAAATGAATATCAAATTTTAGTTGATAAACATTTAAACTCACTGTGTTTTTATGTTAACATGATAACAACACATTCTCCTTTCTTATTTCAAGAAGCTCATAAAATAGTTAACAATTCTGTAACAGATTTACGAAATATTAGATTAAAACACGATAAAAAGTTCCTTAATTTACTAAAGAACTTTCAGAAAATTTGCATTATCCCAAGTAACAATACACGAAACATTTTGAATCCAGTTTCCATTTCAAATTACAGTCATTCCGATGTTAACAAAACAAGGAATTCAAATTCACTTCGAAATGTTATCCCAGCAGTTCACCAAGGTACTCTTTCCTCTCCGATGCACACCCTATCAGTAAACCAAATTACTAACAATATATTTCCATTAGTATCAGATTCCATACCAATACGTGCCACATTAGTAAACCAAATTAATAACAGTATAACACCATCAGTATCATATTCTAATAATATACAAGGTCCATCTCCTAGAGAAAAAAATGCTGTTAAAAACTTGTCATCCAAAGTAATTAACCACAATGAATATTTAGTATTATCTAAAGGTCTAAATTTCACACCGACTCAAAATGTGAACCATTTTAGTTTTGGTAATGATGTTGTTAAATTTTGTCGTAATTTAAGATGGCGTGAATTTTGGCATTCAAATCAAAAGAATAACAATAATAATATTAAATTACACAATGCACTATCTCAATTTCGTGCACACTCTAATAAAGAACCCCCTCCATTACCAAAAAATCATCCGGTAGAAAATTTTATTACTATTTTATTAAACAAAGTAACACAGCCATCTTTTCTAAATAGCCTCAAGCCAACATCAAACTTGTCAGTAGATGAACGTGTAGCTCTTGAGAGTCTTAGCAAGGATACCAGCATCGTCATTTTGCCGGCTGATAAAGGTTCCACTACTGTCATACTTAACAAAACTGACTATGTTACTGAAGGCTTGAGACAACTTAGAGATGAAACTTTCTATAAAAAACTATCCAGAGATCCAAACAAAAATTTTGCAGTGAAAATAAAAAAATATATTGAACAAAATAAATCAAATGAAAAATTATCAGACGAAGATGTTAAAACTTTAATTCCTGATCCTATCAGAACTCCAAATTTTTATCTATTACCTAAAATTCACAAGCCTAATAATCCTGGACGACCAATAGTCGCAAGCTTTAACTCTCCGACAGAAAGAATTTCGGCTTTTGTAGATTATTTTTTACAACCTTTTGTGAAAAATCTAAATTCTCATATCAAAGACAGCTATCATTTTATTGATATTTTAAAGAATACTGTAATTCCAAAGTCAGACGACCTATTATTTGTTACTATTGACGCCATATCCCTGTATACCAATATTCCTCATAATTTAGGATTGGAAGCAATTTCTTATTTTCTTGATGAGAGACCTCATCCTCAAATACCTTCTACGGATTTTCTTTGCAAATTAGCCGAGTTTGTCTTAACGTGTAATGCTTTCTCCTTTGAAGATGAATTTTATCTTCAAATTAAAGGGACTGCTATGGGCACGCGAATGGCACCGTCGTATGCCAACCTTTTCATGGGATTATTCGAGCAAAATTTTCTTCAAACGCAAAATTTAAAACCCATATTATGGTATAGATTTATTGACGACATAGTAATGATTTGGCCACACGGACAAACTACTCTAACAACCTTTCTTGACGACCTAAATAATTTTGGCCCTTTGAATTTCACTCATACCATTTCTAAATCACAAATTACTTTCTTAGATGTTGATTTAACAATTTCCGAAGGTAAAATTAAAACCGCGATTCATATAAAACCTACAAATAAAGAACAGTATTTACACTTTGATAGCTGTCATCCATTTCACACCAAGAGATCCATTCCCTATTCAATGTCCATTCGCGGACACCGTTTAGTTAACAACAAAGAAAATTTAGATAAATATCTCAATAATCTAAAGCAATCTCTTCTTGAAAGAAAATACCCTGCTCCTCTATTGGATAAACATATTCTAAACTCTGAAGTAAAATATATACCAAAACCTAAAATTACTTCAAATAAAAATAATAATAATAATAAAATCTTTCTTAGCACCACTTATTTTCCTGGTGCTGAGAAACTGCGAGATATATTATCTGATTTATTCCCCATCATTTCTAATGATGCATCCACTAAGGATCTCTTAGATTCACCGCCAATTTTATCTTTCCGCAGACCACCTAATATTAGATCAATATTAAACAAAACAAAAAATAATCAAAATTTCTCTATTGGTAATAATACTTATGGTCTTCAACCTTGTGGTCGTCCACGTTGTAAAACTTGTCCTCTGTTAGATCTAAGTCCTTTTTTTACCAGTCCAAATACTACTAATAGTTACAGGGTTCCCTTTCATTGCAGTTGTATTTCAAAAAATATAGTATATCAACTTCTGTGCAGGACTTGTGATGCCTTTTATATCGGTGAAACAACAACACCACTTAATATTAGACTAAATAATCATAGGGCTAGTGTAGGAAATGAAAGCCAACTCCCAATATCTTTGCATGCCAGGGCACATAATTTATCTTTTGATCAATGTTTTAAAGTTAAAATAATAAAATGCCTTGGTGATAATGCACAAGAAAGGGACGTCAAATCTTGGGAATTGGCTTATATTTATATTTTAGGCGCTTGCAAAGGTTCCGGTCTCAATAGGCAAAATTAATAAGGTTTATCATATTATCATAATCATCAAATGCTTTTTATTTTAATTTTTATCATTCATTTTAAAATAACGTTTTGCACGGTTGGTTTCGGTACCTTAACTAAATCGTGTAAAATATTATTAATCCATTTCTTTTTGTTCGATTCCTTGAATTTAAATTTTCAACGAATTGTTCGATTTCAGAAATGTCACATATCTTGACGACGGCTGAGCCGAAATATTGATATACATTTTATAACAATCATTAATATTTAAGAAACACTAATCGCCTATTATTTTCCAGCATTCATTCTCGTCTCGCATTGTTGTGTGCCGCTGTGAAAGACTGCCATTTTGATCGGGTTCTAGTGCCACAGCAGGAAGCACCAGCAAACACTGAGTGAGGAGAAGAAGAAGGCGTGGAGTCACTCCTGGTCACCACAGACCAGATAAGTGCCCTTTCATTATTTTATCATTTCATTTATTTAGTGATTAACATAATTTCAATTTGAAAAATAATAATTTACACATTTACAATCAAATATTAAAATATATATATATATATATATATATATATATATATATATATATATATATATATATATATATATATATATATATATATATATATATATATATATATATATATATATATATATATATATATATATATATATATATATATATATATATATATATATATATATATATATATATATATATATATATATATATATATATATAAATATTAAATACTTCCAGGTGATTTCTAATTTCCTCTACTGTGTAATGTGATTTATCTGAAAGAAGAGGAATGGGATATAGGTAATAATATTATAGTTTAATGTTTTATTTCATTTTCGCTCTGTTTGTTTACAAAGTCTACCTATATGTATACTATACATACCTATTTCCTAGTGGCCAAGTGAGCTATGAACAAACTCGCTGAATTTAGGCTGGCTAATGTAAAATATGTCGATATCTTGTGGATACGTGGGGATTAAACGGTAAATAGTAGATGGGAGTTAATGGACCCTTGCTGAGTTGCTGAATTAATGTGCCCGTCCTCCGAATGGGCCACGAAGACCCATTCTGTTCAGGGTTGGTCACACTCACGGGTCAACACCCATCCAGCGGCCTCCACGCATGAAGTGCGAGCCTGGGTAGGACTCTGGCCTTACGGCTAGTTTCCCCTGGGAATCAACCTTCTGGCGCTCCTGGACGTTCTGCGTACCGTGCGGCATAAGCCAATCGATTGCGCACTCTGACTAACAGTCGGGGGAGTCTGGAAGCAGTACTGTTTCCTATAGAGCGGGGGTGGTTGCGGACCTTACGGCGACTGCTCTTGAAACGATCCTCGGCTACCCGATCCTGGGTGAATAGTCGGGCAAAGGATGCCGTGGTCCGCGCTAAATTCGGTATTCACCGTTTCACCGCTTCGTAAGGGAGAAGACCGCGCAAGCGACCTCGAACTCGTAACCAATCGAGAGACTGGAGTAATCTGGTCGCAATTGGAAGTAATGGCGTGAGTGTAAGCCCGCTGGGTAACACTCCTGGCTATCTCGCGGTTAAAGCGTAGGCTTCTTACGGGTTTGTGGCGGAGCTAGACAGTGGACTGTTTTGTCCAAGTCTTCTGCGCTCACTCCATGGACATAGAACGACTAATCGTTAAAACTTCCTGAGGTGACAGGCTCGCCCGCTGTAGTCGACATCCCTAGTTGGTACATAGTAGATACGCGGAGCTAGTCCTGACACGAGGGTCTTCAAACGTACGAGGAGAGCGAATCATACGCGAAGGAACGAAGAATGACAATTTCTATCTTGAGCTTAATGCCTCTAGTCCTATAACGCTTGCAGTAAGACCCTACTTTTCTCGCCTTTATTAGGTATTGTAAATTGTCCCTTGTCGCACTCCGGGCTTTACATATACAAACATCAATCACCAATAATTAAATCGTTATCTAAACTGTCCAAAGCACTTATTTGGAAGGCCGTAGACTCGAGTTTATATTATTATTATTATGAGGCTCGTAAACGCGAACCGGAGCATAGCTCGGGTTGGCCAGCTAAAGGAAATGCCCGGTTGGAGAGTGCGTTGTTTATTCCTAGGAAATAATTTGTCGTCTCGACGACATGTTCCGCCTCCGCGTCAAACTCAGCGGCCCAACAGCCGGACTCCGCCGACCGGTCTCCGTATCAAGTGCATATTATAAGACGTATCGAATGTTATTGCCGTTACGTGTGTGAGTGTCAGTGCCCACCGGCCAGCACCTACTCAGACGCTGCTGTCTGCTTTCTTGCTCGTTGTCAATGTACTTGTGTACGATCAAAATAGCGGTTGACACTCGCCGAGACATTGACACTTGAGTGCTTCCGAGGGCTGCCAAAAAGCTTCCAAAACAATAGTTAGGAAAAAACGAGCAGGGCTGTATCAGAACACCACCGCTAGAGTTATAAGCATATCATAAGTTTACATTCGTAGTTGATACTGCAATATAAAATATCGTATATAAACAAATGTGGTTTCTGTTTTTCTGTATACAGGACCGTGCGAATTAATTGGAACAGGCAATACATTTAAAATTTTCTTTTGTTTCTGGCAACTACCTGAAATATTTAATACTGGAAATGTTTTTTAACCTGTCAGTCATTTGAGCACATGGGAAATGTCAAAAAAAGTAATGTAATTTATATTGGTGTATTTTCAGTAGGAAACTTGTTGTTTTTTGTAAAGAGCAGATTTGGACTGCGTAAATTGAGTGACTTTCAAGCAATTCTATGACGTACCGGCAGATAGCAAAGAATGTTGGACATGGCCTCGCACACGCCAGCAGGATTGTCAATTAGAAAAAAATGATGGTAGCGGTAAACATCAAACGAAAGGGAAAATTATCAACTTCTGAAACGACCCTCAAAGATTATCAACTTCTGGTGCGTAAGAGCAAAATAAATCAACGCGTGAGTGCAGTCGACCTAAGCAGAGAACTTCATCAATCTGGAATAAATACACTGGTCGACATTTTTTTTTTAAAGTGCAGTCCCTAAAGCATAGCTAATTTTTTTATATGTATTTACTATCCTTAAACACAAAATGAAACAAAAAAATTTTTTTACAGGTCAGGTTTTTTTATTATTTAACAAAGTGTTTTTACATAATTCTGTCATAATATGACGGGTACTTACTTAACAAAATTTCAAATTTAATACAATTTAATTTGTTTTGCTCCTGATTTGCGGTTGTGAGTATCTTGAGAGTCTCTCTGCAGGGTCCAGCAATAGTCAGCCAGCATAGATCGGCTCCACTTTTCTTGGTATCGCTTCTCCATAGCCGCAATGTCCTGGTGAAATCGTTCGCCGTGCTCGTCACTGACATCTCCCATATTTTCGGGAAAAAAAATTAAGTGAGAGTGAAGAAAGTGTATTTTTAGTGACATGTTACATCCCATATTTTTATAGGCCATGAGCATTTCAGATACAATGCTGATATAGTCTTCACTTTTATGATTTCCAAGAAAGTTCCCGACAACATTCTTGATGGCCGACCAAGCGGCTAGCTCATCTGATCTCAACACTGTTTTAAAATTCAGATCAGTCTAGATCTCCCTTATTTGTGGTTCCACGAATATTCCTTCTTTAATTTTTGCGTCGCTGATCTTAGGAAACTTTTGCTTTAAGTAAGTCATGCCATTTCCATCCTTAGACAAGCCTTTTACAAAATTTTTCATCAAACTCAATTTAATGTGTAAGGGTGAAAGTAAGATATCTTCAGATTTTACTAAGGGAACATGGTGAACATTCTTCGTGCTAGGTATAAGGTGCTCTCTAGTAGACCAGTCCTTCTTGGTATAATGGTTTTTCCTGTCTCTGCTGTCCCACTCGCACAAAAAACAACAATACTTTGTGTATCCCGTTTGCATTCCTAGTAGGAGCCCTATTACTTTTATTAGATCACCACATATTTTCCATTCGTATTTTACGTATTTTATTTTTGTTAACAGCAGCTTCATGTTGTCATAGTTCTCTTTCATGTTTGCAGCATGGCCAAGGGGAATGGACGGTTGAGTATTTCCGTTGTGAATTAAAACAGCTTTCAAACTTACTTTGATGAGTCTATGAAAAGTCGCCAATCTGCTGCGTTATGTTGCAAGCCAAGAGCTGCGAACAGACCTTCAATGTCTTGACAGTAACATAAAGTGTCTTCCATGACATATAATGGAACCAAGAGACGATGCCGGTTTCTAAAGTGCGTGATTTTTGTACCTTTTTCGAGAAGATTCCACTGCTGCAAGCGCGAACCCAACATTTCTGATTGCAGTTTTGATAAATTCAGGTAACGTACCAGATCATTTAGGTCATTTTGGTTCAACAAGTGAGGCTTCGCAGAAGTAGACACCTCCACAGAGAACTCAGAATCCGACTTTTCAGTATCAATGATAACACACGAAAAAATATGAATTTATACATATTTTAGTAAAACTCCATAAATTCCATAAAAACGTGACGTAATAGAAAAAAACTAATTAAATATCTGAAATCAGCATGAAATTTCCTATAAGATTTAATTACTTTTGTTTAAGGGACAAAAAATGTGTTGACCAGTGATATTGATGTCACTACAGTCCGACGACGGTTTCTTGAATCTCGTAGGATTGCAAAGAAGCCAATTAAGAAGCAGCTTCTGACCACTTCATGATGATGAAGCGCCTAGCTTGGGCCAAGAAATACCAGCACTGGACAACTGAAGACTGGCATAAATTTATTTTCTCAGATGAAACACATTTTGTTGTTCAGGGACAACATGTCCAGTTCGTGTGGCGAGCAGCTGGTAATCCCATAGGACCTGCTCATTTGGAGCAGAAAGTAAAGCAGCCTATGAATAAGATGTTTTGGGGTTGCTTCTATTATCATGGCACTGGATCACTCGTGCAAGTCACTGGGATGATGAATCCGGACCAATATATTGACATCTTATCAAACCATATGATACGGGAGCTTTACAAGGCCTATCCTTCCAACGAGGTAATTTTTCAACAGGATCTCGCCCCATGTTATTCTTTGTAAAAAGTGAAACAGTTTTTCACACAGAACCAAATTACTGTACTTGAATGGCCCGGAAACTCCCCCGATCTCAACCCGATCGAAAACCTCTGGGCCATTTGCATAAAACGGCTCTCCAAGATGGATTGTACAACGCAAACCAAGATGAGCAGTGCAGTAACTCTAGTCTGGTTTCACAACATCAACTAAAAGTAAGCTGTAAAAACCTGGTGAATTATATACCTACGAGAGTGAAAGGTGTTATCAATGCAAAAGGAGGACACATTATATATTTAAACTAACAATATATAACTACCAGTACTGTTTTTGTATGTTTATGCCCAATAAAGCACTTTTCGAAGAAAAATAGTCTTTTTCCAATTAATTCGCACGGTACTGTAAATGTATCCTATTTAGTCATATTTACAACAGGTCAATATTAATGAGCATTAAAAAGGAATCAGTGGTGACGGAAGAGTCTTTTGGGGGGGTGAAGGGGGGGTGAAAGGCTACTGGTAAACCCGATAGATCTGTCCTCCAAAAAAATCGTAAATACAGGCATGACAGTTTGAATTTCCAATATGGCTTTGCTGTTTCTGACGGACGGTATATTTGCCAAAAACTTTTTTTAATGTACCTTTAGTTGGCTACTCGTAATATCATCTAGAAAACTATTTTCGCTACAATTCCCAAAAAATCTTTTTTTTTTCGTAGATAAAAAAAATATACTTAACTATTTTTGGCGAAAGTGTTACAGATGCTTATTTTCCTTAGCAGGGCAACGAGGCAGGAGGGTCTGCAGTTAGCAACATTGATCATAGTCATTTTTTTTGCATTTTTAAGGAATATTTCTCATGTTGTGGTCAGTGAAGAGGGATATGGGATGATGGTATAAGGTGGGGGGAGGGGAGGAGCGAGGAGAGTAAGAGAGTCAAGCGCACACATTCCTCAAAAAGAATTACCTGAAATTAATCTACTAAATTTATTGACAAAAAATCAGGGTTTGACGTAATTACAAGTACGTTCCAAATCTAATGTGCCATGAATAATTTCATTCATAAATGAAATCGGGTGTGACTCCGAGGGAGGCGCTAGGGGCGCCACGTTGCAACATGCTTGCGCCATCTTTAACCGAACCGCAGACGTTCGCTTTTTGGCGTGCCCTGTACCTCCTGACCCTCTCTGCTATTAAAATTGATGCCTGCTAAGTCGATTTTCCCAATACTACTCGTCTTCTACATATTGTGTTAGCTTTTGCTTTTTTCATGTGATATTCTCAATTTGATTTTATTTTATGTCACAATTTTATTTTCTATAATTGATTTTTATTTCCTAGACATTTCCATTAACAAAATGATTTTATTTGAATTTTTGATTGTGTCATTAAAACGTTTTATTATATTTGTCGTGAAAATATTACATCAAGATTCTTTAAATGTCACCTTCTATTCTATTCTAGTATCTGGTCAAAAACTTATATGGTAGGGCTGGTATGGCAGTGCAACCATGAGTGCGGTGGACCTGAAGAAGTCCCTCTTGCGAGAAGATTACGACGGCAACAGTGCAGCTCATGATATTGGTCTTCAATGCCAGAATGGCTGTAAAATATTTAGGGACTTTTGCATTCCTTGCCCAATGCACTGAAAAGTAACGTTTGACTAGACGCCAGAGATGCTAAAATTTTACTTAATTTACTTTTAGCATACACTTCCAGACCCAACTTACCTCGCTCTTTGGAGCTATTCATAGGATAGTTCATGTCCCCTTTGTAGCAATACCCATGCACAGCTAGACATAATATAGGTGACTGCAATGCGGCCTTAGATCGAGGACGGTACACTTACCGCCACGACATAGTCTTTGATGTTATTCGCAAGGTAATTCAGTGGCCTCTCAGTGGCTCGTGCCAACAAGGGTCTGACAGTACCCCCCAAGTCCCCAGTATAGGTTGTACGAGATGGCTCTAAAGTAAAAAAAACATTCTACTACAAAAACATTACTCAATAATCGAGAAAGATTCAGTTTCGGTCTCTTAGCAGTATCGATTCCCTATCGATTTATATCAGCCCTCCATCCAGATATAACTCTTTTTCCCTATCTCTGATGATAAACCTTATTGTAGAATTAACTGTTTTATGGGAATTAAATATTCAAAAAATCCACGAGTACAAATGTAATAATTGCCATAATCTCGCAAATTCCGTCATCCGGATCGGCTTCACTGTTTCCCTTCACGCGGTGGAAATTGGTGTTCGTGTCCTGCTAGCCAAATCTCTGTTTAACCTCTTTGAAGTTCTTGGTCTCTCCAGTTATATAACAAACTCTATCCTATAAAAATATATAACTTCAATTTCCGCATGTCAAATTCTATGGTTTCGAAAGGGGAGTCAATTCTAAACCTACTACTGCCGGTTGCTGGTACGGAGTCCACCGTCCCAACCCAAGAAAGTGTACTAATAATTTTATGATGGGTCCGACTCGGGTCGGTGGATTCCATGGCAGCCCCGTTTGTATTTATTTATCATTAATTATATTATTATTATTTATATGTATTTTAGGTTCAAACGGTGCGAGAATAACAATAATAAAGAATGGCTTCTTATACATACAGGACTGATTGATTATAAAAACCCAATAATTTAACCAATGGTAAAAATAATAACATTCAATTATTAGTGTCAGTATCGTATTTTCATATAAGTGCTTAAATAACATAAATAATACGGAGAGGTAGAATGCAATCTATTCGTGTATCTGAACTTAAAGTGTGTAAATATTACGTATTGAAACTGGTATACCAAATCAAAAATTGACATATTTATGTAAATAATATTCAAATTAAAGAAGCAGTTTTAAAAAAACGATTGTTATTTTATTATTATGATTATTATATTATTATGATTATTATTGTTATTTTACTTCAAGATAGGATGCCGTATAGGCGTATTTAGAGCGCCATCTATAGTGCGCCGCCATATTGTTATACCACAAACTTCTCCATATTCAACATAGGAGAAGATTATAAAATATTTGGAACCATGAGTGCTATCTACCCGTTGCGTTTCGTAGTAAAATCTAGCTGGCAAAACGTACAAAGGCATTAATCAATCAAATACCCTAATAATCAATGGTACTACATACAAATATATGACTACAAAAGAAGTTGGACATTGATATACTATTTAGGATCTAATCCATTCTATACATCGGCGGGTGCCTCTTTTAGAGCATTATTAGATAAGAAATATGTTATATTATTATATAATGTCATCTACTGGAATCGATTTATATTATTTTTAAAATGTGTAGGTCCGAATCTTTTAATGATTTCTCCAATATATCATTGGAAAATGGAGATAGGTACAATTGAGTTTCATCAGATCGAAAATATAGTTGATACCCGAGAAAAAAACTGCTAAGCGGGAGATTTATAGTACGAAAATACCCTGAGAAATATTGATTTGGACCAAAATACCTATATTACTTTCCCGGCCTACAAACCGACCTTGAGGGAATGCATTGTGAAAGCGCCAACAATTTTTTCGATATGGAGGTGGAAATATCTAATTTGAACCCCCTGAGACGATTAGAATTATTTCCGAAATTGTGTAATTGTATTTAATTATCAAATATAGCGCCCTAACGTTTAATCTGATTGTGCTGAAATTTGGTATGCAGGTATCATTTGGTCATGGCAAGAGTTTAAAAGATTGTAGTTGAAATTGGTCTTAAGGCGCACTAGTCATATATCAATTTCGAAATATTGGACGTAGAGACTTTACATTCGGTACGCAGATGCCTTGTTGGGCCGAAATCAAGTTATGAAATTTTGACCGGAATATACATACTGATATATTTAAATTGCTCAGTATATTTTAATCCACTTTTTACACCGAGTTGCCCGAGGCTAGCCAAAAAGCGAATCGCGCAGCCCGATGCCGTTGTGTAACGGACCCCAATCGGGTGCGTTCGCCGGCTGAAGGCGCTCATCTATTTTATTTATGAAATTAATATTCAGATGTAATCAGTCCTTGGCTGCGTGCCGGAAAAGCCTCGGGGTGTCACAACCCTTTTGTTTTTAAAAATAACTTCGTGAAAATAAACATTTCTGGGTCAATTTCCAAGTTAGTAATTTAATAAATCCGCTAAAAAAAAATGAAACACATAAAATCGGAAAAAATACATTATAATTTTTTGCCGAAGTTTAAAGCAAACATGCACAAGTTTTTCTTTTCATTGAAAACATTCTTCATCTTATTTGATTTTGATATAAATGGGTTACGTTTAACGCTAAATGTTTCTACTTTGATAAAGTGGGACCAGTAAAAGCCTTTTGAAAGGTTTCATCGCGTAATTCTCATAGTATTTAATAGTTGTACAAATTGAGACCTTAACCAAAGTGCACTTTAGACCTTTATCTACTAACTCATATATTTATTTATTTATTTGTTATAGCAATGTACAGAATTTGCAACAAGCGTAACATGAAACGTAGGTAAAATCTATTATTAACAAGGAATAACATTGAACCTAAAAATAAATAAAACCACAGCAAGATAAGTCACGCTTGTATGCAACTCGACCCAAGGCAAACATTTTAAACACAGTTAAAAGAAGTTAATGCCATACATGTCGAAAAGAAAATAATATAACTAAAACGAAAAAATATTAATTCTAGCAGAAATCATCAAAAATATAAATATTGAAATTAAGGAATAATAAAATCATTTAACCTAAGTTTTATAATAATTAATATAATCATAACTAATAATAGTATTAAGGTAAATGATTATAATAAGACTAATAAGGTGATAATAATAAATTTACATAGAACAATAACAGGTTCATATGAAATAAACTTAAATAATTCGTTGTATTGTTGCGAAAGTGAGGTAGTGGTGGTTTTTGGTTCTACATAGTGCCAACCCTTAACATAAAATCATTACCCACTAGAAAAATACTTATAGAACACCGCGAGAAATAAATGTAGAACACCGCTTCCTTCCTTAACAAAGTAATACTATTGAGTTTCGCGAGTCAGTTGCAGCTTGTCATAGGCTGTTTGTTGATGAAATTTTATTGTAATTCACTTTTTTATTTCCATGTCGGCTTTATTACTTCATCGTGGTGCTTGCCTCCTCCCAACATTGCATCTTCTTCTGTCGTCTTTCGTTGACTGATATCACTGATTATCTAGGGTATGTACTACTTTTCGGTAGCAAGGATTTAACTTTGAAACGCAACGTGTAGATGGCACTCATAGTTCAAAACAGTGATTAATCTTCTCTTATGTGCAGTAGCCCAATATATTGCATTATACACATGCCTAACGTTATCCTATTGAAAAGAAAACAGTAATATACCAACCGATTTTTTATATCTTAACTCTTACTATTTAAATATTATTTACATGAATGTCAATTTTTTGATATATAGGTTTCAATGCATAATAAGCTTACATTTATAACAATTAGGCTCTTTTATATTCAAATAGACTAATGAATGGCATTCTAACCTCTCTGTATTATTTCTGTGATACAATTGCCTATATAATATGCGATAGATGGCACTAATAATTTCATATTGTTATTGTTATCATTGCCTTAATAATGTTTTTTTTTAATCAATCAGTCCTATGTAAAATACCATTTATTATCAATGTTATCCAAGATCCATGAAAGATCAAAGACAATTTTTTAAGCTATTGCATAGCTTTTATCGCGGGCCTAGTAGGCCAGCGCGGCGACCGAATGAAGAAATTTCTTAACGAATATTAATAATTTTAAACTGATAATTACGTCTAAACGAGTACTGCTTACGATTCGAAAAAAATATATGTTAAACAAGAACATTTTCCTAATATTCTTAGCTTTGAATATTTTAGATTTTGTTTATATTACATAGTGTAATTAATTTGTCAAATTAGGTCTAACCGAACACAAAAACGACTACTACGCAAATACTATCTGGCGTATTATTATGAAACCTGCACTATTTTAAAGATAATTTAATTATCTATTTTTTTATCTACGATTTTTTTCGAATAGTAGTTTTTTCGAATAATATCGTTTTTTTTGTTTATCGAATAAAAAAATTGTGCGCGGCGCTCTATCGGAAGACGTTTAAATTTTTCCGAATCATTTGCTTCCGCAGCCGCAAATGATTCGGAGTAATTTCAACGTTTTCCGATAGAGCGCAGTTATCTGATATCAGAAAAAATAAAATAAATAAAATAAATAAATAATTATAATTGCATAAGTTGTTAAAAAATGCTATGCAATAGCTTTACCGCGGCAGTCCCCGAGTGCCACACGTTTTTTTTTTCCGGACAATGTTTTCAGCTCCAATATTGCAATGCTGATATGATCTTATAAATTAGCGATTATTATTAGGTCCGGAATGGCTATCTCTATTACCCGTTGCGTGGCTTTCATCAATCGCAAAAGTAGACAAACATTTTATTTTTATTTTTCAGAAAACTTAATACTAACACATAATATATACATCTAAGGCCAATTAAAAGTTTTCACAATTAAATTAAATCTATTGTTACAGCGATATGAGCAATGAAACAAATGCAGGTTTAAGTAAGGGGAAAGGGATAGGGAAGCCATATTATGAGTTATGTAGATGTATATCATGATATATAACGTACATACATATATACATACATACACGTGCACAAACATTAAATTAATATAAATAATACGATACGGTAATAATAAAATGTAAAAATATAGTTAATATAAATATATATATAATATACATAAATATATTATAATATACATAATGTATTTATAATGTTAATATACATATGAACTTTTATAGAAAATATTATACTGACTAGAAAGCATTGTTATAGTGTAGTGGCGATTGCCACAGCCTACGTACCCAACGGACGAAGAAATACCAATCAAACCCGAAGGCTGTTTATCGTATTTCTAATTTCTTCGAAGCAAGTATTTGAAGATAAATTAAAAATATCCAAACATTGAAAGTTGAGGTTATATGATCGAAGTGCTCTATAAAAATACATATTTTGACTATAATTGGTATTGACTCTCGGTAGATAAAATAAATCGCGAGCCCTGGTCTTATTGTTTGGGATTCGGTAGGAGATTCTGCCAACAGAATAGGGACTGTCTATTTTATTATTAATAATATTGTACAGAAAACGTATATCATATTGGAGGCGCCTATCCTCGAGTGAGTGTATGTTATGACGGTTAAGTCTCTCTGAATAACTTTCGGAGGTTTGAAACGATTTAAAATCAAGATGTCTCATGAAGTACTTCTGGAGTCTCTCAACTCTATTTTTATAGACTGTATACTGAGGCGACCAAACGATAGATCCGTATTCGGGAATGCTGCGTACATAGGAGAAGTATAAAATCTTAAGTCATTCGTTAATCATTTTGATAGCATACTGGTTGGATATTTCAGATAGTAAATAACATTGCTGTTCTTTTACGTGAAAAATATTGTAAAGATATCATGAAGTGTATAAATAAACGAAACAACATTTCAAATATAATCGTATTTTATAATATTTCCACGCGTTTGGACAGCGAAGCGAATCTTTTAATTCGTCTTAATTTTTACTATTTTTAGGGACTGTATTAGGGAACAACTTGACTATTGACACGCAAAATACAAATTGCTATCAACACACAGTTATTATGATATAAAAGGTCCACAGTGGAAAGTATCGGATCGCGTTTTATTGTTGTTATTTTCATTCGGCGAGCGACAGAAAGTTGTGTTATTTTTTCTTTTATTCACTAATCTGTCTTAACTATTTGACGAACCTAAACTACGGCTTTCGGTAAAAATAATGTTGTAAAATGTACATTTCTGTATATGAAAATAACATTTTAGCCTACTTTTAAAAATGGTGTCAGAAGACTGGATACATTATATGTAATGTTGTGCCTAGAAAATACTTTACTGATTATATTATTGCGTATATTGTTACTTTTTCTGCATAACTTATGAATAAATGCGAAATGACATTCTTGAACCTTCTATGAGGTTGACTCGGTACATTAAGTAGACTAGGTAAAGTAGCAAAATAATACATAATATTAGGGCATTAGCTCATTCAACGTAACCGTGAGAAAGATGAGAAATTATTTATTGCATCGCGTATAATATGACGAGGTTTATTTATTTTTTTACAGTATCTGTTAATTTACAATGAGAGAATATGGTGTGACAGGGATGCTAAAATATTTATAAATATAAATTAGATGAAAGAATAAACAAAAATATTAACCTATGCCATAAATATATTATAATATAATCTCCCAAAATACCAAGCCTCGGTTATATCATATGAAGGGTCGCGGTGGAAAACGATCAATGTTTTTTTTTTCGTTGTGAAAATGATATACTTGTAGGAGCCTATCGCTCCACATACCAACAACAAAAAAGTTAATTTCACAGAATAGAAAACTGCAGACTCGCTCAGACATACACGAGTCAGCTGCGGTAATTTCCAACTAAATTTGGCAAATTATGCCCAGGCAAGCCGATGATGCCATTTCTTCTAATCGATACACATGTCGCTTCCCTCTCCTAGCTATTTACGTCACCGCTAAACGGTATAAAACGTAGTACATTACACATCTCTTCATCATTCCCTTGGTGGTCAAGTACACCTACACACCTCTACACATCATTCACTTTGACAGCTACGCGACTATACACATCATTATCAAGCAGTACCTACGTTATCCGCGACATCAAGCGTCAAGCCTCGCTCCTCGACTACACACTGCAAACACACTACCACGACTTCACCTCGCGCCCACACTACTACACAACGGCGAATCAACACACAAGGCGTTAAGGACTGGCGACTTCAACTCAACTATCTTCAACCTTCTGATTAAACTCTTCTACTTCGACATCCACGACTTTCATTAACGGAGCAACCTTCATGATGAGAACCACCCTTCGCTCACAATCAATTGGAGTCTAGTGAAGGGTGGCCATTCTCACATACTAATGCATCTTGTGGCTTGTGCCCAAACGAATCGAAGCATTAATCCATTTTGGAAAATAGATCATTTTCTGCCCTTAAATGAAGGGAGAAGAAAGAGTGCGAGGGGGAAGACTGCTCAAGGCACACGCGGTGACGCTTACATTGATTAGCCTTTACTTCCAGGTATGAGGTGCAGGATGTCGATGACTCCCTGGTTGATGCTAGGGAGAAACTGTGAAATACTGATCAAGGACAATTGCTTTTCCTGGTTACCGCTTTTTTTCTGAAGTTTTTTTCTGAGGTATACATAAAGCATTTTTTTTCCGAATCATAAACATATTTGGTTTACAGACAAAATATATTTTGTTTACCTCAAACCCTTGCCAAAATGTTATTTTTTAAGTTAGTAATGTTTAAAAATGGGATTACCAAAAATTCGTGATCCTTCAAATGACTTCATACTTTTAGAATTAGAAACTATCAAGTAGGTGGAAGTTTTAGAATCAGAAACTATCAACTATAAATTGGGTGGTGGGTGGTTTTCTATTGAAATATTAACATACACAAAACTGGTATAACAATAGTTATTGGATGAAGTAATTCTTATATCTTCGCTTTTGCAAACAAATGAACAAAGACTTACGATGATATTCTGCATAATCTGATTCTGACAATACAAATCCTCCAAAAGTACGATTTAATGGATATCAGAAATCATACGTAATGTAAGGTAGTGAAATACGGTTTGACATGAAAAACTATTACTAAGGCTAACAGACATTGGCTGTGTAGCAGTCGCTCTGGATTGGTTTAAGAGCTACCTCTCAAATAGAACACAAATCACATATTACTGTCAGTAATCCTGTTGAAATATCGCTTGGGTTACCTCAAGGCAATGTGCTCCGGCCTATTCTATTTTTAATTTACTTTAATAATCTATGTGATCTATTCGGAAAAACCAGATCATTTGCCAATGACATTGCATTTATAATTAAAGATTAGGAGTGGAAAACAACCTTTGAAAAAGCCAACAAAGGCATAGATATGGTTAAGTATTGATTAAATAATTCGCTTCTTACTCTAAAGTAATTTTTTGAAATACTCATGTTTAAAAACATACATCAAGACACATCACACTCGTTTTTACGACAAAAGAGCTATATGGTGCTGTCGCCATTTTGGCCGCCATCTTGAAAAACCGTACCAATGTTTTTTTACAGTGTATTTTTAAATTCCCCATACTCAAAAACATACATCTAAAAATTTTTGAAGCGTTGTTATGTCAAAGGGGGGCTTTATAGCACTGATCTTGGATATCTCACTTCCGGTCGGTATTTCGTTGGCAAAGCGGCATTTTCAGATTCAACAGGGTTGAAATAGGGAGAAAAGACCTGTTGCCCAAAAGTTATTATACATGATTTGCTTCTAAAAGTAAAACGGAGAGCTTTTTCCAATATTTTTACTGGACTAATAAGGTCACTATCTTTTTATTAGTTCTCAGAATTTATCCCACGCCATATAGGTTTTTTTACTCGGATTATCCGTTCTTGAGATCGATTTCGAAAAATCTTTCGCGAATCGATTTTATTCATTAATTAAATGAGTACAAATATGTACAAACCGACCTAAACCCAGAGTTGAAAAAATGAAGAGCTTGTTGAAAAGAACGTGTACGTGTCTCTAATAAAATAAAATAAATTAAATATAAAAATAAAAGGGATGAACAACTGAAGGATTACTGGAGAGGCTTATAACAGTGGAGTACGGGCTTAGGAGAAGGCAGAAAGCGCCGAAATAAATTTATCAGTATATAAATACATTTGATATTTTATATAAAAAGTCTTTCGCGTCTGAAAGATTCTGTAATACACATCATTTATATATATAACTCATAGAAGTTTCTTCTAGAAGCGAGATCATGTCCAACAGGCGTCATCAATTGTCACAAATTGGCTAGCTAGATGTAAATTGGCATCGCGGACCGTAGTTTAAGACCCCTGCCTCAATAAAAAGCGGAAACCACGTTTCCGAAGTAAACAAGTACCTGCAAATGTTTTTCCTTGCTTAAATCATTACATTTCTCCGTGACTCCCTGAGAGATAGCATATGCATGTGTGTATATGTAAACGAACATGCGCACGTAGTTTGCGCAGAATGCCGTTGTTTTGTGCGGGGGCCACTTATGGAGACTCTTACTGAATGCCCTCTTGAGAGGATACAGAAGAAAAGGAAAACCGAGTAACGGACGTTGCTCATTGACATATCTAGGAGTTTTTTTTAATCGCTCCATCCCAAAAATAATGTATAACCTTGACAGTTCCGTTAAAACTCATTTGACTTTCAATAAAAAGTCTTCTATTTTCTTAGCATCACTTTAGTTCAAATTCGATTAATTAAAAAAATATATTTTTAATAAAGCTTCAAAGTTTAGCACGATCATAATACTCTTATTTTTTGTCAAATAAATGTTTATCAAATATGTCTTTCTAAATTTTAATACACTGAATAATAAATTGCGAAAAAAGATTTTGACATTGCAATATCTCGCACTCTATTACTTAATATAACTTATAAGCTTGAAGATGTTTGAAGATGTTAGAAATTTATGAATAGACAACATCTCCAATAAGAGAACATCGGATTTATCGCGTGAATTTTGCAACACCCGCCAAACTCTCTACTACACTGAGAAATTCTATGGAACCTCATCGCCAGGCGCAAAGACGCGAAACAAGATACAGGGAGTGTTGTGTGCACGACGGGATTTCAACATTCGTTCACGACGATCCCCCCCCCCCCTCCCTAACCATCTGCCTTTATAATCTTCTTAATAACAGCAGCAGTTTGCTGCCTACCAGCAAAATAGCAAAGGAGGCCAACTGACAGCTCTTCAGCCTACCCTGTAAAACGGTGGTTGCAACATCGCCAAAACGTTAGGTGCCACAATCTTCACACGGTAATTCCATTTTGTATTATTTATAACTTAAATACAATATATAGTAGTTGATTTCATAATGTACTCATTATTAAATATCAGTTTGCACCGGATCTACTTTTTGAGATCATGGTAATCCAAAAAAGTGATTTCTCGAAAATGTTTGTTTTAATTTTAATGTCTGTATTAATTCGCGGTTTTAAATTTACCTTCTGTTAGTGTGTGTCTATGTATGTGTATGAATATTACCTACTGTATCTCAGGAACTGCAAGACCAATTAGGACAAAATTACATACAAAAAATATCAACCTTATTCCGAGATTCCTGATTAGGGATATCTGCCGTTTTGTTTCAATATTGGAACTTTTTAAATATTTAAAAAAATCATAATTCCGTTAATACTGTTCCTAGAAAATAAATAAACATTGTTTATTATTCCTCAGACATTGCCTACAACCCGTGCTTAGGATAATTTCGAATAAAATAATTATAATCTATACATTAAATTCTTAATATTTCCTTTATTAATAATACATTAAAAAAAATATTTCCTTTATTATTAATTCTAGAAATAAAAACTAAAGTACCTTAGAATTCTGAGAATAATACCTATAATTTTGTTTTAAGTCTTTTCTTAATATCTTCAGTGGTTTAGGGCATTAATAATTAAATTTTCATCCCATCTATTCGAAAAGGACGACTTGGTTCGGCTTTAAGTGCGCCCAAAAGTGGCGTTTTCTATAAGAAACTTTATAAGTGCGCCGCAATTATCTTTGCGGCTCACTTTTTGAATAAGTGCGCCGCAATTTATCTTTACGGCGCGCTTTTTGAATTGGGAACATTTTAGTCGTCAGCGCCGAAGAAATCGAACGCAAATATCGTTTGAATACAGACTGGCTGGTACGACGGCCCCTAGTCGCGCCGCTGGCTGAATAAAAAAAAACAAATTAAATTAAAAACGCGCGAACGTCATTTGTTTTTGTCGCCCGCGTTTTCGACAATTTTCACGGATTGTAAGAGATCTACATACATCCAAACAAAGAGATTCACCGTCACATTTTCCTCAAAATGAGCCAGATTCGGACATTATTTCAAACATGCAGAATATAAATTCTACAACAATCTCAATTCCTAATAAAACTGTAAAAATAAATATTTATAATTGCGATAATGTCTCAAATGTAAATATAAGTGTTTAGTTGTTTTATTATTAGATAGTATTAAATTTCATTTTTGTTGACTCAATTAAATAATAATATTACAATAAAATATGAGGCGCCTTTTATTTTCTCATAGAGGGTGATGAAAAGTAGAGTGTATCACTCGGGCGCAAAATATTTTAGCTCGGGAGCTTTTTTGAATCCCTCGCTACGTTCAAAATTCTACTAAAGAATCCCTCGCTACGCTCAGGATTCTACTCTAGAATCCCTTACTTTGCTCTGGATTCAAAAAACCGCCCTCGCTGTAAAAATATTATTTTGCTCCCTTGTGATACAATCTACTATTAAATTGTTGTGTAGAAAATAATTAATTTGAAAACTGAACTTAAAAATCGGAAACTAATATAGGCGATGAAAAATCCGTTAAATCGTAGAGAAGAAAACAAAAGAATTTGAAACTCGAATGCCAGTAAATCATCGTGATTATTGTAGACAATACCTAGAACAGCGACGCAGTATATATAGCTTCATCAAGACGAAATTTGAGAAAGTATATTATAACGTGTATCAACCAGATTTTTTATTATTTTGATTTACCGTTGTAATTTTCCTAATTAAATTAAATATTAAGTTTATACTTTTTCTATTTAGACAGCCGTTTAGGAAACTTATTGTTTCCTTACTATCTCATATTATTTTTATTTACATACGATTTCTTCCTGAAATGTAATATGAAAATATCTTTTAGAAATATAAATTAGTTTACAACAAAAAAAAGGGATTAAAAATTACGCGTGTATTTATTTCCGTCTATCTGAAGTATTTTTAGTAGATTTAAGAGTTTTACAAATATTATTAAAACTACAATCTTAAAATTTTATTTTCACGGTTACCAGACCGAAACCTGAGAAACGACTGCTACATCCAAGGAAGGCCTACAAAATATCAAGTACGTAAGCTTTGGTATTGAATAAATAATGATAAATTTCGATAATATTATTTATCTGTACAGTATGCTGAGCGCACCGATGAGCACAGAAGTTCATCAGACTGATAACTGTGAGAGTGGCCACCCTTCACTAGACTCCAATTGATTGTGAGCGAAGGGTGGTTCTCATCAGGAAGTTTTTTCCGTTATTGAAAGTCGTGGATGTTGAAGGTACAGTATTTAATCAGAAGGTCTCTGGTCGTAACGCCTTGATTGATGTTTCGCCGTTATGTAGATAGTATGGGCGCGAGGTGAATCCGTGGTTGTGTATCCGAAGTGTGAAGTGCCGCGATACTCGAAGATAAAGAAGAGCGCGTATACTATGCGTGATTTGCTGACTCGAAGTGAAGTGTAGAGCGCGAGTACTTGTTAATGCGCGGATACTGCCCTCCAGGGAATGATATTGCTCGATCGAAATGTACTGCGTTTTATATTGTAAGCAGTGATACAATAGTTGTGAGTGGGGTGAGAAATATGTATTAATTTCGTATCGATCAGAAGAAATGACATTAGTCATCACCTGACTGTGCGTAAAATGCCGAATTTAGTTGGAAATCAACTGCAGCTGACTCGTGTAGATTTGAGCGAGTTTGCGGTTTCGATTCTGTAGAAATTACTTTTTTGTTGTGGGTATGTTGGACTGCAGCTCCAACATGGCAATCTTATGTTTTAAAAACTTTCCTATTTGTCTGTAAGCTGTTTAGGCTAAGTACGATAAAGCGAGGTAATCGAGATGGGACATTTCGTCGCTCTATACATAAGACTTCATATATGCCAACGAGTAAACTTTTCGAGGCATGGAAAAACCTAATAGCTGAATATTTTTTTTTAGTTGTGTAAAAACAGAAAAAAAATATTCACCGTACTAACAATTGAAACTGTAAAATAGTTGAGTTGTTTGCTAGGAATCACTACTAAGCATATAGGAGGTATCACTGAATAAAATCATCAACTCGTATCTCGCAATCTAGCATACAATATGCCACTACAATGAGAACTACAAGGAAGCAGAAATTAGGTCGAGACATGGACAGAATGATTCTGAGCGTGATATCGTGATAATTGTATTTTTTACGTTTTATAGATCTTATATATAGAACGATGATTTGTCATTTTCAAATATTACATTTCCCTCCTATTTTACTCGGTGCAAATATAAATGTTACCAATTTAATAATTGGGTGCTGTAAATTTAATGTTATCCTTAGCTGCAATATTAGACGCTGCAAACGTAGATGTAATGAATCGGCAGGGTTCAGATAAAAAGTGAAAAAAATGTATCTAACCCAATCGGGGCAACAGTGTGCGTAAGGCTTAAGAAGCCCGTTCCGTTACCACGTATCCGATAATAAACCGAGAGGCAACGAGAGTAAAAGCGGCACGGTGCGGTGCGGTGGACCCACGCATTCGTGACCGTGGTAAACTGAAATATTATGACGTAACCAGTTTCGCGACGTAACTGTTCCGTCTGCATTTTTATCACCGCCGAAGCGCCGGTCGTTCCGTTTCGTATCTAGAACTCGTTTTCGGGCATCAACAGACCACCTTCGCATATAACGAAATCGAAACTCTTTTCACCGCATACTCAATACGCCCGATCAAACAGAAACAATGCCTTTGCAATTACGATCACTATCGCTATCAACACAAAACAATCACTCGATTAGATGAATATACACTGTTATAATTTTATTGAATAGTAAAACATAATAACGGTAACCAACACTTGTTGTTTCCCACAGTAAGTTTTACCGACTAACAATGACGTATATATGAATCTGGATATTACTAATACTAACCTACTCCTGTCGAAAAGCTTTATCCGCTCATCGGCATCGCTCTCCCTGCAATTCGTCTTTATGTCCTGGCTGATTCTGAATGCCTAAAGGTGATAGACGACCCAAGACACCCACTGCACGGGCAAGAACCACACCACGATCGCTTTGAATCGTGAAAGTCTCTCGAGGCAGTCAACCTTCAAACTACATCACTCAATGGAGGGCTTCACTTGAAAAGGACGAAAGCAAGAGATAGCACCGTGGTCCTATCTCCTCTATTCACCTAGCGTAGTCTCAGCAGACTGAGTTTGGGTGAAACAAGATGACGAGCCAATATCGTCCGCTGAGGCTACACAGAGAATCCAATATGCGACTAAAGAATGCTGCAGGATTAAGACTACCTCCTTTTCTGACCGCAGTTATAAATAACCGTAAACACATTAGGATCTACAAGGGGCGAACTACAAGGCCATTCAGGTCGCATATTTTTAAAGAGACGTGTCCTAATCTAACCCGAACACTGACGAACGATGAACTTTGATGTTTGATGGGGGAGGGAAGGGGGTATAGGAGAATCTTCTCTACCTAATGTACGATAACTAGGAATGTAGAGACAGGAATCAAAGTAGAAACCGGGGAACATAGGCGCTTATGTGACTTCTTCACATATTACATGTCAAGGTCAAGGTCATGTTCAATGTGGACAGAAATATCATGGACCTGCTGTTCAGAAATCTGCTATCGATTCCACGAGATTATTATTATGTATGGTTTACAACTTTCGTTTTAGGATTTTACATATTGTAGCGAATATTATTCTTTGAGTGCTCGTTTGAGTGACGATTTGTACTTTTTCCGATTAAAAAATACTGACAGAAAGTTAAGGTACAGAAACTTATAATTATCGAAAACAATGCCATATTGAAATTAAATTAATAAAATTTAATTTAATTTCTTTATTTGATACTCAAACAAAACATTATAGTTATTTGCTAATTATATTAATTTTAAATTATATAAATATAAAAATGGTTTGATAATTAGAATAAACAACTAACGTGTTTATTAGATACATATGTAAAGTACGTTTTAATAACTATTAAATACAAACAAAAAAAAAACATTGAAAAACCCAATCAATTTAAATTTAAATAGAAAATTGCCGAAAAAGGTGGAGAATTGATTGAAAGTAATTGAAACGAATGATTTGGACGATGGATTAAGAATATACCGATATGTAATATAGATACGATGGTTAATGGGCGATGGTTTATAGATATGATATATAATATATTGCAGATACGTCGTTTAGTGAATATGTAGATACAGATATTTTTAGTAGTTTTACACAGTATTTATCGATTTTGAGAAACTATCGAATTTGAGAAATGTAAGTTTTGTTGATATTTATGGACTATTAGGTTTTATATCTTTTTGCGATTTTGCGGAAAATCTAATTTGAAAAATGCAAAAAAAAAAGTGAGATATTTTATGGATAAATGGTTTAACTCACAATATGCAATTACCTCATTCGCGCTGGGTAGGTGTTTAGGTAGGTATATGATAGTCCTTTATTAATCTGGCGTTCAATCTTTTCTGTCAAAACGCGGCTTAGCTACCGCGAGACAGGCGTGCCACTTCATCAAACTCATTGGTTAATCGGCAATATGATTTCCGGGGCCATGTTTAATTATCATTTTAATGCAATTATGCTTATGCAAACGTAACTACTAATTTATTAGATAAATTGGCAAAAAATATGCACTCTCAAAAAACCATGTAACAATGTCATTCAAACTACATGTGTGGTTTCTCCTTCTTAGTTTATTACTTTACTACAAAAATATGCATAAAATACAATGTCGATATTGCTATCAATAAGGTCCTATTGTATGGTTGAATAGTGCATATTATAATTAAATTATTTAAAATTAATCCTTTATGGTTTTCCATATATATATATATATATATATATATATATATTATATATATATATATATATATATATATATATATATATATATATATATATATATATATATATATATTATATATATATATATATATATATATATATATATATATATATATATATATATATATATATATATATATATATATATATATATATATATATATATATAATATATATATATATATATATATATATATATATATTATATAAATAGAAATATTTGATAGTTTTGTGTATATATTCTTTTTAGAATTGATCAATAAGATGATTATAAAGTAAATAATTATAAAAGCCATTTACATCGTGACGAAGGATTCCCTTGATCGGATTCGGAATGCTTTAGGTGTTAACGAGAATGATGAATGCCTCTCACTTGCGGAAAGAGGAGTAGGTTTAAGTTGGGCCCATTTTTCAACTAGTAAACGCTCACCCTTCATCCAATTATCTCAAAAATTAAGCTACAATCCTTCTTTATACGTAAACTCACTCAATTTCCTATTATTTCAGGGGAAATAACAAGACAAGACGAGCTACTTGACAGATGGAAGAATTTAAAATTTCGAATTTCGTTTTTTATTTTCTAAAGGTGCGATATAAAGAAGCTGCGATCAATATTCAGCTGAAAACTTAAAACTAAAAGCGTGACATGCCCTCATATCAATGAAAGGAAGCAGTCAGCTCTTTCCTATTAGTTGGAAAGATTACCTTTAACCTAAATGGATTATTTACAATGAACGAAACATAAAATATGTAAAAATTCAATATTTTGAAATATTTGATAGTTTTGTGTATATATTCTTTTTAGAATTGATCAATAAGATGATTATAAAGTAAATAATTATAAAAGCCACTTACATCGTGACGAAGGATTCCCTTGATCGGATTCGGGAATGCTTTAGGTGTTAACGAGAATGATGAATGCCTCTCACTTGCGGAAAGAGGAGTAGGTTTAAGTTGGGCCCATTTTTCAACTAGTAAACGCTCACCCTTCATCAAATTATCTCAAAAAATTAAGCTACAATCCTTCTTTATACGTAAACTCACTCAATTTCCTATTATTTCAGGGGAAATAACAAGACAAGACGAGCTACTTGACAGATGGAAGAATTTAAAATTTCGAATTTCGTTTTTTTATTTTCTAAAGGTGCGATATAAAGAAGCTGCGATCAATATTCAGCTGAAAACTTAAAACTAAAAGCGTGACATGCCCTCATATCAATGAAAGGAAGCAGTCAGCTCTTTCCTATTAGTTGGAAAGATTACCTTTAACCTAAATGGATTACCTTTAACCTAAATGGAAAGATTACCTTTAACCTTAAACCTACTCCTCTTTCCGCAAGTGAGAGGCATTCATCATTCTCGTTAACACCTAAAGCATTCCCGAATCCGATCAAGGGGAATCCTTCGTCACGATGTAAGTGGCTTTATAATTATTTACTTTATAATCATCTTATTGATCAATTCTAAAAAGAATATATACACAAAACTATCAAATATTTCAAATATTGAATTTTTACATATTTTATGTTTCGTTCATTGTAAATAATCCATTTAGGTTAAAGGTAATCTTTCCAACTAATAGGAAAGAGCTGACTGCTTCCTTTCATTGATATGAGGGCATGTCACGCTTTTAGTTTTAAGTTTTCAGCTGAATATTGATCGCAGCTTCTTTATATCGCACCTTTAGAAAATAAAAAAACGAAATTCGAAATTTTAAATTCTTCCATCTGTCAAGTAGCTCGTCTTGTCTTGTTATTTCCCTGAAATAATAGGAAATTGAGTGAGTTTACGTATAAAGAAGGATTGTAGCTTAATTTTTGAGATAATTGGATGAAGGGTGAGCGTTTACTAGTTGAAAAATGGCCCAACTTAAACCTACTCCTCTTTCCGCAAGTGAGAGGCATTCATCATTCTCGTTAACACCTAAAGCATTCCCGAATCCGATCAAGGAATCCTTCGTCACGATGTAAGTGGCTTTTATAATTATTTACTTTATAATCATCTTATTGATCAATTCTAAAAAGAATATATACACAAAACTATCAAATATTTCAAAATATTGAATTTTTACATATTTTATGTTTCGTTCATTGTAAATAATCCATTTAGGTTAAAGGTAATCTTTCCAACTAATAGGAAAGAGCTGACTGCTTCCTTTCATTGATATGAGGGCATGTCACGCTTTTAGTTTTAAGTTTTCAGCTGAATATTGATCGCAGCTTCTTTATATCGCACCTTTAGAAAATAAAAAAACGAAATTCGAATTTTAAATTCTTCCATCTGTCAAGTAGCTCGTCTTGTCTTGTTATTTCCCCTGAAATAATAGGAAATTGAGTGAGTTTACGTATAAAGAAGGATTGTAGCTTAATTTTTGAGATAATTGGATGAAGGGTGAGCGTTTACTAGTTGAAAAATGGGCCCAACTTAAACCTACTCCTCTTTCCGCAAGTGAGAGGCATTCATCATTCTCGTTAACACCTAAAGCATTCCCCGAATCCGATCAAGGGAATCCTTCGTCACGATGTAAGTGGCTTTTATAATTATTTACTTTATAATCATTATATATATATATATATATATATATATATATATATATATATATATATATATATATATATATATATATATATATATATATATATATATATATATATATATATATATATATATATATATATATATATATATATATATATATATATATATATATATATATATATATATATTATATATATATATATATATATATATATATATATATATATATATATATATATATATATATATATATATATATATATATATATATATATATATATATATATATATATATATATATATATATATATATATATATATATATATATATATATATATATATATATATATATATATATATATATATATATATATATATATATATATATATATATATATATATATATATATATATATATATATATATATATATATATATATATATATATATATATATATATATATATATATATATATATATATATATATATATATATATATATATATATGAGTCATTCCACGTCAACTCAACCGGTAGTTGGAATGAGGGGTCTCGGAATTCGGCCAAATTTGGTCAAAACATTTCAAATAGTGACCCTAACGATTCCCTACAAGGGTTTTGTTTTATTATTATTATTACAATTTTTACGAGATTTTGAAATTTTCAGGGCTTTGCAAACAGAGTATTACTAAAATGGCCATAAAATCTACAGTTTTTGAGCTACATACAACTTATACATGTCAAAATGTTCATAAAAAAGTGGCGCACATAAAAAAGATATGCTCAGCCAAATTTGTTCGAAATTTGAAAAAATGTTCAATGTTCAATTTTTGAACATTTTCGAAAAACAAAAAGGCCATTTCCAAAAAATCTGAAAAAAATGTATTTTGTACCTCAGATAATGCCTCAAAAGTGTGCAAAGTATGGCTGTGGGGTTTTGCGTCGTTTACGAGCTATGGCGGTCCGAAGGTACCTCTGCATAGGTGGTTAGAAGTGAATAGCATGGTATATCACTCAGTGGCGTCTTTTGCGACGGTGTCCGCCTTGACACCCGACAAAAACTGAGCCCCGCATGCCCCCCCCCCCCCCTCACTACCCCCTTCCCGGTTCCCTGAGTTGACATGGAATGACTCATGAGTCATTCCATGTCTCATGAGTCTCATGAGTCACCCATGTCATTTCAACCGGTAGTTGGAATGAGGGGTCTCGGAATTCGGCCAAATTCGGCCAAAACATTTCAATTAGTGACCCTAACGATTCCCTAAAAGGGTTTTGTTTTATTATTATTATTAAAAAATTTACGAGATTTTGAAATTTTCAGGGTTTTGCAAACAGAGTATTACTAAAATGGCCATAAAATCTACAGTTTTTGAGCTACATACAACTTATATATGTCAAAATGTTCATAAAAAAGTGGCGCACATAAAAAAAATATGCTCAGCCAAATTTGTTCAAAATTTGAACAAAATGTTCATTGTTCAATTTTTGAACATTTTTGAAAAACAAAAAGGCAATTTACAAAAAATCTGAAAAAAATATATTTTGTTTCTCAGATTATGGCTAAAACTGTGCAAAGCATGGCTGTGGGGTTTTGCGTAGTTTACAAGCTATGGCGGTCCGAAGGTACCACTGCATAGGTGGTTTGATGTGAATTGCATGGTATATCAATCAGTGGTGTCTTTTTCGACCGTGGCCGCCTGAATACCTTGACACCCTCCCCCGCCCCCCCCATCCCCCTGGTGCCCCATGATATGCATCTGCATTTCTTTTGAGTGCTTCTTTCCGTGAAATCACATAGTAAATCGAAAAAAAATCTAGCAGGATGTTTTTGCTCCAATGCATTTATTGCCTAGTAAAAAGTACATCTAAGCCAATGATTACATTAAAGACACTGGCGCAGTCTTGATGATTTCCAGCTGGACGGACGGGAACATGCTGGTGTGACTCATGAGTCTTTCCATGTCAACTCAACCGGTAGTTGGAATGAGGGGTCTCGGAATTCGGCCAAATTTCAACCCTAATAATCCCCTAAAAGGGTGTTGTTTTATTATTATTTTGAAACAAATTACGAGATTTTGAAATTTTCAGGGTTTTGCAAACAAAGTATTACTAAAATGGCCATAAAATCTACAGTTTTTGAGCTACATACAACTTATATATGTCTCGGATGGCTGCGTCGGGCAATACAAAAATAGATTCAATACGGCAAACCTAGTAAGGCACAAGGAAGACTTCGGTGTGGATGCGGAGTGGCACTTTTTCGCCACTTCTCATGGCAAGGGGCCGAGTGACGGACTGGGAGGCACCCTTAAGAGGCTGGCTAATCGGGCAAGTTTGCAGAGTCCTATCAGTGGTTAAATTCAGACTTTACAAGAATTATATTGCTGGGCGGCTCAACATGTCAAAGGCCTCAATTGTGCATTTGTAAAATTCACAAATCACAAAGCACACAAGAAAATTGGCCAAGCGCTTCCTTACTGCCCGTGGTCTTCAAGGTATCCGTTCCCATCATTGCTTCCTCGAGCGAACTACGAGTACTTTGTGGAAATGAAAATCTTGTCATCGTCCTCCGCTGGCAACATTCTGCATCTGATGGAAGGGGAGGGTAATAGCCCCTCAGATGCCGAAGAGTACGATAAAAACGAAATTGAAGGAGTTGCTTGCGTCACCTCGCTCCCAAGGTAAAGGCATAGCACAATCATTAAAAGTACTGCTTACTCGCACAAGATTTTAAGTGGAAAATGGGTACCTAATTTTCAGACTACGCCCTCGCCGAGAACAAGCTACCGAGCAGAACACGCCCGCCAGAAGCGTTCATGTTCCCGAGGGAAGTCCAATTTTACAATGGGGAAGATCCAGGTATTTTAATTTATGTGACTTTCTGTTTCAAGCATAGTTTGTCAGTTCTTACTTTATTTTCCCTTTTTTAGGTTCCAGACACCACTGAAGGTCACTCGAGGGAGGGCACAAGGCACACCAGCATGTTCCCGTCCGTCCAGCTGGAAATCATCAAGACTGCGCCAGTGTCTTTAATGTAATCATTGGCTTAGATGTACTTTTTACTAGGCAATAAATGCATAAGAGCAAAAACATCCTGCTAGATTTTTTTTCGATTTACTATGTGATTTCACGGAATGAAGCACTCAAAAGAAATGCAGGTGCATATCATGGGGCACCAGGAGGATGGGGGGCGGGGGAGGGTGTCAAGGTATTCAGGCGGCCACGGTCGAAAAAGACACCACTGATTGATATACCATGCAATTCACATCAAACCACCTATGCAGTGGTACCTTCGGACCGCCATAGCTTGTAAACGACGCAAAACCCCACAGCCATGCTTTGCACAGTTTTAGCCATAATCTGAGAAACAAAATATATTTTTTTCAGATTTTTTGGAAATTGCCTTTTTGTTTTTCAAAAATGTTCAAAAATTGAACAATGAACATTTTGTTCAAATTTTGAACAAATTTGGCTGAGCATATTTTTTTTATGTGCGCCACTTTTTTATGAACATTTTGATATATATAAGTTGTATGTAGCTCAAAAACTGTAGATTTTATGGCCATTTTAGTAATACTCTGTTTGCAAAACCCTGAAAATTTCAAAATCTCGTAAAATTTTTAATAATAATAATAAAACAAAACCCTTTTAGGGAATCGTCAGGGTCACTATTTGAAATGTTTTGGCCGAATTTGGCCGAATTCCGAGACCCCTCATTCCAACTACCGGTTGAGTTGACATGGGTGACTCATGAGACTCATGAGACATGGAATGACTCATGAGTCATTCCATGTCAACTCAGGGAACCGGGAAGGGGGTAGTGAGGGGGGGGGGGGGTGGGCATGCGGGGCTCAGTTTTTGTCGGGTGTCAAGGCGGACACCGTCGCAAAAGACGCCACTGAGTGATATACCATGCTATTCACTTCTAACCACCTATGCAGAGGTACCTTCGGACCGCCATAGCTCGTAAACGACGCAAAACCCCACAGCCATACTTTGCACACTTTTGAGGCATTATCTGAGGTACAAAATACATTTTTTTCAGATTTTTTGGAAATGGCCTTTTTGTTTTTCGAAAATGTTCAAAAATTGAACATTGAACATTTTTTCAAATTTCGAACAAATTTGGCTGAGCATATCTTTTTTATGTGCGCCACTTTTTTATGAACATTCTGACATGTAAAAGTTGTATGTAGCTCAAAAACTGTAGCTTTTATGGCCATTTTAGTAATACTCTGTTTGCAAAGCCCTGAAAATTTCAAAATCTCGTAAAAATTGTAATAATAATAATAAAACAAAATCCTTGTAGGGAATCGTCAGGGTCACGATTTGAAATGTTTTGACCAAATTTGGCCGAATTCCGAGACCCCTCATTCCAACTACCGGTTGAGTTGACGTGGAATGACTCATATATATATATATATATATATATATATATATATATATATATATATATATATATATATATATATATATATATATATATATATATATATATATATATATATATATATATATATATATATATATATATATATATATATATATATATATATATATATATATATATATATATATATATATATATATATATATATATATATATATATATATATATATATATATATATATATATAAAATAAAATTAGTAAAAGCTACTTATAGTAGCGAAGGAAATCCCAGCTTGTATTGGGAAATGCTTATGTTTGAATGAGATATACTTACGGATGTGCACGACTTTCGACGGTGCAATGTAAGTTTAAAGGTCCTTTTGCAGTCGACTAACGATCACTATTCATCCATATATCTCATAAATAGGGCTTATCCTTATGCAACACAAAATGCCTTCAATTGAGACGAATTAAGCGAAAAAATAAAAAATTCAACTATTGATCACTTCGGCAAAGCCGTTTTCTAAATGAAAGTGACATTACGAAATAATTCAAATTTCGAATGCTCCCAACATTTAAAATATGATACAATTGGCTGAGTTTGTTATCAACGAGCCATTAAATCGAAATAAAAATAAAAAAACCTCCATATGCTCAATGAAATGAAAGAAGAAACTTCAATCTTAATTTCTGGCAGAGGAGTTTATAATAAAGATTGTATAATGTTATCAAAATAGGGTAAACCTATATAAAATTGTATAATATTAAAAAATTGTAAAGAAATATTGTAGAAAACAGTATAATATTGTTATATTTGATAAGGTTTGTAAAGAAATCCGTTTATAGGATGATGTTTTTATTTCAAATTTTGTGTTGCAAAAGGATTAGCTTGATTTTTGAGATATATGGATGAATAGTGATCGTTAGTCGACTGCAAAAGGACCTTTAAACTTACATACCATGTAACGTTACCCGATTAAGAAAAAGCCTGTTGTTAGGTCATGGGAAAATATCTTTCATGGAATTTAGGATTGCGACAGGATCTGGGACCGCGGCAGCTCAGTGGAAAGGGTCGTGGTAAACCCAAGGAATCCTGCGCGGGAAAAGGAGAGCTTCTGGAAGAGAAGGACAGCCTTGCTTCTATCGTGAGAAAAAGGGGAAAACTGTGGAAAGAAGAGTGGAGGAGTAATAAATAGGGATATAATATGTACTTACTGTGGGCTTATCGCCGAACCTGGAAAAGAAAGTAGATATTCGACCGCTGTGAAGTCACGCGCGATCTGAGCTGTCAGATCGCTGCGCGGCGGTTTCTGCGTCGATGTGTAGCGGCGAACTTCGCGCCGATTCGGAGCAGTTACTTTCGTATATTACTAATCTGAGCTTGCACCATTTATATCATAAAGCAAGAATAGAATTTCTCTCCGTGTGCGAGAGATTAACCCTTTTAAAGAGAAAGACTCAAAGTATAATACAAGGTTTATTACTCATAAAATTACAGGTTTTTTATTTCTTTTGATTTAAGTATATTAAATGTATATTCGGGAGGACCTCTAGTACCTTTGCAAGCCCTTCGGAGCGGAGGAATCGCCGGAGCGTGCGTGGAAAGTCACGGTAGGTAGGTCGCTAAACTCACGGTAGGTAGGTGCTTACGGGTATTATGGGAATTTCGGAAAGGAATTCTGGGAACACCTCTATCGATATGCTTTTATATTGTTTATGCAAAGGGAACTTTTGAAAGGGGAGAACCTTCAACAACCGCGGCGCGCGGGCCTCGCGTTACGTCGGTCTGGATGCCGCCGACTACTATGGAGGGCGTCTCCTGAATCGTCCCACGGCTTCACGGGAACTACGCACCGAATCCTCGGATTCTCTCTCACGCTTGGCTAGGTTGAAAAGTGTGTCGATTGACGATTAAACGAGAAAAAACGCCCTAAGGCGAACTATAGAGAGCGCTCTTGCACTAGATTCGATTGATTAAATTGTTTAATATGAAATATAACAGTTATTAGCTGAACTCTGGGGTTTTAAAGTTTGGGGAGTCAGAAAAACGTGAACCCTAGAAACTCGCCTGATATGGAAGGTAGGTCCCTCGGAGGCTGGGGTTCGTGCGGCTGACTGCGGGATTTGCGCACTGATATCGCCCGGTGAAACTATTGGATTCCAGACGAACTTTAAACGTGTCACTGCGGCTCCGCTTTGCAATAAAATGTGAACCGCTGGGGGGTTTGACCCCCAGCAGCCACGGGCACTTCCGCTTCGTTCGGCGGTTCAAAACTAAGAGAGGGTATAAAATTGGACGCTCGATCCGGTCGGTTTTGAATTTATTCGTCTGGCAACTTTTGCCGCCGAATCCGACTAGGGGTGTGCGTTGTTGTATCGCATGATGCGATTACGGCAACGGTTGGAAGTCGAGATAATTTGTTTATGTGCCGATTAAATTGTGGCGAAGTGTAAAGTGAAATATATCAGAGTTTTACATACTTATATTTTAAAGAGGTAAATTCTCGTGACGAGTAGTTCGTCACAGGCCGTCAGTATGGGGTAGCGACGTCCCGGCGCTTTACCACACATAACTAACAGGTTTATAAAAAAAAACAAAGAATAAAAAAAAATAAAGGAAAATACAGAGAGGAAATAAAGAGAAAAATATTAAAGATGAGAGTCCACTAATTAGGTGGTTGTAATGACTATCGAAGGTATAAGAGTTCTATTCCTATGGTACCTTGTGATAATGAAGAGAAAAGAAAAATAAGAAAACAAAAGTGTCCCGAAGGAAAATTAATGGCATTTAGGAAGAGAAGATAAAATAATGGACCTTTGTAAGGAATTCTTACTCTAACAGTTACCTTTGAGATGGGATTTATGGAATTGTATTGAAGGAGTTCGGATTCGTGGAAATGAAAAGAAAATATGAGCTGAATAGCTTGCTAGGCAACATTTACGAGACTTGTCGAGTCGGTGTTCGTCGTCGGTCGCTCGTCGTCGCTCTAGCGGCCGGGGTGGCCGTGGTCTCGCGGCGGCTCCTCGTCCACGTAGTTCCATCGGCCGGGGTGGCCGTGGTCTCGCGTCGGCTCGTCGTTAGGTCCATCGGCCGGGGTGGCCGTGGTGTCACGTCGGCTCCTCGTTCTTGTAGTTCCATCGGCCGGGGTGGCCGTGGTATCGCGTCAGCTGGAGAAGCGGTTTCGGGTTGAAACCGGCTTGGGGACAGCCGGGTTGTTGGCTGTGCTCGTCCCGTCCTTGTATGCCTCGAACAATGGAGAAAAGATTGTGCGTTAGCAATGCTGCCTGGATATTGACAAGTGGCATCGTGCTTTGGTAAAGTTTACAGATAAAGGCCACTGTCGACCGGTGTCAAGAAAACAGTGAGCGTTCTTTTATTATCACATTATAGAAGAAAATGTCTGATATTATGACGCTGCGATACACTTTCACTTTAATGACTACTTAGCACTTAGTAACTTTAACTATTATCACTGGTTTAGTGTCCCATATTTAAAGCCCCAATTGTGTGCAAGAGGATTGTGCACTATCATATAAAATGTCCGGCAACAATTCGTCGTTATTAAGGAAAGTTTGTATACTGCCTTTAACCGGTGTGCTGCTTCGGGTCGCTGTGTGCCGACGACTGCTGCTGCGGAGGGATTTCGTCCCGCTGCGCGAGCGCGTCTCGGTTCCGTAGGCTGATGCCCACGTGGCGTTATCCGATGGGGTTGTGATGCCTGCGTCAGTGGGGTGTGCCACCTCGCTGTCATCGCCCAAGTAGTGCCGCGCGAGCAATAAGCGTTGAGTGCTTAGTCGCTGCGGTGCTGCTGCAGTCCAGGTCATGAGTGTTGTCATGATTCTGCTTGCTCGTACGGTGTCCATGTACTGCAAAGTGCATTTCCCGAACCGTAAATGTTCGTTTTGGAAGTTCACATTGGCAGAATAGGTTGGGGAAGGACAGGCAGGGTTCCTTCTGACTATTGTTTTTTTTATTTGAGAAAGGACTAGTGCGGGAACGCTGTCTTTACATTTCCAAAAAGAATTATAATGAATTTTCCTAAGTACAGTTTTTTTTTACCATCTCGCAAGTTGTAATTTAACAATTAAAAGAAGAAAAAATAACGATAAAATAAAAGAAAAACCGTTTAAAGAAAAAAAAAATGAAGTAAGCGAGAAATACAAACTTAATCTATACCACTTTTCGAGAGAGATTAGTGTTATCTATGTGAGATAACAAAGTAAGACAAAAAATAAGAAAGTAGAAAATAGAAAATAACAATAAGAAAATAGAAAATAAGAAAACCGTTAAAATAGAAACAAAACAAGGAAAAGGTTTTTTACAAAGTTTTCGGCTTTGCTTAGTTGCGCTAAGTGGCGTTTAATAATTTGACGCTTTAAGAGAAAAATGCTATTGAAGTGAGTTACTTGATACGTGAAGTAACGTTCCTCCCTGCTGATGGCAGGTAAAGTTTGAACATATGTATTAATAAAATATTAAAAAAAGAAAGGTATGTACTTTTGCTTCGTCCGTTACTGTACGCAATGTCTTTTTTGACGGATATTGCGTACGGCATTTCGGATCTTACGGGCGATGTGTATGAGACATCATATAAAAAAAAAAAAAATACGCGTGGCACTCGGGGACTGCCGCGGTAAAGCTATTGCATAGCAGTTTTAACAACTTATGCAATAATAATTATTTATTTATTTTATTTTTTCTGATATCAGATAACTGCGCTCTATCGGAAAACGTTGAAATTATTCCGAATCATTTTATTTGCGGCTGCGAAAGCAAATGATTCGGAATAATTTAAACGTCTTCCGATATAGCGCCGCGCACGAGTTTTTTATTCGATAAAGCAAAAAAACGGATTATTCGAAAAAAATCGTAGATAAAAAGATAGATAATTAAATTATCTTTAAAATGGTGCAGGTTTCATAATAATACGCCAGATAGTATTTGCGTAGTAGTCGTTTTTGTGTTCGGTTAGACCTAATTTCACAAATTAATTACACTATGTAATATAAACAAAATGTAAAATATTCAAAGCTAAGAATATTAGGAAAATGTTCTTGTTTAACATATATTTTTTTCGAATCGTAAGCAGTACTCGTTTATATGTAATTATCAGTTTAAAATCATTAATTTTCGTTAGGAAATTTCTTCATTCGGTCGCCGCGCTGGCCTAGGCCCGCGATAAAAGCTATGCAATAGCTTAAAAAATGAGAAAAGAGAAGAGAAAAAAAAATATACAATGACATAGAAGATGTCCTAGTAATACGCAGTATTTCTGCCACGTAGTTGTCTGATTTAAGTTTGGTTTCGCCGTGTATCTCCGCAGTCAAACCGTTAGTGAGTTCAGGGAAATGAGGTGAAATGAGAATGAAAATATGATAATAAAATTATACGTTGACAAGCAACTTTGGTATAAGTAAAAAATGATTGTAATTTTTGTGCTTACGCGGCCGGGGTTGTTGTGAGATTCTGGGAAATTTGTTCGGCTTACAAAGTAAAAATGTAACAATATATGTTGTTTTTCAGGAACCGGACAGTGTAAATAAAGATTTTTTAAAAAATAATGGAAGAAAAAAAAAATAGATGACATCGCTGTAAGGAGCGTTATGTCGAGTGATAATAGGGTCGTAGTGACCTAGCTGAACCGGCCTGTTTTAAGTGACTCGTGCTTTCAGTCGGAATGACGGACTATTTTCTATGTGGTAGTTCCGACACCACGGAATTTTAATTTCCGCGAGTCGTTGTCATCCTCCTTTACGCGAGAAGTGTAGATAATATCTAATAATAAAATTTTATGTCACAGGGTTTGTTATAGATAACCTGTTTTATATAGGTGTAATTTAAATGTGCCGAACGTAAGAATTTTCGTGTTTGTGGAATGTTTGATTTTGTTTTGGGGTGTTATGTTTTAATATTTTGGGGTGTTCTTTTTTGTGGAACCTACAATATTCAGTTTATTTTAGGGACGTGAAAACTGTCATGCTTTTAACGTCAAGCAGTTGGTTCTTGGGTGTTAAAGACTCTCAATTGTCTATATTCTCGATGTAATGTTATTATATGCTCTTTTTCCGTATTTCGGTGATTTTCGGTCACAACTACTTTATCGGAATCGGATACACTTAACAGTAGGACTTGTGAGATCCTTAGTGTTCAAAACTAACAAAATTACTATACGATGTACTGGGAAAATTATGTCGAGGGAGAATAATATTTCGGGTAGTTGACTTCAAATTTTCCTTTCGCCATGTGTTCATTCTCTTTTCTTTCGTCTCCATTCAGCATGTTCCTTTCGCTCTCCTTTCGTACTAAACCTTTGGTCTCATACTTTCGTATAATTCTTGACAATATTCTTTAGTGTTAAAATATAAAGCGTATTGGTAAATCGTTTGTTTTGATACTTATTTTTCTTTCTAAGGAAAAGATCGAATGATTAGGGGCAAACTAATGAGCTAGAACCTTTTATTTATGTCATGTAAAGCCTATCTGCGGAAATATAAGCCGCACCTTGACGGATAGCAAGGTTGAATCAAGGACATTCTCAAGCTGTGAATAAGATTGTTGTCAACGACGGTTTCGCGTTCTACTAGGGCCTGTTTCGCTGGACAGTTGTTCGAAGCTATTCCGTGTTGTACAAACATAAAAAAAAATAGTAAAAAAAAAATGTATAACATTGGTACGTGTGTACCCATAAAAAAAATAAATCAGTAGATCGCGACAGATTTTAATTCGGTCGGACTACTGCGGTGTTTTTCGTCTGAAATAGGCAGGGATATATGTGCCACCGAACCCAATACAATAATAAAATATAGACGCATATAGCGTATGGTCTTAGGTCGGGAATTACCTCGATTCTAGGTAGGTTCACACGCCTTATCTAAGGGAGTAGGTCGTTGTTTGATAAATGATATAAAAAATAAAATATATTAAGGGAATTACGTATCGTAATATAAAAATTATGCGACGGTAAAATAACATACCAGATGGCACTGCCGTCTGGTATGGGGTTTTATATAAAAAAAAAAAAAGAAAAATAATGAAATAAAATATGAAAGTATTTTTTTTTTTTGTATAAATGCCTAACTTGTCGACTAATTTTTTGACCTTTTGGTACTTCGTATTGTAGGTTCATTGAATTTAGTTTAAGCTATTTTTGAGGGATTTGTTTGTTTGTTTGTCTCACGGCGGGGGAGGTTTGTTTATTTTAAGTTTGTATACCCTTTTATCATCTTGTTTTTCCTCTCGTTTTTGATTTTTTAATACGTCTGTTATTTTCCCTTCAGCTCCCTTCTCCTGCCTTTCGTGCGCGTCTGTCTCTAAAGCCACTAGTTCCTTGCAAGGTCCTTTACGTGATGCACTCCTCTGCCGCGACCGCTTTCGTCGGCTAAAGAATGTAACCCTTGTGACACCGTGTGTGTGAATGTGTGCGTGTAGGTATGTGTGTAAATGTGTGTACTAGTGAGTGTAGGTGTGTGCAATTATGTATGGTAATATGTGGAAGTGTGCGCACGTGTGTGTTGAAGTAGTAATCGCTGACAAATTAAGATTTAAAATTGTATGAATACTGTGTTTTGATGGAAGATTTGTGTGGATGTGTGTATAAATATGTGTGTGTGTTGCGAAAAAGATAATGTGTGCGTTAATATTAATTTGAATTAAAATAAAAATGAAAGAAACCAAAAAGAATTTAAATGAAAGTGAGTTAGTAAAGTGAAGTGCTATTATGTTTTGAATTAAAAAATAAAAATGAATGAAGACCAAAAAGGATTTAAGTGAAAGTGAGTTGAAAAAGTGAAGAGCTATTATTTTTGAATTAAAATTAAAAATGAAAGAAAATTAAAAGAAATGGAATTTAAATGTAAGCGATTTGATGTAGTGTGGAGCTATTATGTTGTTGTTTCTTTGTACAATTCTAGAAGGTGGTGTGAAAAGAAGAAGAAGAAGGGAAGCTAGTTATTAAAGCGAATGTGGATAAAAGAAAACAAAAAATAAATAATAATTTGAAGAAAACAAGTTCCTATATTGTGTTAATGTTGTTTCGAATTTTATAAGTGCTAAATAATGATGAAGAAGAAGAAGAAATATTCGAAGCGTGTACTATGTTACGTGTGTGATCCTTGTATTTAGTGTTGTAAGTTTGTGTAATTGATATTTTATGAAGAGGAAAATATTTGCTTGACAATATTATTTGCGATAGTGTGTAACGGTCCTTATTTTCCTTATGCAGAGTATTTTTTGTATGTTATTGAAGCGTGTTGAAGTTGCTACATCACAAAGGAATGCAGGAGGCTAGTACCGAAAACGATGCGAGTTAAAAGGAAAATAATAATTTGAAAAAGAGAAAATGAATTTCTATGTGTCGTTGATTTTGTTTCGAATTCTATATTAAGTAGTGAATAATGCTGATGAAGAAGAAGAAATGTTCGAAAGGTGTGTGGTATTATGTGTGTTATCGCTGTATTTATTGTTGTGTACTTGTGTATATATTATTTTATGAAAATAAAATATTTGTTTGAGGATATTAATCGCGATGGTGTATGATGGTCCTTATTTTCTGGATGTCCGTGTAATCGTCGGAGCGTATTGTCGGAGCTGTCTCGAAGGAATGCAAGGAAATAGTATGAAGACGGGGCAAGCTGACAGAAAGAAAGCTGAAAACAAAGCACCAGATGCGGACGTACCTTTATACTGCTTCTATCCGATGTAGATGTCGAAAGTTCGTTGCAGAATTTGCACGAAATGGCTGCGCTAAAGTGAAGTCGAACGTCTATTCAATTTTGTATCTGAAATCGTTCAGCCAATGGGCCGCAGACCGTAGTATTTTTTAGCCAGAAATGGTACATTTATGGGGTGGTATTTTTTTTATTTGTTGCGTACAACGGTGTATGGAGAATATTGATATGGGAAAGTATATTTTGTGAATCGCGTGGTATTTTGTCCGCGCGAACGAAAATGTTGCTACGTTCGTTTGACAGCTCGTATGGCGGCCGCGTAATGGCTGCCGTGAAATGTTTTGTCGTTTTCTATAGTTTTTATATTAATTAGGGGGTGTTATATATGGTTTTGTGCCGTGAGACGAGGGTTTCCGCTTGATAGAGGTGTAGGAAGTGTTTTTGGTGATGGATGGCTGTGGGAAGGTGGTTATATTGTAGGTCAAAATTATTGAATGTTGTAAAATGGTTGGTAAACAAGTACTACTTTAATGATATTTTGAATAAAAAAATATTTAAAATCGCGCTTGCGTGTGTAACATGTCGTGTTTTTATGGAGATCTAATTAAAAGAGATCTAATAAAAAAATAATTCATAAAATAATTAAAAAGACAGCAGAAAAAATCAGGAATTAAATTTATATAATACTATTAAATAATAATAAAAATGACCTAGAAAAAAAATATAAAAAGAGTATTTTAGGGCGGGATTGGGTGGGAAATATTTTGTTTACTGAAATAGTACAGTTTGATATGTATGTAAAAAAATTTTTTGGCCCAATTTCTGGAACTAAAGTGGGGATTATATAAAAAGAAAAATTTATATTTTATTTGAAATGTATTAGTATTTTGAAAATAGTAAGGCGTTGTGCGTCAATTTCTGTAGCCAAAGGGGAAATTATATATAAAAAAGAAAAATGTATACTTTTTGAGAGAAATAAAGGTTGTCTAAATATGGGTGTGGCGGGAGGGAAGTCACTATATTTTGTAATAAAAGGCCCACGCTTGGACGCCAATTTCTGTACGTTCAGCGTGGGAAAAAAGAAAAAAATTAAAAAGATTTTAGATAGAGTTTTGAAAAAAATTATTCCCCACGTTATGACAAAGTTGCAGCCTCGCGTTGGGCGTCAATTTCTGTAACGACCAACGGGGCCGTCTTTGTAACGAATATGCCCAACGTCGGGCGCCAGTTTCTGTAACGTTACCCGATTAAGAAAAAGCCTGTTGTTAGGTCATGGGAAAATATCTTTCATGGAATTTAGGATTGCCGTGGAAAAAGAAGGTGTAATGGTTTAATGATGTGTGTATGTGGGCGCCACCACGGAAGTCTAGGATGATTGAGGATTCGGGTCGCTACGAGAAAAAGCAAGCGTGGTCGCTGCCTGACCTTGAACGCCGCAGAAGGGGATACGCGACAGGATCTGGGACCGCGGCAGCTCAGTGGAAAGGGTCGTGGTAAACCCAAGGAATCCTGCGCGGGAAAAGGAGAGCTTCTGGAAGAGAAGGACAGCCTTGCTTCTATCGTGAGAAAAAGGGGAAAACTGTGGAAAGAAGAGTGGAGGAGTAATAAATAGGGATATAATATGTACTTACTGTGGGCTTATCGCCGAACCTGGAAAAGAAAGTAGATATTCGACCGCTGTGAAGTCACGCGCGATCTGAGCTGTCAGATCGCTGCGCGGCGGTTTCTGCGTCGATGTGTAGCGGCGAACTTCGCGCCGATTCGGAGCAGTTACTTTCGTATATTACTAATCTGAGCTTGCACCATTTATATCATAAAGCAAGAATAGAATTTCTCTCCGTGTGCGAGAGATTAACCCTTTTAAAGAGAAAGACTCAAAGTATAATACAAGGTTTATTACTCATAAAATTACAGGTTTTTTATTTCTTTTGATTTAAGTATATTAAATGTATATTCGGGAGGACCTCTAGTACCTTTGCAAGCCCTTCGGAGCGGAGGAATCGCCGGAGCGTGCGTGGAAAGTCACGGTAGGTAGGTCGCTAAACTCACGGTAGGTAGGTGCTTACGGGTATTATGGGAATTTCGGAAAGGAATTCTGGGAACACCTCTATCGATATGCTTTTATATTGTTTATGCAAAGGGAACTTTTGAAAGGGGGAGAACCTTCAACAACCGCGGCGCGCGGGCCTCGCGTTACGTCGGTCTGGATGCCGCCGACTACTATGGAGGGCGTCTCCTGAATCGTCCCACGGCTTCACGGGAACTACGCACCGAATCCTCGGATTCTCTCTCACGCTTGGCTAGGTTGAAAAGTGTGTCGATTGACGATTAAACGAGAAAAAACGCCCTAAGGCGAACTATAGAGAGCGCTCTTGCACTAGATTCGATTGATTAAATTGTTTAATATGAAATATAACAGTTATTAGCTGAACTCTGGGGTTTTAAAGTTTGGGGAGTCAGAAAAACGTGAACCCTAGAAACTCGCCTGATATGGAAGGTAGGTCCCTTGGAGGCTGGGGTTCGTTGCGGCTGACTGCGGGATTTGCGCACTGATATCGCCCGGTGAAACTATTGGATTCCAGACGAACTTTAAACGTGTCACTGCGGCTCCGCTTTGCAATAAAATGTGAACCGCTGGGGGGTTTGACCCCCAGCGGCCACGGGCACTTCCGCTTCGTTCGGCGGTTCAAAACTAAGAGAGGGTATAAAATTGGACGCTCGATCCGGTCGGTTTTGAATTTATTCGTCTGGCAACTTTTGCCGCCGAATCCGACTAGGGGTGTGCGTTGTTGTATCGCATGATGCGATTACGGCAACGGTTGGAAGTCGAGATAATTTGTTTATGTGCCGATTAAATTGTGGCGAAGTGTAAAGTGAAATATATCAGAGTTTTACATACTTATATTTTAAAGAGGTAAATTCTCGTGACGAGTAGTTCGTCACAACCATCGTCAAAAGTCGTGCACATCCGAAAGTATATCTCATTCGATTATAAGCATTTCCCAATCCAAGCTGGGACTTCCTTCGCTGCTTTTTAAGTAGCTTTTACTAATTTTATTTTAAATAAATATATATATATATATATATATATATATATATATATATATATATATATATATATATATATATATATATATATATATATATATATATATATATATATATATATATATATATATATATATATATATATATATATATATATATATATATATATATATATATATATATATTATATATATATATATATATATATATATATATATATATATATATATATATATATATATATATATATATATATATTGTAACGCACTTCGCGTTTTTCCGATTTGCTTTTCCACAATTTCCTCCCACAATATTCATTCACTTCAGCGATCGATGGCGACGGGTTCATCTTTGACAGTTCTAACTTTTCGCGCGGCTGACCAATCAGAAGCGAGTAGTGACGTCTCAGATGATTCGATGAGAATCGTTGCCAGAAACAAAGGAGACTGTACGATGTTCGGAATACCGGCCAAAAGTGGTTAATTATTTAGTTATAGTTTTTGGATTAGTCTTTTGGTCATAATTCCTAATTATTTTGTTAGCTGATAAATTTACATTCAGAATATTTTAATTATTCTCTGATGGAATTGTGGAATGTAGATTGACAGCTTTCGAAGGTCGTTGGTTCCTTTTCCATTTCCATCATAGTTTTCACTATAAATAAAAATCTATTTTATTATCACATGATTTTAATATTTTAATACAACGCAATTCAAATGTCGAATTTGATTTTAAAAACTCGCGCGTATAGCATAAGGGGTTTCCTAGCCGGGCCCGCCAAAAGTTTGGCGGTCTACCAGCCAAAAGATAATTTGGGTCATTTTGAATCCGACTTGATTCCGAACGAGATCCCGGGGAGTCTGTGTGTGATTTAGGACTATTACCTGGTGAGTTTGCTCGATGTTAGAACTATTAAGTGACTTTTGTTGGATCGTTTGACGATGTATCGGAAATCAACGACTGGACTGAAGCGATAGTCGCTGTTCCTTTCTATGATCCGTTTTCGTTCTTGGCGCGATCATATTGCAATGAAGCCTTTCTACGGCTGCAGGGATCTCCGCGGAGGATTTAAAACGGCCTTAATCACGGCGATATTCGTGACATTCACGGCGGCATTCACGGCGATATTCGTGATCGCACGCCTACTTCTCGCCGCATGACGCCTTACCCACTACCGCCGCAACGTACTACATCCGCCTTCTCGCCCCGTCGACAGGCGTGATATTTGGATCCTGCCGTTTCTCTATACTGAGTCTCGTATCGTACCAGTACGATAGTTGCGGAGGATCGTACCGTCAGCGCGCCGAGCGAGGAACAGACGTCAGCGCCCCTGGTATTCGGCGTGGGAACTGCCGCCTGTGGACAGCAGCGAAACTACCTGGCGCGAGATTCAAACCTTTTCCACTATCTGAACCATTATTTTATTGTATTTTAATGTTTTAATCATTTTAGTTGCAAGTTTTATCTTTATAATTGAAGCAAGAACGTAGAGCCGACCCTGAGTTTCTCCCCTCTCCGCTGACTAGCGTTTTAATTATTATTTTTTACATTGTTTTTAATTTGTGCTATTTTATTATATTTTACATTTGATTTTCCTTTTTTTTTTTTTATATATTCTTGTATTATTGATTTTCAATAACTTTTATCTTCTTTTAGCTGCACGGACTTCTTCCGTGCAGAACGTAACGTTTCGGTAGAATAATAAAGAAATTCTGAAACTTTGTCGTCTTTTGTACATTTTCTATAGTTTCTATGGTTTCTATATATATATCGATAACTAAATGTTACATGTGGCGCCCAACGTGGGGCTAGATTATCTAATTACGATTTGGGACTTAATACAAGATTCTTGGAAGGAGTATTCCGATAACTCTTCTCAAATATTCCAATCTTTAGCAGGTTCGTCTCATGCAAATAGTTATGAATACCTAAACGATACAATTATTGCTTCAGTAAATGCCCCGTCGGATATAGTATTAAAAAATGAGCGTAGCGCGCCGAAATTGAATTCGGTTGATCGAGCCGTCGCTGGTAATTCCGTCAGTGGTTCGAACAGGGTTGACGTCCTTCCGTCGAGTCTTCATCCTGTAAATTTAGCTAAACTTCCAGTTCCGTATGATGGAAGCAGCTGTGTTTTTGCCTTCCTAGAGCGTCTCCACGAGTTGGCTGAAAGTCGTTGTATCGCAGATAACGAGCTACTTCGAGGTATTCCAGAAATTTTGAGTGGATCAGCCTTGCTTTTCTTCCGACAGGTTAAAGGTTCCGTGGTTTCCTGGAGTGACTTCTGCCAGCAACTGAAACAGAGATTTCAGCCAGATGACTATACATATAGGTTGTCGAAACAGATTTTTGTCCGTACGCAAGGAAAATCAGAAACGGTAGCTGATTACTTTGCATTGATGGATACACTTTTTAGTCGTCTTGCTAGACCGATGCTGGAAGAACAAAAGCTTGAGATTTTGCTTCGCAATGTCAGACCGGTATTTTCAAATCAGTTCGGGTTGACGGATATCGATTCGGTCGCAAAATTAAAATCTTTTTGCTCGCGTATTGAAGAAAATCACAAGCGTTCGAAGTTTTTTGCGAGACTCCGAGTGATTTCCTTGCTACATCTACGTGCAATTCTAATAGTGATGCGGGATCATCTAATCCCGATCGCAAAAATATTGTTTCCGAGAAGGGAAATTATAGAGAGTACTCACGCGTCAACGCGGTAAGTTCTTCAGGTCCTCGAAGGCCGTGCCTACGTTGCCGGACATCAGACCACATATACACTGAATGTCCACGTAAGGAGGAGATTTTTTGTTTTAAGTGTAAGGCTCCGGGGCAAAAGAGTCCATCGTGTAGCAACTGCAAAATAAAAAGACAAGAGACTAATCATTCGTCTACGAATAATCAAAAAAACTAATGTCGGACGCTACTCGTCAGAATCAGCGTTTATACTGGAATAGTACCTGGAAAGGCCCGAAAAAAGATTTTTCTAAGGCTTCAAAGGCGAATCGTTCTTCGATTGCCATTTCTACTCCGCTTTCTGCTGATAGTTCATTCCAAATAAACTGCTCACGTAATTTGTCTGGTAGCGTCAATAAGTTATTGTACCTAGAATTAACATTTAATAAATTAAAATTACAAGGTCTTCTAGATTCGGGTTCTGCTCTTAATATTGTTGGTGCGAATATCCATGTTGACATTGTAAAGCAAGGTTTCCCAATGGAAAATTGTGATTCTTTTTCCGTAACGTCAGCTAATGGGCAACAATCACTTTGTATCGGTGCCGTTCGTTTGCCAATTACAATTAAAAATATAACAAAATTTTGTGTTTTTTATGTATTTCCAGGTATTGAAATTCCAATTATTTTGGTTTTTGATATTTGGAAGAAATTTAATTTAATTCCGAGTGAATTGCAATTTCTGCACCCTTCGGATAATTCTGATGTTCATACTTGTAGGATTGTAGAGCCGGTTATTTCGGACTACGAATACTTGACTGATGAGCAACGTTTAATTGCTGACAATATTATTGGTCAGTTTAAGGATATTTCCACGGAGAAGATTGGACTAGGTTGTACTGATTTAGTGATTCATGAAATCGATACTGGTGATTCCTTACCGATTAAACAGCGCATGTATAGACTTCCTCCTCCGAAGTTGGATGCGCTAAACATGGAAGTGGATCGAATGCTGGAACTCGGAGTAATTGAGCCATGCATCTCGCCATGGAATAGCCCGATTTTAGTAATACCAAAAAAAGATGGTACTTCTCGTTTCTGTTTGGACTCTAGAAAGTTGAATAGTGTGACCAAAAAGTTTGCTTACGGGTTACCATTTATTACTGATATTCTGGATAGCTTGGGAAATTGCAAGTTTTTGTCATCTATTGACCTGAGCTCCGCTTTTTGGCAAGTTCCCTTGTCTGAGTCGTCCAAAATAAAGAATGCCTTTACAGTTCCTTATAGGAATACGTTCTGCTTCTCCAGAACAGCGTTCGGCTGTTCCAACGGGCCGTCAATACTTCAAAGTCTGATGGATAAATTGTTAGGACCAGCGTTTGAGAGGAAAGTTTTTGTGTATCTTGACGATATTATAGTTACTGGTAGTTCGTTCGAAGAGCATGTGTCATTGTTAATGCTTGTTTTAGACAGACTAAAATACGGTAAACTATCCATAAATTTTGATAAGTGTCAGTTTTTTAGATCTGAACTGAAATATTTAGGTCACGTAGTGGATAGGTTCGGGCTGAGAGCCGATCCGGAGAAAGTTTTGGCCATAACATCTTTTCCTACGCCTAAATCTAAGAAGGAGGTTCGTAGATTCCTAGGGGTTTCCTCTTGGTATAGAAGATTTGTGGAAAACTTTGCGTCAAGAGCAGCTCCGCTTACCAAATTGACGGCGACTAAAGCTGGAACTCCTAAATTTGTGTGGACTGCTGAGGCTGAAGTTGCCTTCAACGATTTAAAGGTTGCCATTTCGTCCACTCCTGTACTTTCTTGTCCTGATTATTCAAAGCCATTTCGGGTATATACCGATGCGTCTTCATATGGTACGGGTGGTGTATTAACTCAGGGTGATGGTGACGAGGAAAAGCCGGTTGCTTTTACAAGTAAGACCTTATCAGCAGCTGAAAGGAATTTTAGTTCTACTGAACGAGAAGCCCTCGCAGTAATTCATGCGGTTGAACACTGGCGCTGCTACCTGGATACTGGTGAAGAATTTGAGATAGTGACGGATCATCTCGCTTTAAAATGGTTCATGGGACTTCAGTCGCCCTCTGGTAGATTGGCTCGTTGGGGAGTAAGGCTGTCACCATTTCACTTTAAAATTCTTCATCGGAAAGGTTCGGAACAGGTCGTTCCTGACGCTTTGTCGCGCGCTCCCTTGACAGCAGCTGTCACGGTTGCTGAAACTAAAGACACTTGGTTTAAGCAGAGATTTAATAGTGTGCTTAATAATCCTCAGTCACAACCTAACATGGTTATAATAGACGGAAAATTGTACCGTCATAATAAAGCCGATGCTGAAGCTGACCCAGATTTTATATGGAAACAGGTCGTCATGAAAGAAGATCAGGATAGGTTGTTGAAGTTTTACCTTGATCAACCATCTGCGGGTCATTTAGGTATTTTAAAAACTAATCACCGTCTACGGCAGAATTACTACTGGCCTGCTCTGTATCAGTCGGTTGTAAAATATGTTTCTAATTGCGAAATCTGCTTAGCAACTAAACATTCTACTTCCGCACCATTAGGACTTATGACTACGCCTAAGCGCTGTAGCCGTCCCTTCGAATTTGTTGCCATGGACTTGCACGGACCACTCCCTATGACTAAAAACAAGCATAGGTATATTTTATTAATTACCTGCTGTTTTAGCAAGTATTGCGTAGTGATTCCGCTAAAAGAGGCAAATTCGGCATCTATGATACCTTTAATTCGTGATAGAGTTTTTCTCATTCATGGCATCCCAAGAGTTGTGCTGTCAGATAATGGAAAACCCTTTATCTCCAAGGAAATGAAAAGATTTTTCTCAGATTTCAATATACCTACTATTTTCAACACTCCGTATCATTCACCTCAAATTAATACAGTGGAGCGCTTTAATCGCACGTTAAATTCCATGCTAACTGCTTTTGCACATAAAAACCATAAAACTTGGGATATTCACCTTTCCGAATTCCAGTTCGCTTTAAATTCTTCACGATCAGAAGCCACCGGCTACAGCCCACATTTCCTCGTGTTCGGTCGTGAACTCGTGCTAAGTGGCGAAGTTTACGCAGAAATGTCACCGATCGAAACTCATGAAGTTTTATTATCCCCGGAAGAAGACGATCGTCTTGAGAGAGTTGGCATTCTAGAAAAGATTTTCAAACAAGTCAATGACAATCTGTTAAAGCAACATGAAAAAAATAAGTTGACTTACGATCAGGGACGTCGACATTTATCTTTGAAAAAAGGTGATTTTGTTTGGAAGAAGACTAGATTTTTATCAAATAAGGGTAAGGGTTTTTCGTCTAAGCTGGCTCCAAATTTTGAAAAATTCCGCATCGCCGAAAAACTTTGCGATCAAGTTTATAAACTCGAAACACTTGACGGCAAATTATTGCCAGGCGATTATCACGCAAAAGATTTTAAAATGCCTGGGTATACCGGTGATTTGTCGATAGATAGACAGGATACTTAGCATCCTTCATTTTTTTTGAAAATTGTATAACCTATGTTGTTGTTATTTTTTTTGGATCTTTATCATTCTTTTTTTGGTTAATTTTGTTATTATTCTACAGTTATGCAGTAAGATTTTTCTTTTAGACTTACCCTGTTCAATTGTCAGCAACTTGTAGTTCGCTGCAGCGTTCTCGCTGACAGACAGTTGTTGTCGAATTCTCATCTTAATTTTTTTCTGGAAACGGCGGAAAAATAAACGCGTATTACTTCCAAGGAGAGATCGTGGTCTAGTCGTTATAGGCTACGGTATTTTGCGTGGTCTGAGGCTCTTATAAGAGTTCCAGTTGGTTGAATGTGGATGAATTTAGTGATGAATGAATGAATGGAATGAACGGTTGTTTCCTCGCACGAGAGAAATCAAAGGCCAGTACTACAGCTATGGACAAGTACCAGTGCTTAATGCATTCCCGATCCATCTATTTCGATCTTGGGATAGGCTGTTAGCCGTGTCGATTGCAAGGATTTGTTTTGACACCATTAGTTATTGGCAAAAACTTGCATCTTAATATAGATTTATATGTGCGGAATGTTTACGCGCGTTTACTTTTACGTTAGTTAGTCAAAAATTAGCTTATACGTGCGTAAGTTTATTAGTAATATTGAAGTTTTCTCACCTTTCATGTTTTGAGGTTAGACAGGCCTGTCAAGTTGTCACTCACCTTAGATTGGAAGATACGAAGTGCTGGAGAAAAAAATCGAAGTGTCCTTCGTTTTTTTAAAAGGACGTTGGGGAGGTGTAACGCACTTCGCGTTTTTCCGATTTGCTTTTCCACAATTTCCTTCCACAATATTCATTCACTTCAGCGATCGATGGCGACGGGTTCATCTTTGACAGTTCTGACTTTTCGCGCGGCTGACCAATCAGAAGCGAGTAGTGACGTCTCAGATGATTCGATGAGAATCGTTGCCAGAAACAAAGGAGACTGTACGATGTTCGGAATACCGGCCAAAAGTGGTTAATTATTTAGTTATAGTTTTTGGATTAGTCTTTGGGTCATAATTCCTAATTATTTTGTTAGCTCATAAATTTACATTCAGAATATTTTAATTATTCTCTGATGGAATTGTGGAATGTAGATTGACAGCTTTCGAAGGTCGTTGGTTCCTTTACCATTTTGGATTCCGGATTTTAAATTAAGGATAGTGCAATATGGGTATTTCATCATAGTTTTCACTATAAATAAAAATCTATTTTATTATCACATGATTTTAATATTTTAATACAACGCAATTCAAATGTCGAATTTGATTTTAAAAACTCGCGCGTATAGCATAAGGGGTTTCCTTGCCGGGCCCGCCAAAAGTTTGGCGGTCTACCAGCCAAAAGATAATTTGGGTCATTTTGAATCCGACTTGATTCCGAACGAGATCCCGGGGAGTCTGTGTGTGATTTAGGACTATTACCTGGTGAGTTTGCTCGATGTTAGAACTATTAAGTGACTTTTGTTGGATCGTTTGACGATGTATCGGAAATCAACGACTGGACTGAGGCGATAGTCGCTGTTCCTTTCGATGATCCGTTTTCGTTCTTGGCGCGATCATATTGTAATGAAGCCTTTCTACGGTTGCAGGGATCTCCGCGGAGGATTTAAAACGGCCTTAATCACGGCGATATTCGTGACATTCACGGCGGCATTCACGGCGATATTCGTGATCGCACGCCTACTTCTCGCCGCATGACGCCTTACCCACTACCGCCGCAACGTACTACGTCCGCCTTCTCGCCCCGTCGACAGGCGTGATATTTGGATCCTGCCGTTTCTCTATACTGAGTCTCGTATCGTACCAGTACGATAGTTGCGGAGGATCGTACCGTCAGCGCGCCGAGCGAGGAACAGACGTCAGCGCCCCTGGTATTCGGCGTGGGAACTGCCGCCTGTGGACAGCAGCGAAACTACCTGGCGCGAGATTCAAACCTTTTCCACTATCTGAACCATTATTTTATTGTATTTTAATGTTTTAATCATTTTAGTTGTAAGTTTTATCTTTCTAATTGAAGCAAGAACGGAGAGCCGACCCTGAGTTTCTCCCCTATCCGCTGACTAGCGTTTTAATTATAATTTTTTACATTGTTTTTAATTTGTGCTATTTTATTATATTTTACATTTGATTTTCCTTTAAAGGTTTTTTTTATATTCTTGTATTATTGATTTTCAATAACTTTTATCTTCTTTTAGCTGCACGGACTTCTTCCGTGCAGAACGTAACGTTTCGGTAGAATAATAAAGAAATTCTGAAACGTTGTCGTCTTTTGTACATTTTCTATGGTTTCTATATATATATCGATAACTAAATGTTACAATATATATATATATATATATATATATATATATATATATATATATATATATATATATATATATATATATATATATATATATATATATATATATATATATATATATATATATATATATATATATATATATATATATATATATATATATATATATATATATATATATATATATATATATATATATATATATATATATATATATATATATATATATATATATATATATATATATATATATATAGGTATATATATTCGGAGAATCCTCTTTTTTAATTAAGGAGATTTTGATCTGACTTTTTTTTTTTAAATTTAACCCTAGGAGATTAAATGTTCGGAAGTTGAAAAAGGGAAAAATATAACAGTTTATTTAAAAAAAATGGTAATAATTATTAGGTAATAAAAATTGCGTGCTTTAAGTTAAAAATCTCCACATAAATGCCTAAAAATTATATTTCCTAGAAACTTTTTCCTAAAGAACTCCTAAAGATAAACGGGGAAAAATATATCGTTAAGCTAGAAAAGTGAATCGGGTAAAAAAACTAATTTTAAAATAATGAGAAATGTATTTGTATATTTCCTCTATGGCCTCTCGTTGTGAAACTTTTCCTCGTGAATAACACGTTCGTCCATTTGAAGGGTGATGTTTTAGCTGGGCAATTATCCGAACTCAAAATAGGATATGGAGAATATTACGATTGCGAGGGGAAAATTACCGTCCCTGCAGGGCTAGGTCCGTAAAGATGATACTCATAGACCCTACAGCCAGAATATACTCATACTTACGCTGATATAAAGCAGAATTATATGGAGTGGTTGTGCGAGCAAGACATTATGACGCCCCAAGAACAACAAGGCTGCAGTCATCAGACAATTTACTTAAATCATTCGAAGGGGCAGAAATGGAGTAAGTCTATGGACTCAGTGGTGCAAATTAATGATTCGTTGCTATGAGCATCAATAAGTCCCAAGGGTTAGTCACTGAAGGCTACAGGAATCGACTTGAGGAAGAACTGCTTCTCATATGGGCAGTTATATATGGCCTGGTCCACCACAGTGAGCTCACCTAACAGTCTGGTTATACCTACTAGCACCGAGGGAGAAATACCAATATTTTCTACAAAGAGGTTCTTAAGTATACAATTATTTTATGAATTTTAATTATCAGGCTTGCACAACTAAACATTAAAGACACCGTAAAACCCTAAAGCTTTGTGGCTCAAGGTCCTCCAATTCTCCCATTTGCATAGCTTTACAGAGTTCATCACGATAAAGAAGATGTCCATTTAACCGCCCATCCGCACGCTTCGCTGAATCCTTGACAATGCACGATAGGCGAAGGTCGAAGCCATAACCTCCAACTTTGCGTTATTGAAATCAATTACTTACAGGGCTAAAAAATACGGGCGCAACATGACGCTATGATGAACATTAAATTATCGACAGCATCGAGAGTGAAAGTTGAAATTTTACGCTCATCCGACAGTTGATATACGAGTAAGTGTATGCATTAATTATTACATGGGCCACTTATTTGAAATAATAATACGTGGAGTACTAGTCGTGTTGCGTAAGGTAACCGCTTCATTTCACTCATCTTCGCCCTTCAAAGGCATTCATCAACTTACTTACTAGAGTGCCGCCTCCTATAATAGGAGATTGATGACCAACATTTTAAAATTAGAGCCATCCTCAGCTAGTTTCTAGATATTATTGTAACTGTTTCTGGTCCAACGTGTGATGCGGTCAAACTACCTCATCACCTTATTTATGCTTCTGATTTTTCTTATAGAAATATTACATTCTAAGATCTTCTGGACATCTTTTTTTGTGAGTAGGTATATAATGTTCTGGAAATACATCAGCTGTACTTAAAACCGACGACGTATACGTTTCATGGGAAAACAAATCTACAATATCATCTCTCACAACAAAAAAAAACATACAACAGTGTCTTTCTCTGTAATGTATCATCCAATGGCCAAAAGCATTTATATGCCAGGTAATAATAATTTTAAACCATTTGCTAGAAAGAAAAAATATGAAAATCATATTTAAAAATCATCTAGTTAGGCTCGTTTATATGGAAATTTTGTTTTAATATTGCCTATTATTGAATAAATATTTTCCATTTCATTTGAATTGAAAGATCAATCGAAGCCATAGTTAGGGCTCACCTCTGACAATGTGATTAAGGTATCGGCATTTCTTCTGGCTGATCTCCTTCAATTAGGCTGTTTTAGTAGCTGCTCGATGACTTAGAGGTAAGATTGATTGACTGTAAGACATTTGATGAAATGAAATTTGATGAGGAATGTTTCGGAGGAAGAATCTTATTTGAAGTTAAGGAGTTGCTTACTTGCTGGAGAATAACTAAAAGTTGTGGTATTTTGTGGTCTTGTGGTTTCACTATGGTTTGTTATTGTTCGAATATTTTCGTATGTGCAATCTTGAAAAACTTGTAGATTAGCGGTATTTTCGAAAATGAGGTCCTGTGCTGGCTATAATAATGTAAGCTTCTTACGGATTAGCACAACAGTTGGCGCAAGTATGTACCTACTATCAAGAACTGCACAATGATCTTAAGATTAAACAACCGAGCCTGGTCAATCGCTCATCGCTACTACTTCTGCACGAATTTTGCTTGAGTGGAGACTTTTCGTTGCACACCGCGCTCGCCAGAATTTGCTACAAGAGTCACTCATTTTTTCGGAATTTGGCTGACTAAAAAAGAAAAAGAATCAACTGCGAAGAGGTGGGAAAAAACGTTTTCAAAGCATTCATTGATGAACTCCCTTTAAAATGGTAAATCTGCATAGATAATAAGGATAGTTATCTCAATAATTTAAATTATATTTTTCATATATTTTTTTTAATTTTCTTATTTTTTAGAATGGCAACTCCGTAGGTGAGGTCTTTATATTGCTAGGAAATATAGATGCCATATTATAAGAACACCTGTATTACAGCCAATATATCAAAATGATATTGAGTAATATTTATTGGTTCACATGTAAGGGGCGTTTGAAATTTTACGCTTTCAACTTTGCGGGTAAAATGTTGATGTTTCTAAATAATAGGCTTTTAATATTTAATCATTTCATAGTAGAGGTAATATAACGAGTATCACAAATGTATAAATAGTCTTAAATTGCAATCCTACTAATATTATAAACGCGAAAGTTTGTAAGAGTGTTACTCTTTCACGCAAAAACTACTGAATGGATTTTGATGAAACTTTACATTAATATAGCTTACACATCAGAATAACACACAGGCTATAATTTATAAAGATATAGTGTGAATTATCTAAAATATAACGATAACTGTCAAGTAAGTAGGAAAAAATCTACGAAATTGATATTCGAAATTTAAATTCTAAGCGTCAACATGTATTTTGAAAATTTTCTCCTACTATCCTACTAATATTATAAACGCGAAAGTTCGTAAGAATGTATGGATGTTTGTTACTCTTTCACGCAAAAACTACTGAATGGATTTTGATGAAACTTTACAATAATAGAGCTTACACATCAGAATAACACATAGGCTATAATTTATAAACCTATAGCGTGAATTATCTAAAATATAACGATAAATGTCAAGTAAGTAGGAAAAAAATCTACGAAATTGATATTCGAAATTTAAATTCAATCGTCTGATTTCGAAAATTTTCTCCTACTATCCTACTAATAATATTATAAACGCGAAAGTTTGTAAGAATGTATGGATGTTTGTTACTCTTTCACGCAAAAGCTACTGAATGTATTTTGATGAAACTTTACAATAATATAGCTTACACATCAGAATAACACATAGGCTATAATTTATAAAGATATAGTGTGAATTACCTAAAATATAACGATAACTGTCAAGTAAGTGGGAAAAAAATCTAAGAAATTGATATTAGAAATTTAAATTCTAAACGTCAACATATATTTTGAAAATTTTCTCAACAATAAATAATAAATTTAGAAAATATAGTGCAATTCGGTAGTTATGTAACCCGACCAGGTTTCCACAAGCCTAGGAAATGGAAATATTTTCCTGAAAGTGTGGAGCTCGCCAAGACGTGTGGCCGACGTGGCGGGTACCGGGCTAAATACCTCCAATCATGATGATGAACAGTACAACCTTACCACGGCCCCCAGTCCCCAGCAGCCCCACTAGCCCGAGCCTCGGCAGCGGTTACGGTAACGGCGGGGCAGGGGGTGCTAAGAATCTCTGGGTACGATCAGGCTGCCAAACCAAACTAACCGATCCGGATGGAGAGTGATTGGAGAGGCGTATGCCTAACGGTGGGCGAATGCGCGCTGATGATGAAGAAGAAGAAGAAGTAGGAAAAAAATCTGCCATCTGCGAGCTATTCTGGCGTGCGCCGCAAAAACCGTTAGAGTTACACGTATATAATATACAATGGAAATGTTTATCTTAAATAGTCCTACAAAAAAGCCAGCGACAGCATATATCTATATTTTATGTGTAAGCCATTATCGCCATAATAGTGAACCATAAATACAATAAAAAAAATAAAATGTGTGTCTAACGCACATTTGGTAGTAATAAATTGATTACTATATCAAAATAAATACTTTTATCACATCTGGTATCTAAAGTAGATAAATTTTGTCTTTTACAGTACCTACATCATTTGGACAAATTTGGACAAATATTTGAATAGATATGACGATAACCAGCCGAGTGCGCGATATTATGGTGATTTTTTATTATATTTTTTTTATATTAAAAAAATAATTTAAATCGTTAGGTCACGTTTATTGGTCATATTATCAACAATTATGAACTCTTATCAAAATAAGTAAATTTATCGTCTCAAGTGTTTAAAATAAAAGACTTTTACCTTTTACTGAATAAATAGAGAGATAATACGACATAGGTATGGAACCGCGACTGTGTCGTAATCTATACTTCTATACTAATATTATAAAGAGGTAAAGTTTGTGACGTTGTAGGAAGTAATCTTTGGAACTACTGAACCGATTTTGAAAATTCTTTTACGAATAGAAAGCCACGTTATTTGTGAGTGTCATATGGCTATACCTATATTAATCGGAAAAATTAAAAGACTTTTTCGTGGTCGTTGCATTTACAAAGTAATTCGGAGAAAAACAGTCTAATGAAAACGTTTCTTACGAACGCTGCTTTATCGATGAGAGATATATGATTGAGTTCTAGGGAAAAGTTGTAGAGCTTAGTAACGCCTACAAAAAAGTAAGGGAAAGCATATGTCTAAATTTTGTATTTTAATCACAAAAAGTAGTTTTTTATATTTAACCCCTCATTTTGCGAAGGAAACATTCGGCGGTCCCTTTTGTTTTGTCAGTTTGGCGCGTAAAATTGGCGAGAGTCGATGGCCTTAATGAAAACCACTATACGGATCATGAAAAGAATAACTGTAAAATGACCGCATTGAAATTTGAAATATAAAACATTATAACTTTATCTTGCGGTAGGCGACCGTGCGTCCCTTGCGTATATAAAATAATTTAAATAATTAGGTCATGTTTATTTGTCAAATTATCAACAATTATGAATTCATGTCAAAATAAGTAAGTTTATCGTCTCAAGTCACAAAAGACTTTTCCATTTTACTGCATATAATTTCCCTTTTACTAGAGATAAGACACTCACAAATAAGACACTCACAAGAAGACACTAACAAATAAAGGTAATATATTCAAATTGGCATGCAAATACATACATACATATGCAGTAAAAATATAACCCTTCTTTTGGCAGTCAGGAAATAAATCATAGCACTCAGTAGGTACTAACCGAACCACACTCATAATTTCATCACAAGTAAAATTTTTTACCGCCCAACGAAGTGGGCACGGGTCAGCTAGTAGTCAATAAAGATGAAGGTATTCTGTGTGCCATCACTTATTTATAGTGGTTTAGCGCAAAAATATGTAGCTTGATTAACACCATGCATATTTATGAGTTAAGTAATCGTTTATTATAATATTTTATTTTATACTATGTATTTTTTTTAAGTGAGACTTGAATTGTTTTCCTTGAAAAATTATTTTTTTTCTATAAGCGAGGATCTCGAAACTTCAGAAAGAAACCTTATTAATATTTCTCGTATTTTCATTGTTGCGATCACTTTCATTGTGAACAGTTTTTGCTGATTTATTATTTATTTAGTCGCCACTAGCCTGACGTCCTTGAGAACCTGCCTTGGGAAGGAAAGGATATCAACGTGGATGGGTTGTACCTGAACCGCCTCAAGTTCGCCGACGATATCGTTCTGACCAACAGTGATCTGTCACAACTCAAGACCATGCTCGAGGAACTCCACGCAGCATCAGCGAGAGTGGGTCTGAAAATGAACCTTCAGAAAATAATGATCCTGAGCCCAGACTCAGTCCAGATCACCGTTGAGAGCCAGACACTCGTAGTCGTCGACCACTATATTTATATTGGCCATAAACTCAAACTAGGCAAAGAAAAACCAACGTGCAGAAGTTGTCAGATGCGTGGGATTGACTTGGGCGGCCTTCGGAAACCTTGCTTACATTCTGAAAGACTAGCGATTCCCATCAACCTAAAGCGGAAAGTTTATGAGACATGCGTGCCGCCAGTAGCAACTTACGGCCTTGAAACAATGCCCCTAACGCAGGGCACTGCTAACCGCCTCAGAATATGCCAAGGGGCTATGCGGGCTAGGAGCACAGCGGTGATAGAGGTCATGAAACGTATCGCGAGACTGAAGTGGGTCTGGGCAGATCACGTCACAAGGCAGGATGACGCGAGGTGGCCGAAGAGGCTTGTCCAGTGGAGACCGAGAACCACAAAGCGAGGCGTAGGGAGACCACAACTACGATGAGAAAAGCAGCAGGGATCAACTGGTTAAGGGGAGCAGCTGACAGACCGACATGGAAGAAGAAGGAAGAGGCCTACGTCCAACCAAGAGTGGACCAAACAAGCTGAGCGAAAACAGAAGAAGATTATGATAATGAACAAAAACGGCGAAATATTAACTGAGGCGGAATATTACTGAGTTCCAGGGCTAGTATTTTCCAAAAAAGATTTTACATTTTAAATTAGCACAATATGAAAAAAAATGCGCAACTATTGAAAGAAATCTATATCAATTACTATCTAATGCAGAATCCAAATAAACCTTTGGGTTATTATTCAAAAAGTAGGTAAAAGTAGTTGTTTTTTTTTCATTTCATTTCTTACTACAATACTTGTTTATCAGAAAACTTTTTCACACAATAGACTCATATATGACCTTTTTTTTATATTAAGATATCACTAACGCTTTGTGGGTATTGTTTTTTTTTCGGGATACGTTTTGTTGCGTTCAGGCGATAATATTGCGGACGTATCACGTACGTTCGGATAGGTAGGTCGGTTAATATTTCATATAAAATCGTACATTAACATTGCACAATGCAATAGTACTGAACAAAAAAATATTTAAGTCATAGGACATAACAAACAAAAAAACAAACAAATTAATGAAATATAAAACAATAATCAGATGGTCAAATTTTTACCGAAAATTGGGATAAAATTAATAGCCGAATTTTTAGTAAACACATATAAATAGTTAAAAAATAATATAAATAAAATTAAAGATAGAAAAAAGATAGTAAACTTAAAATATTAAAAGAAACTTTTTAAGATTTGACCGAATTGTGATTTCTGCCGTTACTTAATATATCTATCTTACAGTGTATACGCTCTTGGCTCATCATCCATTTTATCATATTTTTGACAAATATTCTTGCTAGTACATTTCTTAATGCTTTGTACCCCACATCTTATCAAGACGGTTGAAGATTCTAGGCGCTATAAACGTATCTAGCAACCAAAATACTATCCCCAAAGTTTGTCTCCTTATTGTTACGTCGTTAGGGCAAGATGATAAACCTAGAACGAATGCCTAATCCGAATGACAGAGCATACTTCATAAAGAGTGGCCCAATGTTGAATACATACGCATCTTTGAAATATGCATCTGTAGAATAGCGAATAAATTTTTGGTCAGATTGGCGGTATAAGAAGAATTTTTGAAGACCCACCCCAGCCAACATTATAATATTTTATTATATTTTCACAAATAAATTGAGAAGCAATATTGGGGATATCAATTTCTCTAAAACGATCTTAATGTCCCTAGACACGAAAAGGTAAATTTCACGTCAGCAGCCTATCCCCATCGCAGTAAAAAAAACGATTTCTTTGAGGTGCTACACTCTAAAGAAATGTCAAACCGGATGAATACTTTTTAGTACTATTATTGTCAAGATACAATTCATTTTTAATAATTTCCCCAGATCGTAATGGCATAACTTAGGATAGCTTCAATATAGCTGAAATAAACATTTCTTGTTTGCAATTCATCCAACGACCTTCTTACAATACTTTAAGTATAACATGCCCGACTTAACCTACTTTCGAGGTTTTTACAGTGAAAGTTCCATTTTAAAAGTTCGTCGACATGAACACCTAAAAATCTAGTAAAATGAGTTTGAGGAATGGCGGTGTTATTTATTGAAAGTATTATTGGCGAACCTTTATTCCAATTTCGATGATTTGTAAAATGTATGAAGTTATTTTTAGACGCATTTAGTGTGAGGTTGTTGCTTTCAAACCAACTATTAAGTTTGAATAGATTAATTTTAACGTTAATCAATAATTCTTCCATATCTTTACCGGCAACAATTAAACTAGTGTCGTCGGCAAACATCGTTACATTTATATCGTTGAAATACATTGGTAAATCATTTAGATATACTAAAAATAGAATAGGGCCCAAAATGGAACCCTGCGGGACTCCAAGTTTATAAGTTAAAGGGATCGAACAGTGTTTTGTAATGTTTCGATTTTGACAGTGTGTAATTTACACGATTTGCGTCCTATTTTTTAAATATGAATCAAACCATTTTAAGCAGTCTCCCCTGACTCCATAATGATTTAGTTTGTTTAGTAAAATATCATGCCTAACGCAATCAAATGCCTTACTCAAATCGCAAAAAATACCTAAGGTGTAGTACTTGTCCATTAGTTTGTCATTTACATAAGATATCAAATCCTCGATAGCTTTAGTAGTGGACTTGTTTCGTCTATATCCAAATTGTCTTTCACTAAGAATATTGTTTGCATAAAAACCGCAATTAATCTATTTTTAATTACAGTCTCTATGATTTTTGAGAAAGAAGACAAAATTGCAATTGTTCTAAAATTTCCAGTTTCAGTTCTTGCGCCTGCTTTATAGAGTGGAATCACTTTTGATAATTTCAACTCTTCTGGAAAAACACCACTTTCTATAGAGGCATTTATAGCCTGCGTTAAGGGGTTTTTTATGTAATCTATTGCCCTATTTACAACAAACATTGGAATTTCATCCGTCCCTACAGAATGACTCTTGTTCAATTTTTTTACTTTATTTTCTATTTCCATACTAGTGACGGGTTTCATAAATATTGAATTTGGATTTTGTCTTGCATTTGATAAGTAGAAACGAAATTCATTATTGTTACATTGAGCCTTGTTTATTTTCGTTGGATAATTTACAAAATATTTATTAAATTCATTTGCTACTTTTTCAGGATTATTTATTGTAATTTTCTCCTCCGTGTATATTTCGAAATTGACTTTTGGTTTGTTGTTTCTGTTTGTGTTTAAGTTTACAATATTCCAAGTTGCGTTACTTTTATTTTTTGTTCATCGATATAATTTTTAGTTGCCATTCTCCGTGCCTGCTTTATGCTTTATGATTTGATAAGTTTTGTAAAGAAATCCGTTTATAGGATGATGTTTTTATTTAAAATAAAATTAGTAAAAGCTACTTAAAACGCACCGAAGGAAATCCCAGCTTGGATCGGGAAATGCTAATATTGAATGAGATATACTTACGGTTGTGCACGACTTTCGACTGTGCAATGTAAGCTTAAAGGTCCTTTTGCAGTCGACTAACGATCACTATTCATCCATATATCTCAAAAATCAAGCTAATCCTTTTGCAACACAAAATTGAGACGAATTAAAGCGAAAAAATCAAAAATTAAACAAATTGATCACTTCGGCAAAGCCGTAATATAAATGAACGTGACATATCGAAATAATTCAAATTTCGAATGCTACCAACACTAAAAATATGATATAATTAGGCTGAGTTTGTTATCAACGAGCCATTAAATCGAAATAAAAATAAAAAACTCCATATGCTTAATGAAATGAAAGAAGAAATTTCAATCTTAATTTCTGGCAGAGAAGTTTATAATAAAGGCTGTATAATGTTATCAAAATACGGTAAACCAGTATAAAATTGTATAATATTAAAAATTTGAATTATTTCGATATGTCACCTTCATTTATGTCACGGCTTTGCCGAAGTGATCAATTTGTTTAATTTTTGATTTTTTTGCTTTAATTCGTCTTAATTGGAGGCATTTTGTATTGCAAAAGGATTAGCTTGATTTTTGAGATATATGAATATATATAAATATAAAACATATATATATATATATATATATATATATATATATATATATATATATATATATATATATATATATATATATATATATACCGTAAAACGAGGTGTAAATGTGCCTGCAGAGGTGAAAATATGCCACTGTGTCTTCCCACAGATATTTCAAATTTGCGCGGTCAGCATAGTGTTGTCATGTAAACCGGCCATTATTATGATGACTGTACTAGTTTGGCCATCTTGCGGCGCATTTCGGAACTGCGTGGCTCCCGCTATTAATTGACAGATTGGCGTTGAGTAATGACTCGTGTTTTCTCGTTTTCCGAAAAGTACGTATACTTTCTGGTGGTGAGAAGTCTGGGGTATAAATTGAGACAATCAGGTAAATTATTTCGATTACCTATTTATTTATCTTGATAATGCCTTGATGACGATTGGATGTCTATCTATTTTTAAGAATTATAATAGTTTTAAGGTTAGAGCGCAAATTTGTGGGGTGAGATTGTGTCATTCAGTGGCACATTTTCACCCCATATTTTTTTACCCAGATTTTCTAGATGCACGATAAATACAAGTTTTTGTTTTTATTTTAGGATGCCGCGTCAATACGTCAGAAAACAAGGAACAAGGCATTACAAAAACTATCGTCCAGAGACACTGGAACAGATTTTGTCTGAAATTAGACAAAAAATATTTTCTGTTCGTGGGGCTGCTGTGAAATATGGTATTCACCGAAATGTACTTAGTAATAAATTAAAAAACAAAGCTCCTAAGAAGAGTGGGGGGCAGACTATTTTCACTGAGGAGGAAGAATCAGTGATCGTGGCGGCAGACATCGTCAGTCTATCCAGTTATGGGTTTCCTGTAAATAAACGGGAATTACGATTTATCGTCAAAAGTTTTTTAGATAAGCAAGGCAGGAAACTCGAGAAGTTCAAAAACAATTTACCTGGTATTGAATGGGCCAATTCTTTTGAAAAGAGGCATACACAGGAAATTTCCAATCGAACCGCCAGAAATATTACTTACAGTCGAGCTTCTATTGATGAAGAAGTAGTGAATAAGTTCTTTAATAATTTGGAAAAAGAACTTCAAGATGTTCTCCCATCACATATTTGGAACTATGATGAAACTTGTCTAGTAGACGACCCTGGCATATCTAAAGTCCTTGTTAAACGAGGCTGTAAGTATCCCGAAAATATAAAGAATTCTTCCAAATCAAATACGTCAATAATGATGTGTGGAAGTGCAGGTGGTGAATTGGCACCAGTTTACGTTGTTTACAAAGCAGAAAAAATGTGGGAAAGTTGGACCGAAAACGGCCCCGAGAAATGTCGCTACAACCGCACAAAGTCAGGTTGGTTTGACTTTCAATGCTTTGAAGACTGGTTCGTGAGCCTCATGCTCCCATGTTTGAAGAAACAACAAGGGAAAAAGTTCTTTTCGGTGACAACTTAAGTTACCATATAAATGCGAAAGTGATAGATCTTTGCCATGAAAATGACATTTCTTTTATCGCTTTGCCTCCAAACGCTACCCACTTGCTACAACCGTTAGACGTAGCATTTTTCAGACCTGTTAAAATTGCCTGGCGAAAAGTTTTAAATCAATGGAAAGAGTCTATTCGCAATAGTCGCTGTATGACAGTCCCTAAAGATAAATTTCCAGGACTATTAAAAAACTCTTGGAAGTTTTGAAGGAAAATTGTGCTCAAAATCTTAAAGCTGGCTTCCGTAAATGTGGTATTGCTCCTGTAAATCGTCACAAAGTATTACAAATACTGCCCATGTATACTATTGAAGCCTTACCTGCGGTAAAAGCACTAATTGGCGAAAGCTTTATTGAAAACCTGAATTCAAAGAGGCAGACCATCACGTCTACAAGAAAAAACAAAAAGAGGAAGAAAGTTAACGTTTCTCCAGGTAAAAGTATCACAGCTTCCGACATCAATCCGCAAGATAATCACGACACATCAGTGAGCTTGGATCAACCTTCAACTTCATCAGGACAGACTCATAAGCAATCTTATCGTCCTCGAAGGCTTACAAGACTTGATCTCGAATCTGAGAGCGACAATGCCAGCATAGGACATGTTTCTTATACAGAAAGCGATCAAAGCCCCTATTCACCTCAACTGAGCGAGCAATCTGATACAGACATGGTAGCCCTGCCTGGCACAAATGTGCAGAAAAATGAAGTTAGTGCTGATGACTATGTACTCGTTATGTACGAAAATCAACTCTATCCAGGTCAAATAGAAGAAGTGGCAGATCTTACAGTTTTAGTTTCAGCAATGGAAAAGTGTGGGGAATATTGGAAGTGGCCAATAAAACCGGATAAAATTTGGTATTTCTATGAACAAAAAATTGACATGCCATGTCAAATATCTAAGAGAGAATTTTTCAAAGTTGCTGAACTATCCTAACTATTTTTTAAGTACTTTGTATCCCTTATTAAAATTTTATTTATGTCACCTTAAAACATACATGTCATTCTAGTTTGTATAACAATTCTTTAATAAAAAACATATCCTCTTAAAAAAAATTTTTTTTGTACACGACTGTAAATTTATTTTGTCCCACGACTGTGTAAATTTATTTGTGTATATCTATGGATTAAAAATACAAGGTGAGAAAGTGTCAGCTTTATTTCTCTAGTAAATATGCATTGAAAACCAATGTGGCACATAGCCACCCCTTAAGCTGGGTTGAAAATGTGCCGAAAAAATTTCAGGTTTCTGAAAAAACTAAAATTATTTTGATAATTTCTTGTACTGTAATGTATTTGCAAACTCTGAGACGTTTTATTTTCAGTCATATATTAAAAATTTTCCCAACAATATTTTCGCAACAACATAAAAACCCGAAAAAGTGGCACATATACACCTCGTTTTACGGTATATATATATATATATATATATATATATATATATATATATATATATATATATATATATATATATATATATATATATATATATATATATATATATATATATATATATATATATATATATATATATATATATATATATATATATATATATATATATATATATAT
>OX155980.1:40886016-40954096 GCA_944548615.1 Micropterix aruncella | reverse complement strand
ATACTGTAACTATCCCCTGGAATCATACCAGCTAGCTGCTTCACAAGAGACCATCATATTAGGGGTGGATCTGCTATTTTTGTAAAATCGGGTGTATTATTTAAAAATCGTGAAGATATTTGCAAACTTTTCATTGAGATGGTAATCGAAATTAGATGTATATATCTATCGGAGCTATCTGCAAATGTTCTTTGCTTATGTAGAAGACCGGAGTCAGATTTTCAAACCTTCTTAAATACTCTAGAGACAGTACTTGACAAGTTAGCTAAGGATTCATCCAAAATAATACTGTGTGCCGATTTTAACATCAATTTTTTAGAATAATCTAATAATGGCGATAGTTTAATGGATCTTTGCTTGTCTTATAATTTAATCAGAACTATAGACTTCCCAACGCGAACGACAGCTAGCAGCAGTAAATGCATAGATAATATATTTACTAACTCTGATAATTAAAAAAACACTACTTTGGGCTAGACAATATGAAAAAACCGTAGTCATTTTCTGTGACCTCTGTAAGGCTTTTGATTGCATAGACCACTCAATTCTACTTGAAAAATTGGAATACTACGGCATTAGGAATAAGTAACTGCAACTCATGGAATCTTATTTGCAAGAACGCACTCAGATTACGCAAGTCGAAAATAGCAAGAGCGCGCCACAGAATATCCGCAAAGGTGTTCCTCAAGGATCGATACTTGGACCTTTTCTCTTCCTCGTCTATATTAATGACATCCCAGAGTGCCTGAAATCCGAAATCATTTTATTCGCCGATGATACTTCAACTTCTTTTTAGCGTTAAAAATAAAGACACTTTGGCCCAAAGCATAAAAAAAAACAATAGACAGGCTTAGTATCATATGGTTCCAAGTTAATAAATTGTCACTTAACGTAAATAAATCAAAATCAATATGCTTCTCTTTGCGGCCCTCTGATTATAATGAAATAGACGTATACTTTGGGTCTGACCAATTAGAAAATGTCTCCTCCACGAAATTTCTCGGATTAGAAATTGATCAAAAAATACAATGGTTTGATCACTTAAACGATCTCAGTAAAAAATTGTGCAGTGCCATATTCGCCATTAGAAAGATAAGAAGTTTATGCGGTTTTGAAGCAGCTAAATCCGTTTATTTTGCATATTTCCATCTCGTAAATAACGTATGGCCTACTGTTTTGGGGAATGGCACCAAACTCAAAAATATGTTTTCTCCTCCAGAAAAGAGCGGTACGCAGTTTATATAGAGTCTTACCAAGAAGTTCTTGTAAGCCGCTATTTGTAAAATCAGGAATAATGACTCTATTTTCTTCTTTCATTTACCAAAATATTATGTAACGCTCGTAGACACCTAACAGAAGCTCCGGTGAATAGTTATTTTCATCATCACGATACGAGGAATAAATCCAATCTCCACATAAACCGACAGCGACTTAGCAAAGTGCGATACAGTTTTATTCACCAAAATTTGTCCTTCTATAATAAGATTCCATAGCAAATGAAAAGCCTTGGAGAGGACCAATTCAAAAAGATAATTATACATAATTTGGTAAGAAACCCAATTTATGGTATAAGGGAGTTTGAAAATTCTGAGTTTATTTACCATGTTGATGATTAATGAAATGCGTAAAGTTTTAAAACATAATGGTATTATGATAGCTGGCATTCTAATTTTCATATAAATTTATTATACATCTATTTAATTTTTTTTTAAATACGAAAGCATATTGCTGGATTGACTTTAAAATATGTATTTTTGATTATTTTACGTAGAATTTGCATTTCTATTTTAGTATATTATTCTCTCTGACTCTTAAATCACATTAGTAAATCACATTAGTATATAATCACATTAGTATATTTTGATTATTTGTATGTAGGTAATATTGAATATAATATTACAGCCATGACAACTATCACGATAGTTATGTTTCTAATAATTAAATTTTTTAGCATTTAATTTTGTGACGCATCCAATGCGAAAGACGAGAATGAATGCTGGAAAATAATAGGCGATTAGTGTTTCTTAAATATTAATGATTTTTATAAAATGTATATCAATATTTCGGCTCAGCCGTCGTCAAGATATGTGACATTTCTGAAATCGAACAATTCGTTGAAAATTTAAATTCAAGGAATCGAACAAAAAGAAATGGAATAATAATATTTTACACGATTTAGTTAAGGTACCATAACCAACCGTGCAAAAGGTTATTTTAAAATGAATGATTATAAATTAAAATAAAAAGCATTTGATGATTATGATAATATGATAAACCTTATTAATTTTGCCTATTGAGACCGGAACCTTTGCAAGCGCCTAAAATATAAATATAAGCCAATTCCCAAGATTTGACGTCCCTTTCTTTTGCATTATCCCCAAGGCATTTTATTATTTTAACTTTAAAACATTGATCAAAAGATAAATTATGCGCCCTGGCATGCAAAGATATTGGGAGTTGGCTTTCATTTCCTACACTAGCCCGTGGTATCATGCTTTGACAAAAACAACTACGTTATAGTAATGGGTGGTCTCTATTATAGCTACCTCAAAAATCGATACGAGAAAGTACGCACCACACATATCATTGAAAACAGTATGAAAGAATTATTAGACCAAACGGAAAATACAAATTTGATTATCTGTAGTATACCCTATAGACTAGATATCAACCGTCATAATTTAGATATCTACAACATTAATAAAAATATAAAGAACATCTCATTAACGAGAAAACATGCAACATATGTAGAACTAGCAGACCAACTGGAGGAAGAAGACTATGTTGCGAGAGGATCTCACCTAAATATAAGAGGAAAGAGGAAATTCACAGCACTTACAAATAATGCAATAATAAAAATAATGAAGAACCAAACGTCCAAAAACGGATTAAGACAACCGACGCTCGAAGGAAGAGGATAACCAACTCTGACGTCTTTCTCCTCAAGATCGTCCACCAAAATATGCAAGGCTTGAAAAATAAAACACTAGATGCCAGTTTAGAACTCGAAAACCTCAATGCAAGCATATTTTGTGTCAGCGAATCGTGGTTCCATGAAAGTGAAAAAAATACTGTAACTATCCCTGGAATCATACCAGCTAGCTGCTTCACAAGAGACCATCATATTAGGGGTGGATCTGCTATTTTTGTAAAATCGGGTGTATTATTTAAAAATCGTGAAGATATTTGCAAACTTTTCATTGAGATGGTAATCGAAATTAGATGTATATATCTATCGGAGCTATCTGCAAATGTTCTTTGCTTATGTAGAAGACCGGAGTCAGATTTTCAAACCTTCTTAAATACTCTAGAGACAGTACTTGACAAGTTAGCTAAGGATTCATCCAAAATAATACTGTGTGCCGATTTTAACATCAATTTTTTAGAATAATCTAATAATGGCGATAGTTTAATGGATCTTTGCTTGTCTTATAATTTAATCAGAACTATAGACTTCCCAACGCGAACGACAGCTAGCAGCAGTAAATGCATAGATAATATATTTACTAACTCTGATAATTAAAAAAACACTACTTGGGCTAGACAATATGAAAAAACCGTAGTCATTTTCTGTGACCTCTGTAAGGCTTTTGATTGCATAGACCACTCAATTCTACTTGAAAAATTGGAATACTACGGCATTAGGAATAAGTAACTGCAACTCATGGAATCTTATTTGCAAGAACGCACTCAGATTACGCAAGTCGAAAATAGCAAGAGCGCGCCACAGAATATCCGCAAAGGTGTTCCTCAAGGATCGATACTTGGACCTTTTCTCTTCCTCGTCTATATTAATGACATCCCAGAGTGCCTGAAATCCGAAATCATTTTATTCGCCGATGATACTTCACTTCTTTTTAGCGTTAAAAATAAAGACACTTTGGCCCAAAGCATAAAAAAAACAATAGACAGGCTTAGTATATATGGTTCCAAGTTAATAAATTGTCACTTAACGTAAATAAATCAAAATCAATATGCTTCTCTTTGCGGCCCTCTGATTATAATGAAATAGACGTATACTTTGGGTCTGACCAATTAGAAAATGTCTCCTCCACGAAATTTCTCGGATTAGAAATTGATCAAAAAATACAATGGTTTGATCACTTAAACGATCTCAGTAAAAAATTGTGCAGTGCCATATTCGCCATTAGAAAGATAAGAAGTTTATGCGGTTTTGAAGCAGCTAAATCCGTTTATTTTGCATATTTCCATCTCGTAATAACGTATGGCCTACTGTTTTGGGGAATGGCACCAAACTCAAAAATATGTTTTCTCCTCCAGAAAAGAGCGGTACGCAGTTTATATAGAGTCTTACCAAGAAGTTCTTGTAAGCCGCTATTTGTAAAATCAGGAATAATGACTCTATTTTCTTCTTTCATTTACCAAAATATTATGTAACGCTCGTAGACACCTAACAGAAGCTCCGGTGAATAGTTATTTTCATCATCACGATACGAGGAATAAATCCAATCTCCACATAAACCGACAGCGACTTAGCAAAGTGCGATACAGTTTTATTCACCAAAATTTGTCCTTCTATAATAAGATTCCATAGCAAATGAAAAGCCTTGGAGAGGACCAATTCAAAAAGATAATTATACATAATTTGGTAAGAAACCCAATTTATGGTATAAGGGAGTTTGAAAATTCTGAGTTTATTTACCATGTTGATGATTAATGAAATGCGTAAAGTTTTAAACATAATGGTATTATGATAGCTGGCATTCTAATTTTCATATAATTTATTATACATCTATTTAATTTTTTTTTAAATACGAAAGCATATTGCTGGATTGACTTTAAAATATGTATTTTTGATTATTTTACGTAGAATTTGCATTTCTATTTTAGTATATTATTCTCTCTGACTCTTAAATCACATTAGTAAATCACATTAGTATATAATCACATTAGTATATTTTGATTATTTGTATGTAGGTAATATTGAATATAATATTACAGCCATGACAACTATCACGATAGTTATGTTTCTAATAATTAAATTTTTAGCATTTAATTTTGTGACGCATCCAATGCGAAAGACGAGAATGAATGCTGGAAAATAATAGGCGATTAGTGTTTCTTAAATATTAATGATTTTTATAAAATGTATATCAATATTTCGGCTCAGCCGTCGTCAAGATATGTGACATTTCTGAAATCGAACAATTCGTTGAAAATTTAAATTCAAGGAATCGAACAAAAAGAAATGGAATAATAATATTTTACACGATTTAGTTAAGGTACCATAACCAACCGTGCAAAAGGTTATTTTAAAATGAATGATTATAAATTAAAATAAAAAGCATTTGATGATTATAATAATATGATAAACCTTATTAATTTTGCCTATTGAGACCGGAACCTTTGCAAGCGCCTAAAATATAAATATAAGCCAATTCCCAAGATTTGACGTCCCTTTCTTTTGCATTATCCCCAAGGCATTTTATTATTTTAACTTTAAAACATTGATCAAAAGATAAATTATGCGCCCTGGCATGCAAAGATATTGGGAGTTGGCTTTCATTTCCTACACTAGCCCGTGGTATCATGCTTTGACAAAAACAACTACGTTATAGTAATGGGTGGTCTCTATTATAGCTACCTCAAAAATCGATACGAGAAAGTACGCACCACACATATCATTGAAAACAGTATGAAAGAATTATTAGACCAAACGGAAAATACAAATTTGATTATCTGTAGTATACCCTATAGACTAGATATCAACCGTCATAATTTAGATATCTACAACATTAATAAAAATATAAAGAACATCTCATTAACGAGAAAACATGCAACATATGTAGAACTAGCAGACCAACTGGAGGAAGAAGACTATGTTGCGAGAGGATCTCACCTAAATATAAGAGGAAAGAGGAAATTCACAGCACTTACAAATAATGCAATAATAAAAATAATGAAGAACCAAACGTCCAAAAACGGATTAAGACAACCGACGCTCGAAGGAAGAGGATAACCAACTCTGACGTCTTTCTCCTCAAGATCGTCCACCAAAATATGCAAGGCTTGAAAAATAAAACACTAGATGCCAGTTTAGAACTCGAAAACCTCAATGCAAGCATATTTTGTGTCAGCGAATCGTGGTTCCATGAAAGTGAAAAAAATACTGTAACTATCCCTGGAATCATACCAGCTAGCTGCTTCACAAGAGACCATCATATTAGGGGTGGATCTGCTATTTTTGTAAAATCGGGTGTATTATTTAAAAATCGTGAAGATATTTGCAAACTTTTCATTGAGATGGTAATCGAAATTAGATGTATATATCTATCGGAGCTATCTGCAAATGTTCTTTGCTTATGTAGAAGACCGGAGTCAGATTTTCAAACCTTCTTAAATACTCTAGAGACAGTACTTGACAAGTTAGCTAAGGATTCATCCAAAATAATACTGTGTGCCGATTTTAACATCAATTTTTTAGAATAATCTAATAATGGCGATAGTTTAATGGATCTTTGCTTGTCTTATAATTTAATCAGAACTATAGACTTCCCAACGCGAACGACAGCTAGCAGCAGTAAATGCATAGATAATATATTTACTAACTCTGATAATTAAAAAAACACTACTTGGGCTAGACAATATGAAAAAACCGTAGTCATTTTCTGTGACCTCTGTAAGGCTTTTGATTGCATAGACCACTCAATTCTACTTGAAAAATTGGAATACTACGGCATTAGGAATAAGTAACTGCAACTCATGGAATCTTATTTGCAAGAACGCACTCAGATTACGCAAGTCGAAAATAGCAAGAGCGCGCCACAGAATATCCGCAAAGGTGTTCCTCAAGGATCGATACTTGGACCTTTTCTCTTCCTCGTCTATATTAATGACATCCCAGAGTGCCTGAAATCCGAAATCATTTTATTCGCCGATGATACTTCACTTCTTTTTAGCGTTAAAAATAAAGACACTTTGGCCCAAAGCATAAAAAAAACAATAGACAGGCTTAGTATATATGGTTCCAAGTTAATAAATTGTCACTTAACGTAAATAAATCAAAATCAATATGCTTCTCTTTGCGGCCCTCTGATTATAATGAAATAGACGTATACTTTGGGTCTGACCAATTAGAAAATGTCTCCTCCACGAAATTTCTCGGATTAGAAATTGATCAAAAAATACAATGGTTTGATCACTTAAACGATCTCAGTAAAAAATTGTGCAGTGCCATATTCGCCATTAGAAAGATAAGAAGTTTATGCGGTTTTGAAGCAGCTAAATCCGTTTATTTTGCATATTTCCATCTCGTAATAACGTATGGCCTACTGTTTTGGGGAATGGCACCAAACTCAAAAATATGTTTTCTCCTCCAGAAAAGAGCGGTACGCAGTTTATATAGAGTCTTACCAAGAAGTTCTTGTAAGCCGCTATTTGTAAAATCAGGAATAATGACTCTATTTTCTTCTTTCATTTACCAAAATATTATGTAACGCTCGTAGACACCTAACAGAAGCTCCGGTGAATAGTTATTTTCATCATCACGATACGAGGAATAAATCCAATCTCCACATAAACCGACAGCGACTTAGCAAAGTGCGATACAGTTTTATTCACCAAAATTTGTCCTTCTATAATAAGATTCCATAGCAAATGAAAAGCCTTGGAGAGGACCAATTCAAAAAGATAATTATACATAATTTGGTAAGAAACCCAATTTATGGTATAAGGGAGTTTGAAAATTCTGAGTTTATTTACCATGTTGATGATTAATGAAATGCGTAAAGTTTTAAACATAATGGTATTATGATAGCTGGCATTCTAATTTTCATATAATTTATTATACATCTATTTAATTTTTTTTTAAATACGAAAGCATATTGCTGGATTGACTTTAAAATATGTATTTTTGATTATTTTACGTAGAATTTGCATTTCTATTTTAGTATATTATTCTCTCTGACTCTTAAATCACATTAGTAAATCACATTAGTATATAATCACATTAGTATATTTTGATTATTTGTATGTAGGTAATATTGAATATAATATTACAGCCATGACAACTATCACGATAGTTATGTTTCTAATAATTAAATTTTTAGCATTTAATTTTGTGACGCATCCAATGCGAAAGACGAGAATGAATGCTGGAAAATAATAGGCGATTAGTGTTTCTTAAATATTAATGATTTTTATAAAATGTATATCAATATTTCGGCTCAGCCGTCGTCAAGATATGTGACATTTCTGAAATCGAACAATTCGTTGAAAATTTAAATTCAAGGAATCGAACAAAAAGAAATGGAATAATAATATTTTACACGATTTAGTTAAGGTACCATAACCAACCGTGCAAAAGGTTATTTTAAAATGAATGATTATAAATTAAAATAAAAAGCATTTGATGATTATGATAATATGATAAACCTTATTAATTTTGCCTATTGAGACCGGAACCTTTGCAAGCGCCTAAAATATAAATATAAGCCAATTCCCAAGATTTTACGTCCCTTTCTTTTGCATTATCCCCAAGGCATTTTATTATTTTAACTTTAAAACATTGATCAAAAGATAAATTATGCGCCCTGGCATGCAAAGATATTGGGAGTTGGCTTTCATTTCCTACACTAGCCCGTGGTATCATGCTTTGACAAAAACAACTACGTTATAGTAATGGGTGGTCTCTATTATAGCTACCTCAAAAATCGATACGAGAAAGTACGCACCACACATATCATTGAAAACAGTATGAAAGAATTATTAGACCAAACGGAAAATACAAATTTGATTATCTGTAGTATACCCTATAGACTAGATATCAACCGTCATAATTTAGATATCTACAACATTAATAAAAATATAAAGAACATCTCATTAACGAGAAAACATGCAACATATGTAGAACTAGCAGACCAACTGGAGGAAGAAGACTATGTTGCGAGAGGATCTCACCTAAATATAAGAGGAAAGAGGAAATTCACAGCACTTACAAATAATGCAATAATAAAAATAATGAAGAACCAAACGTCCAAAAACGGATTAAGACAACCGACGCTCGAAGGAAGAGGATAACCAACTCTGACGTCTTTCTCCTCAAGATCGTCCACCAAAATATGCAAGGCTTGAAAAATAAAACACTAGATGCCAGTTTAGAACTCGAAAACCTCAATGCAAGCATATTTTGTGTCAGCGAATCGTGGTTCCATGAAAGTGAAAAAAATACTGTAACTATCCCTGGAATCATACCAGCTAGCTGCTTCACAAGAGACCATCATATTAGGGGTGGATCTGCTATTTTTGTAAAATCGGGTGTATTATTTAAAAATCGTGAAGATATTTGCAAACTTTTCATTGAGATGGTAATCGAAATTAGATGTATATATCTATCGGAGCTATCTGCAAATGTTCTTTGCTTATGTAGAAGACCGGAGTCAGATTTTCAAACCTTCTTAAATACTCTAGAGACAGTACTTGACAAGTTAGCTAAGGATTCATCCAAAATAATACTGTGTGCCGATTTTAACATCAATTTTTTAGAATAATCTAATAATGGCGATAGTTTAATGGATCTTTGCTTGTCTTATAATTTAATCAGAACTATAGACTTCCCAACGCGAACGACAGCTAGCAGCAGTAAATGCATAGATAATATATTTACTAACTCTGATAATTAAAAAAACACTACTTGGGCTAGACAATATGAAAAAACCGTAGTCATTTTCTGTGACCTCTGTAAGGCTTTTGATTGCATAGACCACTCAATTCTACTTGAAAAATTGGAATACTACGGCATTAGGAATAAGTAACTGCAACTCATGGAATCTTATTTGCAAGAACGCACTCAGATTACGCAAGTCGAAAATAGCAAGAGCGCGCCACAGAATATCCGCAAAGGTGTTCCTCAAGGATCGATACTTGGACCTTTTCTCTTCCTCGTCTATATTAATGACATCCCAGAGTGCCTGAAATCCGAAATCATTTTATTCGCCGATGATACTTCACTTCTTTTTAGCGTTAAAAATAAAGACACTTTGGCCCAAAGCATAAAAAAAACAATAGACAGGCTTAGTATATATGGTTCCAAGTTAATAAATTGTCACTTAACGTAAATAAATCAAAATCAATATGCTTCTCTTTGCGGCCCTCTGATTATAATGAAATAGACGTATACTTTGGGTCTGACCAATTAGAAAATGTCTCCTCCACGAAATTTCTCGGATTAGAAATTGATCAAAAAATACAATGGTTTGATCACTTAAACGATCTCAGTAAAAAATTGTGCAGTGCCATATTCGCCATTAGAAAGATAAGAAGTTTATGCGGTTTTGAAGCAGCTAAATCCGTTTATTTTGCATATTTCCATCTCGTAATAACGTATGGCCTACTGTTTTGGGGAATGGCACCAAACTCAAAAATATGTTTTCTCCTCCAGAAAAGAGCGGTACGCAGTTTATATAGAGTCTTACCAAGAAGTTCTTGTAAGCCGCTATTTGTAAAATCAGGAATAATGACTCTATTTTCTTCTTTCATTTACCAAAATATTATGTAACGCTCGTAGACACCTAACAGAAGCTCCGGTGAATAGTTATTTTCATCATCACGATACGAGGAATAAATCCAATCTCCACATAAACCGACAGCGACTTAGCAAAGTGCGATACAGTTTTATTCACCAAAATTTGTCCTTCTATAATAAGATTCCATAGCAAATGAAAAGCCTTGGAGAGGACCAATTCAAAAAGATAATTATACATAATTTGGTAAGAAACCCAATTTATGGTATAAGGGAGTTTGAAAATTCTGAGTTTATTTACCATGTTGATGATTAATGAAATGCGTAAAGTTTTAAACATAATGGTATTATGATAGCTGGCATTCTAATTTTCATATAATTTATTATACATCTATTTAATTTTTTTTTAAATACGAAAGCATATTGCTGGATTGACTTTAAAATATGTATTTTTGATTATTTTACGTAGAATTTGCATTTCTATTTTAGTATATTATTCTCTCTGACTCTTAAATCACATTAGTAAATCACATTAGTATATAATCACATTAGTATATTTTGATTATTTGTATGTAGGTAATATTGAATATAATATTACAGCCATGACAACTATCACGATAGTTATGTTTCTAATAATTAAATTTTTAGCATTTAATTTTGTGACGCATCCAATGCGAAAGACGAGAATGAATGCTGGAAAATAATAGGCGATTAGTGTTTCTTAAATATTAATGATTTTTATAAAATGTATATCAATATTTCGGCTCAGCCGTCGTCAAGATATGTGACATTTCTGAAATCGAACAATTCGTTGAAAATTTAAATTCAAGGAATCGAACAAAAAGAAATGGAATAATAATATTTTACACGATTTAGTTAAGGTACCATAACCAACCGTGCAAAAGGTTATTTTAAAATGAATGATTATAAATTAAAATAAAAAGCATTTGATGATTATGATAATATGATAAACCTTATTAATTTTGCCTATTGAGACCGGAACCTTTGCAAGCGCCTAAAATATAAATATAAGCCAATTCCCAAGATTTGACGTCCCTTTCTTTTGCATTATCCCCAAGGCATTTTATTATTTTAACTTTAAAACATTGATCAAAAGATAAATTATGCGCCCTGGCATGCAAAGATATTGGGAGTTGGCTTTCATTTCCTACACTAGCCCGTGGTATCATGCTTTGACAAAAACAACTACGTTATAGTAATGGGTGGTCTCTATTATAGCTACCTCAAAAATCGATACGAGAAAGTACGCACCACACATATCATTGAAAACAGTATGAAAGAATTATTAGACCAAACGGAAAATACAAATTTGATTATCTGTAGTATACCCTATAGACTAGATATCAACCGTCATAATTTAGATATCTACAACATTAATAAAAATATAAAGAACATCTCATTAACGAGAAAACATGCAACATATGTAGAACTAGCAGACCAACTGGAGGAAGAAGACTATGTTGCGAGAGGATCTCACCTAAATATAAGAGGAAAGAGGAAATTCACAGCACTTACAAATAATGCAATAATAAAAATAATGAAGAACCAAACGTCCAAAAACGGATTAAGACAACCGACGCTCGAAGGAAGAGGATAACCAACTCTGACGTCTTTCTCCTCAAGATCGTCCACCAAAATATGCAAGGCTTGAAAAATAAAACACTAGATGCCAGTTTAGAACTCGAAAACCTCAATGCAAGCATATTTTGTGTCAGCGAATCGTGGTTCCATGAAAGTGAAAAAAATACTGTAACTATCCCTGGAATCATACCAGCTAGCTGCTTCACAAGAGACCATCATATTAGGGGTGGATCTGCTATTTTTGTAAAATCGGGTGTATTATTTAAAAATCGTGAAGATATTTGCAAACTTTTCATTGAGATGGTAATCGAAATTAGATGTATATATCTATCGGAGCTATCTGCAAATGTTCTTTGCTTATGTAGAAGACCGGAGTCAGATTTTCAAACCTTCTTAAATACTCTAGAGACAGTACTTGACAAGTTAGCTAAGGATTCATCCAAAATAATACTGTGTGCCGATTTTAACATCAATTTTTTAGAATAATCTAATAATGGCGATAGTTTAATGGATCTTTGCTTGTCTTATAATTTAATCAGAACTATAGACTTCCCAACGCGAACGACAGCTAGCAGCAGTAAATGCATAGATAATATATTTACTAACTCTGATAATTAAAAAAACACTACTTGGGCTAGACAATATGAAAAAACCGTAGTCATTTTCTGTGACCTCTGTAAGGCTTTTGATTGCATAGACCACTCAATTCTACTTGAAAAATTGGAATACTACGGCATTAGGAATAAGTAACTGCAACTCATGGAATCTTATTTGCAAGAACGCACTCAGATTACGCAAGTCGAAAATAGCAAGAGCGCGCCACAGAATATCCGCAAAGGTGTTCCTCAAGGATCGATACTTGGACCTTTTCTCTTCCTCGTCTATATTAATGACATCCCAGAGTGCCTGAAATCCGAAATCATTTTATTCGCCGATGATACTTCACTTCTTTTTAGCGTTAAAAATAAAGACACTTTGGCCCAAAGCATAAAAAAAACAATAGACAGGCTTAGTATATATGGTTCCAAGTTAATAAATTGTCACTTAACGTAAATAAATCAAAATCAATATGCTTCTCTTTGCGGCCCTCTGATTATAATGAAATAGACGTATACTTTGGGTCTGACCAATTAGAAAATGTCTCCTCCACGAAATTTCTCGGATTAGAAATTGATCAAAAAATACAATGGTTTGATCACTTAAACGATCTCAGTAAAAAATTGTGCAGTGCCATATTCGCCATTAGAAAGATAAGAAGTTTATGCGGTTTTGAAGCAGCTAAATCCGTTTATTTTGCATATTTCCATCTCGTAATAACGTATGGCCTACTGTTTTGGGGAATGGCACCAAACTCAAAAATATGTTTTCTCCTCCAGAAAAGAGCGGTACGCAGTTTATATAGAGTCTTACCAAGAAGTTCTTGTAAGCCGCTATTTGTAAAATCAGGAATAATGACTCTATTTTCTTCTTTCATTTACCAAAATATTATGTAACGCTCGTAGACACCTAACAGAAGCTCCGGTGAATAGTTATTTTCATCATCACGATACGAGGAATAAATCCAATCTCCACATAAACCGACAGCGACTTAGCAAAGTGCGATACAGTTTTATTCACCAAAATTTGTCCTTCTATAATAAGATTCCATAGCAAATGAAAAGCCTTGGAGAGGACCAATTCAAAAAGATAATTATACATAATTTGGTAAGAAACCCAATTTATGGTATAAGGGAGTTTGAAAATTCTGAGTTTATTTACCATGTTGATGATTAATGAAATGCGTAAAGTTTTAAACATAATGGTATTATGATAGCTGGCATTCTAATTTCCATATAATTTATTATACATCTATTTAATTTTTTTTTAAATACGAAAGCATATTGCTGGATTGACTTTAAAATATGTATTTTTGATTATTTTACGTAGAATTTGCATTTCTATTTTAGTATATTATTCTCTCTGACTCTTAAATCACATTAGTAAATCACATTAGTATATAATCACATTAGTATATTTTGATTATTTGTATGTAGGTAATATTGAATATAATATTACAGCCATGACAACTATCACGATAGTTATGTTTCTAATAATTAAATTTTTAGCATTTAATTTTGTGACGCATCCAATGCGAAAGACGAGAATGAATGCTGGAAAATAATAGGCGATTAGTGTTTCTTAAATATTAATGATTTTTATAAAATGTATATCAATATTTCGGCTCAGCCGTCGTCAAGATATGTGACATTTCTGAAATCGAACAATTCGTTGAAAATTTAAATTCAAGGAATCGAACAAAAAGAAATGGAATAATAATATTTTACACGATTTAGTTAAGGTACCATAACCAACCGTGCAAAAGGTTATTTTAAAATGAATGATTATAAATTAAAATAAAAAGCATTTGATGATTATGATAATATGATAAACCTTATTAATTTTGCCTATTGAGACCGGAACCTTTGCAAGCGCCTAAAATATAAATATAAGCCAATTCCCAAGATTTGACGTCCCTTTCTTTTGCATTATCCCCAAGGCATTTTATTATTTTAACTTTAAAACATTGATCAAAAGATAAATTATGCGCCCTGGCATGCAAAGATATTGGGAGTTGGCTTTCATTTCCTACACTAGCCCGTGGTATCATGCTTTGACAAAAACAACTACGTTATAGTAATGGGTGGTCTCTATTATAGCTACCTCAAAAATCGATACGAGAAAGTACGCACCACACATATCATTGAAAACAGTATGAAAGAATTATTAGACCAAACGGAAAATACAAATTTGATTATCTGTAGTATACCCTATAGACTAGATATCAACCGTCATAATTTAGATATCTACAACATTAATAAAAATATAAAGAACATCTGATTAACGAGAAAACATGCAACATATGTAGAACTAGCAGACCAACTGGAGGAAGAAGACTATGTTGCGAGAGGATCTCACCTAAATATAAGAGGAAAGAGGAAATTCACAGCACTTACAAATAATGCAATAATAAAAATAATGAAGAACCAAACGTCCAAAAACGGATTAAGACAACCGACGCTCGAAGGAAGAGGATAACCAACTCTGACGTCTTTCTCCTCAAGATCGTCCACCAAAATATGCAAGGCTTGAAAAATAAAACACTAGATGCCAGTTTAGAACTCGAAAACCTCAATGCAAGCATATTTTGTGTCAGCGAATCGTGGTTCCATGAAAGTGAAAAAAATACTGTAACTATCCCTGGAATCATACCAGCTAGCTGCTTCACAAGAGACCATCATATTAGGGGTGGATCTGCTATTTTTGTAAAATCGGGTGTATTATTTAAAAATCGTGAAGATATTTGCAAACTTTTCATTGAGATGGTAATCGAAATTAGATGTATATATCTATCGGAGCTATCTGCAAATGTTCTTTGCTTATGTAGAAGACCGGAGTCAGATTTTCAAACCTTCTTAAATACTCTAGAGACAGTACTTGACAAGTTAGCTAAGGATTCATCCAAAATAATACTGTGTGCCGATTTTAACATCAATTTTTTAGAATAATCTAATAATGGCGATAGTTTAATGGATCTTTGCTTGTCTTATAATTTAATCAGAACTATAGACTTCCCAACGCGAACGACAGCTAGCAGCAGTAAATGCATAGATAATATATTTACTAACTCTGATAATTAAAAAAACACTACTTGGGCTAGACAATATGAAAAAACCGTAGTCATTTTCTGTGACCTCTGTAAGGCTTTTGATTGCATAGACCACTCAATTCTACTTGAAAAATTGGAATACTACGGCATTAGGAATAAGTAACTGCAACTCATGGAATCTTATTTGCAAGAACGCACTCAGATTACGCAAGTCGAAAATAGCAAGAGCGCGCCACAGAATATCCGCAAAGGTGTTCCTCAAGGATCGATACTTGGACCTTTTCTCTTCCTCGTCTATATTAATGACATCCCAGAGTGCCTGAAATCCGAAATCATTTTATTCGCCGATGATACTTCACTTCTTTTTAGCGTTAAAAATAAAGACACTTTGGCCCAAAGCATAAAAAAAACAATAGACAGGCTTAGTATATATGGTTCCAAGTTAATAAATTGTCACTTAACGTAAATAAATCAAAATCAATATGCTTCTCTTTGCGGCCCTCTGATTATAATGAAATAGACGTATACTTTGGGTCTGACCAATTAGAAAATGTCTCCTCCACGAAATTTCTCGGATTAGAAATTGATCAAAAAATACAATGGTTTGATCACTTAAACGATCTCAGTAAAAAATTGTGCAGTGCCATATTCGCCATTAGAAAGATAAGAAGTTTATGCGGTTTTGAAGCAGCTAAATCCGTTTATTTTGCATATTTCCATCTCGTAATAACGTATGGCCTACTGTTTTGGGGAATGGCACCAAACTCAAAAATATGTTTTCTCCTCCAGAAAAGAGCGGTACGCAGTTTATATAGAGTCTTACCAAGAAGTTCTTGTAAGCCGCTATTTGTAAAATCAGGAATAATGACTCTATTTTCTTCTTTCATTTACCAAAATATTATGTAACGCTCGTAGACACCTAACAGAAGCTCCGGTGAATAGTTATTTTCATCATCACGATACGAGGAATAAATCCAATCTCCACATAAACCGACAGCGACTTAGCAAAGTGCGATACAGTTTTATTCACCAAAATTTGTCCTTCTATAATAAGATTCCATAGCAAATGAAAAGCCTTGGAGAGGACCAATTCAAAAAGATAATTATACATAATTTGGTAAGAAACCCAATTTATGGTATAAGGGAGTTTGAAAATTCTGAGTTTATTTACCATGTTGATGATTAATGAAATGCGTAAAGTTTTAAACATAATGGTATTATGATAGCTGGCATTCTAATTTTCATATAATTTATTATACATCTATTTAATTTTTTTTTAAATACGAAAGCATATTGCTGGATTGACTTTAAAATATGTATTTTTGATTATTTTACGTAGAATTTGCATTTCTATTTTAGTATATTATTCTCTCTGACTCTTAAATCACATTAGTAAATCACATTAGTATATAATCACATTAGTATATTTTGATTATTTGTATGTAGGTAATATTGAATATAATATTACAGCCATGACAACTATCACGATAGTTATGTTTCTAATAATTAAATTTTTAGCATTTAATTTTGTGACGCATCCAATGCGAAAGACGAGAATGAATGCTGGAAAATAATAGGCGATTAGTGTTTCTTAAATATTAATGATTTTTATAAAATGTATATCAATATTTCGGCTCAGCCGTCGTCAAGATATGTGACATTTCTGAAATCGAACAATTCGTTGAAAATTTAAATTCAAGGAATCGAACAAAAAGAAATGGAATAATAATATTTTACACGATTTAGTTAAGGTACCATAACCAACCGTGCAAAAGGTTATTTTAAAATGAATGATTATAAATTAAAATAAAAAGCATTTGATGATTATGATAATATGATAAACCTTATTAATATTGCCTATTGAGACCGGAACCTTTGCAAGCGCCTAAAATATAAATATAAGCCAATTCCCAAGATTTGACGTCCCTTTCTTTTGCATTATCCCCAAGGCATTTTATTATTTTAACTTTAAAACATTGATCAAAAGATAAATTATGCGCCCTGGCATGCAAAGATATTGGGAGTTGGCTTTCATTTCCTACACTAGCCCGTGGTATCATGCTTTGACAAAAACAACTACGTTATAGTAATGGGTGGTCTCTATTATAGCTACCTCAAAAATCGATACGAGAAAGTACGCACCACACATATCATTGAAAACAGTATGAAAGAATTATTAGACCAAACGGAAAATACAAATTTGATTATCTGTAGTATACCCTATAGACTAGATATCAACCGTCATAATTTAGATATCTACAACATTAATAAAAATATAAAGAACATCTCATTAACGAGAAAACATGCAACATATGTAGAACTAGCAGACCAACTGGAGGAAGAAGACTATGTTGCGAGAGGATCTCACCTAAATATAAGAGGAAAGAGGAAATTCACAGCACTTACAAATAATGCAATAATAAAAATAATGAAGAACCAAACGTCCAAAAACGGATTAAGACAACCGACGCTCGAAGGAAGAGGATAACCAACTCTGACGTCTTTCTCCTCAAGATCGTCCACCAAAATATGCAAGGCTTGAAAAATAAAACACTAGATGCCAGTTTAGAACTCGAAAACCTCAATGCAAGCATATTTTGTGTCAGCGAATCGTGGTTCCATGAAAGTGAAAAAAATACTGTAACTATCCCTGGAATCATACCAGCTAGCTGCTTCACAAGAGACCATCATATTAGGGGTGGATCTGCTATTTTTGTAAAATCGGGTGTATTATTTAAAAATCGTGAAGATATTTGCAAACTTTTCATTGAGATGGTAATCGAAATTAGATGTATATATCTATCGGAGCTATCTGCAAATGTTCTTTGCTTATGTAGAAGACCGGAGTCAGATTTTCAAACCTTCTTAAATACTCTAGAGACAGTACTTGACAAGTTAGCTAAGGATTCATCCAAAATAATACTGTGTGCCGATTTTAACATCAATTTTTTAGAATAATCTAATAATGGCGATAGTTTAATGGATCTTTGCTTGTCTTATAATTTAATCAGAACTATAGACTTCCCAACGCGAACGACAGCTAGCAGCAGTAAATGCATAGATAATATATTTACTAACTCTGATAATTAAAAAAACACTACTTGGGCTAGACAATATGAAAAAACCGTAGTCATTTTCTGTGACCTCTGTAAGGCTTTTGATTGCATAGACCACTCAATTCTACTTGAAAAATTGGAATACTACGGCATTAGGAATAAGTAACTGCAACTCATGGAATCTTATTTGCAAGAACGCACTCAGATTACGCAAGTCGAAAATAGCAAGAGCGCGCCACAGAATATCCGCAAAGGTGTTCCTCAAGGATCGATACTTGGACCTTTTCTCTTCCTCGTCTATATTAATGACATCCCAGAGTGCCTGAAATCCGAAATCATTTTATTCGCCGATGATACTTCACTTCTTTTTAGCGTTAAAAATAAAGACACTTTGGCCCAAAGCATAAAAAAAACAATAGACAGGCTTAGTATATATGGTTCCAAGTTAATAAATTGTCACTTAACGTAAATAAATCAAAATCAATATGCTTCTCTTTGCGGCCCTCTGATTATAATGAAATAGACGTATACTTTGGGTCTGACCAATTAGAAAATGTCTCCTCCACGAAATTTCTCGGATTAGAAATTGATCAAAAAATACAATGGTTTGATCACTTAAACGATCTCAGTAAAAAATTGTGCAGTGCCATATTCGCCATTAGAAAGATAAGAAGTTTATGCGGTTTTGAAGCAGCTAAATCCGTTTATTTTGCATATTTCCATCTCGTAATAACGTATGGCCTACTGTTTTGGGGAATGGCACCAAACTCAAAAATATGTTTTCTCCTCCAGAAAAGAGCGGTACGCAGTTTATATAGAGTCTTACCAAGAAGTTCTTGTAAGCCGCTATTTGTAAAATCAGGAATAATGACTCTATTTTCTTCTTTCATTTACCAAAATATTATGTAACGCTCGTAGACACCTAACAGAAGCTCCGGTGAATAGTTATTTTCATCATCACGATACGAGGAATAAATCCAATCTCCACATAAACCGACAGCGACTTAGCAAAGTGCGATACAGTTTTATTCACCAAAATTTGTCCTTCTATAATAAGATTCCATAGCAAATGAAAAGCCTTGGAGAGGACCAATTCAAAAAGATAATTATACATAATTTGGTAAGAAACCCAATTTATGGTATAAGGGAGTTTGAAAATTCTGAGTTTATTTACCATGTTGATGATTAATGAAATGCGTAAAGTTTTAAACATAATGGTATTATGATAGCTGGCATTCTAATTTTCATATAATTTATTATACATCTATTTAATTTTTTTTTAAATACGAAAGCATATTGCTGGATTGACTTTAAAATATGTATTTTTGATTATTTTACGTAGAATTTGCATTTCTATTTTAGTATATTATTCTCTCTGACTCTTAAATCACATTAGTAAATCACATTAGTATATAATCACATTAGTATATTTTGATTATTTGTATGTAGGTAATATTGAATATAATATTACAGCCATGACAACTATCACGATAGTTATGTTTCTAATAATTAAATTTTTAGCATTTAATTTTGTGACGCATCCAATGCGAAAGACGAGAATGAATGCTGGAAAATAATAGGCGATTAGTGTTTCTTAAATATTAATGATTTTTATAAAATGTATATCAATATTTCGGCTCAGCCGTCGTCAAGATATGTGACATTTCTGAAATCGAACAATTCGTTGAAAATTTAAATTCAAGGAATCGAACAAAAAGAAATGGAATAATAATATTTTACACGATTTAGTTAAGGTACCATAACCAACCGTGCAAAAGGTTATTTTAAAATGAATGATTATAAATTAAAATAAAAAGCATTTGATGATTATGATAATATGATAAACCTTATTAATTTTGCCTATTGAGACCGGAACCTTTGCAAGCGCCTAAAATATAAATATAAGCCAATTCCCAAGATTTGACGTCCCTTTCTTTTGCATTATCCCCAAGGCATTTTATTATTTTAACTTTAAAACATTGATCAAAAGATAAATTATGCGCCCTGGCATGCAAAGATATTGGGAGTTGGCTTTCATTTCCTACACTAGCCCGTGGTATCATGCTTTGACAAAAACAACTACGTTATAGTAATGGGTGGTCTCTATTATAGCTACCTCAAAAATCGATACGAGAAAGTACGCACCACACATATCATTGAAAACAGTATGAAAGAATTATTAGACCAAACGGAAAATACAAATTTGATTATCTGTAGTATACCCTATAGACTAGATATCAACCGTCATAATTTAGATATCTACAACATTAATAAAAATATAAAGAACATCTCATTAACGAGAAAACATGCAACATATGTAGAACTAGCAGACCAACTGGAGGAAGAAGACTATGTTGCGAGAGGATCTCACCTAAATATAAGAGGAAAGAGGAAATTCACAGCACTTACAAATAATGCAATAATAAAAATAATGAAGAACCAAACGTCCAAAAACGGATTAAGACAACCGACGCTCGAAGGAAGAGGATAACCAACTCTGACGTCTTTCTCCTCAAGATCGTCCACCAAAATATGCAAGGCTTGAAAAATAAAACACTAGATGCCAGTTTAGAACTCGAAAACCTCAATGCAAGCATATTTTGTGTCAGCGAATCGTGGTTCCATGAAAGTGAAAAAAATACTGTAACTATCCCTGGAATCATACCAGCTAGCTGCTTCACAAGAGACCATCATATTAGGGGTGGATCTGCTATTTTTGTAAAATCGGGTGTATTATTTAAAAATCGTGAAGATATTTGCAAACTTTTCATTGAGATGGTAATCGAAATTAGATGTATATATCTATCGGAGCTATCTGCAAATGTTCTTTGCTTATGTAGAAGACCGGAGTCAGATTTTCAAACCTTCTTAAATACTCTAGAGACAGTACTTGACAAGTTAGCTAAGGATTCATCCAAAATAATACTGTGTGCCGATTTTAACATCAATTTTTTAGAATAATCTAATAATGGCGATAGTTTAATGGATCTTTGCTTGTCTTATAATTTAATCAGAACTATAGACTTCCCAACGCGAACGACAGCTAGCAGCAGTAAATGCATAGATAATATATTTACTAACTCTGATAATTAAAAAAACACTACTTGGGCTAGACAATATGAAAAAACCGTAGTCATTTTCTGTGACCTCTGTAAGGCTTTTGATTGCATAGACCACTCAATTCTACTTGAAAAATTGGAATACTACGGCATTAGGAATAAGTAACTGCAACTCATGGAATCTTATTTGCAAGAACGCACTCAGATTACGCAAGTCGAAAATAGCAAGAGCGCGCCACAGAATATCCGCAAAGGTGTTCCTCAAGGATCGATACTTGGACCTTTTCTCTTCCTCGTCTATATTAATGACATCCCAGAGTGCCTGAAATCCGAAATCATTTTATTCGCCGATGATACTTCACTTCTTTTTAGCGTTAAAAATAAAGACACTTTGGCCCAAAGCATAAAAAAAACAATAGACAGGCTTAGTATATATGGTTCCAAGTTAATAAATTGTCACTTAACGTAAATAAATCAAAATCAATATGCTTCTCTTTGCGGCCCTCTGATTATAATGAAATAGACGTATACTTTGGGTCTGACCAATTAGAAAATGTCTCCTCCACGAAATTTCTCGGATTAGAAATTGATCAAAAAATACAATGGTTTGATCACTTAAACGATCTCAGTAAAAAATTGTGCAGTGCCATATTCGCCATTAGAAAGATAAGAAGTTTATGCGGTTTTGAAGCAGCTAAATCCGTTTATTTTGCATATTTCCATCTCGTAATAACGTATGGCCTACTGTTTTGGGGAATGGCACCAAACTCAAAAATATGTTTTCTCCTCCAGAAAAGAGCGGTACGCAGTTTATATAGAGTCTTACCAAGAAGTTCTTGTAAGCCGCTATTTGTAAAATCAGGAATAATGACTCTATTTTCTTCTTTCATTTACCAAAATATTATGTAACGCTCGTAGACACCTAACAGAAGCTCCGGTGAATAGTTATTTTCATCATCACGATACGAGGAATAAATCCAATCTCCACATAAACCGACAGCGACTTAGCAAAGTGCGATACAGTTTTATTCACCAAAATTTGTCCTTCTATAATAAGATTCCATAGCAAATGAAAAGCCTTGGAGAGGACCAATTCAAAAAGATAATTATACATAATTTGGTAAGAAACCCAATTTATGGTATAAGGGAGTTTGAAAATTCTGAGTTTATTTACCATGTTGATGATTAATGAAATGCGTAAAGTTTTAAACATAATGGTATTATGATAGCTGGCATTCTAATTTTCATATAATTTATTATACATCTATTTAATTTTTTTTTAAATACGAAAGCATATTGCTGGATTGACTTTAAAATATGTATTTTTGATTATTTTACGTAGAATTTGCATTTCTATTTTAGTATATTATTCTCTCTGACTCTTAAATCACATTAGTAAATCACATTAGTATATAATCACATTAGTATATTTTGATTATTTGTATGTATGTAGGTAATATTGAATATAATATTACAGCCATGACAACTATCACGATAGTTATGTTTCTAATAATTAAATTTTTAGCATTTAATTTTGTGACGCATCCAATGCGAAAGACGAGAATGAATGCTGGAAAATAATAGGCGATTAGTGTTTCTTAAATATTAATGATTTTTATAAAATGTATATCAATATTTCGGCTCAGCCGTCGTCAAGATATGTGACATTTCTGAAATCGAACAATTCGTTGAAAATTTAAATTCAAGGAATCGAACAAAAAGAAATGGAATAATAATATTTTACACGATTTAGTTAAGGTACCATAACCAACCGTGCAAAAGGTTATTTTAAAATGAATGATTATAAATTAAAATAAAAAGCATTTGATGATTATGATAATATGATAAACCTTATTAATTTTGCCTATTGAGACCGGAACCTTTGCAAGCGCCTAAAATATAAATATAAGCCAATTCCCAAGATTTGACGTCCCTTTCTTTTGCATTATCCCCAAGGCATTTTATTATTTTAACTTTAAAACATTGATCAAAAGATAAATTATGCGCCCTGGCATGCAAAGATATTGGGAGTTGGCTTTCATTTCCTACACTAGCCCGTGGTATCATGCTTTGACAAAAACAACTACGTTATAGTAATGGGTGGTCTCTATTATAGCTACCTCAAAAATCGATACGAGAAAGTACGCACCACACATATCATTGAAAACAGTATGAAAGAATTATTAGACCAAACGGAAAATACAAATTTGATTATCTGTAGTATACCCTATAGACTAGATATCAACCGTCATAATTTAGATATCTACAACATTAATAAAAATATAAAGAACATCTCATTAACGAGAAAACATGCAACATATGTAGAACTAGCAGACCAACTGGAGGAAGAAGACTATGTTGCGAGAGGATCTCACCTAAATATAAGAGGAAAGAGGAAATTCACAGCACTTACAAATAATGCAATAATAAAAATAATGAAGAACCAAACGTCCAAAAACGGATTAAGACAACCGACGCTCGAAGGAAGAGGATAACCAACTCTGACGTCTTTCTCCTCAAGATCGTCCACCAAAATATGCAAGGCTTGAAAAATAAAACACTAGATGCCAGTTTAGAACTCGAAAACCTCAATGCAAGCATATTTTGTGTCAGCGAATCGTGGTTCCATGAAAGTGAAAAAAATACTGTAACTATCCCTGGAATCATACCAGCTAGCTGCTTCACAAGAGACCATCATATTAGGGGTGGATCTGCTATTTTTGTAAAATCGGGTGTATTATTTAAAAATCGTGAAGATATTTGCAAACTTTTCATTGAGATGGTAATCGAAATTAGATGTATATATCTATCGGAGCTATCTGCAAATGTTCTTTGCTTATGTAGAAGACCGGAGTCAGATTTTCAAACCTTCTTAAATACTCTAGAGACAGTACTTGACAAGTTAGCTAAGGATTCATCCAAAATAATACTGTGTGCCGATTTTAACATCAATTTTTTAGAATAATCTAATAATGGCGATAGTTTAATGGATCTTTGCTTGTCTTATAATTTAATCAGAACTATAGACTTCCCAACGCGAACGACAGCTAGCAGCAGTAAATGCATAGATAATATATTTACTAACTCTGATAATTAAAAAAACACTACTTGGGCTAGACAATATGAAAAAACCGTAGTCATTTTCTGTGACCTCTGTAAGGCTTTTGATTGCATAGACCACTCAATTCTACTTGAAAAATTGGAATACTACGGCATTAGGAATAAGTAACTGCAACTCATGGAATCTTATTTGCAAGAACGCACTCAGATTACGCAAGTCGAAAATATCAAGAGCGCGCCACAGAATATCCGCAAAGGTGTTCCTCAAGGATCGATACTTGGACCTTTTCTCTTCCTCGTCTATATTAATGACATCCCAGAGTGCCTGAAATCCGAAATCATTTTATTCGCCGATGATACTTCACTTCTTTTTAGCGTTAAAAATAAAGACACTTTGGCCCAAAGCATAAAAAAAACAATAGACAGGCTTAGTATATATGGTTCCAAGTTAATAAATTGTCACTTAACGTAAATAAATCAAAATCAATATGCTTCTCTTTGCGGCCCTCTGATTATAATGAAATAGACGTATACTTTGGGTCTGACCAATTAGAAAATGTCTCCTCCACGAAATTTCTCGGATTAGAAATTGATCAAAAAATACAATGGTTTGATCACTTAAACGATCTCAGTAAAAAATTGTGCAGTGCCATATTCGCCATTAGAAAGATAAGAAGTTTATGCGGTTTTGAAGCAGCTAAATCCGTTTATTTTGCATATTTCCATCTCGTAATAACGTATGGCCTACTGTTTTGGGGAATGGCACCAAACTCAAAAATATGTTTTCTCCTCCAGAAAAGAGCGGTACGCAGTTTATATAGAGTCTTACCAAGAAGTTCTTGTAAGCCGCTATTTGTAAAATCAGGAATAATGACTCTATTTTCTTCTTTCATTTACCAAAATATTATGTAACGCTCGTAGACACCTAACAGAAGCTCCGGTGAATAGTTATTTTCATCATCACGATACGAGGAATAAATCCAATCTCCACATAAACCGACAGCGACTTAGCAAAGTGCGATACAGTTTTATTCACCAAAATTTGTCCTTCTATAATAAGATTCCATAGCAAATGAAAAGCCTTGGAGAGGACCAATTCAAAAAGATAATTATACATAATTTGGTAAGAAACCCAATTTATGGTATAAGGGAGTTTGAAAATTCTGAGTTTATTTACCATGTTGATGATTAATGAAATGCGTAAAGTTTTAAACATAATGGTATTATGATAGCTGGCATTCTAATTTTCATATAATTTATTATACATCTATTTAATTTTTTTTTAAATACGAAAGCATATTGCTGGATTGACTTTAAAATATGTATTTTTGATTATTTTACGTAGAATTTGCATTTCTATTTTAGTATATTATTCTCTCTGACTCTTAAATCACATTAGTAAATCACATTAGTATATAATCACATTAGTATATTTTGATTATTTGTATGTAGGTAATATTGAATATAATATTACAGCCATGACAACTATCACGATAGTTATGTTTCTAATAATTAAATTTTTAGCATTTAATTTTGTGACGCATCCAAGTGTAGGAATGCCTATCTACTGGAGTAGTTGATTGTATTGTATTGTATATATATATATATATATATATATATATATATATATATATATATATATATATATATATATATATATATATATATATATATATATATATATATATATATATATATATATATATATATATATATATATATATATATATATATATATATATATATATATATATATATATATATATATATATATATATATATATATATATATATATATATATATATATATATATATATATATATATAGAATTTTCAATTTTCAAAAGTGTCGGTAATGAAATTTACCATCTCCGAAATCGCCAAGGTAGTTGGTGGACATGTTCTTCCTAAAACCATATTGATATTTATTTAGTATATCGAATTTATTTGCGAATAGATATAGCCTGTTATACAAAAATTTTTCGAAAATTTTGGAGAAAGCTGGAAGCAGTGAAATTGGCCTGTAATTTTCAGGATCAGTTTTGTTCCCTTTTTTAAAAACTGGTACTATCTTTGCTATTTTCATTAGATTTGGGAACACACCTTGTTTCATACAATTATTAAAAATAGACCTCAAGGTGTTGGAAATCATTGGTGCTATATTCTTTATTAATTTAATCGAGTGTGCCCAGATATCCATTGATGTTTTTGTTTTAATGTTATTCAAGGCCTTATCAAATTCAATGGAAGTTATAGGATGCAACAGTATTGATGCTGGTATCTCACCTACAATTGTTGAAGAGGGTAAACTAGGAGAATTTGTCATGCGTTTAATAGCGTTTGTAAAATATTCATTAAGTATATTTGCCGTTTCTGTAGGATCAGAGACTTTAGAACCATTGTGAAGTAATTGAATATGTTCATTTGCTTTACTTGAAATATTTCTCCCCTCTCTATTGATGATACTCCACATAGTTTTGGTTTTGTTATTCGACTGCACAAAGTCAAGTGGCCTAATAAAAAGATAATCCGACCAAGCGTTTCTTTGAAACTGCTTCAGTTTTTTTACCGAAGGCTATAACAATATCGACTAGAACACGTAAGACTTCTTCTGCACAACGCTTGTCTGACGGAGGTTAGTAGAATCTGGACACACCGGTCCTCCATTGTATGGCACGTCGTAGCCCGGAGGCAGGACAGTAACCCTGCACCAGCTGCTGGCAGTTGATGGAGCTGACTTTCGAATGCAACTGCGCCTGCGCCGTTTGAACGCAGAAGCATTGCAGATTGGCGGAAGCGCGCAATCGGTCGAGATTTCATCGGCGCGGCGCAGCGCCTGTCATTTTGGCCTGATTAGTGGCCGTGCCCAGCGCTCGTGCCCTCGCTAACCTGTCGCTAACTAGTAAATATATTTAAGGAATAAAAACTAGACTGCCGTTACAGAAGTTAACTATCGTATTTATAATTATTTTCATTATGCTTTTTGTTTTACATTTGTGGCCGAAAACTTTATTCTTCTTTGGATATATGTCTATATCAATTCATTAAATCATTATATCTAAAACAATTAAAGGCCATTAGCCACATTTACGGTTAATTGAAATCCATTTAATTGTAAGCATTAAAAATTTAAAAATTAAACATTATACAACATTAAAAATTTACCTATAACCTAATATTTAGTGCTCTCTCCCATATCACGCTTTGTTTCTGCCATGCGAGTTGGCGCAAATGCAATTTGTTTTTTAATGCATTCTTCGGGTATTTTTGCCCAGTTTTCTTTGCTCTTTCTACACATCTTCTTTATTTGTTGGGCGTCTTTCTTTTTTTTATTGACGGTTCCAACAATATCAAACACTTCTAAATCGGATCAAGCGTTTAGAAGTCATGGTGGAATAAAGAAACGGAAAACATACATAGATGGACCCTCAACACATTACACACTATTTAAGTGATAAGACCATTGTAGTTTTCGATCATTTTCTAATACGAGAAATTTCGTGAAAGAGACATTTTCTAGTTTGTCAGACCCAAAGTATACGTCTATTTCATTATAATCAGACGGCCGCAAAGAGGAGCATATTGATTTTGATTTATTTACGTTAAGTCACAATTTATTAACTTGGAACCATATACTAAGCCTGTCTATTGATTCTTTTACTTTGGGCCAAAGTGTCTTTATTTTTATCGCTAAAAAGAAGTGAAGTATCATCGGCGAATAAAATGATTTCATCATCCATGGATATCAGGCACTCTGGAATGTCATTAATATAGACGAAGAAGAGAAAAGGTCCAAGTATCGATCCTTGAGGAACACCTTTGCGAATATTCTGTGGTGCACTCTTGCTATTTTCGACTTGCCTAATCTGTGTTCTTGCAAATAAGATTCCATGAGTTGCAGTTCCTTATCACTAATGCCGTAGTATTTCAATTTTTCCAGTAGAATTAGTTGGTCTACGCAATCAAAAGCCTTAGAGAGGTTACAGAAAATGCCTACGTTTTTTTCATATTGTTTAGCTAAAGTAGTGTTTTTTTAATTAGACTGGCGATTGCATCTTGCGTAGAGATTTTTTGGAAATCCAAATTGTTTTTTAGACAGGATTTGGTCTTCAGCAAAGAAATTAAGAAGTCAGATAAGTAGTAGTTTTTTAATTTTTTTTACTGAAAACTGGTAAAGAGATATGGGTCGATAATTATCTCTGTTTTCAGGACAACCTTTTTTAAATATCGGCACCACTTTGGCCATCTTCATTTCGGTGGGAAAAAATCCATGTTCCATGCATCGATTAAATATAAAAGATAGATTGTGCGAGATTACGGTTACAGAACTCTTTATGATATTGGTGGATATATTATATAGATCTGTTGAATTTTTCATTTAAAGTGATTTAGCAACTTTAATTATTTCGGAAGAATTGGTGGGGGAGAATAACAATGAATTTGGTTTTTTTTACCATAGTCCTCAAGCGGGCCTAATGCTGAGTGATTTGCATTATTCTGGCAAATGGTATTTAAGGGTATAGAGCTGAAATAGTCATTTAAAAGTTCTGCAACCGTTGTCGCATCATCTATACTACTCCCATTGACGTTGAGGCGTACGCAATTATTACATGTTGGGTTCCGTGTACATTTTTTTAATGATATTCCAGGCAGCCTTGATTTTATTATCGGAATTATCTATAGTATATTTTAAGTATTTCTGTTTAGCAAACCATACTACTTTTTGTTTATCTTTTTGTATGTTTTGATGTATTCAAGAACTATGGTATCCCTACTCTTTTTCTGTATTTCATTCAGATGCAGCATCCGCTGTTTGGACATCTTGATTCCCGGTGTTGCCCCGTCACTAAAAGTTTTTGAAAGTTTCTGAGTTGATTGCCTCACGGGAATTGAGCTATCCAACGCAGAGAGATACCATCTGAAGAACTCATCATACAGATGATCACGATCATTCGTGGAAGCGATACAATCATTTTCTCTCAAGGCAGTCTGGAAAATATTAAGGTTTTTTGCCGTTACTTTTCTTTTACTAACATTCTGTGCCAGTTTCTTGACTACATTGCTATACTTAATGGCAATCATTTGTTCGCCATGATCCGAAAGTCTGCAGCTGACTGGCTGAACTGAAAAATTATCAGAGTTAGTAAAGATATTATCTATGTATTTACTGCTGCTAGCTGTCGTTCGCGTAGGGAAGACTATAGTTCTGATTAAATTATAGGACAAGCAAAGATCCATTAAAATATCACCAATATTGGATATTTCCAAAAAATTGACGTATTATTTTGGATGAATCGGCACACAGTATTATTTTGGATGAATCCCTAGCTAACTTGTCAAGTACTAGGGTATTAAATAAGGTGTGAAAATCTGACTCCGGACTTCTATATAAGCAAAGAACATACATAATAATATGCGGATAGCTTCGATAGATATATACAGCTAATTTCGATTACCATCTCAATGGAGAGTTTGCAAATGTCTTTCCACGATTTTTAAATAATACACCTGTTTTTACAAAAATAGCAGATCCACCCTTAATATGATGGTCTCTTGTGAAGCAGCTAGCTAGTATGAATCCAGAGATAGTTACACAAGATCCATTTTGTTCTCGGATCGGCTCAACTCACGATTCAGCTCCTATTCAGAAGCCTCCTCGAGTGGAAGGCTACCCAAGGTAAGACTTCCGTGTCTAAGGCCTCTGAGCTGGTGACCGGTTTCTCCCGGCGGGATTGCATCCCGGCGCCACTGGACGGTTTGCGCACCGGTCGGCGAAGTTAATCGGTTGAGCATTCTGACTAATTGCTGAAGAGGTCTGGAGACTATGGAAATACTTTGTTTCCTAAGCAGCGGGGGTGGATGTTTCACCTGATGTCATGCCACTTTTGAAATGACCTTGGGCCACTCGATCCTGTGTGGCACTACGCGCAAAGAACGCCCAGGTCCGCGATAAATTCAAACTGAATTACCGCTGTAATACAACAGGTAGAGGTTGCGTAAGCGACTTCGGACTCGTAACCAGTCGGGAGGATGGAGGTATCCTGAAGGTTAATTCCAGACATATTCCAGAGATATCCTGCCAAAACTGGTAGTTAGGGGGTGAGGTTGCAAGTTGGATACCTTTCCCGGAGCCTCGCCGTAAGGCGTTGGTCTCTAACGGCGTTAATCTCTAACTAGACAGTAGATTGTCTTGTCCTCAAATCTTCTACGCTCATCCCACGGCTGAAAGAACGATCTATATCGTTATACCTGCCTGGGGTGACGGGTTCCCCCGTTGTAGCCGACAGCGCCATCCTGTATAAGGAAGCTATATCTCTCGTCAAATCAATAAAGCATAGCAAAGACAATGAAAAAAAATCTCTGGATCAGCTAGCTAAACAAGAAAATGACCAAATTAAACCTTGTGGGGTTTATATAGACGAAATAATACAATATTGGAGACACACCTGATGGCTTGATTGGAGACGACACTATTGTCGAAATTAAATTTCCCATAACAGCATTTAACAAAAGCGTCAGAGAATCTGTAGAAAATAAAAAAATACCATTCAACAACACTCCATAGTTAGCGTCATTACCTTTTGAAAATAGTAATTTGTTTTTATTTTGATTGTTTTTCTCATATTAACCATGCTTGTCTGCTTTTCCAAATATTTTATTTTGACACTGGTTGAAGCCTTTGAAGCTTGCCTCTGACTCTGAAGCAACATTTGACATAACCAAACAAATTCTACTCCAAAGAGTTCTTGTCAAAAAGGTATGTTGGCTGATAGTATGCCTCTGATTTATTTACCTCATTAGCTTGCTTTGCCCCGACTATGATCGCCAAAAGCGTGCAAATGGGCCAACAGAAGATCATTATAAAACGGCTCAATATTGCGTCATCTCTCTGATTCAGAATCACTTTTATAAATATCTATGATTTTGCGAATTGTTTTTCTGTGGCTCATGATTTTTCTGTGTCAAATGCGTTCAGAATAGCAATAGATATTTTGTGTCCGTTTGCAGCTGGACTAATTTATTGCACACGTTTCTAATTACATGATTTCTGCACTCTTTTTTCCACCTCGAGATGGTCATATGGGCGACTTCTTAATATTGTTGCATATGTGTTGGAATCGCCATCAGAAATAATGCTGCTGTAAAATAGGCATGCACTTCGAATGAGCATTTGAAACGCTCCAGGACAATATCACATTTTATACCAGTAGACGGACCGTTGTAATTTTTATAGCACACATGTGTTTTAGGCTCAATCTGCCCTTTTTCTGCTCTTGCACAGATACAGTAGTATTTGTTTTGTAAGCCCAAAAATACCAATCCTTTTAAAAATTATGGCTGCTGCCCCAGAAAACTGGTTTTTTTTTTTGTAAGTTCATTTACTCCAACAGCCATATAAGATTATATCAATTTCGGGAATTCCATTTTAAACTACTCTTCCTTAAGCACTCGCCATCTGTCTTTCTTTTCTTGCAGCCTGATTCATCGAGTCAACCATTTTTTTTTTCAAATCGATAATTTTGCATGGCAGGTTTGGTATATTTTAGGCGTCATCAGAGGAAGATCTAAAGCGGCGGAAAGTTCTTGAAGTTTCCAGTGTCTACCGCCAATAGCGATCATTCCAGCTACAGCGAAATGATTTTTTTCCAGTACATAACTGGCACTGTAGCGTAAATTTTGATATTTATTTATTTTATTTATTTAATTACGTAATTTAAAAACATTTACAGTTCATGGACATGTAGGTACAATGTAATAGACAAAATAACCAGTAGCAAAAAACTGAAACCTGATATGCCAGAAACTGTTGCCAGATATTCCATTTCAATGTCGCCTAACTAGGCTATAGCCTGTTCTAAGGCAGACATTTAAATTAACATAATTTTATAAAAATATAGTAAGGTAATCGCCGTAATTTTAAGAAATAAAATTTTTGTAAATAAAAATAAATATTTTTTTTACACAGAAACATGAAAATAATCCTAAAAATTTCAATATAAATTAAAATAAAATAATTGAAAGGCCTACAATTCCTACAATTTAATAGAATAAAGAAATGGTTTGGAAATATAAATAATATAAAAGTCATTGTTTATATACATTTTCATTTAATAACTACAAACTGTCAATCAAACATCCATACAAACTGTCATAAAAATAAACTGTCAATTTAATAACTATCACATATATAAATACCATTCCATATATACCATTTAGACATTTATACTCAATGCTCTATCTATATTAATCCTCCCTTCCTTCATCAACCAAGACGTGACAGATTTTTTAAATGTTGTCATAGTGTTGATAGCCTTAATTGATTCAGGAAGGTGATTATAAATCCTAGGAGCGATGAATGAGTAGTGGCGCTGTCCATATGTGGTATTTTTACGTGGTATCAGCATATCTCCTGAGTGCACTGCTCTCGTAAATATCACTCCCTCATTAAAAGTTGGTTGACTTTTAAACCGCTCATGCAGTAAGGCCAATTTAATGTACAGCTGTCTGATGTCCAGGACATTGCAATGACTAAAAAGTTCATTGGTGGGGTAGCGATACGGTTTACGCGCTATAATCTTTAAGATACATTTTTGAGCCACTTCTAATGGGCGGAGGATGGTCGCCGCACAACCTCCCCATCCTATTATTCCATAACAGAGAATAGACTGAACTAATGCGTAGTATGTACTTTTCAGTAATCCCGGATCTAAAATATTTCTCATCTCTCGATAAAAGTCCTACTTTTTGTTCTCCAACAATTTTAACATAGCCCAGGCCGAAATTCATATAACTTGGTGGAGAAATGTGTATTAGAAATGACTACTGAATTTTCTAATTTTTCATAATTAATTTATTTTATTTTTATTGTTTTATTTTTTAAACTATTGACTATTTAGATTTTTAAATTGTAAATATTTTTATAATCAGTGATGTGTTTTTTTTTTAAATGTATTACCCTTTTTAATTGCGTCATTTGATTGTTGTTATTTTTTTATATTTGTAATATTTCTAATTTGACTATTCTATAACTGATTATTCGTTTTTATATTTTTTGTCTGTATATTTCATTTATACCTATTCAGGTATTTAGCAGCCTTAGTTATTTCTTTCAGATTTTATATTTTTGAATATAAATTTTATTAATTATCGTTTTCAAATTTTAAAAATAGTCAATTTGTACGCAAATGACTTATTCTAGCATATCATACATGGTAAATTATGTAAAATCCATTTGACTATACCAAGAGTAGGGATTCCTACCAACTGGCTTATTTAATTAAAATTAAAATTGAAACTATTTATTATATATTAATTTTTTCTCTATTTACGAAATCTGAAATAAACATGTTCTAATAATATTTTATTTTTTTCATCTGTCTCGAAGAATATTTAAAAAAAATGATATCTTCATTTCGTTCTTGAAAGGATAGTGATTTTCTATACTACGTTATCTCAACGTCGAATCAGTCAAGAATTATAGAATCAGTCAAGTCAGAACGGCAGAACGCAGAATGCAGTACGCGTCTGACCGATCTATGTATAATCATTTATACTGTGGTTTTTCGGTGCGCCAGCCGCCGCTCGCCTCAAACCGTTAAGGTCGTTCGGACATGTTATCGCCTTAAGGCGTGATATCACTTCGGGAAGGAGCTAGATCCGATTGAAAGAAGTAGTCGGCGAAGATCGAGGATAGTGAGAATAAAACACAATAAAGATGTTTGATTCAATCCTTTACGCAAATCGACGCTTAAGATTTAACATAGCGTAGCTCATAAAATATGATTTTCTTATGTTTACATCATTGAATAGCTACTAATAGAGACGCGTCTGCTATAGCCAATGAAAACGCAGTATTTCTCACCAATGAGAGCACTTTATTTATATTTTAACAACTCTAAGAAAATCACATTCTCACATCCATCCATCTTGTCAACACAGCGTATGTCAGTCGGCCATACTTGTTGGGACACGAACGTACGCTGTGTGATTTAAATTGTATAATAACACAAACTTTTGCTTGTTTATCCGTGATAAGAGAATCATGTGGCAAATGCAACAAATTCTAAAATCTCAAGTAAGGATCTGAATTCAATCTTATTCACAAATAACCTCTTTACATGATGTTACGCCTTGTTGCTAATGATATTTTTAATTTTAATTTTTTCCCAGGCAAAATATTTTTATCTTTAGGCATTCTAACACTGCAATCCCTATATGCATTCGAATGCATCACGTTTATATTTAACTAGCTGTACCCGGCCACGCGTTGTTGTGGCTTAGTCTAGTTATATGGAAAAAAAAGGAAAGAGACAACACACATTTCTAATACATATGTTTAATTGAATCCCTTATTCCATCCTCAAGGGTTGATTTTAAAGGAACTGTGTGTAATTATTTTTCATGTATTTTTTTCCTATACATATTTTAACGTTTTAAGATGCGTTACTATGTCAGTCTATTACTATTTCGCGTCGAGCAGCTACAGTAGAGTTGAAATGGAACGTTTAATTTTAGTATATAATTTACCAGCGAAAAGTATATGATTTTCATAATTTTATGAGGTAATACGGATTTCAGGTGAAAGAATAGTTTTAAAAATTACCTGAGTTTTCTACACAAAAGAAGTGTATGATTTTCCTAACTAAAGTTTTTGACAAGTTTTAAGCCCAGATATTTATGCATACTCACAACCTCTAATTCGCCACCATGTCGATACATGTCACCCCTTTAGCATCTACGCACTAGGGGATACTGCGGAATCCTGGGAAGGGAAGGGAGGGGGGGTTTGAGCGGGACCTCCAAAGGAATTTTCCCAGACTCCAAGTCATATGTATACACATTTTGGTTGTAATTACTCCAGGTATACCATGCCAGAAAAAAATGGTCACTTTAACATTTAGGAGCTGCGTGTAAGTCGCTGATCTGAGATTTTAGTAAAATTAAAATGGGAATGGAAAACGGAAATTACTATTTAACAGCAATATACTTACATAGACAGGTACCAAAAAATATATAACAATATTTATTTAATTATTTACGCCGAACTTAGATTTTAATAAAATGCATCGTAATCCAATAATAACCTCTTATTTATTAAATATAAACTAATCATACACAAGTAATTCAGAATTACCAGTATTTTTATGAAATAGAGTTTTAGTAAATTTTGTAATCTGTGAATGTAATTCTAAATGCAATTCTGTGAATGCAATTCGTAATTCGTAATCTGTTCACTGAGTTTAGTGAATTCTAATAATTGCAATTTTCTATTACTAAACGCATTTAGATTATGAAATATGTATTTTCTTCAAATGCGGTCAGATTTGATCTAATGTCCTTTCAGATAACCTGGCCTTGAAAAGTACCATCGTATTCCTCAAATGATTATTTCTTTAATTCACTGCGAACTGCGGCTATGTGAGCTCTTAAATTTGTTTTCTGTGCAACAGCACGGCCGCATTCCTCGCATGACAATTTCTTCAATTTTCTGTGAACTACGTCTACATGTACTTTTAGCTTACTTTTTATAGCAAAAGCACGACCACAATCCCCACAAGAGTACTTTTTCAATTTTCTGTGAACTGCCAATATATGATCCTCTAAACTCGATTTCCGTGCAAAAGCATGATCGCATTCCTCACATAAATATTTCTTCAACTTTCTGTGAATAGCGTCTACGTGTGATTTTAATTTTATTTTCTGTGAAAAAGCACGACTGCATTCCTCACAAGAGTATTTCTTTAATTTATCGTGAACACACTTAATATGTCGAGTTAAGTTACTCTTTTGAGATAATGCCCTATTGCACTTTAAACAAACATGCGATTTGACACGTCCAACACTAGATCCGCTATCGTCAATATTACTGCTTCCAGATGGTCCTCCTTCGTTTGGCTCTGGTTTTATAAAACGGGTTTTATCTTCGCAGAATTCCACCACGTTACCTCGCCCATCCGCAATGAAATCGCTCAGAGGAATATTCTCATCTGTATCATCAGAATCGTAAAACTCTTCTTGCGTAAAAGCATAATCGCATTCCTCACATGAATATTTCTTCGACTTTCTGTGAATTGCGTCTAAGTGTACTATTAAATTTCTTTTCTGTGAAAAAGCACGACTGCATTCCTCACAAGAGTATTTCTTTGATTTATCGTGAACACACTTAATATGTCGATTTAAATTATCCTTTCGAGAGAATGCCCTATTGCACTTTAAACAAACATGCGATTTGCCACGTCCAACACTAGATCCGCTATCGCCAATATTACTGCTTACAGATGGTCCACCTTCGTTTGGCTCTGGTCTTATCAAACGGGTTTCATCTTCGCAGAATTCCGTGATATGGAAAAAATGTGATTTTAATTTTATTTTCTGTGAAAAAGCACGACTGCATTCCTCACAAGAGTATTTCTTTAATTTATCGTGAACACACTTAATATGTCGAGTTAAGTTACTCTTTTGAGGGAATGCCCTATTGCACTTTAAACAAACATGCGATTTGACACGTCTAACACTAGATCCGCTATCGTCAATATTACTGCTTCCAGATGGTCCTCCTTCGTTTGGCTCTGGTTTTATAAAACGGGTTTTATCTTCACAGAATTCCACCACGTTACCTCGCCCATCCGCAATGAAATCGCTCAGAGGAATATTCTCATCTGGATCATCAGAATCGTAAAACTCTTCTTGCGTAAAAGCATAATCGCATTCCTCACATGAATATTTCTTCGACTTTCTGTGAATTGCGTCTAAGTGTATTATTAAATTTCTTTTCTGTGAAAAAGCACGACTGCATTCCTCACAAGAGTATTTCTTTGATTTATCGTGAACACACTTAATATGTCGATTTAAATTATCCTTTCGAGAGAATGCCCTATTGCACTTTAAACAAACATGCGATTTGCCACGTCCAATATTACTGCTTACATATGGTCCACCTTCGTTTGGCTCTGGTCGTATCAAACGGGTTTCATCTTCGCAGAATTCCACCACGTTACCTCTCCTATTCGTAATCAAGTCGCTCAGAGGAATATTCTCATCTGGATCATCAGAATCGTAGACCTCTTCTTTAATGACGACATTTTCCTCGATCTTGACAGTCACGTTGCTGTAATCGTCCACAATTAACTTACTCATCTTCCTATGAAGTACCTAACTGACTGTTTTAAAGTTAAATGATTGCAGCGCTAGTGGCGTGGAGCTCGCGAAATTATACGGTTTGTTGACAGCTGTCACCTCAAAAAGTTGCCTTTGTTTCATATTAATACGAGTATTATGCCAGTGTTGAAAATGTTATTTTGATATGAAATATCATTGTCTCATTCAGAGTTACCGAACTCATTACTTTCTCAATCACTCATATTTCGAAAGCATACTAAGGTATGGTAAAATATTATTCAGTCAATGTACAGCGAGCTAAGGTCAACCACATTTCTTCCTACAAATATATGGAGTACGAATCTTGAATAATATATCTCCATCAGAAAGTTGTAGAGGATGATTTAAAACTTTAAGCATTATACACTGCCATCCCTATATGCATTCGAATGCATCATGTTTATATAAAACTAGCTGTACCCGGCCGAGTGTTGTTGTGGCTTAGTCTAATTATATGGAAAAGAAAGAAAAGAGACACCACACATTTCTAATATATATGTATAATTGAATCACTTATTTCATCTTTAAAGGTTGATTTAAAAGAAACTGTGTGTCATTATTTTTCATTTGTAATGAGTAGCTTAAATATAAATTTTGATGTCAGTTGCTTCAGTGGTTTCGATTTACCGTATTACAAAATTTCACTCCATTATGGAGAGCAGCGATGTTGACAGTGTTCAAGTTAGAAGCAGAAATGTGGAATGGGTTGCCAATATGTCCAATATTTGTTGTAATGCCTAAACACCTAATAAAGCGTGTCACGAAAGCTGAACGAAAGCCCTTGACGAAAAACCTAAGAAGCCGATCAAAACACCTCCACGTGAACGACGTGGATGTTGCAATCCTGGCCGAAAATGGATCTATTATCGATAAAGAGGCCTTCCTTAATGGAAGTTCCTTAAATAAGGCAGCATCTCAAGATCGTGCCAAAGAAGTTCAATTAGATATTGTCACTCAAGAATCCCCGGAAGAAGCATTAATTCTTCACATCGTAATTTGACAAATGCAAGGAAAACTCTGAGGTACCACAAGCTCGATAGATATGTGGTAATATATTTTTGCAGGAAAATTTGAGCTTTTTTTCCAGCCAAAACGACCAATATCAATGCGACACATCCTACTAAACTGGAAATCTCCCAGAGGCTACTTGGAATGAGCTCGATGAAGGTAAGAAGCAGGCCAGATCAGAAAAGTATCAGATAACCCTCTGGCTAATGAACGCAAAATTCACGCCTTCACTTAGGATGTTCAAGTGGTAAAATTTAGTTTATTCATGCAAGAAACAACTTGTCAACAACTTGAGAATAATTGCAGTACAATCCCAGCGGGATTGTGTAAGCTTGAATTTATTGACGAATATGAGTACCTAACCAGAAAAGTGATAACTTAAGGTTCATGGTGATTAACCAATGTCGAAATTATATGTAAGCCATCTAAAAATAACTGAACCGAAATGGAAGCATCTTCAAGATCTAAATACTTACATCCCTCATGATTGTCATTTATTACTTATGACTCGCTGCCACGGTAAAGTTATTGCACGAATATTCCAAGATATATATACGGTCATAAAAATAAATCTTATAAAAAAAGATTTGCATTTAGAAAACATAACAAGTCAACGTAACTCTAGTAAACTAAAACCTAACTAACAACACAACATACCTCCAAAAAATCATAAATCGTAATTTTTACATAGCGTGATCGTGATTTTATTCGACAAATTAACGTACCTAGTATTAACATCTTATTGTTCCAGGAAACAGAGGCCTGATTATACTAATAAAGATTTAAAATATAATAAGCTATATATGCATAATAAGGTACATTTTTACACGACTGCCCAAAAGAAGTATTATGTGTTCAGGATTCATATATGTATATTTTCCGATTCTTTATTCCACCATAACTTCTAAACGCTTAAACCGTTTTAGAAGTGTGTCGTATTGTTAGAATCGTTTTGTCCTTCCGAGTGTCATAGGTAAGTGCCGCGACCCCTTGCTTTCATATAAGGAGAAAGCAGCGTCTTTAATATAGGGTGCGGCAGTCAAACCTGCGTTTTTAAAATTATTAAAAAAAATATACGGATGCATATTTGATTTTTTTATTGCTATTATCTTAATCTACGTTAAAAAGCATTTTAGAAGAATAACCATAATTACTCATATTTTAAAAACAACATTATTAAGATGAGGTCCTTTCCGATCAAGGCATTCTTGCAGGCGTTTTCTAAAGTTTATCACCTCACGGAGCGTAGGTTAAGGAATTCTCTCGATTTCCAGCTGGATTCTTGACTTGACTACCAGTATACTTTACTCTCCCAAAAAAAATTGCACGCTGCGAGGTCGGGTGAACGGGAAGGCCAAGGAATCGCTCCGTTCCGGGATATCACTTGATTCGTAAAAACATCATTGAGAACACCCATGCTCACAAAAGTGGCTTGTGGCTTTTGGCCACGAGCTGTGTGGCTTGTGGCCTCATATTGTTAAAATAGAGTTTTGTTATGAACAGCACCTTGACGACGCTGACGAATGGAGATGAAGCGTAACCTTTTTGAACAGCGCTCTCTTTCCATGGCGACTGAAATGCTTCAAGGTGTGGACACAATAGTAAGCTTAGCGATTCGCCCTGCTCACTTTCCGGGTCAATCATCCTTTTCAAAACTGCAGGTTTGACTTCCGCGGACGGCACCTTTGCTTTGATCGGTAATGAAGTCATTATAATGATAATGAATTTAAAACGTGAACTTAAAATGTTTGTTCTTCTAAAATGCTATTTAATGTAGATTAAGATGGTAACAATAAAAAAACATGCATCCGTATATGTTTTAAAGGTATTTTAAAGCTGTAGGTTTAGCTGCCGCACCCTGTATAACTCGCCGTGAATGCGGTGCGTGTTTGTTTGTTTGTTTGTTTCTTTTCTTGATTGTGAAGTTTCACAATGGGCGGGTTTATTGTCATATGACAACCTCTTACAACCAACCCTACTATGATGTGTCTATGTGCATGTGTACGTGTAACCAGTGTGTAAGTGTGTGTCTTGTTATTGCATTCGATCGACAGAATTGAAAATGCAATTCATTCGTGTTGTTTATCATTTGACAGATTAGTTTTTCGGTCTTCCTCTTCGCAGCCGTCAGGAATAGATCCGGTGGGCCTAGTAATGAAGAAAAATATTGGAATATTAATTTAGCAAAATAAATTATACAAAGTGTTTAATTCTTACACTTCACAAATTATTCCCGATTTTTAAATAACCGTTTTTGGCTCTTACGAATTTATTCCAATCCAATTTTTAAGCTATTGCATAGCTTTTATCGCGGGCCTTAGGCCAGCGCGGCGACCGAATGAAGAAATTTCTTAACGAATATTAATGATTTTAAACTGATAATTACGTCTAAACGAGTACTGCTTACGATTCGAAAAAAATATATTTAAACAAGAACATTTTCCTAATATTCTTAGGTTTGAATATTTTAGAGTTTGTTTATATTACATAGTGTAATTAATTTGTGAAATTAGGTCTGACCGAACACAAAAACGACTACTACGCAAATACTATCTGGCGTATTATTATGAAACCTGCACCATTTTAAAGATAATTTAATTATCTATATTTTTATCTACGATTTTTTTGCGAATAATCCGTTTTTTTTGCTTTATCGAATAAAAAATTCGTGCGCTGCGCTCTATCGGAAGACGTTTAAATCATTCCTAAGCAGCCGCAAATGATTCGGAATAATTTCAACGTTTTCGATAGAGCGCTGTTATCTGATATCAGAAAAAATAAAATAAATAAATAACTATAATTGCATAAGTTGTCAAAAATACTATGCAATAGCTTTACCGCGGCAGTCCCCGAGTGCCACACGTTTTTTTTTTTAATTATTCTTTTTCTTCTCGATGTGCCTCTCCATTACTGGAGGTTGGCCGTTAGCTCTGAATACTTTTGTCGGTCTTGCGCGATCCGGAAAAGCTCCGTACTGGTCCGATCCGGAAATGTTACGTACTGGTGATCCCAGTCCACTCTCTGACATTGCACAACCACGATTTTTTCCTCCTTCCACGGCATCGTTTACCCTCAATTTTGCCTATCAATATCAGTTGAAGCAGCTGATATCTGTCATGCCGCAGCACGTGCCCCAGATATTCAATCTTGCGCGTTTTGACGGTGTGGCACTTTTTAGAATACACACAGGCACACAGCCACACAGAAGTGCGTCCACAATACTTTCCTTAAACAGGAAAGTAAAAGTGGTGCTTTCCTTCTATGTTCAAAATTTTAATCGCCGCACGATAAGTCAGTTTATTAATTCTCATAAAGGTGCTTGACTCGCTCCTTTTTTGGACAAATGTATTTTTACAGCCTTGACAGAAAACTGAGACAAAAATATAAAAAAAATACTGCACGATTGGCAGCGACGTGCGCGCCCGGGGAGCGGGCGGGGTGAGGGAGGAGCGAGGGTTAAGGCGACGCTAAGGGTCTCTCTAGACGATGAAGCATCGCGTCGCGGGCTGGGAGGGGATCGTAAACCGCATGAAATATGCATTTTTTTTAAAAAATATGTACCAATAATGCCTAATTGTGTAGTTTTATACCAAGGAGTCACGTCATTCATCAATCAATTAATTCTAATTAACGTGACTTGTTCTCCCTGGTATACTACAACATTAAGCATTTTTGGAAAAAAAAACTAAAAATATTTTCATATTTCCTGCGGTTTACGATCCCTTCCCAGCCCGCGACGCGATGCTTGATAAGCATGCTTGATAGTCTAGAGAGCCCCTAATGGCTGAATTAAATTTACCTTCTTACGTGTGGTAGGCGCGGGAGGGGTAAGGCCAGGCGGAGCGGAAGACGTTGAGGGGTAGACGTTGAGCGGAAGACGTTCTGGTACTGTCTGTCGTTATTATTTCATGTCGTCTAAAATCACTATAAATGGAAGTCGGTACCTTAATTTGTTACGCGATAAGTTGGAACTTCACATGGATGTTCATCGTTGTTTTATTTTCATGCATGGTGGGGTCAGTGTCACATATCAAGGACTGTTAAGGACTATCTGACGGCGGAGCTAATCCAAGTACCTGATTAGCCAGATAACAGAACAAATTTGAGCCCAATCGATAGGGGTGGATCTATATAAGGGCTTTTTGGGCTGCAGCCCAGGACCCCGTGGATATAAAGAGCCCACCCTCCATTGAAAATAATGGACAATATTGTGATTTAAAAAACAAAATCTCAAATTTTCACTCCTACTCCTATCATAAGGTTGGCAACCCTGAGATCAAATTCTCGCATCTATTCCGGGGGACTCCACGCCGCTTGTTTTCAGTGTATTTTCTCGCAAACGCAGTCATTCGCAGCGAACAATCTTCATGTGTTAAATTCTCGGTGAATAGGGCGGACCGCTAGCGACAAATTCTTTTGCAATACCTTTTTAAAAAAATCTTTATTCATAGAAATAACATCTATGTATAGCAGTTGAGTTCCTACCGAGGCTAGTGCTTTATCAATAGCGTAACTAGTAATGAATGTTTGTTTAAATTTTACTTATATTAACTAGCTTTACAAATAATATTACTACTTGCTTAATTAAACTACTAATTAAGATATTATTACAATTAGTATTAATGTTGTTTTGTCTATTTCTAGTGAAAAGTTAAATGTTTGTGTGTCAGTTGTGTTTGTGTGTCTATCATATTGAAGAAATAAAATATTGTATTGTCCTCTTTTTTATATATTGTGTACCTAGTGACCTAGACATCATTATCGAAAACATTTTTTTTTGGCAAAATGGCAATTAGTTGATTAATTAGGCAGTCCCCAAGTAATATTAGCCCGGGGCCCCACAAACGCACGGTCCGCCCCTGCCAATCGAGAAGCTGTGTTGTATTTTGAAAAAAAAAGTGGCAGAAAAAGAATCATCCAGTGCTACAACACTTATTGAAGCAATAAAGTATGACTGGTGAACAAAAATTTTTCAAGATCTATCGCACGGTAGAGCGTCGTATTTAAGTTACCTAAAATAATTAAGATCTCAAAGCAATCGAAATAAAACATTTTACGGTAAGAACCTTCTATTCGAAGTCACAAAACAGTTTCAGTTTGAAGTATTTTGGTGCTAGAGAAAGTCGGCAAAAAGTGATCTCTGCTGACAGAAACTCTAAACTTTTCCCAGTGTATTCTGGAGGAAGAAATTAAAATCAAGATAATGTTATTGGATGGCATGTTTTGATTTGATGCTTTCGTAGCATACCTATTATTTTTTTTATGATAAACGCCATGTTTATATTATTTTCAGTTGTCAAATAAATCTTACAGTGCACAAATAAGTACAGGTTATCTGTCATGCAATTTAAGAGTTAATAATAATTTGAAACCGACAGAAAAATCTAGCTCAAGTAATCAAATAACAACTACTTTTTCGTCAAAAACCCATTAAAGTATGTTAACAGACAATGGCTCCTTGCGCGTAACAATTGTGGTTTTGCATTCATTCGATTTGGTATCTGACGAGTCAATGAACGACTTTTCGCTAAAATATAAAGTAATCTTTAAAAAAGAAGACTTACCTAGAAGAACTACGATTTCCAGAACGGTTCTAAATGACGTACGAGGATATGAAAGCAAGAAGACATACGTAAAATTTTTGATTAAAAACACAACCTCTTTACGTGAGAGATAAACTTTCAAAAGCAACAATTACATAACATTGATTATACCTTTTTTAATGATTCACTCGACTATGAAAATTTGGCGAAAAGGTGAAAGACAGGAAGTACTAATATAATTTGGACTTGCAGAGAAGCAAACGGTTATGATATGTGACTTTTGATCAAAAAGCGGTGTATTTATCGAATAAGGACTTACACTTTTGCCTCGGTCACGGGTCGCACAAACTTGTAGTACAAGACGGTGTTGAAAGTACAGCGGAAAAAAATAATGAGGAAGAAAAACGCATATTGGCTGGAATTGACGAAGCTGGAGAATAATTGATATTGATGAAGTGAAGAAATTAGAGAAAATTATATTTAGGTTAATAGCTTAAACGTAACTTCAATAAAAACCGCTACTCCGAATCGACGACAAAGCAGTCTCGTAATGTTGGAAATAATCTATATCCAATGTTACAGACAGGCTCCTTGTCCATCTCAATAAATCTGATTTAAAGATAGAAGGTAACTAGTGGAAGTATCTTTGAGATTTAATTAAATTTCTGATGAAATTTCGGGATACCGTTAATATAAAGAGTGCGTCAAAATAGATGACACAAATTAGACACAAATCTTATAACGGGTTGCATGAAGATGTTTATCTTCAAAGTTAGCAAAGTTAAGTCACAGATTTCTCACCAATAAGCTTATGATCGTGGCTGCATTACTTGATTGTCGATTTCAAGGACTACGTACAGTTAACTAATATTTGGAGAAAAACAAGGAAACCATAGTTTCATTTCTATCTGCCTATGCTAGGAAGCTGATCAGAGAATCTGATGTCCATCAGAGTTAGAGGAAAGAGCAAATTGAGTCTACCTCTTATAACTCCTCTCTAATGTATTCCTCCGAATTGCTTCAAACGACGTTACAGAAGTATTCCATTGCATGCACTATTACAGCTGATGATTCTGTAGAATTTGAATGTTGAACGTATTTTGTAGGATGTGATCCTAAGGATTTGGTCGACGGAAACTTGCTATGTTTTTTGGCAAGAAAATAAATATAGTTATCCTTGGCTTTCAACTACGTAAGAGCGATAATGTGCATTCTTGCCACCAAGCACACAAAGAGAACGAGTAGGTACCTATTATCAGTAGCAGGACTTATCATCACAGCATTAACGTCAAGGTTAACCTTAGTCTAAAGTCTTACATCAGTTCCCAAATAATATTTATGCCAGACAATTATAATACGTGTAAGGATCAAGTGAAATCGAAATGTTGATTTTAAATATTATTTTATTGTTCTCCTTTTGTTTGTATTTTTTTCTGTTTTAATAACACTAATAATAAAACTAGATTCATTTCAATGCTTCTTTTATTTTCACCATACCCGTTGAATACGCCGATGGCGACGTCGCCGCCGGCAAACAGACGTCATACATATTGAACACTGGTTGATATATGTCTTTAAGCACTGGATGTTTATAGAGGTAACACGCGTCAATGGAACCGTAATGGAGCATCCGTATATTGAATTTTGTTTCGACGAATATCGTTTCAATGAAGAATTTTATTCGCTAAAAACGTGCTTTTCTGCCGGCATAATATATGTTTACTTTTTGTACCGGCGGTCGTGTTTCTTACGTTCTTAAGAGTTGATCCTGCTTGGCGTAAACTGTTAAGTTACTGTTACAGTTTTATAGACTCAATGGTGGTGCAAAATGTTGTTATAAATCCCTTCATTATAAAGGCGTGGGAGGGTGGGGGGAGGAGTTATTGCGCAGTGGGCGGTGAAAGTGACCCCGCAGCCGTAGCGTCGTGCACTTTCACCGGCAGCCCGGAAGAGACGAGCGGCATCCCGTCCTGCTGGACACCCGCTCTCGACGAACAGGTGCGATGCGCGCCAACCGTACCTACTGCCGACATCAAGGTTACTAGCCTTCGCCACCGCAACGCCTAGACGCCGACTACATCTAGGTATTAACCGGTATTAACCGGAAGCTAATTTATACTAGCTAGCCTATCAAAGATCCGTCTGAGACGGAGAACATACATAGGGCAGAGCATCAATGTATCGGCGGTTACGAATTTTCATTATATTAAATTTTAGTTTTAGACTATTCTGTTTGTTATTCTCTATCTATTCTAATAATATGTACCATTTAATGCCGATTATATAATGGAATCACATCTTATTTGTTGCGTTATATTTGTATTTTAAGTTTTTATTTTGAGGACTTAATTTTAGAGAAATTTAGTTTTATTAGCATCTCACTAAATTTTTTACATAATTTATTGTAATATTAGAGTTTTATCCACCCTAGAACGGGCTAGTCCCAGTTGGGTGACAGAATCAAATAAGCAAAAGGTTAAGATTTTGCCATTCGCTTCCTGTTATTTTTATAAGCAAAATATTTTTTTTTATAGTAATTAATTCTTAAATAAATCAAAATAAAAATATATTTGCTTAAATAAAAAATGAGAATAATTGAATATAAACTATTTGTTAGGATCAATATAATAATAAAACATGATAATAGATAGAGTAAGTCCGATAAGGGTAATTTAACGTTATTGTTGTTATCATTGTTTAACTTATTGGGTTTTTATAATCAATCAGTACTTTATTTAAAAAACCTTTCATATCCATAACCATTCTGTTAGTTTGGCCGTCAATGCTATCAGCGCTAACTGCATTTCACCGTTTCGTCAATGGTTACCAAATCGTGCTATGGGGTTGAACAATCTAATACCGCTAAATAATCGACTAGCTAAACCCGGCCACGCGTCGCTGTAGCTTAGTCTGTTAGGAAATTAATGAGAAACGCACCGTTGTCGAAGCGCACCAAATTCACCGGTTTGTCGAGCGTATTCGAAGCGGTAGGCTGGCGAGTAAGGGTTCGGAGGGAATCGAAATTCGACCGGAACCTATACTGCCGCTGGCAGAGGGATACGCGAGATCCGCTCGGCGCGAAAGGACGAGAGGATGGGTGAAGACAGTGAGCTATTGTACGACCCAACCTTCTATTGACAAGTTACTGCTTGGGCCTCTCTTGAACAAACTTGCGGATGGTAGTAGGCATGCTGACTGTGCATTGTAGGCTTAATTACACATTCTGGGAATCTAACCCTCATCATGACCTACGATATGTAACCTACAATAACCACTTTCTGAGGCGTCGCAGTGTTGCGCGTCCTGCGGCAGGTATCTCGTGACGATCCCACTTCGCTAGTGACGCATTATATAGCCTCGCGCCGGCCGCCTCACGCAGTCGGTTGCCATCGGTGGTCAAGTATTGAAACGGATTTTTTTATAAATATTTGATATGTATGTATTGATCTATATTTTTCGGTGTGTTCTAATTCAGACTTTTTATTTAATACTAAACATTAAATGTAATTAAATTAACAGACGAACATACACACGTACATACAAGAACCCCGAAAATATAACACGCCTTTATTTGGGCAGTCGTGTAAAATGGAGCTGAACAGTGGCAGGTTAAGTGTTAAGCGGAAGGAAAAAAGCAGTGTGTACTGCTTTTAGATAATCTGTCCGACTTTTAGATCACGATAAACTGAAGAACTGCTATAGTCTGTCCAAACCCTTCTGGCACGCAGAGTTCAAATAAAAATAAGCTTTACAAGCTTTAACTCTGCGTGCCAGGAGCGGTGGGACACACTATAGTCATATTTTTTCAACATTGTAACCTCATCCCAAACAATATATTTAAAACTTTTTCCACAGCAGGGAAGGCAGCTTGGTATCAGTATGTAAAGCTTATTTTTATTTGAAGGTTCCATATATTGATTGATTCAATATTGATTGTATTTTAAAAATCTACATTCAGTATGACTCTATCTGAAATGCTCCCATCGACCCTATTAAATCAAATACTTACCGTAGATACCGCCTTTGAGACCACGTTTGAAGTGTATATTTAAAAAAATCAATATAATTTTATACCCATCCATTCTAGCTATAGAAAGCTATTCTGGTCATTTTGTAATATTTGCACAGTTATGTACTTAGATACCTATGCACTCCAAAATATTTTCCAAAATAGCCGCTTATAAACCAAAATTATTTTTCTCGTGCTGATTTTAATGACCAATGGGTCTTTTTGGCTATTTTGGGGTCGAACATTTTAAATATGACACTGAAAAATCATTTAATTTTGAACAGGATTTTGAACATTTTTGAACCTTTTTAACGAGTATTTACTTTTACCTTACCGTTATGTTATACGAGTCTTTTTCAAGTTTTTGCACAATGAAAAAGATGATTTTGAAGTCAAAGCTGTCCAAAAAGTCAAACGAGAGAGTAATTTTGTGTGTGCTGAAAGTAATTTCTGAGATTTGTTACCCAGAAAACATGGAAAATTTGAACTATAGATAGTGTGTGTAAATGTGTCTTTGACGAAGAATTTGGAGTGGCTGACATTTGAACGTATTTTGAACTGATTTGAACATATTTGTACATTTGGCCAGAAAACTAACACCTGCATGTTTTCGTATTTACGGTATCATCGGAACTGTTAATATCGTACAAAATACGATCGAACAAAATAAATGTAACATGGACGTGTTATACTAAGCTATTGGACATAAATGATTATACACATTTACCTTGTTTGTAAGGAAATATTTATTTTTATAAATAGTTTTGAAAGACAACGTATTTTACCACACAACATTCAGCATAGTTTACAATGGGTGTATTTGTGGTCAATGCAAAACTAGCAAACAGGGAAATAATGAAAAAAAAACGTATTAGCGTTTGGCAAAACTCAATTTAGTTAAAAGTAAACAAAAGTAAGGGTCAGGAACAGGCCCAGGGTTGTAAATGGGCTGACTGGGCTATAGCCCAGGGCGGCACTCTCAAGGGGGCGGCAAAATATGTTATTTTTTTTTATTTAAATGTGGGCATTTTTATCTATGCAATCTGCAAGCCTGGGGCCAGTAACCTTGGGCTCGGGCGAGGTAGCGGCGCACTAAGTATCACTAAGAATCTTCCTAACACTACCTGTCACAAACTGTACAGCAGAAAGGGGATTTTCTGTCTTATCAAGAGTCAAAAATGCTAAAAGGTCAACTCTTCTTGAGAGTAAATTGAATGCGTTGATGTTTCTGTGCTGTGAACGGGACATTACAATGAACACGAACTTTTCAGATGTTATAAATAATTTTGCGAAAATGAAGGCTAGAAAAAAACCATTACTGTAGACTGAGTTTCATGTTGTTACTTACATTGAATTTTAAACGATCTTGCTTCATTAACATTAAGTAATTTAAATAATAAATAAATAAATAAATAAACTTTATTAGGTTATACATTACATTTTATTGACAAAAAAATGATATGTTACAATCGTCATCTGAGTTAACAAACATTTTGTGGTATATTTCTGCTTGTATATTTAACGCTATTAAACCTGTAACTAAACTAAACGCTGTTTTAATATCCATATTCTTATATTCTCATGGTTGTGCATATTTTTCAAATTCAATACAGTGAAAGACTAAAATAATGCTAAAAATAGCAGAAGTTGGTGACAGCCGACAATGTAATTTGCTAACTTGCTTAAGCTAATATTATGTATGGGGGAGGGGGCGCCGAGCTGAGTATAGCCCAGGGTGCTAAAAACCTAGCCCCGGGCCTGGTCAGGAACCATGTTTTTTTATACAGCTTTGTCTAATCGTCGGCGTAATCAAATTCGCCGTCTCTATCTTGATCTTCATATCTAGAACTGATCCATTATTTTTGTAAAGATGGTGTGTACGTTCAACCATTATACTGCAAATATTAAGCTATTTTTGTACTCACCGTTTGTTACTTCACTCTCCCTTGCATCCTTTGCATCCAAGAGTGCAGGACAGATTACCCTTTCTGCAAGAGCACATAGGTGAGGGAATATGTCGGACAAGAAATATACATATATGCTCCTTCTTGTACTTTTAATGAAAAGAGAAGGCGAAGGGAGAGAAAGATGCATGTAAACCCTATGCTATCGTTAAGGGAATCTAAAGGGCTGCACTATATTCTTTTTGATGAACTGTATTCGGACGACAAGTTTTTAATTATTTAAAAATGTCTAAATTGTCGATCTTTGAATTATTGTCGCTAATAAAGGTTGATATTACTGGCGAAGGTACGAAAATGAGAAATTGCATCACACCAGAAGAAAAACTCTTTCAGGGCTTCTTCCTGCTTCTTGTTTTTCTCTTTTATCTTTGCACTTCCACTCCTCTTCTCACTTCCAGTCTTTTCCACAGTGATAATCTGCACTTTACTAAACATATTGTAACCGAACCATCGTAGTACCAAACAACGAATGATTGCCTGCCAAACAACGAATGATTGATATACCTATATTTGCCTTCAGGTAAAAATTACCTGGGCTCAAATCGCCAAGTATAAAAAAATGACAGAGATAGCAAAACATTGAGAGTATGCGAGAGAATACCGCACAATATTCTCGCGGGTTCCAACCGCGCGAAGCGATCGCTTTTCGCTCACGCTTAGCTCAGGTAGGATCGCAGGACCGAAGTGGGTTAGTTCAGATAGGGCCCATCTAGGGTTTTTTATAAACGATATTGACTGCGCCATCAGTTACCCTTCAGGTGCTCTGCACGTGTCACCGATGGAGCGACTGGTTGCGCATCCTGGTCGCCTAGTGTAATAGAAGGCGAGTCGCCGTTGGCGCAGCCAGTTGCGCAGCCTGGCTGCCTAGTCTAATAGAGGCCTAAGAGTAAGACACGTTTTGCATTCGCAAATGCTGTGTTCGCTGCAGAAGGCGTTGACCGAGACCCAACCCCAAGCGTCAGGGGATGGCAGACTCAGCAGCAAGGTGTCGGTGCGACTCCAGACTTGCCCTGGTTGATATGCTGCCCGCAGGGCATGCTGCATAGATGGCAGCTGATGTAGCTGGAATAAGGTGGACACCTTACTTCCCGGAAGCAAACATGAAGTTACGTGCCTCTTACACACTTGTGCTATCACTGCGGTGGTCGTAAAGGAGCACGGTGAACCTCTCCAGGACAGGTACTACAGTCCCTCTAATCCTTTTGACAGGCGTTGCGAGCTCCTGGGATGCACTTGTGGCTTCATCAAGGCCCTGCCACGTTTCCATGCGGGTTACTTACATTTGCCTGAAAAGTAGGATACTTTATCGTATCCTGAAAATGCATGAAGTCCATTCAGTGCAACAGCCTTTGCTTCTCCCAAAGCTTCAGATATGGAATGTATAGGTATGTAGCGACCCTTTAGGCCATTTGCAAACAACACCCACAGTTGCTGAAGTCCAAGGGAGTTCAGTGTGTGAAAGGGATATACATCGAGAACCACCACGTCGGTATCAGTGCTGGCTGGAGTTCACAGGTTCCACGCAATGTCTATCCGTTCAGCACCAACATACGAGGCTTAGTAAGGTAAACCTTGAGCTGGTGATCAACATACTCATCGAAGGTCCTGAGATCTGGACGGAGCTTGAGAGCATGGACCAGCGCTGCAATATCGTACACCATGCCGTCAGCAGACCTAGGATTTTCGTACTTCTCTATCAAATCCTCTGTCAGTGCCACAAACATTCACAAACACTATCTATAAATCAAATTTTCTATGTTTTCCGGGTAGCAAATTTCAGAAATTCCTTCCAGCACACAAAATTACTCTCTCGTTAGAATTTTTTGACAGTTTTGAATTCAGATTCGTCTTTTCCAGTGTGTAAATACTCAAAAAAGACGCGTATAAGATAACGGTAAGGTAAAAGTAAATACTTCAGTATTCAATTTATTTATTCAGAATATACAATAAAAGCATGAATAATCAATGAAAGCTAATTATCGCACATTAGAATTCGTCAATGGCTAGTATTAATATAGATATAAAACTATTAAAGCAGAAATAATAATTTGATAATAGCGTTGGCTAAAGTCGGCTTTACACGGCAGATAAATAAGAAAAACGAGCTGATTCCATGTACATGAGAATACAATATAAACTAAATAATTATTATAAAAATTTTAATAGTCATTTTAGGCGCTAAAAAATAATCACACAATAGAAAGTATCAAAACAAAAATAGAAAAAAACAACATGTCGTATGGTCATTACAACGTATGTTACGTTAAACATTGTAATCTACATATTAAATATTAAATTCATAATATTAATATTAAACAATAAAAACGAAAATGAGGTACCTGAAAGTTACATATTAATGTTATCCCCATTTGAAAGAAATGGCATGCTCAAAAAAAACACGCAAAATAGAAAAGAAAGCAAAATAGAAAGCATGTGTGGATTGCAGCTTTTGTTTAATGAAACTTTTAAACGCTTTGTTTCCATCTATCTTGTGGAGAGTGGTAGCTGGATAAAGATCTTATAGCTCAAATATCCAAATGACTTTTATGCCTGCGTAAGGCGTACTTGCCTACCTGCAATTACTCTCTGTGCACTCATACTCGTTAAAAATGTTCAAAATCCTGTTCAAAATTAGGGGAATTTCTTTTTCAGCGTGATATGTAAAATGTACGACCCCAAAATAGCCGAAAAAAAACCATCGATCATAAAAATCAGCGCGGGTAAGTAATTTTGGTTCATAATCGGCTATTTTGGAAGACGGTCGCCATTTTAAGTACGCACGCAGGGTCAAATATGTCGGAGCGCGCGGCTGGCCAAATGTACCATTTGGGTCTAATAAACATGTGTGCAAAAGGATTTGCTTTTATCACAATTTGCAGTATTCTTTCAGAAAATAGGATTCTTCGACTATAACTTAACTATGGTAATTATCACAATATTACTTATAACATTATTACAATATAACCTTTAACTTATCATAAAAAACAATATTCCTATTATAGAAAGCAATAGAAAGGAATAGTCATCTAATAGTAAATAATCGAAATCAATTGGAGTTTAATAAAAGGCATTTTTAAAATACCCATTACCTTATGAAGTCGGAGACTATCGAGGTTATTTGACATTATAAATAAGATAAAAGAATACGAATTTACCGCGTGAATTTTGGCACCCGACGTTTCGGCGACGTTGCAGCCGCCGTTGTAGGACAACGGCGGCTGCAACGTCGCCGAAACGTCGGGTGCTACAAAATTCACGCGGTAAATTCGTATTCTTTTATCTTATTTATAACCAATTAATTACCCGTATCAATAATCGATTAGCAAGTAATTGTAACAATTTTATAAAAAACACCAGCAGTAGTTATTACTGAAAAGCGCGTTCCTCGAATTGTCCAGGTTGGGTTATTTACCAACATATCATTTATTGGTTTATTAAATTGTAAATTATTTCATATTTTAATACAGCTAGAGAGGAGATTGGCTCTTCTGAACCTTGGCTATTCTGACACGGAGAACACATATTTGGAAAAGACTACGCGTGTTGGAATGAATATTCACTGGGGTGATGATGTATATGCGTATTGAAATCATTGAAATATGTATGCTGAATAACATTATAACATTATAACATGAAAAAAAACATTTTTCATTATAACTTGAAAAAAAACTTGCCAAGTGGTCCACGCTACCAAAGTCAATAGTCAATAGTCTTTTATTCATCCAAAATTGCAAATTCAGTGTGATAACTCGTAATCCTAATTGTTTATAACACAATTATCAAAATATTAATGTATCAAATTTTTCCTTTTTTTTTAAATCAGTGAAAATAATACTAAAAATAACCAAAAGTCAGACAAAATAAGGGATAAATGCAGAATAATATCATACTTAAAACGACAATAAACATAATGAATATTAAAATATTATCAACTTATTACTACGAGGTTTACCTCGTATGTTTTAACATAAGAATCATAAAGGTATCTCAGAAAAAATAAAATTGCAAACGCGCGTCGCCGTGAGTCTTTAAATCTGAATTTCGAACGATCCACGTATCGCAAGTGTTGCCGCTTTTAAGTGCCTTACTAGTTATTGAATGTATGGCGGGTTTTAAATATTATTTGTGTAGCTTGTATATGAGATATTCCAACCAAAATGTCAAAATACCCAAAATTTTGGCCCAAAAAGGCACATACTTACCGAATCTCTATGTCCAATATTTCGAGATTGAAGTGTGACTAGCGCGCCTTCTGGTGGAGCGATTTAAACTACAATCAACCGATCTTCTCAACTCTTGCCATGATCAAATGATGCCTGTATGCAAAATTTCAGCACAATCGTATGAAGCGTTTGGACGCTATAGTAGAGTAATACACACACACACACACACACACACAAAAATACAGACAGACTTTAGTCTGGAAATTGTCTAAATCGTCTCGGGGAGGGGGAGGGGGGGGGGGTCAAAATGTATATATCTTCGTCCCGATATTTTTTAGCGCGTTCACAATACTTTACCTCTTCGTTGGTTTGTGGGCCGGTAACGTAATAAATTACTACATCGAGGAAGCAACCAAGCCGCAAATTTTAAAAAGTGAAGAAATATTCAAAATCAATTTATTTCTCCGTGGCGATAAGTGCACATACATGCAAGACGTAATATGCATAATTTTGCAGAGGAGAGCCTTTCACTATACCTGTATAATTATGTTTGTGTTACAATAATTTGGCGAGTGTCCAAACGTCGATTTCTGACTCTCTCATTGTCTTGCATTTACCATCACAAATAAGGCGTGTCAATGCGTCAAATATAAATTGTCTAAAGAGCGAACAGCGCTTCTTCAGCCGAGCCGACCTTAGACGTGACCTTTCCCAGCCGCGGTCAGGTTGAAGGGTCGCGGCGGAAAGCCTGCGCAATTCGATTCGAGGCAGATACTTCATTCAAAGAGAGGCGTCTGGGGACAATAGCAACCACTAGCGTACGCAGGGTCTCGGAACGAGAGGGGGGCAGGTTTCGCTCGAAAAGCTGCATAAGAATTTACTACCAACCGTTTATAATAATAGAAGAGACGGTTTAATATTGAATTCGAACATGGCGACAATATTTATAGGGGGAGCTGTAACGGCAACTTGCTTTTATTGGTAAAAAATATGCTGCCGTAGGGCAAATGAGGCAATAGAAATCGGAGACTGTTCAAATTACCAGAAGTGGTGTAATCAGGTTAATCAAGATAGCCCGCTCTAATAAATGAGCCTACAAGGAGGTCGCTGTTAATAAATACTGCATTGACCGTCTAATGTTGAAAACTATGAAGGGAGTATCCCCGATAATTTATCAGGGTACTATAATCAACTGCTTCCCTATCTGCTTAAAATTTCAGGGTTGAAGCCCACCTGATTTGAAGCTTAATATTTTATTCCAAAAACAAAATAATAAACCCACCTTATCATGTCGTTTTTTTTTTCAAAATTTAAATCATTTTGATTTTTTCTTATTAAATTCGTAATATAATAGAAAATGTGACACAGATGGAGCCTCCCCGAAGGTTGTGCACATTTTTGACTGTTTAGTCTGAGAACATGAACAATCTGGCGTCCCTGGAACCACCGGGCCAAAGGACACTGTGCCGGGCCATACTCGTCATCTGGGCCTACACACCGAATCCAATATTCAACTGTGGAACGCTAAACGATAAAGTCCACCTTATATTCTGCCCGCAGCTGTTAACACCCATCACAAACCAGGACCTACAAGAGCCGAACGGCGAGGCCTTCCAGGCCGCATATTTTTGGAGATACGTGTCCTAACCTGTACATGGTGATAATATATATTTCGGAATATTAGTAAAATAGATTACAACCCCTTATATTATGCAATGAACATAAATAAGCTTATTAGACCTTTCGATGCTGTTGATATATTTTTTAAGTGTTCTTGTGAAATATTCTAAAACACTATAAATACGATAGGTCAGTGGGAAATAAATGAGACATGAGTGCTAGTGTACGCGTAGCTCTATTTTCTAACTAATGGTAACATACCTATTTATGAGTTTAAATTTAGAATTTCATAAACATTGGTTGACATTTGGCGGAGTGACACAATTTATTCAATGTTATGGCTTCAGTGTGCCCTTGTAAGCCAAAAAGATGGAACGTGAATTTTCTCTAGCAATGATTTTGTATAATTTTAAAGACGAATTAAGGGAGATTGAAAGTCGAAATTAACTTTTATCAACTTTTACTGTATGTTGTAGTAGGGGATGGATGTTGGGGTGGATATTGTAGCCTTATGATTATTCCAGCGATTTCTTCCCTCCGATCCTTTAAAGAGTCAAAAGTATTCGACATCAGGCAACTGTTTATTAAGCTGGCAATGCTAACGTTATTTTTATCTAAAGATAAAACATTCGTTCTAGGTTTGTGATCTTGCCATAGCAATGTAACAAGAACAATACAAACCTAGAATAGCTAGAATGAGGTCTTCTTTTGGTCGGCGGCATTACACATTTATATCGCCTAGAAGTCTCGAAATCAGCAATGTATTTTATAATGTATTAAATAAATACTAGATGAGTGGATAATGAGCCATAAACATATGTCGATACATACTATGCTATATACATTAGTATAAGCATATTCCTAAATGAAGGTCAGACAAAGATTATCTTTCAATTTTAAAAATATCTTCGAATTTCTATTATTTTTACTACTTTTTTGCCTATATTTAATGTTATTTATAATATTTTTTCTATATTCCTAAAACCTATATATATTTTCTATATCGATATTCCTGAAACCCACATCTGAGATGGAAATAGCCAAATTTATAAACTCATTGAAAAATAAAAAATCCACTGGGATAGACAATTTTCCAGTTGATATACTAAAGAAATCCAGTGATATTTTATCTAAACCCCTCAGTATATTATTTAATATGTCGTTAAGTAATGGTGTCTTTCCTGAATGCTATAAAATGGCAAAAATAGTACCGGTCTTTAAAAAAGGTGATATACATAATATCGAAAACTATCGACCCATATCTTTATTGACCGTATTCTCTAAGGTTCTAGAAAAAATAATAGAAGTCAGGATACGTGAGTTTTTGAAGAAAAATAATATTTTGAGCAACACACAATTTGGTTTTATGAAAAAGAAATCGACCCAACAGGCAATGTTGAAGTGTTGCAATCAAATACATACATGTCTAAATATGAAAAGGTATTCGGCTGCCATTTTTTGTGACCTCAGTCGAGCCTTTGATTGCGTCCAACCCGATCTTCTACTTGCAAAATTAGACTATTATGGCATCCGAGGTACGGCAAATAACCTATTCAAGACTTATCTGCAAAACAGAATGCAAAAAGTGAAAATAGCCAATATTGGCAGAGATCTAATCGAGTCCGTAGCAACTTCCGAAATACTTACTGTCAATATTGGAGTACCCCAAGGCTCAATTCTTGGACCGTTGCTTTTCATTATTTACATAAATGACCTGAGTCCAAATCTATCTAAATGTGAAGTCACCCAATTTGCAGACGATACTAGCGCTGTAGTTGAAGCTGACAACATAAATACGCTCACTGCCAATCTCAATACATCTCTTGGTGAACTTGATGATTGGTTTAATGCGAACAAGATGTCTCTAAATATGTCTAAAACTGTTATTTTAAATTTTAATAGCAAGACATCATCTATAAAAGTTAACTACCCGGTTGAAGGAATCAGTTAAATTCCTCGGACTACATCTGGATGCAAAGATGTCATGGAATCTACATATAGAGCATGTTAAGTCAAAACTTTCGTCAGCCTGCTATGCTCTATTACGCATCAGAAATTGTTTGGAGAGAACTGAAATAATATCGGCCTATTACGCGCTAGTTGAGTCACACCTGCGCTATGGTATTCTTTTATGGGGTAATGCAGCACACATTAACAGTGTATTCACTCTCCAGAAAAGAGCCATACGTGCGATAGTAGGTATTGGTCCACGGCAGTCATGTCGTGAACACTTCCAAAAACTAGGGATATTGACCGTATATGCGATTTTTGCTCAAGAAGCTCTTTGCGAATTCTATTGCAATAAGAGCTCGGCCATATCCCACGAGGAAGTACATCGGCATGACACCAGGAATAAAACCCTGTATCTCCAACCGTTCGTAGCACGTACTGCCAAGTTCCAGGCGACTAGTCGATACTTAGGCCTCAAACTTTTCAATAAATTGCCCGAAAGAACAAAAAGAAATTAAAAACATCGATATTTTCAAGAGATCCATCCGAGTCTATCTGCTTAAAATCAACATGTATGCCCATAACGACTTCTTAAAATATTTTGAAAATACATAGCATCGTATCTACCCATTTAATCTAATACATATTATTTACCGTTAATTGTTTTGTTGTAAACTGTTATCATATAGTCTATGTTTTTGTAAATTGGTAAGTTTAAAACTATATATTGTATATCATCTCTTGTCTAAATTGAGAAACTAATTTAAGATTAATTACTGTCATTCCTACACAATTGTATGGTTGTATTGGAAATAAATACCTTTTACTTTTATTTTACTTTTTTATAATAATTCATTTATTATTAATTTGACTATTTAAACAAAAGTTTTAATTTTCTTCGATTATTTGTAACAATTTCACTATTTGATATGGTTTTGTTGCGAACATAATAAATTCAGAATACTAATTCATAGTGGTGAAGGGAGACAACAAGTTCGATCGCATTAAAGGACAATATAAGTTGTCATGGCAACCGGATAACCATAAAAAAAAGAAAGGAACATCAAAGAAAATAAAATAAAACACACACAAATACTTTTTAAGAACTTACAACTTGTAACAGCATAGAAAAAGTTAGATTATTATTATTATTAGACTCGATGACCCGGTGAACTTCGTACCACCTAAAATTTATTTGATTGTAACTCTTCATAAGCGTTTATTAATCCTAATGAACCTTCCAAATCTAATTCATTGAAATCTATAATATGGCCGAATCATGTACTGTTTGAGTTTCGATTGGTGATTAAATGAAAGTCGTTTGTGATTGAAATAAATTCAATGTATTTAATTTACATGATAATATATAAATGCAGTTCACATTCAACACAAAACATTCTGGTAAAGTATGTTTTTCGTTTTGTTTTCCGGCGCGTAAATAAACAAAAATGATGGATTTCCGACCAATAGCTTGGCGAACACGGGACATACAGCTGTCCATGCGCGAAATACGGAAATTCCAAGTTAATTCCGTAAACTTCCAACACGCGTGATTTGTCATCGTGAAGGCCAGACGCACGGGGAATCTAAATTCCGCTTTCCAGAATTACCAAGTGTACAACTGTAGATTGTCCTTCGTATGTCGCAAAGGAAAAGCCTGATTTCCTCGTTGCTGCTGACATAGCGACACGTCTGATACTGAGATACACCTCGTTTGAATTCCTCACAGCGAAAACAGCCATATCGCTAAATTTTACGTATTTGCATATGTAATTTATCGAGTTGATGATGTTGCAGTATTCCTCATTGATTTGCGCTTTAAAAGCCTTGGACATTAAGGCAAAATCTAACGATTGACCACATTTACATCTTGCCATTTGACCTTCACAACTGCAGATCGCCCATTGTCCGCAACTGATCGGCGACGATACAATGGGTATCCGCCATTGCCTGTGATGGTGGTAGCAATCAGGTCTCTCGGGTAACGCCTGGAACAGTTACTATCGAGCATACAGGGCGAGATGTTGTTATAAACTTCGCGAAGTCCATACATTATATTCTTAGGCACCGCTGCAAGCAATTTCGGATTAACAGCTTCATATTGTATTTCGGCCGAGATGATGGAATCATCTCACATCAGTGCGTTTTGCACTTGAAGTAGCTTGCCGCACATTTGACTGACTTCGTCGACCTATGTTATCTCTCACGCTCACTCAAATCGATCGAAATTTCCATGAGGTCTTTACAGTATTGAAATCCCCAAACTAAGTCCAAATTCCTGGTTATGTCATTAAAAAAACGGTTGTGTCACCCCAAGACTTTCCTGTCAAGTAGCCAGGAACGTAATTCATCTGAATATTAATATCATTAATCCTACAACAACAACCCCCCCCCCCCCACCCCCGACCTAGCGACACCGTTAAAAATTCAAAAAAAGAAATCGAAACGAAATCGACTTTTACTTCGACTTTGAGTTTTCGACTTTTCCGACTTTTTCTACTTATTCAACTTTTTTATCCGACTTTTTTGAATTTTTCGACTTCTTCGACTTTTTCGGCTTTTTCGACTTTTTCGACTTTTTCTACTTTTCCGTCATTTTCGACCTTTTGGACTTTTTCGGCTTTTCCTTTTTTTTTCGATTTTTCGACTTTTTCGACTTCTTTAACTTTTGCGACTTTTCCGACATTTTCGACCTATTTTACTTTTTCGACTTTTTCGATTTTTTTTATTTTTTCGACTTTTTCGACCTTTTGACTTTTTTGACTTTTACTTTACCGATTTTTTCGACTTTGTTGACTTTTGCGACTTTTTCGACTTTTTAGACTTTTGACTTTTTTGACTTTTCGCCTTGTTCAACTTTTTTGACTTTATCGACTTCTTCGACTTTTTTGACTTTTGGAGTTTTTTGACTTTTCGGGACTTTTCCGCCTTATTCGACCTTTTCGACTTTTCCCACTTTTTCGACTTCATCGACTTTTTTGACTTTTTTGACTTTTTTGAGTTGACTTTTTTGACTTATTCGCTTTGTTCGACTTTTTTACTTTTTCGGCTTTTTCGACTTTTTTGACTTGATCGACTTTTTCGACTTTTTTTAACTTTTTTGACTTATTCGCTTTGTTTGACTTTTTTACTTTTTCGGCTTTTTCGACTTTTTCGACTTTTTCGACTTTTTCGACCTTTTCGACTTTTTCGACTTTTCCGACTTTTTCGACCTATTCGACTTTTTCGACTTTTTTTACTTTTTTGACTTTTCTGCTTTTTTGACTTTTTTACTTTTTTACTTTTTTGACTTTTCTGACTTTTCCGAATTTACGAATTTTTCGACTTTTTCGTCTTTATCGCCTTTTTCGACTTTTTTGACTTTTGCGACTTTTGCGACTTTTTCGACTTTTTTTACTTCTTTGACTTTTTTGACTTTCGCATTTTTTGAGTTTTCGACTTTTTGAAATGTTACACATTGTACGGAATGAAAAACAGTTTTGCTGTCAAACAATACGATCGCCGCGATAGCCATCTAGAAAGTGGCCAATGTTCCCAAAATGACCAATTTCGATTTTTTTGATTTTCAGTTGTTTCTTTGAGTTTTTCTAAATATTTTTTTTTGTAAACCACCCCTGAATCATGCCAAACAAAATAAAAGAAAAATAATTCAAATCGGTCGAGTCATGCGAGACTAACATTTTTTAACAAGAGAGTCATTTTTATATATAAGATATTATTTAAATACCGCATTATCTTTAAAAATATATTGAATTGTATCCGGTGAATATCATTAAACACCAGACAAGGCAGCAAATTACTATGAACAACAGTACGGTACCACAATGGCAGAAAATTACACTGCCCAACAGTACAGTACCACAACGGACGCTGGCGGCAGTTTCACATAAAATTTCACCGCAGACGTACCAATAATTAAAACCGCAACTTTCACCCAAAAGCAGACCTAATCAGCAATCACAGCTGATAGATGGACAACATATTCGATCGCAAGCTTTGACGATAAGCGAACCACAACATTCGCAGAAAATTGTACATACAGGTAGTAATAAATTAAGCACTGTTCATATTGAAGATTTTAATCATTGAAACTATTGTTGAAAACATGTCATCGACCAGAAATATTTTATTTATTGTAATTATATTTTTTTTTGTAGCGCTGTATGTTATCCTTAATAAATAAATAAATAAAAATAAAGTAATTACATCCGTATACGTGGATTTATTCAAGCTACGAGTTTGGTTACGAGCGCCACCAACACGTGACTCCCAAGGGGGAGGTGATCTAGCGACGCTGCATAAGCAAAGCCTTAGAATCGGCGATCTCGTGCGGTATTGTTACAAAACCACACGTAAGAAATACAATCAGCCTCAAGCCACCTTTAAGCCACCTTCAGGACGAATTAGCAAGCCACCAGTTCGTTTCCTAGTAGCACCAACTGGTAACCCCAAAAGGGACGGAGATGTTGCGAACATAATATATTTAGCGCACCAATGCACTGTGATGAAGGAAGACAGCAAGTTCGACCGCGTGACAGAACAATATAAGCTGTCATGGTAACCCGATAACAATGGAAGCAAGAAAGCAACATCAAAGAAAAAAATAAAAGAAAACAAAAACACTTTAGAACTTTTTACAACTAGCAACTTAAATATTTACTTACTTTATATTATTAAATATAAAGTATATATAACGCAATTTCTTTATAAAAATTGCGGATTTCTTTCAACGAAATAGAGCATCTACCACGGGAAATGATGAAGTAAAAAGCTGTTAACGTTTCATAAATATTTGTTTTTTTTTTATAGATGAGTCGATTTCAGTACTAGTTATTTCATCGTGAACATATTTTATGATTTTGTAAGCTTTTTTAAAAATAGTCATTGATTTAGATTTATTTCATACGTTACGTAAATTGTATATTTATCTTAGTAATTATATGTCTAAAACGTAAAATCCTACTTTGTAAAGGCTAACTCTGAAACGGGTATGTTCCAGTTGGGTGGCGCTGAACAAAATAGTTGGGAAGAGTACACTCAGTAGATGTTTCGCCTTTTATTATCATTTACAAATTGTAGCAAAGAAAGTAGTTTTTAGTAGTGGCTAAATACATAAATAGTGATTAAATAAATAAATAAATATACAATAAAAAAATGAGGTTGCTCCTTCACGAGCAACAGTTATCCGTTGATTTTTCCAATTCAGATGCGATCAAAGTGATATGAAAAATTTCAGTGATTTCAATCACTGCAAAAACCGTCGAATCTCTGAAAAAAACACTGGTTGAAGATCTAAATTCTACTTATAGTTAGATGTAAGAAACCCTGAATATTTCATCACCAGCCGTTAATGTAAGCCTGCATCAGCATCTCCGCGCTAGGAAGCTTTGCTCTCGTTTGGTCCCTCTTTCGCTCACTGCAGTTTGTTCGAGCAGTTTATTCGATCAGTTTATTCGAGCAGTTTATTACAGCAGTTAATACGAGCAGTTTATTCGAGTTTTTATTCGTTTTTTATGTTGTCATGTGAGATATATCAATATGATCCAATATAATCATAAAACCTGGGTGTATCAATATGATCCAGACGCCAAGCTGCTGTCGACCGTTTGGATATATCTAAACGAGGAACACCCAAGAAAAGTCAAGCATGAACGTAGCATTGGCAAAAAAAAAATAGTTTAGTTTAGAGGATAGTTTCATTAAAAATTGTATATCAATATCGAGTGGCAGTGAAGCTTGCTTGCCGTTTGTCTTTAATTAGTTGAAATTAAAGAGCCACATTCTGGATGAGAGGGCTCCTTTTGCATTAAAATGCCTTACAAAGCCATTTTCACCAATGATTTTTTAAAGACCACATAATTTCATGATCTATGGCATCCATCTTAAAGCGCCAATTTGGCTTAGTAGGACTTCCTCTTCTTCTTATATGTAAGTCAAATTTGGACTCCGCGTAACTCGCTTTGACAGCCCTGCGGATACCCGAAATGCTTTTGTATCTGCTCTGGATGACGTTCTCAAAGAAGACTCCCGCAAGTGTTTCAAATCTGGCTTTAGGCCAATGAACCCTTGTTTTGTATATATAATTTTGTATTTGTAATATATAAGAAGCTGATGAAAAGTAGTTCGATAATTACAAAAGAAATATCTATATTAAAATTCATCAATATATTTTATATATCTTATTCATTGCTAGTGACCTACTTACGCGGTATCAGATTAAATAGCTTTCCCTTTTAAAACCTTCTTGCTTTAGTGTTTTTTACTTTCCTGGCCCACCAACACAACCAGGAGGACAACTATTGTGAACGCGCCATTTTTTTTCGAGATGAAGACGGACAATCTATTTCGAGCCTGTGTATCCGTCTGATTGAGCTGAAATTTGGTATGGTGGCATCAAAAGTGGTTGAAATCGGTCCAGCTAGTGATATATCGATCTCAAAATATTAGACTTACGGTCTTGAAATTTTGTACGCAAATGCCTATTTGGGCCGAAACCACATTGTGAAATTTTGGTTTGGTGAAAGTTTGGTTCTCATAAAGCTACAATAAAAATATTTAAATTCCGCCACACTTTTTAATTAAATATTAACATCTGTTGGCGCTTGGCCCAAACCAGCTCTCAGTCGAGAAATAACCCGCGCCGCCTGAGACATCCCCATGAAACCCAACCGGGTTCATCCGCCGGCCGATAGAGGGCGCTTACGATTTTTATTTATGAAATAAATATTCAGAAAAAACAGTCCTTAGCTACTTGACGAGTATTAGGTGACTAATACGATTATTTTTTGATTTTCATTCTATGCCAAAAGTGATTCTAATGCCCTGAGTCTCCCTCACGTCCACCCGAGGCGAATATCAGGTCGTGTTCACTCGTCACGGCGCGGCGTCGGACTTTGCAACGCGAGAGCTTTGAGCTTTCACTTTCCTCGGAGGCATATCACTCTATAACTACTGAATACCAATGTTATAATATAGCGCAAAGTGACGTAGCTTTTCATTGCATCAAATTACGTGTACAAGCAAACTGTGCTGGCAGCTTCGTACACAACAGTTTCTCTGTAGTATTTGTTATTATTCGCTCTTTTTACGTCGATTCACCGTGTTGTACATTTTCTTTTTATGGAAATCAGTAATGGCACCTCAAACGAAATCCAGAAAAAATCAAGTCGTTAGTGTTCTAGCTTAAGGCTGAGTGGGAGGAAAAAGTGGGGGCGATATTAATATTTTTTGAAATGATTCTGTAATAAATTATATATGGACAGGTAGACAAAGACCCTAGATACAATTTAATCAAACACACAATCAAACCACAATATAAAATTACAATTATTTCGATAAATCACACGATTTGAATAGACGAAGAAGAAACAATTCGAAAAAGTTCCAAAGTTTAATATTTTCTTCCTATAATTCGGCAAAACATCAATTGGTTATTTATTTATTTATTTAATTAATTAATTTACAATTCATTTACAACGCATAGGTCTCACTACCAATCATATCAATAAAAAAATATAGTATCAAAATTAAAATTAAAATTGAACACGGCCGATATGAGCATTAGCAGGTATGTACTGCTGCTGCCCAACTAAGTGCCAGGACTTGTTCCAGGGCAGCGAGCTCTCTAGTTTTTAGTTCAAATATATTCGGCGATTTGAAAAAAAAAGGAAATTTAAAATGAAAGAAATATATATATATATATATATATATATATATATATATATATATATATATATATATATATATATATATATATATATATATATATATATATATATATATATATATATATTACCGTCACCATTACAAATTATAAATAAAAATCACTAAATAATGATCACAACTGAAAAATATTTAAAATAAAACAGAGAAAATAAATAATCGTGTTGATAAAATAAAAATAAAATAAAATAAGTTAGAGTTCTTAAATTTTTGGTGAAAAGATTGCAAAATTGAATTGAAGAGTAATGAATTTTGTGATATTTCGAATCTTTAGAGGATTCATAATCTTATTGACTTATAAATTGACAATGTGGTATATTATTTTTTAAATCGAAATGTGAAAATCATTTATTTGCATTAAAATATTGAATATTATTACCGACTTCACTAAATCCTATCATTTTAATAATCGGAGATGGATTATTATATTAAAATTTGTCTTGACACTTTCTATTGTGCCATTTTTATCGTTGTAATTTTATATTTGTATTATTTCTAATTTTGTTACCTATTTTATAACTGACTATTCGTTAATGTGTTTTTAATATCGCTAGTTTTCATTTATACCTACCTAGGTATTTTAGCATTATAATTATTTTAAATGAGTTGGTATTTTTTATAATAAATTTAATTAATTATTGATTTTAAAATTTTCCAAAATTGTTGAACTGTACACATATGGATTATGTTATTATTATTTTTAGGGTAAATCGAGTAACATGAATTTGACAATACCAAGCCGACCAACTGGCTTACTTTATAAATATAAAATTAATAGACACAAATTACCATATTTGCTCTGTTAGACTTTTTATTTTCAAAATGTAAGTATATCTACCGTATTTAATTATTTTTATATTTTATTTTAGTTTTTGTGTGTTTTTATGACTACTAGGCTAGCCTTAGTACGGGCGAAGCCAAGTTGGGTCGGGTTAGCAACAGTCGATGTATAAAGAAATTCGAATTTTAAAAAATATTAATAGCGATGTTGGCTAGAAATAGCTGGGGTTGCGCGGTTAACATTATAAAAACATCAGCGTTATATTTGGTTTATAGGATAGCAGGAAACTGCGATCCTCTGTGGGCGCACAGTCCGCATGCATCAAGAATTTAAAATCACGTAAACAAGCAAGAGGGAAAGTGAATAAAGCCATTGTTAACGATTCAAATAACCAGATTCCAGATCTATATCTTCCACGTAAGCAATGGACTAGCCTTAATCGCTTCCGCACTGCTATTGACTAAAGTGCTGATACCATGAGTAAAAGGGGGTTACTGTACATGAGTAAAAGGGGCAATCCCAAGATATATCTGCAAATAGAGTTGTCAACTGCAACATGCGAACCCGCCACCTCAGGAAGTTTTAACGATTAGTCGTTCTATCTCCCGTAAAGTGAGCGCAAAAGACTTGGACAAAACAGTCCACCGTCAAGCTCCGCCACATGCCTGTAAGAGGCCAACGCCTTAACCGCGAGATTAAGGTGTGTTACCTAGCCAGCTTACACTCACGTCTTACTCCGGTCTCTCCATTGGTTACGAGTGCGAGGTCGCTTGCGCGGTCCTCTCCCTTACGACGCGGTGAAATGGTGTATACCGACCACGGCATCCTTTGCCCGGCTGTTCACCCAGGATCAGGCAGCCGATGATCGTTTCAAGATCAGTCGCCGTAAGGTCCGCAACCACCCCCGCTCTAAAGGAAACGGTACTGCTTCCAGACTCACCTGACTGTTAGTTAGAGTGCACAATCGGTTGGCTTACGCCGCACGGTGCGCAGACCGTCCAGAAGCGCCAGAAGGTTAATTCCTAGGGGAAACTAACCCTAAGGCCAGAGTCTTGCCCGGACTGGCACTTCATACGTGGAGGCCGCCGGATGGGTGTTGACCCGTGAGTGTGACCAACCCTGAACAGAATGGGTCATCGTGGCCAACTCAGCAAGGGCCCATTAGCTCTCTAATGGACTTAGGATATATCTGCAGTAAAAGTCAGCGGACAAAGAACCCCATCACTCTGTATGTGGTTAGAACGTTCCGTGTATAAATT